>CP094633.1:32544492-33148568 GCA_023657505.1 Camelina hispida | reverse complement strand
TCGTCGTGACCCGACCCGATGGATCGTATCAGGTTCCGGGTAGAGGTTACAAAGAGTATAGAGTTGAAGGGTTCTCGGATTGGCTGAAGGAGAACGTTGTGGATTCCAAGAATTGGGTGAGGCTAAGGGCTTGTTTGGCTGATACTAACGTTTGTCCTAAACTCAACCAAGAGTTCATTACCGCCGATCAGTTCTACTCCTCTAATAAGATCACTCCTCTCCAGGCATGTTCTCTTTCTTCTTTTATTCTCTTTTTCTTAAGAAACCCCTCAACTTCTTCTTTGTTTGATTTGTCTCCCCCCTTAATTTTTTTTGTTGATTTACTGTATTGTGGTAGTTGTTACTTGTTATGCAACCTGTGGTTAATTAAAGTAGGTTAGGATTATGGGTAAATGAATCATACTAAGACAGTTAGACTCAACACTCAACAGCGACATATTCATTTTGGTAGTCTTTTTTGTTCATATAGGAGTGTAGCATTTTAGAGGTTTTTTGGTTTTATTTATTTGACTTTATGCAAAATTTCATTTAATACTATTTTGTCGTTTTAACGTTAAAAAGTTTTATTTTTTTAAGTAACATTTTCGAGTAAAAAAGTGGAATTGCTTCTTTTTCTTTTTTCTTTGTGCTTTAACTCAAAATACATTTTATATACTCCCGCACTTTACCGAATTTGAATTGGTTGGTGATACTATAAAAATCATTAGGCTAAACATTTTAGGTTAAAATAAATGGTGTTAATTGGATTAATAGTACCACAAATGGTATTTTAAGCTGTTTTTGGACCCAAAGAAAGAATACCAAGAAGCAAGACAGTTTTAACATGCTTAGCAACTTTAGTTATGATGCATTTACGAAATATTTAAGTCATTATCGCACTTAATACGTCCATAAGTCAAATAAAAGCGTAGTACACCTCTCTACATGATTCTTCATTATTGATAGGTAACTTGTAACTAAGTTGTCTTGATAAAATCTAGACTAAATATTCAAAGATTAGTTGACAGATAGTACCGTGACCGACTTTTTAAAGTTAAAATCTAGACTAAATATTGGTTTTCCAACGAATCAATTTGGGTTTAATTAAGTATTATTAGATGATTAATGGAGATAAGATACGAAGTAAAAGAGAATGTTTTGTAAATCTCTAGATTATGTGAGACCTACGGTTTGTTTTTGTTCTTGCAAAAGAATAGAAAGAAAGGTCCATTTTTCAAAGGAAAAAAGTAAAAAGTATGTGGCTTATATCATAAAGTTATAAAATTTCTCTTTAGCTTTTGCGAAGTCCAAAAGAGCATTGTTCTTATTCTCTATATTCTTTTTTTGGTTTGCAGCTTTAAGTTATATTTCGTTTTGTATATCTCCTTATCTTTGAAAAACCTAAAAAAATGGTTTCTGACCTAATTAATATCATGTATTCTAGTGTTGGAGTGGAAAATGATACATTAGTTTTCTTAACATATCGTAGTTAGTGACATTTTGTGATAATTTAGGCCATATGCAATCACCATTATTGAAACATATTTATGCCTAGTAGACTGGCGTAGAAGTTGATGGAGACCCAAGTCCAAAAGATTATGTAGTAAGATTAAGATATAATCAGAATTCAAAATTATACACTATCATAAGGACCCACCCATGCACCCACAATATGGTACATGATAAAATATGTTTTATCTGTTTATTTATAATGTTTGTCCTTTGTCACTATCTCACTCACAAAATTCAATGATCCCATTCACTTTAGATAAGTCTTTTTATATCCCAACTCAAAACTTGACAAAATTTCCAACTTTTTCCATTCGAATTTTATTAATTAAAATCAATCTTAAAATTAACTTTGATGTCTTTTAAGCTTGAAACATGGAGTGATTAAGGGTATATAGCTTAGGAACTTTTGACCAAAGGAAGTAGGAACTATAAATTCTTAGGTTTTTGTTATATCCCCTATATAATAAAACGGAAGCACACAACTTTTTTTTGTAAACTATATAATTTTTATAAGTTGGTTACAAAATAGATTATAGATTAAATATAGGTTAGTTACAAAAAAATATTATAGATTAATTGATCAATCTATGGAATACACTGAATCATTTTAAAGAGAATATTCCAATGATTTATATAATTTCCAAAATAAAATCTTTGGTATTCCATGTATTGTTACAAAATATATACTGTTAGGCATAAAACTATACTGTTAGGCGTAAAAAAGAATAAAATTTTGCAATTTATCACACTTAATCATGATTTCCAACATCTTATTGTGCAGTTGAAAATAAAATATTACCTAAGCACGGGTCATATTAAAACACTCTCACCAAACATGTTCAAAAATTAAAATAAAAACAAACAACAAAAATAACTATTTCTCATGCATAAAATTACAAAATTACAATATAAAACTTACAAATATGTGCTTTTTACAAGCATCATATTTAGCATATGATTTTCTTGCATAATGTTTTATCAAAAAACTTTTAAAAGCAATCATATAAATTATATTTTATTTTAAAATTATAATATAAATAAAAAGAATTTCAACTCGTGCTCTAGCATGGGTCCTAATCTAGTTTGAATAAGATTTTGGTATTACTCTATCGAAATTAAGACTTAGTTGTGTGGGAAATAAAATAAGATCATTTACTTTTCTTATCTTCTTAACGAATCAGAAATTCCGGTAAATTTGTATTATATATCTCATCCTAACTATATTCCTTCACTAAATTTCTAGGAAGTTGTCATCCTAGTCCATTGTCACTGTAACTAGATTGGAACCAACCACTAATAATTAAATAAGCCTAGAGGATGAGGTTTTGACTGAGTTATCGTTAGTCACTAGACATGCATTATTAAATATTGGACCAATGATTTGATTCAATAATTACAAATCACAAGTCTTTATCTCCATCATGAAACATAATGATAATTATATCCCTCCCATGTTGTCCCACTTTCTTTTTCTGATTTGAATAATTGAGACGGAAGAAATAAGTAGATTTCTAGGAAAGAACTATACAATTTCTCTTCCTCGAGACAAAACCAAAATTTACTCATAAGGAATACAAAGATTATTCTGTGATAAGATTCAAGTGTTTTTCCTCTCCTTATTTACTTTACACTAAGAAAGCAATTGTTTAGGTTTCATTGTTTTATATCATGATTGTGTTTGTTTGCATTTTGTGTATACTTTTTTATCCAACCCATAACCTTAGAGCATGTTAAACAAAAATTATTTAGTCGCTGTAAACACAAACGCCAAACGCATATGGTAGAGTTTGTGTTTACATTGTGAAACATATTATAATTCTAGGTTTATATTACAGAAATGTGAATTATGGTTTTCAATAGTAACGTAAAACTTGCGTTTGAAGCAATTAGAGCACAATATTTCAGAATACATAGGCCTAAATCCATGTTACAGGATCACATATATATACATGTTCTCGCCAAGCTTATAGTATAGCACATATATAAGATATCTTTAAAAGGATCATCATAAAAATTTAATTTGAAAAGTAACTAACTACTTATTGTTCTTACATTAGGCAAAATAGTTTTGTTGTTTCCATATCTAATTATGACATTTTGTTCAACGTTGTGTTGTTTCACAGTCCGGCTGCTGCAAACCACCGACTGCGTGCGGCTACAACTTTGTGAACCCAACACTGTGGCTAAATCCTTCCAACATGGCTGCAGACGCAGATTGTTACTTATGGAGCAACGACCAAAGCCAGCTTTGTTACAATTGCAACTCATGCAAAGCTGGTCTACTTGGAAACCTTAGAAAAGAATGGCGTAAAGCAAATCTCATACTTATCATCACTGTCGTTGTTCTCATATGGGTTTATGTCATTGCGTGTAGTGCGTTTAGGAATGCACAGACTGAGGATCTCTTCCGCAAATACAAACAAGGTTGGGTCTAAAGTGTGTATTGTGTATAAATTTGTTTGTAGTAGTTGTTGAAAATATTGGAGTATTCGGAAATAGCTTGTGATATCATTTCTTTTCTTTTATGGATATTGTTTTTACGTTTCTGTTAGATTTGGTGTTGAAAGAAAGCAAAATTGAACTCTTACATTGTATAGGATATGAGTGTTTTGGTTTTTTATATGTTCACCTCTTTTTTTCTTTTGGGGTTTCATTAGGTGGTGTTTAGAAGGTTGGGCTTACTGCCTCCGGCTGTAAGCTTCCTGAATTGCAAGGCCAGTGAAGTGCTATACATATATTGTTTTTTTTTATCTAAGGTTGAGTTTATGCTACAACATTTTTTTTTTTTTTTTGATATGGACCAAAGAAGTGATATTTAAAGATAAATTGTCACAAAATGTCCCTAGTTAAAGCAGTGACTTGTTGTTTGGGTTATAGTGTTCTCTCAGTTTCTTCTACTAAGGAGAATCTTTAACTATTGGTTAAAACATGATTATCAAACAAAGACTTGTCTTTTGTTTGGGAGCTTTCATCTTAATATATTTGAGAGAAATGTGTGTGACGTTCCAACGATAAGAACAAACCATAATTGCTAAAGGATACAAAGCTCCTTTAGTCCCGTGTACTTCTTTCTATCTTACTAACATCTTTTGCAATTAACTAATTTTCTTTGGATCTCAATCAAATAATTGTTAAATTAACAACACCGCAATTAAAATGTTTATTGTTCCCTCTATCAAAAAATATATAAACCTATGCTGTCATTAGCTATACTAGGTATTGAACCCCCGCGATATCACGGGGGAACTCATTTTAATAAAATATTTATTATAAAATTTATTTAATATATTAAATTATGGTATAATAAATTCTAAAAATACAACTCTTAAAAATATTTTGAGAAATATTCCTAAAATGAAATTTATTTTTTCATGTGATTAACGGAAATTTTATGTTGACGTATCGTTCTTAATAAACTTTTAAGTCCATTTAATTAGTGAGTTTTCCTTTGACTATAATATTTACAGATTTTGCCATTGATGTAACTTACACATATTTCACTCAATTATTTTGAGAAAATTACAATTAAAATATGCAAATGAGAGATACAAATCTTTACGATTAAATAAAAAATGATTAGTGCTATAAACATATAATAGGTAGTTGCATTTTTAAAATAATTGTTAGTGTAATTAAATCCCCATATTTTATTTACTTGTGTTTTCTATTTTAATATTATATAATTATTCGTTGCCTACAATCATACATTTGAAGATAAGTAGATTCTTATATTTATTCCCACATAGTTATAGTATATAGTTAAACATATCTATATCTATAAATGCTTATATGTTTACATATGACATCACCATATAGAGTGGTAATTTGAAAGAAATGTAAAATTATTTATTTGGTAATTTTGAACTCTAATGTTTTTTTTTATAGATTTATTAGATTAAATATTTTTATTTTTTGTTTTAATTGTTAAAAACATGAATACATTGTATAAAAACACTATAAATTTCCAAAAAAATCATATAAAAAGTTGAAAAGATATTAAAAATTAATTGAGACCACTCATAAAATGACATAATGTTAATTTGTTCAAATTAAATATTTGAATTCAATTAAATTAATTATTCAAAATGTTTCACATAACTCAAATATATATTTATAAATGAATATGTTTACATATTTATATTAATGAATATGTTTACATATTTATATTAATGAATATGTTTACATATTTATATTTCTGAAATCAATAAATCAAATTTTATCAAATTAATAACCTTATTTCTTTTAGACATAAGCCTTGTTCGTTTGTGAGTCTCAGCGACACCTTCTAACGACTGTAATTGTAGTGCAATTTTTTCTTTTAATCATTTCCATCAATATCTTCTGTGAATTAGTGCACCATGTTTCTGTCACTGACTTTTTTGGCAATGTATTTAAGCGATACAAGTGTTGATTTTCTTCATCTCTCTCACTATATTTAGTCGCTGGGTTTTAAAATTATTAAAGAATAAGTGTTAAGAATAAGAAGATTACCAATCAGTCTCAAATTTAAATATAAATAAACAAAAATTATCACACATTTCACTTATAATTCACTTATAATATACATTAATAAAAATGAATATATTTATATTCATAGAGGTGGAATTGTAGATGAATATATACAAACAACTATCGTTTTGTAGACAAAACATATGATATATAAAAAGTCTAAAGTCATTAAATATTTCGACAATTCTAATAAAGTATATAGAATGGTAATCCAATATTAAAATGTAGTTACTACTTATTTTTTCCGTACAAGATGTTGGTTATTTATCTAGTTTTTTGTAAAGGTAAAAACAATTATGAGTGAAAAAATACAAACAAATTTATAATCTAAATGACTTCATTAAAAATTTAAAACTTTATTTTTAAGAAAAATCCATAAACCTTTAGTTAAATCAATAATCATTACAAAAAAAATCAATCTTATAATAATATATATTTAGTAATTTTTAAAAAATACTTGCAAATGGTTGATTATTAAAAATTTGGAACAATTGAAATATTAATATAAATAAATGAAAACAATGTTTTCTAAGAATCTTACAAATAAATAGGATTGCACTTACATGATTAGTAAATGAAAACAGAGTTTCTCCAAGTGATGTGATCTTAAATATTAAATTTACCGAATGAGTCAATGCTTCAATTAAACGGTTAGAATACTTTCTTTTAATATGTTTTAGTAAATAAAGATAATCTATGAAGAATTATACTTAGTTACAGATTGAACATTTGAATAGACACAACTGTTCGGAAAAATTACAAATGTTCGTAAGAGACACAACTTTACAGTTAACATACATTTACAATTTTTCAAAAACACGCAATAAATATATTTTTTTTTACAAAAAAATAAATAAATAAATTTTTAATAAAAAGTCACGATGAAAATACTGAACATTTGAATAGTACTTAGTTAAAGATTGAACATTTGAATAGACACAACTGTTCGGAAAAATTACAAATATTCGTAAGAGACACAACTTTACAGTTAACATACATTTACAATTTTTCAAAAAGACGCAAAAATATAATTTTTTTTTTCAAAAAATAAATAAATAAATTTTTAATAAAAAGTCACGATGAAAAGACACAACTGTTCTTTGCATTTATTCATATTGCTAATATTATATACACAAGTCACAACTGTTTGTAAGAGACACAACTCTAACTTTCTAAAGAGACGCAACCATATAATTTTTTTGTCAAAAGAATAATTAAATAATATTTTTTTATTGAAAATTCACGATGAAAAGATGCAACTAAATTTTTTAATGAAAAATCACAATTTTTTGAATAAAAAGTCACGATGAAAAGACGCAATTGTTTTTTGCATTTTATAAATATTGCTAATATTATATACAAAAATCTCAACTGTTTGTAAAATACACAACTCTACATTCAACAGATGCAACTTTCTAAAGAGACGCAACCATATAATTTTTTTTGTCAAAAGAATAATTAAATAATATTCTTTTTAATGAAAAGTCACGATGAAAAGATGCGACTAAATTTTTTTGATGAAAAGTCTCGATGAAACGACGCAATTGTTCTTCGCATTTATTCATATTGCTAATATTATATACAAAATTCACAACTGTTTGTAAGAGACACAACTCTACATTCAACAAATGCAACTTTCTAAAGAGACGCAATCATATAATTATTTTATCAAAAAATAATTAAATAATATTTTTAATGAAAAGTCACGATGAAAATATGCAACTGAATTATTCTAAATGAAAAGTCATGATGAAAAGATGCGACTGTTCGATGAAAAGATGCAATTGAATTTTTTTAAATGAAAAGTCATGATGAGAAGATGCGACTGTTCTTCGCATTTATTCAGATTGCTATTATTATATAGATTAAAAGGAAAATTGGAAATTGTTACAAAAGAAGAACAAATTATATAGATTACTAAAGATATGAATATTTGAATAGACATAATTGCTAAAGATGTGAACATTTGAATAGATACAATTGTTCGTAAAAAACACAACTGTTTGTAAAATACACAAATCTACATTCAACAGATGCAACTTTTTAAAGAGACACAACCGTATAATTTTTTGTCAAAAAAAAATAAAAATAAATTTTTTTAATAAAAAATCACGATGAAAAGACACAACTGTTCTTTGTATTTATTCATATTGCTAATATTATATACACAAGTCACAGCTGTTTGTAAGAGACACAACTCTACATTAAATAAATGCAACTTTCTAAAGAGACGCAACCATATAATTTTTTTGTCAAACGAATAATTAAATAATATTTTTTTAATGAAAGTTCACGATGAAAAGATGCAACTGAATTTTTTAATGAAAAATCACAATTTTTTGAATAAAAAGTCATGATGAAAAGACGCAATTGTTCTTTACATTTATCCATATTACTAATATTTTATACCAAAATCTCAACTGTTTGTAAAATACGCAACTCTACATTCAACAGATGCAACTTTCTAAAGAGACGCAACCATATAATTGTTTTGTCAAAAGAATAATTATATAATATTCCTTTTAATGAAAAGTCACGATGAAAATATGCAACTGGATTTTTTTAATGAAAAGTCAAGATGAAACGACGCAACTGTTCTTCGCATTTATTCATATATTGCTAATATTATATATAAAAGTCACAACTGTTTGTAAGAGACACAACTCTACATTCAACAAATGCAACTTTTTAAAGAGACACAATCATATAATTATTTTGTCAAAAAATAATTAAATAATATTTTTAATGAAAAGTCACGATGAAAATATGCAACTGAATTTTTTTAAATGAAAAGTCACGATGGAAAGATGCGACTGTTCGATGAAAATATGCAACTAAATTTTTTTAAATAAAAAATCACGATGGAAAGATGCGACTGTTCGATGAAAAGATGCAACTGAATTTTTTTAAATGAAAAGTCACGATGAAAATGTACGACTGTTCTTCGCATTTATTCAGATTGCTATTATTATATAGATTACAATTTATTCCTAACTTTAAAAATAATATTATCCGGAGAATTTTTTAAGTTTCGTAACGTGGTCGAAACTACTAGGTTAGTTCCTTAATCCACAAAATAGTATATTCAATTCAAGATGAGCTTTCTAGACCACGATTTTAGCATTATGTTACAATAAATAACATGTTTCTTGCATTTTTCGTAGTTTGCATGAAGAGAATCCCATTCGGTCTAGTTAAACCGAAATCTTATATATTCTGAATTTAATTTAAGTATAAACCCATACAACCACAGAAGACATCAGATCCTGTGTCTCTGCTGTTCGGGCAAGGCCTCCGCCGGCTGTCTAAAAAGCCTTACCACCACCATGGGATATCTCAGATCCGTCAGATCTAGTCATCTCTCGGGTGTTTTCCGAAGAATCTTACAACCGTTTACCGCTGTTGATAGCTTTTCTGCTTACTCCCCCAGGCCCACAATTTTCTCGAACTGGTGTCAAAGAACCTTATTACGGTGTACCATAGGCAATTTCCCTTCCGCCTCCTCCGCCAGATCTACAGCTCTCGCGGGATCCTCCGACAACTTCTTCCGACAAGGCACTCCACCGCCGTCGAGAATCGTCGAGAAACTTCAAGAAGCTTCTCTTCTCGTAACTGGGTTAGATCAATTTTCCGGCAGCCGCCGTGATCCTCGTATGACCAAGTTTTGTCAAGCTTCGAAGGAAACTTGGGTATCGACCATCATTATTTCATTTTGGGCCTTTCATGGTTCATTTAATTTTGTGGACTTGAAGCTATTATGGTCCAGTATTAGGATGACAATGATTAGGGGTCTTCTAAGCATATTTATTTTTTGTGCTTCTGATGGCCCATTAATGTGTATTGACTCAAATTTATTTTGGTTATGGATTATTTTTGCTTTATTGAATTGTAAAGATCCAAAAGTTATTTGTTTTAATGAAAACAGATCAATTTCCTCATTTAATGAGAGACATTTCATAATAACTTCCTCCTATAAGAAGAGACATTCAACAAAAGTTTCCTCATATAAGCAGAGACTATTTTCAAGATTTGGTTGCTGTGATTGGCTCTCTTGTCCTTCCTTCATCTCTACTCTTTTGACGACACCGCTTCTTCTTGATCCATGCTTTTCTCTATCCACTTGGTATAGATCTTTCAGTGTGGTGCGGCAAGGTGGCTGTATCTTGGACCCTTTTTCAGGCATTCGACTCTTGGGAATTCATTCCCATCCTACATGCTGTCTCCCTTTCCAGGGAGCTAATGATTCGTCATTAGTGCGAGTTAGGTTTTTAAAAACTTGTCGGAATCTTTGCATTCCATGGTGGCATTTTGTCGTTTTGCGACCGGCGATTCGTTCTTGGACAGCCTTTCGCCATCTCATGTGGACTATCCGCTTTGTGGTTCATCCTATCTATGTGGCTTGTATGCCCTTCTATCTTCTCAGTATTAGCTTCTGTTGTTGTACGTTCGCTAGGAACCTTTTAATATTTGCCTTGATATCTTCCCATGTAAGTGTGTTGACCGTTGTAAAGACTCATCCTAGAGGTGAGCTCTTGTCACTAGCTTAATGAAATGGGGTTTGTTTGACAAAAAAAAAAAAAATTTAAGTATAAACCCAAATCAACCATCATATGCCAAATCCTTTTTGTATTTGCTTTTATTTTTTTTAATCAATCTTGAATATGGTTTTTATAGGTCGTCATCTTAGCTATTTACATTATTATTAAGTTTACAAAATTGAACCGAGTCCGAGACCAAACCAAACCAAACCAATTCAGATACTTCATTCAATTGCGTAATGTAGTTTCATACTTTGTTGTATCTATAAATAGTTTTGTGTCTCAGAGCATTCCATTTCATAATCCTCCCCGTTTCCCGGATCTCTCCTATCTCAAAAAAAAAACCCGACCCATTTACGCGATCCAAACCGGGTCAACCCAAAATGGATAAGCCAAGCTTCGTAATCCAATCCGAAGAAGCTGAATCCGCCGCGAAACAACTCGGCGTCTCCGTCCTACAGCTCCTCCCGACGCTAGTCAAACCAGCGGAATCCTACGCTCGAACTCCGATTTCAAAATTCAACGTTGCAACCGTCGGACTCGGATCATCGGGTCGGATCTTCTTAGGCGTCAATGTCGAATTCCCAAAGCTCCCTCTCCACCACTCAATCCACGCCGAGCAGTTCCTCGTCACCAACCTCACGCTCAACGGCGAGCGTCACCTCAAAAACTTCGCCGTCTCCGCCGCACCGTGCGGTCATTGCCGCCAGTTCCTTCAAGAAATCCGCGACGCGCCTGAGATCAAAATCCTGATCACCGATCCAAAAAACTCCGCCGATTCCGATTCCGCCGCCGACTCGGACGGATTCTTACGCCTCGGAAGCTTCTTGCCTCACAGATTCGGTCCCGACGACCTTCTCGAGAAAGATCTCCCTCTTCTCCTCGAACCTCACGATAACGGTCTCGTAATCTCAGATCTCAACTCGATCTGTAACGGAACCACCGATTCCTTCGCCGATTTGAAACAAACAGCTTTGGCAGCGGCGAACAGATCGTACGCGCCGTATAGTTTGTGTCCGTCGGGAGTCTCGTTGGTGGATTGTGACGGGAAAGTGTACATAGGTTCGTATATGGAATCGGCGGCGTATAATCCTAGTTTGGGACCAGTGCAGGCGGCGCTGGTTGATTACGTGGCTAACGGTGGTGGAGGAGATTACGAGAGGATCGTAGGAGCGGTGTTGGTGGAGAAAATAGATGCGGTGGTCCGGCAAAAGGAGACGGCGAGGTTGTTGTTAGAGACCATATCGCCGAAATGCGAATTCAAAGTGTTTCATTGCTATGCAGCTTAAATAAAACGAGAGAATCATTTAATTATCGCAAAGACGAAAACGAATAATAAAAGAAAATGTCACTTCCCTTTTTTATTTCATACACTATAATTGTTGAAATTGATGTGTGCTTCTCTCAATGATGATGTGGATAGATTTAAAAGTAAAGTTTATGACACATATGATAAGAGAATAAGATAAAGTTTTTATTACTAGTATTATTTAAAATGTGGATTATAATTTGTTTCTCAATTTTTATGTTATTGGACTATGGAGTATTGTTATCTTCTTTTTTTGTCCTTTTGATGTGGATAGATTTTTTTTGTCCTTTTGGACAACATTAATGCGAATCATGGGTTAACTTTCCTCAATTCAAATTACTCTAAAAGATTTTAGTAGTAAACAATTTACAATATATTAAAATCTTGAATTAAAAATAAATAAATGTGTTTTTGGAAACAAAATCCAAAAGCTCACTTTAAAGTTTAAACTAGTAGTCTACTACTGTCATAATATTGTGTTAGACTGTTAGTAAAAGTCAGATTGTAACTCGGTTCTTTTATGTTCGCAGAAAGGCAAAAATAAATGTACATATTTTGGTGCCTGTATACATTGAATTTGAGTTGTTGGAGTAAAGGTTCCAAATACGAATTGTATGAAAGGAGAGAATATAAAGATGGTCCACTAAGCAACTCCCTACTATGAGACTATGAGTGGTGAACAATGAATCTAAGATCTTTAGATTACTTGATTTCATAAGGAATACTTTTTAGAGATAAAAAGCTAAGAGCATACATTTTTAGCAGGAATCCTACATAATTGTCTAGTTATCTCCATTTTCCAACTTTTAGCATTACAACATATATATACTAATCCTGGATTAACTTCTCTCGATTCAACTATTCTAATAAGACGTATTAAAATTTTAACAAGATTACTTGTTACAAAGTCATAATAGATATAGCTGTAACAATTTAGGCTCTCGTGTAAGGAAGAGTTTTAAGGAAATGGATGTTTGCTTAAAAAAGGCCGAGGAAAAAACATTGTGGAAACAAGAACGTAGACATCTTTGTTATCTTCTCAAAATTAATAGTAGAGGTCATTGTAGGCTTGTCATAGTTTCTTAAATCTCAGCCGCTTACTCAATTTTTGTTCTGTCAGTTGTTTTGTCTTTTACGGTAAAAGACATCACAAGTGTCCTTTTATGTTTACAAAAGGTCACGACTTGAGTAACAAAATCAACATCGAAGAGTATTGTTGAGCCACTTTGCATATTCATTTCTGATGTGACAAGCTCAGAGATAATGCAGATGGGATACATTTCTCTCAGACTTTTTTTTCTAACTATTTCTTAGGTAGTGAATGGTGACGGTCTAATAAGCGGATTTCAAAGTTTTTTATAAAAAAACAGTTTAGTTCACCAATCACACAACGATAGGTTATTTGCGTTTTTCTAAAAAAGAAAAAACAAAACACTGTTACGGTTTTTCAGGATATGTATTTATCAAAGGACCGCACTTGTTTTTTCAAACTAGCTACTCCCTCTGTCTCACAAAGATTGATGTTTTGGGAGATTACACATTTTAAGAAAACAATAATTAGTAAGTTTAAATATATTTTTTCTTTGATTAAAAAAATATTGTTTAATTTTAAACCAATAACAATTCAAGATTTTAAATATTTTCAATGATTACTTCTTGAAGTGTACAAAACATCAATCTTTGTGAGACAAAAAAATATTCTATAACATCAATCTTTGTGGGACAGAGGGAGTATTATGCAGTGGTTTTAGCAATTACGCACTAAACAAACCTGATTTAAGTTTTTTTTTCACAGCAAAGAGTAATAATTAACATATTACTTTATGCTAAATGGGTTCTTTAATTTACATAGTTAAAGATTCTCACAAATAATTAACTTTTCAAATGTGTCATTTAAAAAAAAAAATTTACTTAACTATTTCTTCACAAATTATATAATAATATAATTTATAATATGAAAAACAGATATATAAAACAATGTATATTTTAATGAACTAAAATTTACATAATTAATTTCAAACAATTTTATTTTTTAAGTTTATAAATAGTAGATAAAATTACTATTTCATTAACAATAAAAACTAATTTATAATATATTTTCTTATAATATATATTTACAATATATAATTATACTACTTATTTTTATTTATAAAATAATATAAATTCCGTACCGCAAATTGTTTTTCACCAATCAAACATTATTTTGTACCGTTTATTTTGGAATAACCGCACTTGTCCCGCAAATATATTTCTCCCGCACGTACCGCAGTTGATCCGCACCGCACTATCAAATTTTTTGTCCTGCACTAGTAAAACCGCGGTTACCATTCGGACCCTTAGTTTGGATAAAACCCCCCTACAACTCTCACACGAGTCTCGAAAAGAAATGGTGAAGAGCATGAGAGAGAGAGAAAGAGATCGAAGTTCTTTCTACCCAGTTCAATTTTTTTGAATCTGGATCTTGAAGTTGATTTTTTTTCTTCCTAGGCCTGATGAATCTTCATCATCTTCAAACACCTCTCTTTATCCCAGTCTCTCTTTCCCAAGCTTCACTTCTCTTGGAGATTTTTCCTGCCAATTGCAGAGCCTCACTTGCAACTTTTAGCTTCATGCTAAGTTCATTGGAAGCTTGGTTTAACTCTTCTAAAGCCTTACTCTCAGCTCCTCTTCCTGCAGATAGCACTGAGATAACTCAATCAAGGCAGAAGCTTCAGTCTCTTCTTTCCCTCCGCCGGCTTAGGTGTTTATGGCGTGATTTTTACATAACCATTCTCACACTTGTGAAGAAAGCTCGACGATCAAAGTCTATGAGGAAATCTCTTTGGCTGTGGCTGTCTGTGGTCAGGGTTCAAGATCTGGCAGTGGGTTCTCAAGATCCGGTGGTCAGCTCTCAAAAACCGGTGGTCGGAGTACCTTTCAGGCTGACTGTGCTGTTAACCGAAGATATCTTTCTCCCTTAAGCGACGGTCTCGTCTTGGTCGGAGTTTCCGATTTGGTGGTCCATGACCCAACAGAGGTGAAGATTCACCAACCCTTTAGATCGGAAGTACAAAGACGAATGATGCTGTATATCCGTCAAACCTCCTCCGGCTACGGCCGCGCCATCATCTCCGGCGACGTCGATGTCCCGAGAGGTTTTCCAAACCTAGCCGCCAGCGGATCCATGGTATTTCCAAATCAAAGCTTTTTGTGGTGGGCTTGGACTGGGGTTAAAATGGATTTTGAAGATTTAAATTTTAATTCCCCTTTCCGTTACACTATTATGGGCCTAATTGTAAAGGGTCAAACCCTGTTTTTAACATTTTCCTTCAATATGAAGCGACTACCAAAGATTATGAAGAAGTGGTACCTACCGCTTAAAAGCTACTTACTTCCTGTTATGAGTCTACAATCTTCCTCTAAGGAATGGCACCTCCAACACTCATTGGTGTTGCTATCAGTTCTAATGGTGATACAAACAATACATGCTTCCTCTTTTTTAGAGAGACTTCTCAAACTGAAGTGTCACGTAATAAAATGTGATTTGCTAAATCAAAAACGACTTAAAAATTCAGTTTACATCCTTTACAATGAAGTGATCCTATGTTTAATGTGCAAAGTCACTCGATTATTTTTTAGTACGGTGGGATTTGTTACTCCCTCCAGAACTAATATATGAGAACTTTAGCATGGAACTGTCAAGGGGCGAGAGCTAAAGAAACTTCTCGTCGATTGAGGGAGATGTGTCACATGTACTCTCCAGGTTTTATGTTTTTATCCGAGACAAAAAATGTCAAAACATTTCTGCAAACCTTGCAAGCCGAGCTAGGATTTGACAACCTCCAAACTGTTGAGCCGGATGGCACTAGTGGAGGTTTAGCCATTTTCTATTCAAAGGACTATCCGGTTAAGTTTTTGTTGTTAGATGATCGATTGATCGACATCGAAACATTCATTAATGGAAACCGAGTTTTTATGACTTTTATCTATGGAGATCCTGTGGTCAAGGATCAAGATTATGTTTGGGAGCAATTGACACAAATTGGCATAGCTAGATCCGAGGCATGGTTCATAATTGGCGATTTTAACGAGATCATAGGAAACCATGAAAAAAGAGGAGGAAAAAAAGATCTGAAGCATCCTTTCTACCCTTTCGTGCTATGATCAATGCATGTGGGTTTATTGACTTTCCATTTCGAGGCAATCAATTCTCATGGATTGGTCAAAGAACAAATGGTAAGGTAAGATGCCGATTGGATAGAGCTATGGGGAATAAAGAATGGCATAATATTTTTTCCCACACAAATGTGGAGTATTTGAAAATGTGGGGCTCAGATCATAGACCCCTCTTAGCGTCTATCAGCTCGACTCCGAAAAAAATTTTGCGTAAATTCATGTTTGATAAGAGATGGATTGATAAACCCGGAATAAAGGAAACGGTTCAAGAAGGATGGAGTGTAAGTGGAACTCGCGAGAATTGCCCTTTGTCAAGAAAAATTCGAAATTTCCGAAGAGTTCTCTCCATTTGGAAGAAATCTACTGTAACAAATTAAGAAAAACTTATCAAGGAACTCCAAACAAAGATTGATGAAGCGTATGAGGACGAACTCACTACGACGGATGACATCCTATTGTTAAAAAAGAGATTATGTGATGCTTATAGGGAAGAGGAAACCTTTTGGTACCAAAAGAGTCGTCAAGATTGGTATGCAGAGGGAGATAAGAACACAAAATTCTTCCACGCCTCGGTGAAGCAAAGACGTGCAAGAAACAGAATTACAGGCCTTCTTGATCGAAATGGAGTATGGGTGGATAACGAATAAGGGCTAGAGGAAGTCGCCGTCGAATATTTTGATAACTTATTCTCCTCCTGGAATGCGAGTGATCCTTCCCAAGTTCTTAGAGAAATCCCTTCCATGGTCACACCGGCCATGAATGAATTTCTAACTAAGGATGTTACAGAAGAGGAAGTTAGAAAAGCGTTATTCTCACTGAAACCAGGAAAGACTCCGGGGCCGGATGGGATGACCGCTCTTTTCTTTCAACGCTTCTGGGATATAACGAAAAAAGATCTCATCAATATGGTGAAGAATTTCTTCAGTTCTGGTATTTTTGATGGCAAGATAAACGAGACTAATATATGCCTTATACCTAAGGGAGATAGACCCAGAGAAATGTCAGGATTTCGTCCTATTAGCTTATGCAATGTAAGCTATAAGGTGATATCGAAGATCTTGAGTCTCCGATTAAAGAGATTTCTTCCAGAGTTAATCTCAAAGACACAATCTTCCTTTGTAGCAGGACGACTGATAACTGACAACATCCTCATCGCTCAAGAAAACTTTCATGCCCTTCGCTCTAACTCTGTTAATAGGAAAAAATGTATGGCTCTCAAAACGGATATGAGCAAAGCATACGATAGAGTGGAATGACGATTTCTCCAATCCTTAATGGAGAAAATGGGTATTAATGAGCGTTGGGTGGGATGGATCATGCAATGCATCACTTCCGTATCCTATCAAGTTCTTATCAATGGGGATCCCAAAGGCCGTGTTAGGCCGACGCGTGGAATTCGACAAGGGGATCCAATTTCTCCGTACCTGTTTATTTTATGTACGGAAGCTCTCATATCTCAGATTAGAAGAGCAGAGGCAGACGGAAAAATTCAAGGCCTTAGGGTCGCTTGTGCAAGTCTGCGAGTCTCACATCTTCTCTTTGCTGATGACAGTTTATTTTTCTGCAAGGCAGATATTCAACAAAGGAAAGAAGTGATAGACATTATCCGCAAGTATGGTGAGGCTTCAGGACAAGAGATTAATTTTGCTAAATCTTCCATTATGTTTGGAAATGAGGTAGAATCATCTTTGCGTCAAGAAATTAAATCAATTCTGGGAATCTCCCAGGAAGGAGGCATGGGGACATACTTGGGTCTCCCTGAAAAGATTCATGGGTCAAAAGCCGAAGTTTTTGCGTTTGTCAGGGATAGATTACATAAACGAGTCAACCCATGGCCTTCAAAACTCCTTTCGAAAGGAGGGAAAGAAATTCTTATTAAGTCTCAAGCACAAGCCCTTCCGACATATGTTATGTCGTGTTTTCTATTGCCTAAAGCAATATGTTCTAAGCTAACTAGTGCGATCGCAAATTTCTGGTGGAGTAATAAGGCGGATAGTAGAGGTATACATTGGATATCTTGGGACCAATTATGCTCTCAACTTTCTGATGAAGGCCTAGGATTCAAAGCCATAGAAGAATTTAATCTCGCATTATTTGCGAAGCAATTATGGAGACTATTAAGATTTCCTGATTCTCTTCTTAGTCGGGTCCTTAAAGGAAGGTGCTTTAAGTACAGCAGTCCTTTAGAGATAACAGTATCCAACCGTCCGTCATATGGATGGAGGAGTTTACTTGCTGCTATAGATGTTTTGAAGTATGGAATTCGGAAGACTATAGGCTCGGGGTTTAGTACTTACCTTTGGACTGATCCGTGGATACCTGATCTCCCTGCACGCCCTCCGAAAGGACTTTCAGATGTTTGAGATCCTTTGATCTGTGTTAACACCTTGATTGACTTCGAGTCAAAACAATGGAAACTGGATAGTCTACGGGAACTCTTCCCCCCAGAAGATATTACCCTCATTTTAGGGTTAAAACCGAGTCATATTGCATCGAATGATGGATATTGTTGGACTATGACTAAGTCCGGAAACTATTCCGTGAAGTCTGGTTACGAGGCCGCGAGAATCATTTCTCGTCCTGCTTGTGAACTCCCTTTTCAGGGGCCTAGTGTTACAGCACTAAAAGCACAAGCTTGGAAATTAAAAACTACACGAAAGTTGAAACATTTTGTGTGGCAATGTATTGCTGGGTGCTTGGCGACAAGCCAAAAACTACACTATCGCCATATTGGCAGAGACAAAGGATGTTCTAGATGTGGAGCGGACGAAGAAACCATCAATCATGTGATCTTCGAATGCCCCCCAGCTAGACAAGTATGGGCTTTGTCGAATATCCCTGCATCCCCTATGTTGTTCCCATCATCGTCAATATACAATAATATTGATTATTTATATTGGCGGGGTAAGGACGTGGGTGCGAGCGAGGAGAGTTTAAGAGTTTTTCCATGGATTATGTGGTATATTTGGAAGGCGCGAAATAAAAAAGTCTTTGACAATATTTCAGAACCACCACAAGAGACCCTTGATATCGCTATTCAAGAGGAAGAAGCATGGAGGCGAGCAAATAGGAGAGAAGTTCCCTTAGCAGGGACAGAGCCCACAGTGGAGATTATGCCTATTCCATCTGATGTTCTTGTATGCTTTATTGACGGGTCTTGGCATGCGTCAGATTCAATAAGTGGGCACGGTTGGATTGTATATTCTGGAGGGAGAATGAGGCATTTAGGATTGATGGGCTCGCGTAGAAGTCTTTCCCCTCTTCATGCCGAGTTGGAGACTCTTTTATGGACGATGAAGTGCTTATTGGCGATTCCGTTGACGAATATCCTCATTATGACAGATTGTTCGGACCTTCTTGCTATGACTTCAAACCCAGAGGCATGGCCTGCATTTGCAGTAGAGCTGAAAGATTTTGTGTATTACAGGAATTTATTTTCCTCGCTGGTTATTAGATATATCCTTCGTAGTGGTAACACTTCCGTTGATCATCTTGCGAAATGTGCAAGAGGTCGTGGATTCTGTTTTTCCCATGTAAGTTCGACGGTTCCTCACTGGCTCTCTCTAGAAGAGAGTTCTCAACCGTGAACTAGTATATGGAGTTTAGACGACAAAAAAAAAACTCTATAGAATAAAAAAGTTTGCACACAATTAAATTATAAATTTTAATATGGACCGTTGACCAATTTTTTTTATATGGACCATAAGTGGCCCAACTAGTCAAATAATAAGCCCAATAACAGAAAACATTATCTAGATACTTTCCGTTGATCCGTCAGATTACTTCAATCGGACGGTCCAAGAGTTTCCACGATTTACAATTAGTGTATTTATATAACGTCGTCGTTTTACTTTTTTTGGAAATCTCCATTATTTCCTTTTTTCTTACCTCTATTAAACCACAAGAGTCGAAGACTCCGATTTCGTTTCTCTCTGAAAGCATAAGTTTAGACGAAGAAGAAGAAGAAGAAGAAGAAGGTGACAATGGCGTACGTTAGTATGGGTGAAGCTCACAGGCGGATCACTGAATACTCAAACCGTTTCTGCGACGCCGTTTCGTACCAAGACTCTTCTACACTTTGCCGTCTCCTCTCTTTCTCTTCCAATTCTCCACCTCTTCTCTCACTCGCCGATGCACTCAACGTCTTCCAGGTACATTAAAATTTCTCATGATTTCTCCTGTTTTAATCGAGACCCATGATGTAGATTAGTTGCTTTGAACACACTAGGATAATGTTTTTGCGATTTGTGTGGTAAAGTTTGTGGCTTTTTGTTTCGATTTCTATCTATGATGCTTTACAATATGTTCCAATTGGGTAATCATATATTTGAATTTAGGGCTCAATACAGTAGGAGCATATTCCTACGATAAAGGCATGATCTTTCTATTAGCAAAGTTTGTACCTTTTTAGGTTCAATGTCAGTCTAGGATCTTTAGAGTATGATTTTTCCAATTGGGTCCTTCTACTTCATCAATGAGTATAAAAGTTTTGAATTTAGGGCGTGAAAGTGTCTCTCTAATTGAGTTGTTGTATTGAAACACTCTGTGTCTATGGTTGAGTTTATGAGTATGGTTTTTTAGATTTAGGGTTTGGTACTTTTTGGATTTATATGTAGAGAGCTTTGAAAGGGCTAAATCCTTTAAATTTTCCTTTTTTGACTGATACAGGATGCTAGCAGTTTGATTAGACAGTCTGATAAATTCTCTGAATACGGCGAGATTCTGGCTCATCTGTTTCGTTCTCTACAAAGTTACCGAGTTGGAAATCTAGTTGAAGCATACCTTGCTTTCGAGAAGTTTGCCAAGTAAAGTATTCTTGTTCCTCTCTGCTCCTCTATTAATGTTCTACTTTGATTTCAGGGTTTTACCTGTTGTAGGATACATAAGCTCTTTATTTGTGTGTTCCCAGTTTCTGATATTTGTTGGTTTCTATATGTGCAGTGCATTTGTTCAGGAGTTTCGTAATTGGGAATCTGCATGGGCATTGGAAGCTCTGTATGTTGTTTGTTATGAAATTCGGGTTCTTGCGGAAAAGGTAATATCTCATTCATATGCCCCTTTTTGAAAATTTTAATCTTGTTTAGTTTCTTTGCATCGAGGACTCAGTTCTGAAAGCATGATTTTTTCCAAATTGATATACAGGCTGATAAAGAGTTAACTTCTAATGGAAAGTCTCCCGAGAAATTAAAAGCAGCTGGATCTCTTCTCATGAAAGTTTTTGGAGTTCTTGCTGTAAGTTGTCCCTTCTATCTATCTTTATATCTTCAGGACTATTAGTTTATGTTTGTGTTCAGTTTCTTTTTTTTTGGCTCCTTACGTGGTTTTAAACTGTAGGGGAAAGGTCCAAAACGAGTGGGAGCACTATATGTGACGTGTCAATTGTTCAAGACCTACTTTAAGGTGATGTGCTTTCTGGCTACAGTTTGATATTTCTGATTTGAAATGATTTTACATCCAACTAAACATGTGTCCCTAATTTTGTATTTCAGCTTGGAACCGTCAATCTTTGCCGAAGTGTAATAAGAAGTATTGAAACTGCTCGGATATTTGACTTTGAGGAGTTTCCAAGAAGAGACAAGGTATAATGCAATTCTCTGCAAACAGTTTTAGTTTTTGGCCTCTCGATTTAATTACTAATTATCTTCTGTTTCTTCTTCACAAAACACCAGGTCACGTACATGTATTATACCGGGCGATTAGAAGTCTTCAACGAAAATTTTCCTGCTGTAAGTCACTAAGAGATTTTCTCATTCTTTCACAGTTCATTTTGTTGTGTCAATCGAAATATTGATGGTAATATTGAATTTTTTCTTTGGATCTTGCAGGCGGATACAAAGCTCTCATATGCCTTGCAATATTGCAACCCCAAAAGAGAACGGAATATAAGGTTTGATTGTGGTTTTACTCTGTGATTACCTTACTCTTGCTTTGCGTTGCTTAATCGGTTTATGTGGCTTTTGTGTATCAGGATGATATTGAAGTATTTGATACCCGTGAAACTTTCAATAGGAGTTATACCGAAAGATGAGCTCTTGCAAAATTATAATCTTCATGAGGTAACAACTTTACTTTTGTTCTATGAAATTCTCTTCAATTCTATGTCAAACTTATTTCTCATCTGCGGGTGATATTATATCTCTCTTAATCCAATTTCTCTACATGTCCAGTACACAAAGATTGTGCAAGCTCTGAGAAAGGGTGATCTCAGGCTTCTCCGGCATGCTCTTCAAGAACATGAAGATCGGTATGTATTTCTTTCGACATCTTGGTTTTCTCATCTAGATTCAAATGATAAGTCCTTGTGGTTACTTAAGTGCAATTAGCGTAGGCTGCTTGTAGTGGATTGTAGCTGTGTTGACAGCTCAGTAACAACTGGTTCTTAGGTAGAGAGCTAGCAGGTTAAAAGAAATTTGGGGCACAAGGTTTGGGATATTCTGGATTTGTTTAGGGGTTGGGATTTGAATTTGGTTCGAGTATTGAGATGCTTTCGTTTGTTAAATGACTCAAGTCTCTCTATCATGGATCTAATAAACTATTTGTACAGGTTCTTGAGGTCGGGTGTGTATCTTGTCTTGGAAAAGCTAGAGCTCCAAGTGTACCAGAGACTCGTGAAGAAAATGTAAGCAAGATAAATGTAACACAAGCTTATCAATCCACGCAAGATTCTCGGATTACTATAGTTTCATAACTCTTATTATCATATTTTTTTTTTGCAGTTATATCAACCAGAAGCAGAGTGATCCAGCGAGAGCGCACCAGCTGAAGCTTGAAGTGATTGCAAAAGCACTAAGATGGCTAGAAATGGACATGGATCTTGACGAGGTATCTTCTACGTTCCTATCCCATTCATTGCTTTTGATTACTAGAAATGACTTCTATAAACTCAAAAATATTGGTTTTTGTTGCAGGTGGAATGTATAATGACGATATTGATATACAAGAACCTTGTGAAAGGCTATTTAGCACACAAGAGCAAAGTGGTAGTTCTAAGCAAGCAAGATCCTTTCCCTAAACTAAACGGGAAGCCGGTTGGCTCATAGATTATATATATAAAGTACCTTCACGAGCAAGCCCCTGCGAACTGCGGGGTTATTTTTGTTGTTGTATCAAGAAACCAATATTGCTTAATGTCATTATTGTTTTTATTGATGATATCGTCTGGTCGATTTTATTTAGCAAAAGGAATGTTAGAAAAGTAATAAGCACTTCTTCTACCGGCTTGTAAATTTCCTTTTTATTTTTTACATCAAACACAAGAACGAAAGCAACAGAGAAGAATACAATACCAAATTGAAAAATAATAATATTTGAATGGAAATTTTAGTAATTAATAAGTTATGTATCCATGAGATTTTTAAAAATAATAATAATTAAATGGAAATTTAAGTAATTGATAATTCTTTTTTTTGGACTACCAGAAGGAAAGACAAATTTTCATATATGTCAACAAAAAACGATGATGCAGCTATATAATCTATGTGGCTCATCCATCACTTGTGTTAGCTTTAGGCCTGGGTATTCGAGTACCCGTTTGGTTTCGGTTTGGGTATTTTGGGTTTTTGGGTTTTCGGTTTTAGAGGTATAGGACCCGTTCGGGTATTTTTAGACTTCGGATTCGGATCGGTTTCGGTTCGGGTATTTCAGATTCGGATTATCCGAAGTTCACAAAACTCAAAATGTTTGTATCTAATTTAGTCTAAATTATTCAATAATACGTAATATATCTAAAAATTTAGAGTATTTTCTATCCAAATTTACTAATAAACAGTTTAAATAATTCAAATTATCGAAAATATCTAAAAATCTGAATATTTTGAACACTTTTATTATTACAATTATAAATATTACTAATTTATTACTATTATATTTATATATTAATAAATGTTGGTATATTCGGATACCCGTTCGGATTTCGGTTCGGATCGGCTTCGGATTCGGGTTTTCGGATTTAGAGATTTAGAACCCGTTCGGATATTTTACAATTTTGGATACGGATTCGGATCGGGTTTTTTGGATGGGGTTCAGATCGGATATTCGGATCCGGTTATTTTTGCCAGGCTTAACTTTTTTAGCTTTCAATACATACATAACCAGTACATTTGAAGATGACAAAATAAACGTAAGGAAGAAGAATAGGTTAACCCAAAAAGGAAAAGTCTCTCAAGCACGTTTTTTGCTGAGACGCCATGAGTTAGGGTCGTGGTAACGGTCATACAAAGGCTCAATGCGTTCTTGGCGCTTGCGCGTGCTCATATTCGTTGGGTCAGAGACTTTGAAGAACCTTGGAGCTAACTCAACAAGCCACTTTGGGTCAATCACAGTTACTTCCCTCATGTACTCTTTGGTGGTCATCACAAGATCATGATATATAACCCAGTCTGGTTGTCTCTGGAACAGGGCGCTGCTCGGGTGTATATACACGGGTTGATTCTCCACTAGTGTCCTGTAACCTTCCTGTGGATCTTTCCTTGCTACATGGAAGAAGAATCCTGCCGTGATTGCTTTCCTTATCTTGGTGAAATCCTTCCCCGCACTCACCACATCTAGTTTATACTTGTCCATAATGCTGACAAGTTGTTTCCTCACATCTTGAGCACGTCGTAACGATCTTGACTGTACGAAATTTTCAAAACACCATGGACCTGAAAAGTTTCTTGCCTTCCACGCCTCATATACAGCCAGTAATGTCAGGTGATCACCCTCGGGCTGGAAAAACTTTGCCCGTTTTTGGTCTGCCTGAGCTTGCTTCTCCCTCGGTCTATGAAATATGTTACCCGTCTGGATCATAGCAATCATCGTTAAAACCTCATCGCTGCATCCGAGATCCACACTTGCTAGCAACATTTTAGAAAGCGGCGGTTCAAGTGGAAACTCTGCCATTTTTCTACCAAGCTTCGTCAACAAACCTTCTTCATCCAAAGCTCCAAGGCTGTACAACTGTTTCATTGCAGAGACCAATGCTTCTCGTTTAGGTGGATCCATGAAGTCAAACGATATCAGGTCATTAATACCCATTGCTTTCATGGTCAGGCTTGTCATTCCAAGATTAATTCTTTGTATTTCAGGGATTGATGTAGAAGGCATCTCATTACGATATGCGCTCTCCGTGTAGAGACGGTAACATTTCCCGGGGCCAGTACGACCAGCACGTCCAGCTCTTTGCTTTGCTGATGCCTGTGAAATTGGAGTAATGACTAGCGACTCTAGCCCTTGCTCTGGCTTGTACACGTTCTGCTTTGCAAAACCAGGATCAACAACGTAGTATATACCATCTATTGTTAAAGAAGCTTCTGCGATATTTGTAGCTACAACCACTTTTCTTTTACCAGGAGGTGAAGGATCAAATATTCTAGATTGCATTTCACTAGGAAGGGCACTGTAAACCGGAAGTATGATGAGTTCAGGAACATTTTTACCTAGACCTTTCATTCTCTCATATAGAGATTGGCATGCATAATCGATTTCTTCCTGTCCAGTCAAGAAGAGGAGAATGTCACCTTCAGGCTCAGTCAAATGAATCTGAAGGACTGTGATCAGAGCTGCATCCAAGTAATCTGTTTCTGGCTGTTTGGTATAGAGTATCTCAACAGGAAAGGTTCTTCCAGGAACGGTAAAAATGTTGCAGTTGAAGAAATACTCAGAGAACTTCTCTGCATCCAATGTGGCAGATGTGACAATCAGACGAAGATCAAGTCGACGTTTCATCAGCTTCTTTAGAAGACCAAAAAGCACATCAGTGTGGATTGTCCTCTCGTGAGCTTCATCAAGCATGATTACAGAGTATTGAGAGAGGTTTCCATCAATCAGAATCTCCCTAAGAAGCATACCATCGGTCATGTACTTGATCACTGTATCTGGTCCAGTACAATCCTCAAACCGAATCGCATACCCTACCTCCTCTCCTAAACGACAACCAAACTCCTCAGCTACTCTCTTGGCAACAGACATCGCAGCAACCCTACGAGGCTGAGTACACCCGATCTTTCCCTTTGTTGTGTAACCTGACTCGGCAAGGTACTGAGTTACCTGCGTTGTCTTTCCAGAACCAGTCTCACCAATGACCACCAAAACTTGATTATCATGCACAGCCTGTATAAGCTCTTTTTTCAACTTGTATATGGGAAGGCTCTCCCTTTGTTCCTGAATAGAAAGATTAGATCTCTTTCCAAAAGTAAGAGTTTTACCAAAGGCATCCTTCTTCCACTCAGGCATGTCATAAGCTGATAAGCCAACACCTCTAAGCTCTTGAGAAAGATGCCTTTCACCAGTTTCAGGCATAGGGTCTTCCCATGGACGATTCAGATCCTTTGGGATTGAGTCAAGAATTGTTCTTTGCTGTTGTTCCCTCATCTCTCTCCTCTCCTTGGTGAGGGCTTACTGAAGTGCAGCTGCGCGACTCAAGGAACCCTCTGGATGTTTGATGATCTTAACCGGAGACATGTCAACAGAGTACCTAGTTAGCCCTTGTAAGAAAGCAGGTTCGTCTCATTCATCTCAATCTCAATCTCAATCTCAACTTCTTCTTCAGCACCTTCCTCCTCTTGATGATAAAGCAACCCATCTCCATCCTCCTCATCAACTCCTCTCAAGACACCAGAGGCAATCAACTGTTTCGCTTCCCACCTCTCAGGAGAGCTCATCTTCTTCATTAATGGCCTACGTGAATAATGGATTCCCGAAATCCCAGTCTTAGTTACTTGTCCATCCTTTGTTCTATATGAAGGATTACTTCTAGACGAATCATCTTCATCCGAAAGGCTTCCTCAGAGGAATCAAACATTTGAATTTAACATCCTCACCTTCCTCTCTCTTCGGATAAATCGCGTGGATTCCAGTTAACAGCGACCGGACGAAGTAATCAGGCATCTCTGCACCTTGCTCCTCAAGCTTCTTATCGAATTCATCTACAGTATCGGAGTGACGACCGAGATCGATGATGAACTCTGCCAAAACTTTCTCCGCGGATCCTCCTAGATGCGTTTCTAACTCGTTGCAGACATTGGATACGAGAGAGAGGTGATTCAATTTCTTAAGCTCTTCTTCTCCATTGCCGAAATCACAACGAGAGAATCCAACTAGACGAACTGGTTTCTAGGGTTTCTTTGTTTAGACCGACAAGTTATGTATTCATGATATTTAAATAATACTAATAATTAAATGGAATCCTAATTAATTCATGTCTCCCAATATACATTTTAATTTAGCCATTTGAGAAAAATACCAAAAAAGAAAAAAAAAAAGAAAAAAAATAGTTACAAAATTAGGGAAATCTCTATTGAAAAATAGAATTATTCCTTTCTTTTTTTCCAGAGACTTTGATTTCCTTTTTGGCTGGTGTTTCAACTCTCTCTCTCAAGGTTTTTATTGCCTTTGGTAAATAGGGTTCCGCAAAGTTCTTCTTCTCTACGATTACGATTACGATTACAGTTACGATTACGGAGAGGATGAAGAAAAATTGTGTTACGAGGATCGAGATCCCCAACAGCCGCAACGAGACGCTCGTGGGTTTGCTTCACGAAACCGAATCAAAAGAAGTTGTGGTCTTGTGCCATGGATTTAAATCGAACAAGGAAAACAGAATTCTCAAGAAGACGGCTATTGCTTTAGAGAAAGAAAAGATCACTTCTTTTCGTTTCGATTTCTCTGGTAACGGAGACAGCGAAGGCGAGTTCTACTATGGTAACTTCAACAGCGAAGCCGATGATGATCTTCATTACGTTATCCAACACTTGTCTAACAAGATGAACCGTGTGGTTCCTGTGATTCTCGGGCATAGTAAAGGAGGTGATGTGGTTCTTCTCTATGCTTCAAAGTATCGTGACAACATCCGCAGTGTCGTTAATATCTCGGGACGTTTTGATCTCAAGAAAGGTGTACGACTCGGAGATAACTATCTTGAAAGGATTAAGGAACAAGGATTCATCGATGCTGTAGAGGGCGAGTCTTGTTTTCGTGTTACGCAAGAGTCTTTGATGGATAGGTTGAACATTGATATGCATGAAGCTTGTCTCAAGATTGACAAAGATTGCAAAGTCTTGACGGTTCATGGTTCGGATGACAAAATTGTGCCTGTTGAAGATGCCAAGGAGTTTGCAAAGGTTATACCGAACCATAAGCTGGAGATTGTGCAAGGAGCTAATCATGGTTACATCAAACATCAGAAGCCATTGGTTGCAACAGTTGTGGAGTTTATCAAGACAGTGATTCTTGAACAACAACTAGTCAGTTTGTCTTTGGGAGATCCCTCATCATCATCATCATCATGATGTTACATTCTTGCAGTTTGCTTTTTGCTTTTTGTTCTAGTACTCTTGCATTGTATGAGCAGAATACAACATTTTTTTGTCCATAAATTCTTGTTTGATTGCAATAATTTCTGTCTTATGATTATTATACAAGCAGAGGCAGATATCTTTTATTATCAGAAGCAGCAATAATCCCTTGGGTGATTGGATGCTAAGACAATGCAGCTACCCTAGTGAACTTAGTGGTCACTGTAATCAAACCCAACATCACCAAAATTTAACACATTTGCTACGCAACACTGAAGTAAGAAAAGACTCTTATCTCTCATTCTAATTACCAAATCCAGAGTTAAATCAACATAAAACTTACCAGTCTTAAACTGCTTTACGAATTGCTCACGAAAGACGAGACCTCCACAGTCAGGATTGACAAAGAATGGAGGGTCTTCGCAGTTCGTGGATCGGATGATGACCTGTGGAAGATGCCAAGCTCATACCAAACCACAAGCTGGAAATTGCACAAGGAGAATCATTGTTATACTAAAACATCGAAGTCAAATAGTTTCAACAATTATGATGTTTATAAACCCTTAGTTACATTAGCTGCATTCAGTCCGAATTACGATGAAGGCGACAACATTCAAATTCTACAGCTTCTAACTATGCTTATGTTCCTGGAGAAGAGAATGTTATTCAAAATGTGACATTTTGTCACAACTGAAACCAATCAACCCATGATGAAAACCTTGAAAGTTTTGAAAGAGAGTATAGTTCTTGAAACAAAAAGTTCAATGGAATAACTGAGAGTACATACATAACGCGTAATACTTTTAAGAGATTTCAGACAGAGACTGGGGTCTTTCAGGCAGGTAGCTCAGACGGAAGGGTTGTTCTGAATGTTGCAAGGCATTAAGATGTTGAAACCATCACCAGCAGTTGATATGATCATCCCCGGAATCTGGTTGTGCCAGTGAAATTCCTTCAAGTCCTTTTGTCCCTGGGGTTCCCGATAAACAAGGTTGTCAGACAAAAAAATAAAAACATGGATCAAATAAACCCGAGCTGCTAAAGTAAAAACATTCAATCTTCTTTTATCTTTAAGAAACAACAATAATGTACAAGATCCACTTCCGCGGCAAAAAAAAAAAAAAAAAGCTCATACATTTAAAGATTTCACACTCGAGAAACAGACATACAAATCGCACTTCCTCTGGGATGAGAAAATAAAACACTAGTGAGGGACAAGAGACTTGGCGGTTTTACAAGACGGCTGCAGATGGAGCCTTCCCCAATGTGTTCCACAATATATAATCCCCTGATGTCACCTGTTAACGCACACATATTATGTACAAGTCTATTTATCAACCATTTCATGGGGACTTTCAGATTTCTATACTATATATTGGCAGTGTCTTACCTGAGCAGAAAACTCAACCGGCGACTTTGTGGTTGGGTAGATATTGACCTGGCAAAAACAAAGCGAGGCGATAATAAAGTCAGATAATCCTGCGTGACACTGTCAACTAAATCATTCCAACTTGCAAAAGCTTACGGATTTTGTGTCGATTGACATTCGTGATACAGATGCCCCGGCTATCTTGAATGAGACCTGTAAACCAGAAGATATATATTGAACAACAACCAATTTCAAAAAGGAAGCAAAAGACATACATACCTTGGCATAGTCATATGCTTGCCAGCAGAACGGTTCCTCCAACTCAACTGCTGGGAGATCCTTGTTCATTTTCTCCACCAAGAAGTCCTCCACGTTCACCACATTCTCTGCATCCTCACCCTCGCTCTCTTCTTCATCCCCATCTCCTCTCCTCTTGCTCTGCAATGGGCTAAATTTGATTGTCCCAGGGAAAGTTGCCTCAAGGCTTTTTCCAGAAAGACTACGTCCGCTGCCAAGAATCCTCCACTCAACAGAGTGCTCTGTGGTTAAAACAGTTCCAGCTGACGGGGTCCCATCAAATGCCACTATCCGTCTCCGTGGAAAGGGCATAGTGATAGTGCAAAATTCCATTGACAGAGGAGACTTGTAACCTTCCATGAGGTGGACCTTGAAGAGGAATGCACCCTCGTCTTCTGAGACCATTGATAGCTGATAGAACCCTTTCACTGGTGGTCCGAGTCCACAACCTGCCTGGTATCGCATGAGAACAAAGTTACCCAAGGGAGGCTGGAAAACAATGTTCTGCTTGTCAATCCCATGTGCTGGCACTTGGGCACATGGATGGAAAGATATAGCTTCGATGTGGGCTGTACTCAGCCCTGCTAGAGGAAAAGATACGTCAGGCAGCCCTTCTAGCTCTGCCCGACAGTTTATCTGTCCGGCAACAGATACATTATCAGGAATCTCATCGCGGTCGTACATTGCAGCGTTCACGGTCTCATGAATTGTGAACAATAGCCTTTGCTTTCCTTTGTACAAGTATGGCTTCCATGCTGGTTGTTTAAGTTCTTGGGGAGGAGGATCAGCAGAGGAAAAGCCATTCGCCTTCATAGCAAAAATATTAGACAAACTGAGGTCTAATGGGGTACCTGCAGAAGTGATTAAAAGAAACCAATCAGGAAACAAATAATCTAGCAGAGAATAGAATAAACCATCAACGACAGAGAGTTAATACTAACCAAACGGCATAGCACTAGCGATAAAATTCCTAAGTAAATCTCTATCTAGTAACCTAGACCCTGATTTGGGAGCATCCGAGGCTGTAGATCCAGACGTTGCAGCTCCAGACGGGGAAGAAGATGGAAGAGGAGCAGCAACAGGTTTTGCCCTCGATGAGATACCAATGCTTCCAGTGAGTGAATCAAACAACCCCCCAACTGATGGTGAGGCACTCACAACAACCTCAGGTTCAACTGTATCACCAGAAATGATGTCACCAAATGCATGAGCCACCATGAAAGCCCTACAACATGAGTGAGGAAAAGACCAACAAGGTTAAAACATTATTAAGTGGTAAACATGAGAGTAGGAGGAGGAGATGGGAATTATAAAGAGTACCCAGTGATGGAGGAAATGTTAAGCAAGAGAGACGACAAAGTGAAATCTTCACCAACGGCTGGACCACAGTCAGATCTCCTAGATAAGTTGAGGTAATCCTTCAACTCCCTTGGGTCAACCAAAGGCAAAACGAGGATGGAGTAAAAGGATTTGGTGTGGAGAGCAATGGGCCAGAGAATGTTCTTCTCGTTAGATTCATCATCATCATCATCATCATCATCTTTTTGGCTGAAACGAAGGCTGATAATATGACGAGCGATGGGATCATCAACCCAAGAATCTGATCCTTTAGTCGATTGAGCTACACGTATGCCGTATCCACGAGTTGAGCCTTCCCTAATTCGTGATTACAAGAAATTCATGGTTTTACATTTTGAGAGCTACCAAGAGAGACAGAGAGATAAGAGAGAAAGAGTACCGTCTCTTTCTTCGAGTGAAAGCATTGGAGAGTTGGTGATCGGTGGGGAGTCTAGGAAGATCTAAGTCAGTGTTTACCGACTTGTAAGCGGAGGAGCACCATTGTTTCTCGACGACTGGGAACCTCCTGAATTGGGAATTGGGAATTGAATTGAGATGAATTTTAAGAGTATGGATTAGTAGGGGGCGAAAGAATGAGAGATTATTTTTGGGGGAAATACAAAAAAACCTGGAGAAGACAACATTGTCCTGATTGTTGTTGATGATCCAGAGAGCTCTGATACTGCAACCAGAGGGCATAATTTGTAGATGAACCGCGACGCTCCTGAGATCAAAATCCTTATCACCGATCCCAATTAAAAAAAAAAACTCTCTTACGCCTCTTGCCTCACCGATTCGTATATGGAATCGGCGCCGTATAATCCTAGTTTGGGACCAGTACAGGCGGCGCTGGTTGATTACGTGGCGAACGGTGGTGGAGGAGGTTACGAGAGGATCGTAGGAGCGGTGGTCCGGCAAAAGCAGACGGCGAGGTTGTTGTTAGAGACTATGTCGCCGAAATGCGAATTCAAAGTGTTTCATTGATGATGACACATTAGATAAGACAATTTGATAAAGATTTAAATTCAATTTTAAATTAATGTGGATTATAATTTCATATAAATATATATGTTTTATGGACTATGGAGGAGTCAGGAGTAAGTATATAAAGAAGCAGCAACAATCCCTTGGTGATTGGATGCTAAGATAATGCAGCTACCATAATATATGGTCACGGTAATCAAACCCAATTCACAACCCAACTTTTAACACATTTGCTACGCAACAATGGTAACACTTAACCAAGAAAGGATCCTTACCTCGATCTCATTCTAATTTACCAAATCCAGAGTTAAAAGCTGCTTTATCAAGTGCTCACGAGAGACGAGACCTCCACAGTCAGGATTGTCAAAGAATGGAGGGTCTTCACAGTTTGTGGATCGGAACCTGTGGAAGATGCCAAGGTCATACCAAACCACAAGCTGGAAATTGCGCAAGGAGAAACATTGCTATACTGCTAAACATCCAAGTCAAATGTTTACAAAACCCCTTAGTTACATTCCAAATTTTGATATGTATCTTTCGGTTTTAAAATTATGATGAAGGCGACCACATTCAAATTCTACCAGAATCTACCTATTTATTTGGCTTATGTTCCTGGACAAGAGAATGTTATATTCAATCAAAATTGACATTTTGTCACAACAGAAATCAACCAACAGATGATGAAAACCCCTTGAAAGTTTTGAAAGAGAGTATAGTTCAATGGAAGAACTGAGAGAGTACAAATAGAAAACTATGCGTAATACTTTTAAGAGAACTCAGACAAAAGACTTGGGGGTCTTTCAGGCAGGTAGCTCAGACGGAAGTGTGTTCTGAATGTTGTAAGGCATTAAGATGTTGAAACCATCACCAGCAGTTGATATGATCATTCCCGGAATCTGGTTGTGCCAGTGAAGTTCCTTCAAGTCCTTTTGTCCCTGGGGTTCCCGATAAACAAGGTTATCAGACAAAAAAAAAAAAAAACACATGGATCAAACAAACCCGAGGCAATGATGCTAAAGTAAAAATGTTACTTGGTGAACGAAGAGAAGCTGAGGAGGCAAGTCTTGAGGAGTGTTCACTTGCTCCTTGGTCTGTGCTTTGAACTCTGCCTCTTCTTCTTCATCCTTCTCTAATGATAAATCCCATATCCTGCAAACACAACAGATAGCAAAAAATCAATTGATACAGCTTGCAGGTTTTTCTCAAGAGAATCGGTCTACTGTTTTCTCGCTTACGTGAGCTGGTGATCACTGGATGTGACTGCAAGTGTTGAAGCTTCATGAGCGCTCCATTCAATTGACGTAATAGGATGCTTATGGTACTCAAAATGTGCTACCACAGCATCTCCACCCTAGTTCAAGAATTTATATGCTATTGTATCAGAATCTTGTTAAGAGATTGCCAAGGAATATATAAAGCTACGATCAAAAACCTACTTTGATCAGTCTAAGATCACGAATGGAGAATGTCCCGTCATCACTTCCTGAGGCCAACATGCAACTAGCCAGCCTTCATGAAAAAAGAAAAATTAAGATTGAGCCATTTGTGGGTAATACCAAATCCAACAGAATAGAGGCACAAGAACCTGTTCCATGAGATGACATTCACATCTGCGTTATGTGCCTTGAAAGATAGTGCAGGCGACTTCCCAAGTCGGATATCCCAGACTGCAACACTCCCATCCACAGAACATGAAGCAAACACGTTTTCTTCGGCTGGACTCCACTGGAACAAAGAAAAAGAATGTTCAGCCAAAAGGAAATGGTACCAGCAGAAATACATCTTAGCTGCAAAGTGGTAGTTTACTTGTAGATCTTCAACACTTGCAGTGTGTCCGGCAAACGGAACAGGATCAACAGTCCAGGAACCAGAAGCTGGCTGCCACAAGTGAATCATACTCTTGCAGTCCCCTAGCCAGTGGAAAAAATAGATAAATTGGATGACTATATTGAAAAGTATATGTAATGTTTGAGTATTGCAGAAATTTCTGAGGTAAAATATACCGGAAAGAAGTCTTCCAGCGGTTGCAGGACTCCAATCTATAGCATAGCCTTCGTCTTTGTGGCCGGAAAAGTTAACTAAGGGCGCTTGATTAAGAACTGGTGCAGTTCCATCTTTACCTTCTGTTTCTGATTCGGCTAAAGCATTAAGATGAGAGCTCATGTCCCACACCTGCCAAAAAACACAAAAGCTAATCCACTATAACAAAGACACAAATAAACAACCACCCAATCTACGTAAGTCGACACATATAAACAACCACCCAATCTACGTAAGTAGACACAAAAATATATCCATATTGCCCAAATGCTGAGCTAATAACAAGGACATAATCTTACCTGTACGTGACCAGAATCTGCCCAAGAGACACAGATATGAGAATTTTGTGGCATTGCACGTATACGGTTAACGCATCCATGGTGAGCAACCCTGCGAACCTGTATATCGAAATTTAGAGACAAAAAAAAAAATCAACCAGGAGAATTCCCTTGAGTTCAGAGAGGACAGATATTATTAACAAAAGATTTAAAACGAATGAAGAATTACCTGAATATTTGGAGTTTTGGAAGCTTCATCGTCGCTTTCCTCATCGCTGTCACTGTCATCTTCATCATCCTCATCCTCCATAGCATCTTCACCATTCCCTACTGTCTTGGGAACAACATCACGTCTCTTACCAGACACGTTGGTGATTTTAAATAATCCTATGGAGTTATGAGCTGCTTTCTCAGCCTAAAGAAATATATTTACAGGAGTTAACAACTTACCACAAGATTTTAGAAGCAAGAGTACATACGAAGATATAAAAAATTGCAAAACATACCTGAGTCCCTGCCACCATATAGAGTGTGTGAGGAAACTCAGTTCGGTTCAAACCCAACTTATCAGCCAAAATGTCGAAACTGAAAAAGGGAATAGATCAAATCACCAAAACTTGCATAGTAATCATTCACAGACACTAAACTTCTTAACTTAATGCATCAAAAACATTAAGATACTATACTTGCTAAATACTAATACATTTCGAACAAATAAAATTATCTCTTACAATCTCACGCTTTCTGCTAAATTACATGAATACAATCCATTCAAGATTCACCATTTCGACTTAAACAAGAACGCATGGATTGAATTACAAATGATAATTTACCTCAGACAGGGCCAACCAACATGGAACCCATGAAGAGAATTATAAGCAGAAGGGTCACACTGAAGTTCCTCTCCATCTTCGAGCGTATCAACACCTGGTTGCCAAACCCTAGTTGGTATCGATGGTATCTCGGAAGAAGACGCCTCTGCCTTCTTCTGTTAATTCCACCAAAAAAAAAAAAAAAACAAATCCAATTCACGCAAATTAGGTTTTGATTTGAGAATAGCAGATTGAAGAATTGAGCAAGAAAGCAAGTACAGATTCAAAAGTTCGAACCTTGTTCTTCCTCTTTGACTTCTTAGGGTTTAAGCTGCGAACCATTTTCTTCTCGTTCTGATTCTAATTTACAACTCTGTGAAGAGGGACGAAGATGATCAATAGGAGGATTCTTCAGTTGCTCTAGGGTTTAAGCTATTTATACCCTCTTTCTCAGAAACACCTTATATTTTATTGAATTTATTTTTAGGTCCTTTATCTTATAAGAAATAAAAACATTACCCCATAGTTTATAAAATGATCATTCTCAACACCAAGAAGTCACATTTATAATTGTTCTTTAAAAAGACTTATGCTATTTGTTGATTAGAGTAACAATCAGCAGAGTAGTTGAACTAAAAAGACAACGTTCCATTTGGTGTACTAACAAAAAAAATCAAGTACACTTCGTTTCTGTTTCTTTCTACTTGGAGAAGAATTTGTCCCAATCACGTAGGGAAGAATCAACGGAATCATCAGGGAGGAGTTTGGGAATCCTATCAGCGCGAATGAACTGTTTCAGAATAGCTTTCTCTTGGTCGATCTGTTTCTTTTCTTTTCTGTCTTTTGGTTCCATCTTCCTTTTCTCTTCCAAGATCCACTTGAACAGCTCCTTTTGCTCATCTTCTGGAATCGGTTTCCTTGCTACCTTTACAACAGACTCAGTTGCCACAGTCTGAAACATCGACTGATCAGCTGCCTCTGTAAACTCAAACAGCGGATCCAGTTCAGGGACCGGTTTGGTTTCTTCCTTGTCTGGTAATGCACTTTCTGCTTCCTTAGCCTTGTTATTAGTCTCTGCAACTCTGCTGTCTTCTGCACCTTTCTTCTCGACATCATCAGCGTTGACAACACCCTTTTTCACACCTTTGTTTCTGGCCTCGCTGCCCTTTTTACCTTTCTTCTTCTCATCCGCATCAATGTCCTTTTCTCGTTTTATCGCAAATATATAAGCTGCAGAAACAAGGGGTAAAAAAAAAATCAGCAAACATTGAAGTCGAGTATCATCAAATGCTTATAATGCCAGAAGACATCAAGCATGCTTTTCTCAATTCTGATTCAGACCAAGCTTATAGTTCTGACAGCAAAAACAAAAAAAAAACGTCCATGAATCAAAGCAACCTAGTTTAAGGACTATGCTTAAAAGGAATGAGCAGAAGACTAACAAGATGTGCAATTATGTCCATGAATCAGAGAAATTTACAAGAAGTTGAGTGCATCCTCTATTCAATGTAACTGTTTAGCCAACACACACACACACACAGAGACATAGATAGTAGTATATAAATACTACATTTGTTTAATTCAATGTCCTTTCCTATCCATGAAAACATCAACAGTGTCTGAGATGCAGGCCCATGCTCTATATATCTGATAACAGTATGGCTAATCAAACAGTCTTGGAGTAATGCTATGGAAATGGAATAAACAGCTTTCTTGGATAATGAAAGCAAGGACAATGGTTCCAGTGTAAGTTGTAGCATAATTTCTGACTATATTGCTTGCTACAAGAATTTGTCTAGAGTCTTGAAACATTAAAATGAAGAAAAGCAAATAAATTACTCAGCTAGGCATTACATCAAACACATTACGGGCGTAATAGAATATAAAACCCAATTATATAAAGTAATAAAAATTTCTCAAACCTGCAAAACCGAGATTGAAGATCATCGTAGCTCGCCAGCCTACTTTCTGCAGTTTGGAGACCACTTTCTGCGGAGGTTCGGATCCAGAAGGAGACGATTCCATCGATTCCGATGGAGATATTTCGCGAAACCTCCGACTTGTAGAGTTTCTCGAGCAAATTAAAGTATCGTCGGAAAAATAAAAGAGAATGTAGGTGTCTAGAAAACCCTAATTTGATGAAACCCTCCCTAATTCTCCTACTTGTGATTGATTTGCCTTATTCCTCAAGCAATAGATATTGATTCTCTCTTAATTAACTTTTGTTCTTCGCATTGATCTTCTTCTTCTCTGACTGATCTTGACGGACGACGGTACTCTCATGTACTGCCTGCGATTGGGTTTTGAAAGTCTCTACCTCACCAAGAGACTTCTTGATAAAGCCTGTTCATCTCGGGGGACCATCAACGTAAAAGCCCATAAAAGTATAAGCAAACATTTCACAAACCCCCTTATCTTATTTTTATTGTATAGTTTTATGGTCACTAAATTATATGACCAAAAGAGTGTGTTTTGTGATTGATTGCAATTTGTTTGCTATTATCAGATTGTGTTTACTTTGGTTTACGAATTTATTACCAGATTGTAATAAAATCTGTTTAGGGTTGTACATATATGATAATCACCAAGTCCTACTGCTAAACGTGACGAGAATTGCGAGAAAAAAAGTTCTTACCAGTTTACAATTTTCGCGATGCTAATACTGTATGTTTATCTAAAAATTGAGAATACGGCCATTTTATATTTGCCACAAGCTTGATGCAACGCAAACTTTCCAAGTTATGGTCTGGCTTCAGAGAAGGAATTATTAGGTTCAGGCCCAAGCATTGAAAACTTTAACCAAAACACATAAAAAGTTGGTCCGATCCGATTAACATCTCAGTGGACAAAACCAGCACCTAAGAGTCTGATGGAAACATGATCAAGAACCAAAGCCATGTACCCTAAATGGTTTTGAAACGTCCTAAAAGCTACCAATATCTCAAAAGACGAACCAGAGTTTCAAAAACCCAAGATTCCTCACTAAACCGACATCTAAACCGCATTAGTTTAACATAGACGATACATAGATAGATCATAGATAGATAGACAACGGTACTTTATTTCTTTACTCTCAAGGCTTGGAGGCACAAGTCATTACATGCGACTTGAACTTCTCCAATTCTTGCAGGACTTCCTCTTCTGGTCTGTAAATCAAATCACTCATCCTCCATATCTGGCAAAGGAAGAAAGTATAAACAACATTTTCAGTTTTATCGACAAAAATTGCACATCTACTTGTTGAGGTACCACGAAAGTGTTTACAGGTTACCTGCAATGTTCCACCTCCACCAGTCGTCTCACAGTCATCAGAAACACTGACAATAGTCCAAGGGTCCGACGCATTCCAGTGGAAATCAACAACTTTGTCCCTAAGAAAGTATACAAATAAAGGAACTTAGAAGTAAGTTAATGAGAAAAGCAAACAAGAGAATTATGATTAAGTCATTAAGAACCTGTGACCAGCATGCTGGAAGAAGAGTCCAGCAGGGCTTTTAGCTGCACGACCAGACTTCTTACTGACCTGATAAATACTCAAAACAAAACAAACATGAGTACAATGAATTGTCTTTCTGTGATGAAAGTGAAGAAAGATTAACTTCAGACATGTCTGAGTGACTTATATGTACACACCATGTCATAATCCCAGATGTTCAAAAGACCATCTTCTGCAGAACTCCCAAAAACAGATGACTTATCAGGAGACCACTAAAATGATTAACAAGATGGTGTCAGTGGGTTAATAGATATACATCATACGTAGAAGGATAAAAATACAGCATTTGTTGAAACCTGAACACAAAGAACAGCAGCTTTGTGGCCCTCAAATTTGTAAATAGGCGAACCGACTCCATTTGAGGTAAGGCTCCTACGGTCATACAACCGGACAGTGTTGTCTGCTGACCTGAAACATTCAACTATTAATTAGTATATGTATGCATATGCTAAACGTTTTCTTACTTCATATATTAAGTGTGTATTAATCATCTCCATACCCTGTCAGGATCAGATTGTCGTCATGAGGATTCCAATCGACACAATGAAGATCAGCATCATGCGCCTTTGCAACCTGGTGAACACAAAGCAAAAATAAAGATAAAAGAATATAAATTTTCAAACTTTTGATAAGATTAAGAAGATAGTACCTTGGTGACAGGGTTTGTGCCAGTTCTTGCATCCCATAGTATAAGGCAAGAATCATCACCAACACTGCAGAATTCTTGTGCACTTCACGACATAAAATTTTGCCAGTAGCATCATTAGAAAAGCATGAAAAATTATGTGTTTTGCATAAAAAAAAATACGAGATCAAAAGGAGGAGTCTGTTCTATGAAGTTACCTCGTTGGGCTGAATGCCACATCTTCAACAGTATCTTCATGGCCATGATATACACCTCGGGGGCCAACAGAAGGACTCTCATTCTTATCACTACCTTCACCAGTCTGTTTGACGATAGATCCAGAAGCTGTCCCAGCAGTTGTGATGTGGTCCTGGATACTCCACAAAACAACTGATTTGTCCTTGCCTAAGAGAATAAATTTCGTATGAGAAACTGGCAAACCACAGGATTGGACATTACAAATCACAGAAACACAAACCTCCAGAGAGCACAAAGGGTTCAGTTGGGCACATTGCAAGAGCAAATTCAGCATTATCTTGGTGTCCAGTTAGTATCTGCAATAAAGATGGTTCAGATGATGCAAACAACTAGCACTATCTAAGAAGATATCACTTCCACTGATGAGATTAGCACACACAAAAATGAAGCGCAAGCAATAATTTGCAACAACAGTTCACGAAAGTGGTCATACCAAATCCGGTCGGGAATTTGCAGCTCCAAGCACGGCATGACGGTTTGGTTGCGTTTCAACATCCCATATGAGCACCTGGAAGCAAAGTATTGTATTCAGATAACTGAAACTGGAATACGTCCACAACAAAGGATACTCTTTGACTGCCAAATAGAGAGGTAACACCGACATATTTTGAGTTGCTATGACCAGAACAAAATAGAAGAAGCAAAACTTACATCAGGACTGTCGGTGTGAGTAGCAACAATCTTACTGTTCTGCGGGAGTTCCCTGATTCTGTTAACCTGCAATTGCAAATTGGTGATGAATACACATCAAAACAGGGTTTAATTTCACCAAAATGCCAAACTGAGTAACTTCATGCATTGGTTTGAACATCTACGCAGATACAGTTAATGCACCAAATAGAAATAGAAGCAACAATGTCGATACAGTAATATCTCGAGAATAGACAGTTATCGCACCTCTCCAGGGTGAATGATGGTCTTGTACTTCTTCACAAATGGAGAACGTGCTTCTTCATTGAACTGAACATTTGCAGAAGATCGTGAATAATTGTCATGACAGGAAATCCTTGGGGAAAAGGCACAAGATTAGTAGGAAAAACCCACTAATAAATTACCTGAGATATGTGCTCTGCTGCAGCGACCCTAGGCTTAACAACTTCGCAATTCGCTATGACCAGAGTATTAGGCACACTGCCATCAGTCTTGAGACACAACCAAGAAAAAATACAGATGTGATGAGAATTACAGATACTCTGAGAAGGTGAGCAACTAACTGATATGTTATAGCGACTAAGATACAAAAAGAAAGTGAAAAACCCTACTTGCTCTGAGAGATACAGACGCTGGCGATTCTTGTAGGTCGCTTGCTCAAGCTGAGGACCCCATCTGTTAAAAAATCAAACAACAATTCACCAAATGGACTCTTAGCACAAGAGCTAAAGAGACTTCATCAGATATGTAAACAGCTAAACATCTGAAACCTACAAATTTCCTCAAAATCATTTGTAACACACCAAAACCATTGAATAGAACAACATAAATATATCTGAAAACTTAAAAGGAAATAAGCACAAGATCCAAAACGCTAAACACCAAACCCTAACTGGAATATTCGAAAAAAATAATCTCACTTAAACCCAGAAATCGAGAAAATGTATCTCTCAGCATTTTTGTTTTATTCTTCAAATTAAGCAGAAATGCAACTCAATCCACACATCATAATGTTCAAAGATAACCCAGGAACACAAATTAAGCGGAAGATGACGATTTTAAGCGAAACCCTAGAAGAGAAAAGAGAAAAAAAAGTGGAGGAGACCTGCAAGAGAGTGAAGGCCAGACGAGGTTGTGGTTGGCGAGCCAGTCGTAGAGAATGGGGACGAGACCTTTCCACTGAGAGTACTTCTCGTCGACGCTCGGCTGCTGCTGCGACGTTTTCTTTCCGCTTTCCTTCATTTTGCCACCTTGCTGAGACGACGGCGTCTGAGAATCGTCCTTGTTTTTAGGTTTCCGACCTCTCTTCTTCGGCCCAGAAGCTACGGTTCCTCCGCTCGGCGTCGTCGCTTGAGGAGACACTGCTGCTGCTTCGTCGCTCTCCATTTCTCTCTCTCTCTTCCTTCGTTTTCTTTTTGTCTTTTCTTCAGTGTTGTTTGTATCCTCTCTCCTCGCCTCTCACAAACAAATCAACCACCGTTCCACTTTCATTTTTATTTTTTATTCGCTAAATCAGATATTTTGTTAAATAATGTTTTCTCAAATTTTTACTCGCTCGTTTTCAAATATATGATATTTTAAACAAATCACGCAGATTAAGAAATCCTAACTTTTAACAAGTTTAACCAATCAGAAACAATATTGCATAATATAAAATATTAAACTAATCTAAAAGTTGCATTGAAATTTGAAAGCATCCTATATTATGAAACAAAAAACTTCTCCAAAACATTCTATATTTTGAAACGGAGGAAGTATCATTTATTTAATTATACGATATTAAAAAGTAGATTAATTATTCTATTCCTTTGTGTTGAGACGTTGGTACATATAATGAACAGAGCAGAGCTGGAGGGTCGTGTTACATGAATAAAACTTTCTTCTTCCTGTCCATTGATTCAACATCTCATGTTTGCTGATGATAGCTTGTTCTTATGCAAAGCTAACATTCGAGAATGCTCTGAATTCTTGACCTATCTCAAGCTATACGGTGATGCATCCGGGCAAGAGATCAATTTTCAGAAGTCAGCAATCACGTTTGGCAAGAAGATGGATCCCTACATGCGCCATTTGATCAGAATATTTACTGGCATCAAACAAGAATGAGGTCCAGGAAAATACTTAGGGTTGCCAGAATGCTTCAGTAGATCGAGAATAGAATTTTTGCAGTTTATAATTGATAGCTTAAAATTGACTCAGTGGGTGGTATGAGAAAAGGCTATCCTTGAGTGGCAAGGAAATACAACTTAAGTCTGTGGCTATGACGCTCCCAGTCTATGCCATGTCTTGTTTTCGTCTAACTAAGCACCAGTGCAGGCAGCTCACAAGTGCGATATGCCAGTTTTGGTGGAATGCAAGCAAAGACAAACACGAGATGCATTGGGTCTCCTGGGATAAAGTTTGCCAATCTAAGGATTGTGGAGGCTTAGAATTCTGGGACATTGGCCATTTCAATCAGGCTCTGCTAGCAAAACAAGGATGGAGAATCTTGAATCTTCTAATTCCTTGGTGGCTCGAGTCTATAAGGCGAGATACTTTGTGGATGTGTCCTTCTTTGAAGCAAGAATAGGGTATAGACCGTCGTATGCCTGGCAGAGTATCATGTTTGGCCGTGAGTTACTGGAATGAGGTGTTATGAAGTCCATTGGAAATGGCCATGATACTAAGGTGTGGCTTGACAAATGGGTTTTTGATGATATGCCAAGATGACCTTTCAATAAGGAGCTAACGATTGATTTAAACCTCAAAGTATCGGCTCTCATCACTGAGGATGGACTGTGGGATACACAAACTCTCCAAGAACTGTTTCCACCTTGTGAGATACCCCATATTAGATCCTTTCCCCCAACACAAAACCTCTATGATAGGTACGTTTGGGCTTTTACTCAGAATGGTCAGTATGCGGTGAAAAGTGGGAATTGGTTGTTATCTCGGGAGAGTGATATTGTGAACCCAATATCTGCTGATATGATTCAAGTGAACAAGCTAAAACAACGAATATGGGAAACTACAGCTGAACCTAAAATCTGCCTCTTCCTTTGGAGAGCATTATCACAAGCACTGGCGGTAGCAGAGTGTATGCGGTGTCATGGTCTCTCAGTTAACCCTCTTTGTCCGGTATGTCGAGTTGAGGATGAGACAATTAATCATGTCTTATTTAGCTGTTCTTTAGCAAGTGGAGTCTGGTCTGCAACCGGTCTCCCCATCCCCTCCAGGGTTTTTTGAACTCGGTTGTGGATAATATGTCTCTGGTATTAAACTTAATGCAGCAGTCTGAAATCACTAAAGGTGTGAGGTAAGCACTTCCTTGGATCCTATGGGGGATCTAGAAGGCCCGTATTGCTGTCATTTTTGCACAACGAGATCAAGAATGTCATGTCATAGTGGCCATGGCGCTTGAAGAGGCGGAGGAATGGTTGAAACAACAGGCTTTGATATCTCAGGTTGCCTCTAGAGAAATTAACAGACATGTGCAAAATATCTACTGTTGGATTCGCCCTCCTCCTGGCAAACTTAAGTATACCATTCATGCAGCGTGGACTAAGGAATCATGGTTCTGTGGTGGAGATTGGATACTAAGGGATCATAGTGGAGAGGTTTTGTATCATGCGCGGGATGCATTCCTTCCGCGAAACAACAAACTTTCTGCTGAGCTTTGTTGTCTTCTCTGGTGCCTCTAAAGCCTCACTGTTCTTCATTGTACGGCTTGTGAAGTTTGGACTGACTGCCACACAGTGGTGATGGCTTTAGATTGTCCGCAGAAGTGGCCAAAGTATCGTTCTGATTTAGACAAAATCACTACTGCAATACGGGTGACAATGGAGTTTGTTATTAAGCTCTCTTCACCAAAAGCCAAATCGTTGGCTAGGGCTATTGCATCAAGTGTTACACGAGAGGGTCGACTTCCATCTTACCTTGCATTAGGTGGCCCTGCTTGGTTGCAGCATCAGATTTAGCAAGAACATTGACGCATGGGAACAAAATCAGTTAGTTGGCTGTTCTGTTTTGTATTTGTTCATGGTGTGACCATTGGTGTTTTTTGTATTTGGATTACTCCTTTCTGCTTTAATCAATCAATTTGTGTTAAAAAAAACTTTCTTTCTTCAGCATCAACCAAACTGATAAGACTGTAAACGAATATCAGATAATATTAAGCTCAATCGATATACAAAGCAGGTGATTAGATCGTCATCTTATCTAAATCACTTACCCATAGATCCCACACAGGAGAAATTGTACATCAATCTTACATAAAAAGCCAGATACATTACATCTTCTTATTTATAGTTGAGATGAACCGCTTAAGCCAGATATTTTTCCTCAACAACCACGTGTGTTCATCGTCTCGCTTCTCATAAAATATCTGCATCCAACGGTCCTCTTTATTAGCATCTTCACACGTGTCAGTCGCCACACGTGCTGCCTTATTCCTCACGTAAAACTAGAGTGGTTTATCAATACCCCTTCACAAACAAGCTTGTCCTCAAGCAACAGTGTGGGAAATTGATGTCGGAGCTCTTTCAAGTTCTCCCACGTCGTCTCATGAGCGGGCAACCCCTTACAAGAAACCAGTGCTACCATTTGACCTTGCGGGTTGTAAACGCATAGCCATGACAGCCTCGGGAATCAGAACAAGTTCATCGTTGTCAGAAAAAGAATAAGGTAGGGGAGAACCTGGTGATGAGAGCCCCACACCTGCTTCAACTGTGAAACATGGAAAACCGGGTAAATCTTGGAAGTAGGAGGTAACTGCAGGTGGTAAGCAGCTTTACCAATCCGTTCGAGGATTTGGAAAGGCCCATAGTACTTAGCGGCTAACTTCTAGCAGATGCGTTTGACCACCGACTGTTGGCAGTAGGGACACAACTTGAGATATACCCAAGAGTCGACAACAAACTCAACATCCCGGCGGTGCTTGTCAGCATTGTTCTTCATCAGTTGTTGAGTGTGAAGCAAATGTGCCTTGATGCCAGTGAGCATTGAGTCCTGTTCCAAGAGCATTCTCCAATTCAAAATTCTAAGAAGAACGAGCTTCGTAGGGGAGCAGAGGAGGGGGATCACGGCCATAAACAACCTTGAAAGGTATGGACTGAAGAGAAGTATGAAAATATGTGTTATACCGTAGCTCTGCCCACGGTATAAACTTGGCCCACGACCAAGGATGAGTAGAAGCAAAACACCTCAAGTATGTTTCCAGGCAACGGTTAAGGACCTCTATTTGACCATCTGATGGGGATGAAAGGCGGTACTATATTTGAGTTTCGTATCTGCCTGCTTGAAGCAGTCCTTCCAAAAGTTACTAAGAAAAATGCAGTCCCTATCAGAGACAATAGCCGCTGGAGACCGATGGAGACGAGCCACTTCATGAATAAACTTCTGAGCAACCTCCTGAGCAGAAAACGGGTGGCACAATCGCATAAATTGACCAAACTTACTGAGACGGTCCACGACAACCAATATGACATTCACGCCTTGAGACGGTAAACCTTCAATAAAGTCCATGCTCACCTCGTCCCAAACTTGACCAGGAATAGCAGCGGTTGCAAGAGACAAGCAGGAGAGAGGGTAGAAGTATTATGAGTTTGACACACTACACACTCAGCAACATATTGTTGCACATCCTTGAGCATTCCCCACCAATGAAAAGATAGCTGAATTAATGTCAGGGTCTTGAGCAACCTCAAGTGTCCGCCAAACTGACTATCATGGAATGTCTCGAGAATCAATGGAATGAAGCATGATTTAGGCGGTAGGAGTAACCTGTTCTTGTGCCACAGCTTCTCGTCATATACTGTATAGCTTTTTGGATGCAAGAACTTGTGGGTCTTTCTTCATCAAGTGCTGCAACTCAATACAACTGTCATTTTCCTTGTAAATATCCTACTGGTGCAGACTTATTGGTACCGTCAAAGCGATCAAACTCAACGTGGAAACCAACACCTGTGTCTGAGAAATTCGGGAAAGACCATCTGCAACTTTGTTGTCTATACCTTGTTTGTAAAGGATCTCAAACTCATACAACAACAGCTTGATCAACCACTTCTGGTAATCCATGGTGACCTCGCGTTGTTCCAGCAGAAAGTTGAGGCTTTTTTGGTCAGTGTGAACAACAAGCCGGCGTCCTAAGAGGTAGTGCATCCATTTTTGAACTGCCAAAACAATTTCCATGAGATCACGCTCATAAACCGGCTTAAGTTGTTCTTTGTCGTTGAGACCATGACTGAAAAAGCGATAGGGCGCTTGTCATGCATCAGCACAACCCCAAGACCAAACCCTGAAGCATCGACTTCGGCGACAAAGAGCTTGGTGAAGTTTGGCAGAGCTAAAACCGGCGCCAAGGTTATTGCAGACTTTAAGTGGTCAAACGCAACCTGCACCTCATGACTCCGTTCAACACCCTCCTTGCACAAAAGATTAGTGAGGGGCCTAGCAATAACGCCATAGCCTTTGATAAAGCGGCGGTAGTAACTAGTCAACCTCAAAAACCCGCGCAACTCCTTCACAATATAAGGAGAAGGCCACTTGGTCATCACCACAGTCTTCGCAGGATCAGTACCCTTTCAGCAGAAATCACATGGCCGAAATACTCCACACGAGACTGTGCAAACAAGCAGTTTTTTCATATTGGCAAACAAGTGATTTTTGGCAAAGATCTCCAAAACCACCCTCAAATGGTCCAAGTGAGCCGTGAGAGTAGCGCTTTAAATCAAGACATCATCAAAAAACACCAAGATGAATTGACGAAGGTAGGGGCGAAATAGTTCATTCATTAACCCTTGAAAAGTAGCAGGAGCGTTTGAGAGACCGAAGGGCATGATGAGAAACTCATAATGTCCGTCATGGGTGCGGAAATCAGTCTTCTCAATATCTTTCTCCTTCATGCATATCTGGTGGTAGCCGGCACGCAAATTCAGTTTAGAGATTACTTTAGCGCCATGCAACTCATCAAACAATTGATCAATAACCGGAATGGGAAACTTACCGAGTACAATAGCCCTGTTCAATGCTCTGTAGTCAACATAGAAGCGCCACGACTTATCCTTTTTGCGTACCAACAACACTGGGCTAGAAAAAGGACTATGACTGGGACAAATCGTACCCGCATGAAGCATTTCCTTCACCAAAGTATCCATGATCTCCTTCTAAGCGTGAGGATAACGGTAGGACCTTACACTGACTGCATTAATACCCTTCACCAGTGGAATTGCATGTTCCCTGCCCCGAACCGGTGGCAACCCTGTGGGTTCCTCAAACACGTGGACGTACTCCTGCAACACCTGGGATATTGCTATAGGAATCTCTTGCTCTGAGTGAAGGACCGCCGTACTAAAACAAGCCACAAACTAAGTAGGCTCTAGAAAAGGATCCGCCAGCTAGAGAATAGCATACAAACCCCGCGTGTCTACTTCACCAAACAAGCATACCAGCTCACCTTGATACTGGAATGAAAGCTCACGTCTATCCTAGTTGACGTTACAATCACCCAAAGTGCGAAGCCAATAAACCCCCAAAATGACATCCACTTGACCAAGCTCGAAAATGATAAAGCCAGACACAAACGACCAACCCTGTACCGAAAACTTCAACCGACGACAAATGCCACTCCTCTTGGCTGTGATACCCGTGCCTAACACAATAGTTAGGTCGCTAGAGGACTGATCCTAGAGGTTCAAGCTTTTCACCATTGTCGGAGTGATGAAGTTGTGAATGTCCCCACTATTGATGAACATCGTGACTTCACCATTCGAAATGACCATTCAGCTCGGTGGTCATAGGAGAAGACAAACCCATATAAGAGCTGTAGGATAACTTCACACTCTGTCATGCTTTCACCATATCATATGCATCCTCCTCCTGATGGTCTTGTATCACCTCCGCCATATAATCATCAAGAATTGTAAGGATTTGTAGTTCCTTATTCGAACACTCATGACCTCAGAACCACTTGTCGTGGCACTTAAAACATAAACCTCTGCGGCGCATGTCATCCAAATATGCGTTGAAATGGTGGCGTTGAGGACGAAGAGACACACTAGAGCTCTGCTTCTCAGTAGGCTTACCCACATCCGACAGAACCGGCTTCCCTTTCCAAGTCACCACTGACTTCGACTGCTGATATGCTCAAATTGTAATACCCTAATGGTACTAACAGCCTTGCAGTTGTAATACTCTAGGGGTCGAATCCACAAAGACTCTAGTTCACACAATAGACTTATTATTCTTTTAATTATGCTAAATCAAAATATTAAAATTAAAAACAATGCAAAACAGAATATAAAAGTGTTGTAAATTCAAAGGATCAAAGAGCTAAGCCTAGGGAAATTCTCAGGAATTTATGGGATATTAAATCAATCAAATAATCAGGATTCAAGCAATTCAAATTCAGATCTAGAACTCTAAACACTCTTGTAAAATAAATCAGTTCTCACTGCAAATATTATCTAAATTTAAAACCAGAAAATCCAAATCTCTTTGCAAAATTCTAGGTAATAAATCAGCTTTAAAAACAAGTTTAGATTGTTCACAAAATTATTAAATCAAATCTCTTTGCAAGAAATAATTTTGTTCATCAAAAGGTTTAATCAGGAAAATCAATTATATTCTCATATCAATTTATTTTCCTAGGTATTAATTCTAGGTGATCATTCAAAAATTAATATGAAGAACAACCTAAGATAAAGATCATAAAAGATAATGAATCCTAAAATTAACAGATCTAATAAACCATAAAAACCCTATGAAAAACCCTAAACCTAACAAGCAAACTACTCAGACATGTTTAATAAAGAACAAGTCATCTTTTCTGAATAATAAGCAATAGTATTAAGAAATAAGAAGGGAGTTCAAGAATCTTCTCTCTACAGATGAAATCAGATCTGTCTCTCCCAAAAGCTCTCAATTAAAAGGTGGCTGGAAAATTGCTAGAAAATAACTTAGGTATAAACAATGACCATAAAAATCATATTTATACTCTAAAACACGTCTTGGGCCTTAATTACAAATAAGGAAAACTTGGGCAAATTTTTTAAATCTTCTAAAGCTTGTGGGACAACTTCCGTTTGGCTTTGTGGCAGCTGCATCGATCGATGCTGATGTTGCATCGGTCGATGCATACTATTCAACTCGTCTCCAAGCTTTGTTAATCAGCCTTCATGCTTTGATTATGCGCCAAATCATCCTCTTTTAGCTCCTTTGTATTCCATCCGTGCCAATGAGTACCTAATCTTATAAAGACTCAAAAACAACCTAGAAAACAAATCAAAAAACTCAAAAACACACTTATACCATGGTTAAAAACCACAAAAACCATGATATATCAACTCCCCCAGACTTAGCCTTTGTTTGCCCTCAAGCAAAACATAAACTTAGATCTGGGAAAGAGGTTTGAAAACATGGAATTCACTCAACTGCAGGTAACTGTTTCTCGCACTGTTTATCGCCTTGATCCTCAGAACTTACTTCATATACTTTGTCAATTGAAAAGCATCAACATTCCTTACTCAAATCCCACAATCCTCTGGAATCTCTAGTCTCACCATTGCCATCTCATTTGATAAATTAAAGCAACTACATGTGAGTTCTTACCTTGGTGTATCCATCAGTGGCATATGGACTCTCTTCAGGCCAAGACATTCTTCATAAATCTCCTTTCCTCTCCCTTTTCTCACTTCCAATTTTTTTCTTTTTTTTTATATATCAAAGGTGTAAGCGAATACCGGGGTCATCGGTAATTTATCTACCCCTCGCTTCCAAGCTTTGTGTGATCATTTGACTCAAGAGTAGAATAATGGGGTCACATGTAATTTACATACCCCTCTAAACTGATCAAAATCATTTCATCTTTTATTTTATTTTTTATTTTATTTTATTTTTTTTTCTAATCACTCTTTTTTTTTTTAAGTACTTAAAGGAAAAGAGAGAGGAGACATACTTTGAAAAATTGCGCTGTCTTGTATGGCCTTAAGGAGAAGTCTATTCCACTGATTTCTAACCCCAAAGTAAGAGATTAAGTCCGGTTAAAATCCTGATAAAAATTGAGACAACGTTAGTTTAACTAGATATCTTTTGGATAAGGGCTTTCAGGATTGTTGATACAGCTCATAGCTTTTCCAAACTTCAGTTCTGAAATCAAGCATTATAAAGATTCATAAGAGTGTTAGCCAAAGAACAGAAACCATTAGTTAAAGATCCTAATTCCAAAAGAAAAATTTGAAAGAAAATTTGACTCAAAAATATGGTTTTGACTGACACAACTGAAACTAAGAAAGAAAAAGTAGTTAGTTAGTAACTAGCCTCCCCCAGACTTAAACAACACTGTCCACAGTGTTATCAAGCCTAAGATTGACTAAGAAAGAAAAATCAAATTGAAAAAGTAGTAAACAAATGAACCAGTTTCGTGTTACCAACTGTTAGCCTCTGTGTCGACCGATGCAAAGGTTGCATCGATCGATGCAGAACCAAATAGTGCGAGAGTCCGATGTATCCTGTTAGTTGCATGTTAGTTGTGTTTTTCTCATGGATGTCAGCACTGTTAAGAATCACTCAAACACAACATTAAACGCAACATGATAGATAATGGTTCATTATGCAATACAAGTTCAATCTGAAACAAATGACAAACTGACTCAAGAAAACATAAAAATGACTCAAAGTGAAAGAGATAAAGGATAAAAGAAACCGTAAACAGAAGAAGGATCAACCCTCAGAACCAGCATCACCATCAGCATCGCTACCACTAGCTCCAGCAAGGGGAGGAGAACGAGAACGGGATCTGCGCCTAGTGGGACGGAAGCAAACAAATCGAGATATCGCGTTCCAGAAGGTACACATGGTGGATGTCTGGTACTCCTGGTAGTCTCCCTGGCTCATAGTACGAGCGTCCTGTGGTGGCTCAGGAAAAGCAGGAAACTCAAATGCCGCAGTGCCAGATGAAGAACCAATCTCAAAACCCCCAGCAGGGTGATCATCAGCAGCAGCAGCACTCTGATGACGAGAAGGTGATGGTATAACAAAATCAGTGGCAGGAGAAAGAAAACGCAACTACTCTGCATCCTCTCTAATAGTGGTGAGGTCTGGTCGCGGCAATATGATCAAATGAGTACCAGTAGAATCACAAAAATGCCAGAGCATCTCCCTCTTCATACAAGTAGAGTTCCTCATATGCTCCTAATCAATAACACTCCTCTCAGTACAAATGGAAACAGAATCAGTAGCAATACGCAGTCTCTGAAAGATAGGAGTAAGCAGACTCCCAACACACTCTTTCTTCCCACGCCCAAAAGCCTTTACCTTAAGAGAGATCAAATGGTCGGCAAACACTGCACCATAGTTAACTCTCTCAGGATCAACCCATCTATCATCCTCAGCCATCAAATTATAAATCCCATATGCCATCAGGTGCAACTCACTCACTCTCATCTTCCCAGGTTCCATCTTACACAAAATAGTGTTGGCTATGGCTCTAAAAATGTACCTGATCACTGGATGTCTCACATCAGTCATAGTGGAAGCTCGGGAATCATAGTCACCAATACCGAAATAAGATCAGAGATGCGAGACATCTACAAACTCTCCCAGAAGTTCAACTCTCTCTGGCTCTCCTAAAACCATAAATGTCACAAAGATCAGGTAAAGAAATCTCATACCGAACTCCTCTAATGAAGAAAGACAGCCTTCCTTCACTAGCTTTCGGGACCTGCTCGTTCTGGTACAGAAGGCGGACTGAGGCCATGAATTGTCGGACCAACTCCGGATATAAGTCATAGTGGCGAGTGCACATAGTCCCAAGTCCTATCTTCTCCAGAAGTCTCAATACTTCATCATGAATCCCAAGCCTCCGCATAGTAACAGGATCAACGAACCGAGTTGGCAGAATCTCAACCTTCTGCCAAGCATTGTAGAACAGAGTCTCATACTCTCCCCAAGCATCAAGTAGCGGTCTGTTGATGTACTCAAGCTCTTTAACCACTTTAATTGGATGTTCTGGCCAAACATGCTGTGATGGAATCCGTTGTCTTTCTCTTCTTGGCCATGGAGCATGACAGTTAGCTTGAAATGGTGCATCAAGAGCTGGAAGTGGTCGGATTGGGCCCAGTAGAACCGGAGGATGAACCGCCGGCGGTGGAGGATCGGTCCGGCGAGTGTGAGCGGCGGCGGAACTGGAAGGGCGAGCTCTCTTCTTTCTTGGGCCAGTCGACATTGCTCCGAATTGATGAGCGGATGTGGGGATCGACTAGAGAAGACAAATCTCATAAAGCATATGAAAAGGAGTAGTGCCAAGTGGTGTCTTATATGCAGTTCTGTAGGCCCAAAGTGCATCATCAAGCTTCATAGCCCAATCCTTTCTTGTAACACCCACAGTTTTCTCCAGAATCTCATTAATCTGCCTGTTGGAAACCTCAACTTGTCCACTAGTATGAGGATGATATGGACTGGCTACTCTATGTTGAACTCCATATTTCTTCAACAACTTATCAAACACTTTATTGATAAAGTGCTTACCTCCATCATTGATGACAATCCGAGGCACTCTAAACCGTGGAAAGATAATGGTCTGAAACAGCTTAAGAACCACAGCAGAATCATTCTTGGGACTTGCAATAGCTTCTACCCACTTGGAGACATAGTCAACAGCTACAAGGATGTACTTGTTCTTGTAAGAAGAAGGGAATGGTCCCATAAAATCAATGCCCCAACAATCAAAAACTTCAACCTCAAGGATGAAATTTTGTGGCATCTCATGTCTCTTACTAATTTGTCCTCTTCTCTGACAAGCATCACATCGAGATACAAACTCATTAGCATCCCTAAACATTGTAGGCCACCAAAACCCTGCTTGAAGAACTTTGGACACTGTTTTGAAAGTAGCAAAGTGTCCAGCATAATCTGATCCATGGCAATGAAATAGCACATCAGGAACCTCAGTCTCAGCTAGACATCTCCTGTAAACTCCATCTGAACAATGCTTATACAAGTATTGTTCATCCCAATAATATCTTCTAAGCTCTCTCAAGAACTTCTTCTTAGCATATCCTGTAAACTTGTCTGGTTGCACCTCTGCAGCAAGATAATTTGCGATATCAGCATACCACGGTTGATCAGAAGAAGTTACAGCAGCCACGTCGTCATCAAACTCGTAACCCGATGATTCTTGAACCAAGCGTCGATCGATGCATGATACTGCGTCGGTCGATGCAATCGCCAAATCCTGTTCGTATCGAGATGCAGCATCGATCGATGCACCAGATGTGTCGATCGATGCAGAGCCAAGAGTCTGCAACACTTCGCAAGACAAAGTAGATTGAGAACCAACATCAACAAAGTAGACATTCTCCTCTGGCAGTGAATCCTGAATTGGAACATCATCTTCTATCATAATCCTGGATAATTGATCAGCTACTCCATTCTCAATCTCTTTCTTGTCCTTAACTTCAATGTCAAACTCTTGAAGAAGAAGAATCCATCTTAGCAACCTTGGCTTGGCATCCTTTTTCTGCATCAAGTATTTGAGTGCAACATGATCTGTATGAACTATTACCTTCGATCCAACCAAGTAAGAACGAAACTTCTCAAAAGCAAACACTACTGCTAGCAGCTCTTTCTCTGTTGTTGCATAATTCCTTTGAGTATCATCAAGTGTTCTACTAGCATAGTAAATAACATGAAGTTTCTTATCCTTCCTCTGTCCTAGTACTGCTCCCACTGCAAAATCACTGGCATCACACATTACCTCAAAAGGTAAATCCCAGTCTGGTGGTTGAACAATTGGAGCACTCACATGCTCTTGCTTAATCTGTTCAAAAGCTAAACGGCATTCATCAGTGAACTCAAACTTGATATCCTTGCATAATAGAGCTGAAAGTGGTCTGGCTATCTTACTGAAATCCTTGATGAAGCGTCTGTAAAAACCAGCATGTCCAAGAAAACTCCTTACCGACTTCACACTATCTGGGCGTTGAAGACTTGTCATCACTTCTATCTTAGCGCGGTCTACTTCAATACCAGCCTCTGAAACTCTATGACCAAGCACTATACCATCTCTAACCATAAAATGACATTTCTCCCAATTAAGAACTAAGTGTTTCTCCTCACATCTAGCTAGCACTTTGCAAAGATTATCTAAACAGCTCTTGAATGAAGACCCATAAACAGAAAAATCATCCATGAAAACTTCCATGTAATCTTCAATCATGTCTGTGAATATGGACATCATACATCTCTGAAATGTTGCAGGAGCATTACAGAGACCAAAAGGCATTCTGCGATATGCAAAAGTACCATATGGACAAGTGAAAGTTGTCTTCTCCTGGTCATCGAGATGAATCGGAAACTGGAAAAAGCCGGAGTAACCATCCAAAAAGCAGTAGTATGGATGGTTAGCCAACCTCTCAAGCATCTGATCAATGAAGGGTAGCGGGAAGTGATCTTTCCTTGTTGCGGCATTCAACTTTCTGTAATCAATGCACATCCGGTGTCCAGTGATTGTCCGTGTTGGAATCAGCTCATTCTTGTCATTTTTCACTACTGTAACTCCACCCTTCTTAGGAACAATATGAACTGGACTGACCCATTTGCTGTCAGAAATTGGGTAGATAATCCCGGCATTCAGTAATTTCATGATCTCCTTCTTGACAACGTCCTGCAGATTCGGATTCAGCCTCCTCTGGTGCTCAATAGATGTCTTAGCTCCTTCCTCAAGATGAATCCTATGCATGCACAAGTCCGGAGAAATCCCTGCAATATCATCAAGAGAATAGCCAAGAGCCTTGCGAAACTTGCTCAGCTTGCTTAGCAGTAAAGTGAGCTCTGCGTTGTTTAAGGAAGCATTAACAATAACAGGACAGGAAGAATTCTCACCTAGAAATGCATACCTTAAACCTGCAGGAAGTGGCTTGAGATCCAACTTTGGAGCTTTCTCAAGGCTCCAAATCTGATAGTTTTTCAGCTTGTGAAGAAGTGCAAACCAGTTCATCTTGTGCAACTAACTTCTTCACTTGTTCATTAGCATCTAGTAGCTTGACATACCCAGCAACAATGTCATCTAAATGCTTAGCTTCTTCAGTAGAAGCAACCAATGCTCTCTCAAGAGGATCTTCAGGATGCAGCTCCTTGAAAATCTCTTCAGCAAGATTAGACAATGTATCCACATAAAAAGTTTGACCATCTATTGTTGGCCTCTTAACCAGCTTATCCATGTCAAAACACATCTGCAATCTCCAACATTAAGGCCAATCTGTCCTTTCTTGACATCAATAATAGCACCAACAGTGGCTAAGAATGATCTTCCCAAGATTAGAGGATCCTTAGGCTCTTCTTCATACTTCAAGACCACAAATGGCAACTCAATAACAAGCTTATCCATCATAGCTTTTCACTTAGCATCATCAATCTCCTGTTTAGACTTCCTTGGGTTCTTGGGAAAAGGAACTCTAGGCTTGTACACTCTCTCAGCAACTGGAACAAGAGCTTTCGTAACTTCCTTCTCGGTCTCGACGTTGCATCGGTCGACGCTTGTGTTGTATCGGTCGATGCTGTCTCGCAAAGTCAAGTCTTCTACGACCATTGAGGGTTGCGTCGATCGATGCTTTGCAGCTGCATCGATCGATGCTGGTTCCGGATCATCAAACTCATCGTCCTCATTGATCAGTTCCTGCAATTCATTGGCGTTCTGCTTCATCTTAGCTTCTGACTGTAACTGCTTACCACTCCTTAAGGTCACGTCATTGCAGGAGTGCTTAGGGTTGGATTCAGTTCTTGATGGTAAGTATCCTTCTTGTCTCTTCACAGCTCCAGCAGTTTGTGCAACCTGGCTCTCCAGTTTCTTAACTTGAACATTCAATGAATCAAACTTGCCAGTAAGCTCAGTATAGAAATTGTCAATCTTTCCATTGAATGTTACTGTCAACTGCTCTTGTCCCTGAAGAATTTGCTCAAGCATTGCTTCCACCCTACTCTCATTTGTCTTAGGAGGAGGAGATTGGTAAGAAGAGTTACCATAGGTCCTGGTGTAACCGCTGTTCTGCTGCTGCTTCTGATAGTCTTGCTTAGGAATGTAGCCTGTAGAATTAAACTGATAGTTATTACGCTGGTTGTTTCCACTAAAAGACATGTTGCCTTGCTGATTACCAAACTTTTTGGCCCTGATTACCATACACAAAGTTGACATCTTCTACATTCTGCGGCTCTGGCTCAAAGACCTCAACATCTTCAGCAAAATGTACAGACTTCTTTTCAACAAGAAGGTTATGAACTGTATCCAGCTTGGCATTCACTGTAGCAAACTGATTGGACTCATACCCTTCATGTGCCCTTCTCCGCTCTAAGTCTGCGTTCTTGGTACTGTTGCTTGATGCTAGTCTTTCTATCAATTGTTCTGCCTCATCTCGGTACCTTGTTTTGAACTTCCCATCACTAGCTGCATCCAAAGCCATCTGATACCTCCAGTCAATCCTGCTAAAGAAGATACTGATCAATTGCACCTCCGAGAAACCATGATGTGGACAATCCCTCTGGTATGCCTTAAATCTTACCCAAGCAGCTTTGTAAGATTCAGTAGGTCCTTGTCTAAAGGTGGAAAGCTTGATCCTGAGCTCATCAGACATCAAATCATCATAGAAATAGTTTAAAAATGCCACCTTGATGTCATGCCAGATTGTCAGAGATCCTGGTTTCAGCTGCCTTAACCAATGAGAAGCTTCCCCAGCAAGAGAGTAGGGGAAGAGCTTGCAGTAGAGATAGTCCTCAGTGACTCCATTAGCTTTGATGCTTGTGACTATGTCCTCAAAGTGTTCAATGTGGTCTAGAGGCTTCTCATTTGGTAAGTTCTGGAATGGCCTTTGTCCAACAAGAGCGAAGTAGGCAGGCTTCAGCTCAAAATCATTCCTTTGGAATGGAGGAGGGACAATTGCAGAGCGGTTCTCATAGAACAAATATGGCCTGTTGAAGTCTGCAAGAGTCTTGACAAGCTCCCCATTGTTGTCCCGTCGCCTCTGAACATTCTCTGCATCCGCTATAGCATTGCATCGATCGATGCCAGCATTGCGTCGATCGATGCCTTCCTGGTTGCATCGATCGATGCCAAGGTTGCGTCAATCAATGCCATCTGCATTCCCATCGGCCACAACGAGTTCTTCTTGAATAACTTGACCTTCAACATCAAGTTTTTGGCCGCGTTCGTTGCGCACATGACCCTCTTGATCCTTCAAAACTCCAGCAGCATATGGTCTCAAGATGATTGTAGTTGCCATCTTCACGGACTTTGCTGCTTTTGTGTTGTCACGCTCTAGTTGTCATAACTCTTAGTTTGTAAGCTTAACAACCATACCAGTAGGATTTTTCTGGTGCTAGGCTTAGGCATGTACCTGAAACACACAAGAGAAAAGAAACAAAAGCGTGTGAGTAAAAAAGAAAAAGAAAAATTTAGACAAAATCAAAGATTTTAATCTAATGGTGAATCAAAAGAGTTTCGGCAACGGTGCCAAAATTTGATATGCTCAAATTGTAATACCCTAATGGTACCAACAGCCTTGCAGTTGTAATACTCTAGGGGTCGAATCCACAGAGACTCTAGTTCACACAATAGACTTATTATTCTTTTAATTATGCTAAATCAAAATATTAAAATTAAGAACAATGCAAAACAGAATATAAAAGTGTTGTAAATTCAAAGGATCAAAGAGCTAAGCTTAGGGAAATTCTCAGGAATTTATGGGATATTAAATCAATCAAATAATCAGGATTCAAGCAATTTAAATTCAGATCTAGAACTCTAAACACTCTTGTAAAATAAATCAGTTCTCACTGCAAATATTATCTAAATTTAAAACCAGAAAATCCAAATCTCTTTGCAAAATTCTAGGTAATAAATCAGATTTAAAAACAAGTTTAGATTGTTCACAAAATTATTAAATCAAATCACTTTGCAAGAAATAATTTTGTTTATCAAAAGAATTAATCAGAAAAATCAATTATATTCTCATATCAATTTATTTTCCTAGGTAATAATTCTAGGTGATCAATCAAGAATTAATATCAAGAACAACCTAAGATGAAGATCATAAAAGATAATGAATCCTAAAATTAACAGATCTAATAAACTATGAAAAACCCTAAACCTAACATGCAAACTACTTAGACATGTTTAATAAAGAACAAGACATCTTTTCTGAATAATAAGCAATAGTATTAAGAAATAAGAAGGGAGTTCAAGAATCTTCTCTCTACAGATGAAATCAGATCTGTCTCTCCCAAAAGCTCTCAATCAAAAGGTGGCTGGAAAATTGCTAGAAAATAACTTAGGTCTAAAAATTGACCATAAAAATCCTATTTATTTATACTCTAAAACACGTCTTGGGCCTTAATTGCAAATAAGGAAAACTTGGGCAAATTTTGTAAATCTTCTAAAGCTTGTGGGACAACTTCCGTTTGGCTTTGTGGCAGCTGCATCGATCGTTGCTGATGTTGCATCGGTCGATGCATACTCTTCAACTCGTCTCCAAGCTTCGTTGATCAGCCTTCATGCTTTGATTATGCTCCAAATCATCCTCTTTTAGCTCCTTTGTGTTCCATCTGTGCCAATGAGTACCTAATCTTATAAAGACTCAAAAACAACCTAGAAAACAAATCAAAAGACTCAAAAACACAATTATACCATGGTTAAAAACCACAAAAACATGATATATCAACTGCTACACCCGAGTAGAGGGCTCAGGGTCCCCGCTAGGCAACTCCTTTAGCATCACCTTACGCAAAGTGCTAGTCTCCATGGAGAGAGCCATTGTTACTGTTTCAGGTAAGCTCTATGGTTTCATCATGTAGACTAAATCCAGAATCTGGCTGCAACCCATTCAAAAGATCCCTTCTAATTTGTGGTCATCCAACCCGGAAACCTGAGTAGAGATATCTTCGAACAGCCGCACATACTCCACCACGGATCCAGTTTGCTTGATACAGAATATAGTCTGACTCGACCCTTTGATTATGAGGTTACCAAATCGCAACAATAATCGGTCATTGAAGTGAAACCAGTTTGAGAAAGGAACCTTATTCACCTCCAAGTTATACCATCCCAAAGCAACGCCAGCCAAATGAACGGAGACTAGATCCAGCTTCTCCATGTTATTAAAACCACCAATCCGAAAATACCGTTTCACCAACGAGAGCCAACCATAAATACCCTCACCATCAAACACCGGCATCTCAGAGTTCTTTAACAAATTATCCTTAGATCCAGGGTTATAGTCACCCTGTTTAGTATCAGCATGAGAGGGAAAAACCTGCTTGCAAAAATCCTGAGAACAAAAGCGATCAAAGGAGCTAGACATTGGAGAGCCCTGATGCTCGTCTGCTGGAGGAAGATGGAGTAATCAGTGGCGGAGGTAGGGTGCAAGCATGTGGGTCAATTGACCCTGGTGAAATTTAAAATTTAGCTGAAACTTTAAGAAAAAAATCAAATTGACCCATATAAAAATCAAATTTAGCTGAACCCATGTGGGTCAATTGACCCTGGTAAAAAATTTAAATCACATAATTGACCCCAATAAAATCTTTTTGACCCTGTTGCAATGATTTCCTAGCTCCGCCACTGGGAGTAATAGCTTCTCTATCATCTGGTGAAGCTGCTTCGATCGCACCGTTTCTTCATCAAACTGAGTCATGAGCATGTTGATGCGCTCAAATAGCTTGGGAATCGGATCTGAGTCAGAACCCGGCGACACCACGGACTGAATCGGTGGCAACGGAGACTCGAGCACCATAGTTGCATGAACACGGCGAGAAACAACCCGGTTCACAACGCACCATTTTGATAAGACTGTAAACGGATATCAGATAATATTAAGCTCAACCAATATACAAAACAGGTGATTAGATCATCATCTTATCTAAATCATTTACCCTTAGATCCCATGCAGGAGAAATTGTACATCAATCTTGCATAAAAAGCCAGATACATTGCATCTTCTTATTTATAGTTGAGGTGAACCACTTAAGCCAGATATTTTCCCTCAACAACTACGTGTGTTCATCCAACGGTCCTTTTAATTAAGCATCTTCACATGTGCCAGTCACCGCACGTGCTGCCTTCTTCCTCACGTAAACCTAGAGTGGTTTATCACAAACACATACAAATAGTAACTACTTACCATAAATATGTATTTCGAAATTTAAAATGTTCAATCTTATATTATATATAAAATATTTTTTATATCTTATTGCCATTGAGTTTTTCTATTAAGAAATTATTCTTTCATAGATTGCAACATATATCTGAAACTTATGGAATAAAAAAAATATTGATCTACTTATACAATCCTTCTCATGTAAATTTAGGAATTTATTGTGTCCCTTACAAAACTATTATCACTTTTTCTTATAACTTTACTGAAACAGTTTTTATTAATAATCTTTTCCATCCAATTTATCAAAAGAAAGTTTTTGTGCTTATATGTAAAGCCCAAAATTATTCTCTCATTTTTTTTTTCAGAGAATTTTTTAGAAATACTCTTTTCTAATATACATTTAATTTTTTTTTTTTTTCATTTTTACCCTTTTTTACACAATTACAATATGTTAAATTTTTTTTTTTAATCGTCTGTAATAATATAAAGAAAAGGTTTGAAATACAACGTTCCAAATAGAGAAAGCAAAACAAACCCAAACAACCTGGGGAAACAACCCCATGGTTAAGTACAGCTATCGCGTGCAATCTGCTCATGTAACCAAGCAAGACCTCCCAGAGCCAAATACGAATTCAACCTGCCGTCTCGTGTAACACTCTTAGCAATCGATCGCACCACTCCATTCGACTTAGGTGACGCAAGGTGTACTGAGACAGTCTGCAATTGCACCATAACTTGACTTATCTTATGAAGAAGTGATCGATACTTAGGCCAATCCTGCGGTTTTTCAAGCGCCTGAATTACTACACCACAATCTGTCCAAACTTCAAACGAGAGGATCTGTAAAATCTGTAGACTCTCCAAACACCAAAGCAAACATTGTAGTTCTGCAGCAATTCTATTCACTGTCGGTAGAAACGCATGACGGGAATGGAACAGAACATCACCTACATGATTCCTAAGAATCCAAGCTCCCCCCCCGCATAGTACTGACTACTAGCCCAAGATGCGTTTATATTACATTTAAGTATTCCAAACACTGGTTTAGTCCACCTCTTCTATGACCTACAACCTCTCACACTACCCAAAACTGACCTTTGCTCTTGCGTCTGCAACTCATTCAGTTTTAACCATTCCTCAGCATCCGCCACATCACCTGCAATTAACACATGATGGTCCTGTAGCTTGTTATTGAAAACCATCCCATTACGAGCCTTCCATATCTCCCATAAAATCCAAGGTATAGCAAGGCGTAGTGATGTCGGTAGATCAGTATTAGTAATTAGCATCAAACAATGACCAATGTTCTCCGAGACCGAGGTAGAAAAACCTTGGACAGGCAAAGGTAGAGCAGTAGCTGACCAAACCGTTGACGCCACAGGACAAAGGAACAGAACATGTGACACAGTTTCGTCGCCAGATCAGCACACCTGACACACCGGATTTATTTGCAGACCATGACTCCTCATACAGTCCGCAACTGCTAGAGCACCTGAGAGAACTCTCCATAAAAACATTCTTATTTTTGGAGCCGTCTCAACTGTCCAAATCTTTCGTTTTAGCTCATTCAACGCTCGTGAACCCTCTGATTCTCCACCCGGGACCTCCATAGCTTTAGAACTCAGCCAATAACCACTCTTAACTGAGTAGTTTCCATTATTCGTATACGCCCATACCAGCCTATCTTGAAGCCGAGTATCCGGGGGAAATGATCTAATTTTGATAACATCACAGGGAGGGAAAAGTTCCTGTAAAGCCTGCAAATTCCAATCCCCTTGAGTGGTGATAAGTTCAGATACCCGGAGGTTCAAATTTATCATCTGCTCCTTATTACATGGTCTCCGTGGAAGCTCGTCAAACACCCACTTATCCAGCCAAACGTTGGTATCCAAGCCATTACCTATGGACTTCATGAGACCTTTTTCCAACAATTCTCTCCCAAATAGTATGCTTCTCCATGCATAAGACGGTCGCGAACCAAGAGTAGCCTCCATAAACGATGTCGAGGGAAAATATCTTGCTTTATAAACTCGTGCCAACAACGAAGACGGTGCATCCAGGAGGCGCCAAGCCTGCTTCGCAAGAAGAGCTTGATTAAATTAATTTTTAGAATTTTCTTTTTAGGTTTGGACTCTATATTTTACATTTAGGGTATAGTAAGGTTTAGTATTTGGAGTTTAGGGCTTAAAATTTAGTCATTTTATACATAGAAAATGGCACTTTTGAAAATGGAGAATACGAAAGAGTATTTTTGAAAAGTGACATAGGAAAACGTCATTTTCAAAATGCCATCATTTTTTAAAGTTTTACTATCCTTTTGGCGCGGGGAAATATTTATGTAACTTTAGATTTGTTAGTTATAAAATAATAGAAAAAACTTTCTTTATTGTATATATTTTATAATGTTGTATATTTAATTTACTTAGCTTCATATTCTGATTTCGACATGTAGTCGGTACCACTATTTTGGTTTGGATACAATATCAAAATTCATTAATTATAAATTTGGTAAAGTCTAAAAATAATTCCAACAAAATTTGTATTGACTTGTGATCCGATATTACAAATTGTACATACCAAATTTACAATAAATTATGTATATGTATATTGTCAAAGTTTTATTTATAGGTTAAAATTCTTTTTTGTATAAGTTTAAATTAGATCTAAATTTGCAGATCTAATTTAAACTTTATGTTGAATCTGGATAATATGTTAAAAAAAAGACTTTCTGCTTAATTGCAAAAGGAAGATAAAAGATACAAAAGCCGGTCCAGCTTCAGAGTTTGATGAGGCTTAAGCCCAGTTAAAATAGGGCAGAATCCATTTACAAAACACTATAGTCAAAAGAACTTAGTAGAATCTAGATGTATGTGAAGGTAGGCAATAGAATAGTGAACCGTCATAGGTCGTACGCCAGCTTAAGAGAAGTGAACCATAGCTCAAACATCAACGACGCCAGAGAGGAATTTGATGCCCTTATGCATGTTATCTTGTTGTGGACGGTGGAGTCTATGAGACAAAGGAGAGAGTCCGTAGATCTAAAACTTTGGCGATGAAGGCGACTGTTCCGTTCATCCCAAAGGAGGTTTAGAGAGTATTGCCAAGCGAGTAGAGTGAGTTGTATTCTTGCCTTTGGTCCTGGAAGTGCTTGCATGTGCCCAACTATGACATCCGAGGAGGTAGTAGGTTGGATCCGACATCACGATGCAGTTAGAGCCCAAACAGACCAGACAAAACTGTAGTTGAAGAAGAGATGTTCTCTACTCTCGGGGAAAGAGTTGCAGAGAAGACAAGTTGGATCTGTTTGAAGACCCCATCGAAGGAGGCGATCTCGAGTAGGGCACCGATTCAAGACAAGAAGCCAAGTGAGGAACTTATGCTTTGGGATTCCATAGGATAACCAGACAGCTTTGAAGCAAGGGACAGCAGGAGAGTCTTCACAAAGCGAGTGATACACCAAACCAGTAGAGTAGCTAGAGTAGATCCGACCTTGTTGCTCCCATTCGTAGTAGTCCTCTTGATCCATGAGATTCAGAGTAGTGAGGTAGGTGAGGAGAGAGACCTGGTTGTCCGTCCTAGCATGAGGAATTTTCCATCGTCCTTAGTGGAATAATTGTTGCAAAGTGGCATCCTGCGGGATCCTTAACCTTGAGTCTCTAGCATAGGAGAATAAGTCCAAGATTTTGCCAAAGCGAGACCAACTGTCCGACCAGAACCAACAAGTAAGACCATTTCCTACTCGTAATTTTATCCAATTGTATACCTCATCCTGAATCTTCAGTAGTTTATTCGCCATCCAAGAGTAATTTTGTTGTTTCTTCATTGTCCAGAAATTGTTCAAGCAGGCTCTCAGGAAGTGGAGCCTGAACCGCAACCCAAACCGAACCTGGAATACGAGCCGACCCATTTTTCCGTTTTAATACAATATTAAACTACTGATCTTATACTAACTAAAATTCTAACCCCATTCAAAATAACAACGGATATAATCAACAACATTAAACCAGAAACTTCAATAGAATTAATAATTAATAACCAATAAACTCAATAACCAATAACCAGCAAAGTCACAAAGCAATGAAACAACAACCTGAACAACTGTTCTAGACAACTACATTCCATTCTAGCAACCTAACAACAACATAGAACAAACAACCAAGCCTCTACAACATCCTCATCTTCATCGCCTTGATTCCATGATCACACTTTTCCTTTACCTGCACCACAACACAAATGAGATGCATGAGTATTACCATAAATACTTTGTGTGGTGATCCTCTCATCTACTGGGCTATATAGACAAGCGAAAAGAAAAGCACAATACAATACACAGAAAGAAGCAAACCATGACAGTCTGAACACATGCGTCGACTTTGCATACTTGCGCCGACCGACACACTCCCTGCGCTAACCGATGCAACATCTTTGCATCGACTGACGCACTCCTTGCATCGATCGAAGCAATCCTCCAAATCTCTAACTACATCGACCGATGCACTCATTGCTTCAACCGATGCAATCCCAAGGGTCCTCGTCAAATTCCACTCCTTGCGCCGCTCACGATCTCTTATGTCTTCTCTCGGCTCCAAGATGCCAAAACTGACTCCAAAGGACACATAAACTCACAACAAACATCCACATATGAGCACATAAGAAAACAACACCCCAAAAACACACAATCAAACATTTAATCACTTAGATCAACTGTAACACCCCCGAACCGTTCTAGGACTAAGAACGAATCGGATGCGTTACTTATGATGCCCATAGACGATCCAACCGAGGTTATTAGAACGAACTAGAAGAACTAAAGCTCTACAAAGAGTCGTTCAAGACCAACTGTCCTTACAGAAAACAATTCTGAACACGTTTGAGTCATATCCATAACCAGGTCTCACTCCCGTGGCTCGCGTAAAACATCACAATGTCCTACCAACCACATATTCCATTACAGGAATACCTCATGACCACAGAAGGATCATCAAAATGCCTCAAGGTTCCCCTCTAAGGCCAGCAAATGTCGTACACAGGACAGCCACCAAGGCCAAACAAATGTCTAAACAGACCGCCACTGAGGCCAAACAATTGTCCTAATAATGGCCGCCACCAAGGCCAAATATCCCGAAGGACCATCACAAAGACCACACATCCGGAAGAACCGTCACAAAGACCACACATCCCAGAGGACCATCACGAAGAACTCACATCCCAAAGGATCATCACGAAGACCACACATCCCGAAGGACCGTTACGAAGACCATACATCCCGAAGGACCTTGATACTAAGATTTTTGTGTGTCTATCCAAATGGGGCGTTGCTAGCAATCAAGATGCAATCAAGAAATCACAATTCAAGCCAATTCAAAGAGAGTGTTTGTCTAAGAGTCCTAGAATGATGACGATACAAAACGAAAATAAGTCACAGAATTAGAAACGAAAATGCATGACAAGAAGCGAAAATGAATAAAAGCATAAACGAGTCTAAGCATGAACTAAAAGGCAAGAAACGAAACAGTCTCAGGAATGTAATAAAGATCAGAAAGAAAGAGGTCCTAAGGATGGGAGTAATTGATGTCGGTGGAGTATCCTAGTCTATAGAGTATTTAACATGCCACACGCAAGCCATTTCTAAACAATGAACATCACTTCTTAGCTAATCCAATCTCTTGACATAAGCTACTCAAACTCGACCACTTCCAAACCTAGCTCTCGCTAGAGAAACATGATCAAGCATGGCATGAAAAACAAGTTCATTCACGTCAACAAACATCCTAGACAACTAATCTCTTAGGCTAGGAACGTAAGTTTCTGGCACTAGTTGGTCAGACATTTCATCGAACACCTTTTGGATGCGGAAATGTCTAAAACCCAGTTCCAATTGATCAGGGAGAAACTAGTATTTCTAACTCTAGTCCAGAAGGGAATCATACAATCAAAGCTTAAACACTCTACATCCTAAGATCCTCCACCTAATCTATCCCATCCTCAAGAACTACCACACTACTTAGATCCGAAAATCATCATCAAGGATAAAAACTCATAAAACATTGAATCAAGCATCCTAAGATAGATAAAATGAGATGAACAAGTTTGTAGAAGAAATCGAATCAAAATACTGAATAAATTCAAAGGTATCGGGATATAAAGTGTCAAGCGTTTTAGGTGGCTAGGGTAAACCTTAAGGGAAAGAACAAAAACGAGATAAAAGATAAGATACCCGAGTGAAAACTTAACAAAACGTATTTATAGGAAAAACATCAAAATCTCTAAAACATAAAATAGCAATATAGAACGTCGGTTCGGGAATCCTTCTCGGATGCGTCTTCGGGACAAAACCAGGACGTCGGTTTAAGAGCATCGATCGAGTCGCATCGTGAGAGTGCCGATCGAGTCACGACGTGAGAGTGTCGATCAAGTCGCGATGTGAGAGTGTCGATCGAGTCGCGGCTTGAGAATGTCGTCTGAGAGCTGCTGATTGAGTCGCGACGTGAGAGTGTTGATCGACTCGCTGCTTGAGAATGTCATCTGAGAGCTGCTGATCGAGTCGCGTCTTGAGGGTGCTCAGGAGCCATCTTGGGACGTCTTGGTCGAGTTGCGACTTGAGGGTGCTCAGGAGCCATCCTGGGACGTCTTGGTCGAGTCGCTGCTAACATCCGATCGAGTGGGAGCTCTCCTTTGCGTGCGGGTCGAGTCGGACTTCTGAACGTACGTGCATCCACTAAAGCAGAGATAACTCATGAACTACGACTCCGATTGGTTTGAAACAAACTGCATTGGAAAGAAGACTCAATTCCGTACAACTTTGATGAAGACGTTGAAAGCTGAATCCCAAAGGAAAATCTTCACTCGACTCGGTCAAAGACGTGGAAGCTTGCGTCGCTGGGTAGTATAGATCGAGTCGCTTAACTGCTTTCCTGATCCTTGTTTGCATTTTCTGGTTTGGAAACCTCCTAAAACACCTGAAACAACTCCAATATGCAAGATGCGTGCAAGACCAATGCAAAGACTACCTAGATATGCATGTTATGCAAAAGAGACTAAAAACAATACAAAGCAATGAGTTAAGAAAACAAAATGAATGAAAAATGCATGATGAAAAGGTGTAAAATATATACATATCCCCCTCTTAAAGACTCTTTACCCATTTTTTCTTTCTATTTTCAGAACAAATCCAATCCCAAAACCCAAAATCGAGTTCTCACCTAGCCCTACTAGTCTGGATAGCGCGAACTAGAACTACACATGATCCTACTCTTGTCGGCTAGAACCTAACACTTTCTAACAAGCTCAACTCGGAAAAGGTCTCACACTCAAGAATACAATTGGCATGAAAGAACGGTTGGTTAAGGGTACAGGAAACTGTTCCAAAGATGGGAATCAGCTACTTGGATTATTAAGGGTGGTAAAACGGATAAAGATAATCCAAGTATGTATGTGGTATCCATGAGTTCAACTTCAATGCATAACATGATAATTGCAAGTCAGGATTAGGTTCAGGTAGATAGGGAATGATGTCAATTCAAAACAAGCTTCAATCAAGACTAGAATGCAATTTTGAGAATTCAAAACCTGGTTCAGTCTTACATTTCAAGTTCAATCAACATGCATCAAAGAACTAATAACAAGGGCCTTGATCCTATCCTATTGAATTCAGCATGTTAACAAGGTTACAATCATCATCAACTCCTATGCTAAATGCAATATTCCTAAATGAACAACACTAGACTCAATCCTAATATGAAAATGCAAACTACATGAACACTCTGTTTTTGTGGAAATTTTCAAAAATTTTCAAATTTTTATGGTTTTTCTATGCAAATAGATGAATGCAGACTCAAACGTGATATGATGCAAAAATATGAAATAAAAATCACAGAAAACATCATCAGATACATCATCTCAAACCCTCCCCAAAACTTAAATTACACAGTCCCGTGTGTAAGAGAAATTTGAAGTAGGATTTGAGAATCATAATAGAAACAATGCAAGGATGAGATGGTATATACAAAAGAATTGTAGGAGTACCTCAGTTGTAAAATAAGGAGTCGGTGCTCGCGACGGCGGATCGAGTGAGATGATGGTTGGTTCTGGGAGCAGCTCCGGTTTGTCGTTGATCGAATGGGAGTCTTCGACACCGGATCGAGTCAGAACGTCGTTGAGTCGTGGCTAGGTCGAGTCGTCGGCAAGAGCTTCACGAGAGCTCCTCTTCTATTGCTTCATTCCATGTCTGCAAAACCCAACACTCTGCTATTTGTATTTTTTTCTTTTGCCACTTTAGCTGGCCATACTCTCTTCTGTGGATTCCTGAACAGCAGAAAACGAAAAACAAAAATTAAAAACACAAGATCCTAATTGTATTTACAGAGATATCTTTGGGACTTCCTCCCAAGTGAGCTTGTTTAAAGTCTTTGAGCTTGTCTTTTCATACTCCTTATGCTTTGGGAGGTTCATAGAGAGGTGGTGAGCTTCCCTCTGGTATGTCTTGTCTAGCCAGATACTCTTTAACATTCTGCCCAAGTTCAACAACAAATGAACTGCTCTTCTTCATTATCCCAAACCTCCACCTTAATTTCCTTGAAGGAGAACTTCTCATTGTACCTTGGAGCTTCTTGATTTGCCCACTCATCTCCTTCACCATAGTTGTTAACTCTCTCTCTGAATCCCCTAGAATCTTGGTAGTTTGGAGTTCAGACAAACTGTCAAGCACGAGAGGACTTTTCTCTTGCGGTTGGTTAAGTTTAGGAAGCAGGTCATGATGCTTAGGGAGAGCAACAACTGCACTCGAGTTGGAACACGGTCGAGTGCCCCTTCGAGTTTTTTCTTTGGTTACCCAAACTCCTGTTTTTGCCTCATTCACACCCTCAAAGATGTCAAACCCAGCTTTCTGATCTTTCTCTTCAATCACGAAGGTCTGCCCATCAATAGTTGGCTTCTTCTTAGCATCCTTGATATCAAATTTCATCTTGAAATTCTTACCCAGATTGAGATCAATCATCCCCTTCTTGACATCAATGACTGCTCCAGCTGTAGCTAAGAAAGGCCTTCCCAGGATTAGTGGATCTTTAGGCTCTTCATCTATTCCCAGCACCACAAAGTCGGTAGGAATCTCAGCTTGTCCAATTTTGATGGGCAGGTTCTCTAGTAGACCGTGAGGCAGTCTAGTAGTCCTATCAGCCAATATTAAGCGGAGGTTGCATGACTTGTATTCGTTGAATCCTAGCCTCTGAGCTACAGAGAGTGGCATGAGGCTTACTGAAGCACCAAGGTCACATAGGCAATTTTTGAAGGCCAATGGACCTAGAGAACAAGGCAAGGTGAAAGAACAAGGGTCCTTTAGCTTCTTTGGGATAATCATCTTCTGAATAACAGCTTTGCATTCATGAATAACCCCACCTATGTCATGCACTACCCTCTCATCTTCCAGAGCCTTAGCGTGAGCTCCTTTAGCTATCTCCTCCTTCTCTTTGGTCCTTTCTGTTACCAAATAAGATAAAAACTTTTGATATTGAGGCACAAGTGCAAATGCATCAAGCAAAGGCATCCTAAGTTCAATCTCCTTGATTTGGTTTTCAAACAGAGTTTTATACTTCTCAGTAAGCTGCTTCTTAAACTTTACTGGAAACGGTGGAGGTTGCTTGTATGGTGGAGGAATGAATCTCACAGGTTTATCCTTGGGAGCAGCGGATTCTATAGTAGCTTCAGGATCAGATTGCTTGGCTGACTTAATTGGATCCTTGAGCACCTCGACGGGATCCTTTATCTGAACTACATCTTGAAGAAAATCCTCCCCATCTAAACTCTCATTGTCCTCAGTGAGCTGTACATCTACAGCTTGGGTGGTGATGGCATGGATAGTAGCATAGTCCTTGAGATTTTGAACTGCTTTTCCAGGTAGTTGGCCAAGTGTTGGGGTAGAAGTAGAAACAGTCTTGCCTTCCATGTAATTCATCTTGGAGTTAAGAGCTTCAAACTTGACATTAAGATCATTGTATGAACACTCTATTCGCTGACTGAGTTCAGCAACCTTCTTAGCTGTATCCAAAGATCCGCTAGCTTGACCCTAAAGAAGTTGTTGCATCATTTGCTTCATTTCTTGATCTGGGGCTGGAGTAGGCTGTACTGGTTGAGGACGGAATCCTGGTGGTGGTCCTGAGGGAGCTTGGTAACCTTGCTGGAACTGTTGTTTAGGGACGAATCCCTGATTGTAAGGCACAAAAGGTTTTTGTTGACCTTGTTGTTGCTGCTAAGGAGGGTACATGTGACCCTGTGGATTTGCAACGTTGGTGCTCTGGTAAGACAAATTGGGGTTCGTCTGATAGGGCTTTTAACCCTTGTTGTATCCACCTTGATTCTAGACGTAACTGATCTCCTCAGACTGCTCACCCTCCCCATCTTGGACGTGAAAATGTTCACCCTCATATACGAAGTGGATGCTCTTTTGTTGGTTGAGCAAGAGGCGATCAAGCTTCTCATTGACATTCTTGAGGTCTCTCTTGTACTTCTCCTCAGAGCCAGCATCTCCTCTAACTGTGCGATCATAGTCGTCATGGTAGTTGCCATCAGACTGGGCGAGATTTTCGACGAGTTGCCAACCTTCATCTACGTCTTTGTTCAAGAAGTTTCCATTTGAAGCAGTGTCAAGCAGCATGCGTATCTTTGGAAGTACACCACGATAGAGAGTGCTCAGCAGTGACTCGTTGCTGAAACCATGGTGTGGACACTGGCTATGGTAACCCTTGAAACGCTCCCATGCTTCACAGAATGATTCTGAGCTCTTCTGAGTGAAGCTGGAAATCTCATTCCTGAGACGTGCTGTTCTGGAGTTGGAGAAAAACTTGGCCAAGAATGCCTTCTTGCAACCATCCCAGGTGGTGATTGATCCCTTGGGAAGGTTTTTCTCCCATTGATGAGCCTTGTCTCCCAGGGAGAATGGGAAGAGGCGCAACTTGTTACCGTCCTCACTCACGCCGTTGATCATGGTAAGACTGCACAGACGGTCGAACTCGTCCAAGTGGTCGAGTGGATCCTCCATAGGCAACCCGTGGAACTTGTTGCCTTGGATCATGGAGATCAGACCACTTTTGATTTCAAAGTTCTTGTTCTGCACGGCGGGAGGGACAATTCCAGCACGCTGAGTATGAGTGTTTGGTGCATCCCCAGCACCAATGTTCCGAGGTCCCGGATGTGGTTCATTCTGTTGTTCCATAGTAACTGGTGCGGGATGATCAGTGAGTTGACGAGCTTGTCGTGGTCGTTGCAACCGATTGATTTCGTCGATAACAGGAAGGAGAATCTGATGTCCTCTTGATCTGGTGTGCATGCAAGGTTGCAATCAGCAGGTACCTGAGATGAAAGACAAACAAGCAGAAAACCGAAACAAGTTAGTACTCAGAATGATAAGTGTAACAGAACTTAATCTTGCAAAACTTGAAATCTTAAATGTAGCAAAACGATTCCCAAATGGCAACGGCGCCAAATTGATACTAAGTTTTTTGTGTGTCTATCCTAGTAGGTCTCAATTAACCTTATGTAGTTGTAGTACTTAAGGTGTCAATCCAAATGGGACGTTGCTAGCAATCAAGATGCAATCAAGAAATCACAATTCAAGCCAATTCAAAGAGAGTGTTTGTCTAAGAGTCCTAGAATGATGACGATACAAAACGAAAATAAGTCACAGAATTAGAAACGAAAATGCATGACAAGAAGCGAAAATGAATAAAAGCATAAACGAGTCTAAGCATGAACTAAAAGGCAAGAAACGAAACAGTCTAAGGAATGTAATAAAGATCAGAAAGAAAGAGGTCCTAAGGATGGGAGTAATTGATGTTGGTGGAGTATCCTAGTCTATAGAGTATTTAACATGCCACACGCAAACCATTCCTAAACAATGAACATCACTTCTTAGCTAATCCAATCTCTTGACATAAGCTACTCAAACTCGACCACTTCCAAACCTAGCTCTCGCTAGAGAAACATGATCAAGCATGGCATGAAAAACAAGTTCATTCACGTCAACAAACATCCTAGACAACTAATCTCTTAGGCTAGGAACGTAAGTTTCTGGCACTAGTTGGTCAGACATTTCATCGAACACCTTTTGGATGCGGAAATGTCTAAAACCCAGTTCCAATTGATCAGGGAGAAACTAGTATTTCTAACTCTAGTCCAAAAGGGAATCATACAATCAAAGCTTAAACACTCTACATCCTAAGATCCTCCACCTAATCTATCCCATCCTCAAGAACTACCACACTACTTAGATCCGAAAATCATCATCAAGGATAAAAACTCATAAAACATTGAATCAAGTATCCTAAGATAGATAAAATGAGATGAACAAGTTTGTAGAAGAAATCGAATCAAAATACTGAATAAATTCAAAGGTATCGGGATACAAAGTGTCAAGCGTTTTAGGTGGCTAGGGTAAACCTTAAGGGAAAGAACAAAAACGAGATAAAAGATAAGATACTCGAGTTAAAACTTAACAAAACGTATTTATAGGAAAAACATCAAAATCTCTAAAACATAAAACGACAATATAGAACGTCGGTTCAGGAATCCTTCTCGGATGCGTCTTCGGGAAAAAACCAAGACGTCGGTTTAAGAGCATCGATCGAGTCGCATCGTGAGAGTGCCGATCGAGTCACAACGTGAGAGTGTCGATCGAGTCGCAACGTGAGAGTGTCGATCGAGTCGCGGCTTGAGAATGTCGTCTGAGAACTGCTGATCGAGTCGCGACGTGAGAGTGTCGATCGACTCGCTGCTTGAGAATGTCATCTGAGAGCTGCTGATCGAGTCGCGTCTTGAGGGTGCTCAGGAGCCATCCTCGGACATCTTGGTCGAGTCGCATTTTGAAGGTGCTCAGGAGCCATCCTGGGACATCTTGGTCGAGTCGCTGCTTACATCCGATCGAGTGGGAGCTCTCCTTTGCGTGCGGGTCGAGTCGGACTTCTGAACGTACGTGCATCCACTAAAACGGAGGTAACTCATGAACTACGACTTGGTTTGAAACAAACTTCATTGGAAAGATGACTCAATTCCCTACAACTTTGATGAAGACGTTGAAAGCTGAATCCCAAAGAAAAATCTTCACTCGACTCGATCAAAGACGTGGAAGCTTGCGTCGCTGGGTAGTGTAGATCGAGTCGCTTAACTGCTTTCCTGATCCTTGTTTGCATTTGATGGTTTGGAAACCTCCTAAAACACCTGAAACAACTCCAATATGCAAGATGCGTGCAAGACAAATGCAAAGACTACCTAGATATGCATGTTATGCAAAAGAGACTAAAAACAATACAAAGCAATAAGTTAAGAGAACAAAATGAATGAAAAATGCATGATGAAAAGGTGTAAAATATATACATATCAGACCTTCACAAAGACCACACATCCTGGAGGACCATCACAAAGACTACCGATAACCCTCTATTTTACACTTTATTAGGCATCTTTTTATTCATGTTTTGCATTGTATATAGCCTAACCTTAGCATTTTATGGTCCTTAACCTTAGGAATTTGCATTTAGTTTATTTAGGGTGTTGCATTTTTGCATTTTTGCATTTTGGATGAAAACAGGTGCTTTGGAGCCTAAAAAGAGCAAGAATGAGGTGAAACTCGAGCGTGTACCCGATGGTGTGATCGTACAAGAAGAACAGCCTGAACTGAAGCCCGATCAAATGGAACCGAGCATGAGAAGAACTACCCGAAGTCTTACCCGAGGAGGGACCCGACCATAGCCTCGTGTTGACCTTCAGACAGAGTTGGGGCGGCTAGGTCAGAGGGTTTCTATATATAAACCCCCTTCCTATTTTCTCACCCAGTGAGCGGCAGACACTAACGAACGAGAGAGCGAGAGCTACTAAGAGAGAGAGAGAGAGAACCGATTTACATTACACAAGCTTTGTTAGGATTTCTATTGATCTGTGTGATTTTTCACTCAAAATCTTTTACCTGAAAAGACCACACGACGAATGAAAGTGCACAGTTAATCATGTAGTATTTTAGGATCGATCCCACAAAGAGTAATAGCTAACACGAATTGAATTAAAGGAGAAAGAACTACGGCTAAGACTAAATAAAAGGTTGGGGTTTTGGTTTTCCTAATATCTATTGCAAGTAAATAAAATTGGTTTAAAACTATAAGACTAAGGCGTTGGACGTTTTGGGAGTCATCTCAGGGTTGTCATGGTTCTAAGCAATATTAAGTGTAAGATCTAACAAATACATACTAATTTCGGTCTAGGTTCTCAACTACGAAACACTAATGAATTAACAAGCTATTTTCATAGAATGAAAGTCTAAAGTCTTCATACTCCGTTACTCAACTTTGCAGGCAACGACACATGTCAATCAGCTAGTAATAGAAGTTCCATACATTCACCAAACTCCAGAACTCAACTTACGCAGGTTACGACTTGAGGTTTCGGTATAACACTAGTTCGGAGAAGTAGGATAACGCGGTTAACGCTCTTGTTCTCTAGATCAACACTTGGTGATCAATCCAAGCACATGCATTAAGATAAAGCTGTCTCAAAAGAACTCTAATATAAAACCGAAAATAAGATCTAACAACCTAATTGGAGCGAACCATGAATTCCGCTTGAATCACTCCACAAAACCCAATAAACAAAACTTCTCGCTCATGATGCAAAGAAACGACATTGATATTATAAAGTATAGCATCAAAAACGAATCAAATATCAAAAGGGGTTCAAAGAAACTTCTCTATTTGTCACAAAAGTAACTTGGATCCCAATAAGCAATGAAAGTATGAAGTAACTAGAAAGAGTAGAAAGAGAAATTGGTGTATCTTCAAAGGCTTCGAGAGGGAAGAGAGGCTGCGGCTTCTTCTCTGGTCGTGGCTAGGACTACTCCAAAATATAAGTTGGGATTACGATCACCCTTTTCCGTACAACCACCGTCCGTACAACTCTAGCCGGGCCGTCCGTACAACATTGTTGTCTAAAATGTAAAGGCCCATTAGATGTCTCACAAGCCTCATGTGGAACCAAGTCAAGTCTTTAGATCCTTCTAATCTTACCGTTGGCGATTCAAGCAAGTGGGAGAGAAGAAGTCATATGTTGTGTTAAGAAGAAGACATGTCGCTTTCATGTCTTAATTACCTATAGCATCTTGTAGAAAATGTTCCTATTGCTTTCACATGTCTATATTTAGTTTGTATCTAGGTTCTAAATCAAGCAAGAAGTTTAGTTCTTCTTCTACACTTCTACACAAACGCTCATACACTTGAATACTCTCTCTCTCTCTCTCTCGTTACATACACTCAGTCCTTCTCTTACTTTATTCTAAAACTTACATGGTATCAGAGCCTTGTTATTCTCCAATCTAAATCTCTCATTCATCAAACACTTCCACTCTATCTTCTTATCTCTTTTCGGTTTCAATTTCAAAAGTCTCTTTAACCATTGGGTAATAACATTAACCGGTGGACAAATCACCATGGAAGGCACCAAGACCTTGATTGTTCCAGTGACTCTCAAAGGAGAGAATTACTTGCTATGGGCAAGAACCATAAAAATGGCACTATGTGGCCGAGGACTTTGGGCTCATATCACTTCGAGTGAAGCGCCAAAGGAGGAGGCGGCTCAAGAAGGAAAAGAAGGAGCCAAGAGTGCTGAAGACAAGTGGTTCCAAGAGGACCAAAGTCTTCTAGCCATCATTTAGAACTCTCTTGATGCTCCAATACTCGAGGCCTACTCATATTGTGAAACGTTCAAGGATCTATGGGACACATTACAAAATGTGTTCGGCAACACAACCAATTTAAACTGAGTATTTGAGATCAAGAGGGCTATCAAAAATCTCAGCCAAGAAGACATGGAGTTCGCCAAACAGTTTGGGAAGTTCCGGTCTCTTTGGGCTGAGCTAGAGATGCTTAGGCCGGCCAGCCTTGACCCGTCCATCTTAAACGAGCGGCGAGAACAAGATAAGGTGTTTGGCCTGCTTCTAACCTTGAACCCCTCCTACAACGACCTCATAAAACACATTTTGAGGTCAAAAAAGCTCCCAAGCCTAGATGATGTCTGTAACCAGATTCAAAAAGAACATGGAACTATTGGGTTGTTTGGAGGCAAAGGGGAGCTTGTAACCGCCAACAAGGTCGAAGTAGCGGCTGCACCAGTGTGTGACCATTGCAAAAAGCCTGGTCACTTCAAGAGCCGGTGTTGGATTCTCCATCCACATCTTCGAGTCAACCGACCCATGACAAACCGTGGAGGGCCAAGAGCGCATCAAGCGACCGTGGAGCCATCGACCTCTGAACCAAACCAGCGAACATCCGACGTGAATGGAACCGCACTCGCTGCCACTTCATACTTGGTGAGGAAGTTTGATCTTGATGCACTCATCAAAGCCCTCAAGGAAGCCTCCGGTAACTCTTATCTTGCCTTAAACCAAACTAAACCGCTTATAGTTGATTCTGGTGCATCCCATCATATGATTAGTGACTCTAAGCTAATTAGTGAAATTAAACCGGCCATTGGTAATGTGACTATAGCAAATGGTGAGAAGGTACCAGTCAAGGGAATTGGTAACTTAAAATTATTTGATAAGACCACTAAAGCCTTTTACATGCCTAGCTTTACCTCAGATTTATTATCGGTTAAGAGAGCTACTACCGACTTGAATTGTTATGCTATTTTTGGTCCTAACAATGTGCATTTTAAGGATATTGAGACCAGTCAAGTACTTGGACAAGGCGTCTCTAAAGATGACTTATATGTGCTTGAAGACTTAAATTTATCTTCTTCTAATGCCTCTCGTTTTAGTTCAATTTCTATTAAAGCAAACAATGCTATTTGGCATGCTAGACTATGACACCCTCATTCTCGTGCTTTAGAAATTATGTTTCCAAGTATTTCCTTTAAAAACAATGAATGTGATGCTTGTATTCTTGGTAAACATTGCAAAACTGTTTTTCCTAAAATTTGATATGCTCAAATTTACCCTAGAGCTACTCTCTCAAATTAAGAGATCAGTTGTAGTACTTAGGGATCGAATCCACAGAGACTCTAGTTCACACAATAGATTTAATAATCTTTTAATTATGCTAAACAGAAATATTTTATTTAAATAGCAATGCAAAACAGAAAATAAAAGAGTTGTAAAATTCAGATGGAATAAACGCTAGGCCTAGGGAAATTCTCAGGAAATCATGGAAAATCAGATCAATTAATTAAACAAACAGGATTCAACAATTAAGCACCGTTCTTGAACTCTAAACACAATTATAAAATAAATCAGTTCTCACTGCAAATATTATCTAAATTTAAAACCAGAATATCCAAATCTCTTTGCAAAATTGTAGGTAATGAATCAGCTTTAAAAAGAAGTTTAGATTGTTCACAAAATTATTAAATCAAATCTCTTTGCAAGAAATAATTTTGCTCATCAAAAAGTTTTATCAGGAAAATCAATTATATTCTCATATCAATTAATATTCCTATGATCTAAATCCAGATGACTAATCAAAGATCTAGCATTAAGAACAACCTATGGTGAAGAACAAGAAAGATAATGAATCCTAAATAATAACAGATCTAATAATCCATGAAATCCCTAATGAGAAACCCTAAACCTAACAAGCAGATCTACTCAGACATAATTGTAAGAACACAAATCATGAATAAAATAGATAGCATTAAGAGATTAAAGAGAGAAGAAAAGGAGTTATGAATCTTCTCTGAAGGAGTCTTGATTCTTCTCTCCAAAAACTCTCTAAAATCTCTCAGGGTTTTGCTCTCAAAAGTTGCGGGGAAAAATAAAGCTTAGGTCTAAACAATGACCATAAAAATCCTATTTATACTCCTAAACACGTCCAGAGACTAATGATGCAAATATGGAAGACTTTGGGGCAGATTTGTAAATCTTCAAAACTTGTGGGAAACTTCCAATTTCGACTTTGGCCTAGCATCAATCGATGCATATCAGTGTGTCGATCGATGCACTCTCAAAATTTCATCTCCCAACTTCGTATCTCAGCTTCAATGCTTGATTAAGCTCCAAATCTTCATATTTAGCTCCATTATGCTCCCATCCATGTTAAATCCTATAAAGACTCAAAAGACTCTAAAAATACCAAAAAGACTCTATAATTAAGACTTATATCATGGCTAAAAACACCTAAAAACCATGATATATCAACTCCCCCATACTTAGCCTTTGCTTGCCCTCAAGCAAAACATAAACTTAGCCCTGTGAAAGAGGTTTGAAAATGCAGGAACTCATTTTCTTTTTAAAGTAATGCCATGATCATCCAAACCTTAATCCACATGCTTAGCAGATAAATCTAAATCGAACCACCATGTACTTCTCCGTTAACTTTCATAGCATCCCAAATTCAAACCAAATTCCACTACTCCCCTCCATTAAGCTTTCATTGGTGGGTCTCATCAATTCGATCAATATCAAGAACCTTCTAGACTCAATCCCGTACAATACCATAACAAGCAAGACATATCTTTTACCACATGTGGTACTCTTTCTCTCCCCCAGACATATTCTTTTTGTTCTTCCTTAGAGCTTTGCTTTGTTTTTTTTTTTCTTTTTTTCTCAAAGTTGTAGGCGAATAATGGGGTCATTGGTAATTTACCTACCCCTCGCTTCCAAGCTTTGTATGATCATTTGACTTAAGAGTAGAATAATGAGGTCACAGGTAATTTACCTACCTCTCTAAACTGATCAAAATCATCTCATCTTTTATTCTCTTTTTTTTTAACAAAGCTCTCAGGATTTTTCTTAACATGAATAAGGGAGAGGAGTACCATTTTCTTTCTGAAGTCTTACTTGTTAGGTATGAACAAGGAGTCAAGCTCTATGAAAATCAATCTCCTTGATGAGGTAAAAAGAAAAGTACAGAAATTACCTCAAGCTTTTATGGATTCTGTTGGAAATTTGGATGTCTCTGGTTCACTGATCAGCCATTGGATTTTTCATTAGTCAGATTTTGGATTCAATCTGCAGCATTAATCAACCAATGCAATACACTAAAAAGAAAAATCATAGTTCCCAACAAAATTTTGACTCAATAAAACCATTTTTTTTCTGACTCTCAAAAAGAAAAACGTAGTTAGTAACTGCCTCCCCCAGACTTAAACAACACTGTCCCCAGTGTTATCAAGTAAGAGATTGGCGAATAAAATAAAAATAAATAAAAATAAATCAAATGAAAAAGGAAAAAGAAAAACCTACCAGTGGGTTGCCTCCCACTAAGCGCTTGTTTTCAGTCATTAGCTTGACTGTGTCGGATCTCAGGCATCCGGTGGATCGGAACATGGCAGTGAATGCTTCTGAGAGGATATCCTCTTCCTCCAAGGTGGTGTGTAGGCAGTAGATGAATTAGGTCTACAAGGGACATGAGGAACAAGACCAGGGCGGGATTTAGGTATGGGTGGCTTTCTTTTATGTCCTGCAACAACAGAAGAAACAAGCGCTCTACGATAATCTCGTGACTTGGTTAACTGGACAACAGTTTTTGTACCTTTCAAATTCTTATTGATGAATGGAGAAGGTTTGGGAGAAGGAGATGCATACCTTGGCCTTACCTGTGGGTTTTGGACTGTGGAATGGTGAGATTTCAGCTTTACAACTGGTCTAGGACTTGCAGCTAAGGATCCAACACGAGAATCTGTGGTTTTGGACAAGTCCGAGCTGACTCTGGAAGGAGTGTCGATCGATGCAACATCTGCATCGATCGATGCAGTGCCTGCAACTCGTGTTTCTTCGACGCTTCTGCAACTAACCTTAGCAATCCGTGTTTCCATTAAAAAAACGTCATCTACCAGCGACTTGTCATGCATCAGAACCTCATCATGGTCTCTAGTACTGATTAGATGATTTCCACTCCAATCTTCAAGCTTAGCAGCTTGCTTACTCACTTTCTCAACAGTCTCCAACTCTTTGACATACCCAGCAGTAATGTCTTCATGAAGCAGTATAATCAGATTGTCATTAGAAACAACCTCCACAGAAAATGTCTGACCATCAATAGTGGGAACCCTTCTCAGCTTGTCCATCTCAAAGTTCATGACCAAATCTTCTACATTCAGAGCTATGTGTCCCTTCTTCACATCTATGATTGTACCAGCTATAGCCAAGAAAGAGCGTCCTAAGATGAGAGGATCATTAGGCTCTTGGTCATATTTCAGCACCACAAAGTCAGTGGGAATCATGCAATCTCCAATCTTGATTGGAATATCTTCTAAGACACCTTCAGGAATTCTGCGGGATTGATCAGCTAAGATAAGAGTGATCTTAGTGGGCTTGAAATCTGTCATCCCAAGTCTCACAGCAACAGAATGTGGCATCAGGTTAATACTAGAGCCAAGATCACAGAGTGAATGAGGAAACCTTCCTGTGGAGATAGAGAAATCCAACACAAAACTTCCAGGATCTGGTAACTTCTCTGCAATCCTACTCTGAATCACTACACTTACTTCCTTAGAGACAACCACCTCCTGCTTCTTATCCTTCTTCCTCTGTGGAGGCTGCTTCAACAGAATTGAGCTGACATCCTTTGTAAGCAGTGCTCCTTCCTCAGGACTCAAACCATTGGTGACCATCCTCTTCACATATCTCTTAATACCAGGAGAAAACTTGACTGCATCAATCAAAGACATTTCAATCATCACCTTATCCATCATAGCTTTGCATCTAGATTCTTCAATCTCTTGTTTGGATTTCCTAGGCTTGGGAAAAGGAACCTTAGGCTTCTAAGCTTGTTGTGAATCAGATGGTGGAACTGGAACAGAAACCGTAGCTGTCTGTGGGGGGTGTCGATCAATGCTGACATTGAGTCGACTGACGCTTGGTTGAGATTGCATCGATCGATGCTCCTGTGTATCGGTTGATGTAACATCTGCTACCGGATTATCTTCTTCCTTCACCAAAATCGCATTACAAACATGCTTGGGGTTCTCAGTTCTTCTAGAAAGAAATTCCTCTTGTCTTCTAACAGACCCAGCAGTCTGAATAACTTGATTCTCTAGCTTCTTGACATGAGTATTTAATGCATCAAACTTCTGAGTCAGTTCATTGTAGACATTATCAATCTTCCCATTGAATGTCACTGTCAACTGCTCTTGTCCTTGAAGAATCTGATCAAGCATGGCCTCCATTCGACTCTCAGAAGTCTGTGGAGGTAGAGACTGATAAGAAGAATTACCATAGGTCCTTGTAAAGCCGGTGTTCTGTTGTTGCTTCTGGTAATCCGGCTTAGAAGTGTAGCTTGAAGAGTTCCCATTGTAAGGTCTGCTGCCCTGCTGGTTGCCAAATTTTTGTGTCTGATATCCAGCTCCATACACAAAATTGACATCTTCTTCTGTAGTCTCTGGCTTGGGCTCAAAAATCTCAACATCTTCAGCAAAATAGACTGACTTCTTTCCAACAAGAAGGTTATGCACTGTATCCAACTTAGCATTCACCGTAGCAAACTGATTTGAATCATGGCCTTCATGTGCTCTTCTCCGCTCTAAGTCTACATTCTTAGTACTGTTTCTTGATGCTAGCCTTTCAATCAACTGTTCAGCTTCATCTGGGTACCTTGTCTTGAAGTTCCCATCATTAGCAGCATCCAAAGCCATCTGATATCTCCAATCAATACCGATATTGATCAACTGCACCTCTGAGAACCCATGATGTGGACAGTCCCTCTGGTATGCTTTGAATCTTACCCAAGCAGCTTTGTAAGATTCAGTTGGTCCTTGTCTAAAGGTGGAGAGCTTGATCCTCAGCTCATCAGACATGGCATCATCATAGAAGTAGTTCAAGAATGCCACCTTGATGTCATGCCAGGTTGTCAGAGATCCTGGTTTCAGCTGCCTTAGCTAATGAGAAGCTTCCCCAGCAAGAGAATAAGGGAAAAGCTTGCAGTAGAGGTAGTCCTCAGTGACTCCATTAGCCTTGATGCTTGTGACTATGTCCTCAAAGTGTTCAATGTGGTCTAGAGGCTTCTCATTTGGCAAGTTCTGGAATGGCCTTTGTCCAACAAGAGCGAAGTAGGTAGGCTTTAGCTCAAAGTCATTCCTTGGGAATGGAGGACGGACAATTCCAGAGTGGTTCTCATAGAACAAGTCTGGTCTTTTGAAGTCCGCAAGAGTCTTGACAAGTTCTCCATTGCTGTCCCGTCGCCTCTGAACATTCTCCGCATCGGCTCTGGCATTGCATCGATCGACACCAGCATTGCGTCGATTGATGCCTTCCTGGTTGCGTCGATCGATGCCATCGTTGCGTCGATCGACGCCACCTGCATTCCCATCGGCCACGATGAGTTCTTCTTGAATGACTCGTCCATCAGCATCAAGTTTTTGGCCCAGTTCGTTGCGCACATTACTCTCTTGATCCTTCAAAACCCCAGCCTCATGAGGTCTCAATATGATTATGTTGGCCATCTTCGCTGATTTGGCTGCTTTGGTGTTCTTACGCTCTAGTTGTCCTAACTCTTGGTTCGTAAGCTTAACAACTGGACCAGTAGGATTTTTCCTAGTGCTAGGCTTAGGCATGTACCTGAAACACATAAGAGAAAAGAAACAAAAGTGTGTGAGTAAAATAGAAAAAGAAAAATTTAGACAAAATCAAAGACTTTAATCTAATGATAAATCAAAAGAGTCCCTGGCAACGGCGCCAAAATTTGATATGCTCAAATTTACCCTAGAGCTACTCTCTCAAATTAAGAGATCAGTTGTAGTACTTAGGGATCGAATCCACAGAGACTCTAGTTCACACAATATATTTAATAATTTTTTAATTATGCTAAACAGAAATATTTTATTTAAATAGCAATGCAAAACAGAAAATAAAAGAGTTGTAAAATTCAGATGGAATAAACGCTAGGCCTAGGAAAATTCTCAGGAAATCATGGAAAATAAGATCAATTAATTAAACAAACATGATTCAAAAATTAAGCACCGTTCTTGAACTCTAAACACAATTATAAAATAAATCAGTTCTCACTGCAAATATTATCTAAATTTAAAACCAGAAAATCCAAATCTCTTTGCAAAATTCTAGGTAATAAATCAGCTTTAAAAACAAGTTTAGATAGTTCACAAAATTATTAAATCAAATCTCTTTGCAAGAAATAATTTTGCTCATCAAAAGGTTTTATCAGGAAAATCAATTATATTCTCATATAAATTAATATTCCTAAGATCTAAATCCAGATGACTAATCAAAGATCTAGCATTAAGAACAACCTATGGTTAAGAACAAGAAAGATAATGAATCCTAAATAATAACAGATCTAATAATCCATGAAATCCCTAATGAGAAACCCTAAACCTAACAAGCAGATCTACTCAGACATAATTGTAAGAACACAAATCATGAATAAAATAGATAGCATTAAGAGATTAAAGGGAGAAGAAAAGGAGTTCTGAATCTTCTCTGAAGGAGTCTTGATTCTTCTCTCCAAAAACTCTCTAAAATCTCTCAGGGTTTTGCTCTCAAAAGTTGCAGGGAAAAATAAAGCTTAGGTCTAAACAATGACCATAAAATCCTATTTATATTCTTAAACACGTCCAGGGACCAATGATGCAAATATGGAAGACTTTGGGGCAGATTTGTAAATCTTCAAAACTTGTGGGAAACTTCCAATTTCGACTTTGGCCTAGCATCGATGTGTCGATTGATGCACTCTCTAAATTTCATCTCCCAACTTCATATCTCAGCTTCAATGCTTGATTAAGCTCCAAATCTTCATATTTAGCTCCATTATGCTCTCATCCATGTTAAATCCTATAAAGACTCTAAAGACTCTAAAAATACCAAAAAGACTCTATAATTAAGACTTATATCATGGCTAAATAACACCTAAAAACCATGATATATCATCTTTAACTATTTATGAAAATTATTTTGACTTGGTTCACTCGGATGTTTGGACATCCCCATGCTTATCTAGAGAAAACCAAAAATATTTTGTTACATTCATTGATAAGAAGTCTAAATATACTTGGTTAACTCTTTTACCTACTAAGGATAGGGTTCTCGAAGCCTTCATTAGTTTTCAAAATTATGTGACTAACCATTATCATGTGATGTTCATATATTTTACCATGTTTTCCCTTAGTTTATTCACATCTTTTGCATCTTTTTCTATCCATTTTCACTCTTATTGTGTAGCTTTAGAACCAATCTTGCATTAGAGTGTAGTTGCATTGCATTTGCATCTTTTCATGCATAAACAGGTGATTTTGGAGCTTGAAGAGCATGGAAGCAAAGGAGAAGAAATGTGAAGCAGTCATAAGGAGGAAACAAGGGAGTTAAGGCTGAAGAACCAAGACCCGGAGTCCAGCTCGACCAAGCACTCGACCGAGTGGGAGATGGACTCGACCGAGTGGAGTTAAGCCAGGGAAGCCAGCTCGATCGGTCACTCGACCGAGCACTGGTCGAGTTGACCGATCCGTGGACCACTTTGACTTTTCCCAATTTTAGGGCTTCCACCTTCCCCACTATATAAAGACTTGTACTGCAGCCACCAACTGACTCTCTCTCTTTTCCTAGATTTTTAGTCAGCTTTTCAGAAACCTAGTTTTTACCTTTTTGGGAATATTATTCCTTTTGCCTTTTCTTAATTTTTTAGATTTTGTTCTTGAGAAAAAGGAAGATTCCTTGAAACTTGGTTGTTGAATAACTTTCTGGGTTTTAAGAATTTGAGTTTGATTCCTTCTTTAAAGTTGTAGATCTCATTCTTATCTTTCTAATCATGCAAGTTTCATTGATTTCTGGGTTTATTATTTGTTTGATCATGTCTTGTGAGTAGTTACCTTAGGATCTTGAGGATGGGTTAGGATAGATTGATCTTGTGGTGTTTCTGATTTGATCAAGCTTGTTTGTTGTAGATCTCTTCTAGGCTAGATGTTCTTAATGCTGATTCTATATCTGAGAGGGTAGGATATGATCTTAAGCTTTTTAGCATCACACCAATGTTTAGAAAGCATAGATAAGGCTAGATCTAGAGCTTACCATTAGGCTTGCTAAGAGATTAGGGGTCTTGTTTGGTTTGAGATGTATTGCTTAATGCCTGCTTGTGTAGATTCTTTTCATTGTGAGAGCAAGTCTAGGATTGCATAGGTTTGATTGTCTCTTGACCATGAGAGTGGGAGAGACTTGTCTTAGATTAATATGTCTAGAGGTCAGCTCATAGCTTTGCTTGAGATTTGTTGATTAAGTTAGATCACCACAATGATTAGTTTATCCCATGAATCCATCCTCAGGAACCTTCTTTGTTTATTGAATTTCTAGTTTAAATATCATCGTTTGCTTGTTGTTTGATCTGATTTAGTATTGCTCTGTTTTTCTTGTCTTGCTCTGTTTTCACGTTTTTAACCCACTCGACCACCCACTCGACCTACACTCGGTCGAGTGCTGATCGAGCTGTTCCCCAGATTGCTTGTTTATGTTTTGTGTTTGTCTTGTTTCATTCCTGTTTCACTCCTGTTGCATTTTCATTGCATTCACTTAGCATCTAGTTCATTACTTGCCTTGCATTAGTTCCATTCTAGTATTTACAGTTTCTGTCTCTGTTTCTAGATCATAATCATACTGTCTTATTTGCATTTAGTTCCTAGTTCTTGTAGTTTACTTTCTGCTTTTCATCATTATCATCATAGGATTGTTAGTGACAAACATCCTTTCATATTTGGCTTAACTTAGATTCATATGCATATCTTGATTGTTCACAAGCACTCAGACTGGATTGACACCTCTTATACTGCAACTGCATAAGGGGAATTGAAACACCCATCATCATTCCATATCATACACATTGCACACACATCCACAACATCACCATAAAAACCTTGTTTCAATTTGGCGCCGTTGCCTGTTTGAGTTAGTATTTGTGACATTTAGGATCCATATTAGTCTAAGATTAAGTTCCTTTTTGCACTTGTGAAGTTTCTGCACTTGAATCTTCTGTTTCTGGGTTGAAGTTCCGTTTCAGGTACCACTCGACCATCAGCTCGACCCCAGCTCGACCGTGTCGTGGTCGAGCACCTGATCGAGCCAGACCCCGGATCTCTTTTGACCTCTGTTTCCAGTAGACATCACCTCCTACTTGAGCCTGTGCTCAGTCGCTTGCCTGGCAAAAATCGTTTGTGTTTTCTGTTTGAGTCAGTAACCATGTTTCAAGGCAGTCAGTTCCATTATGCACCTATGCACCAACAACAAAGTTTCCAGCCTCAATGGTGTCACCCTCCAGCATTTCAGACATACCAAGCCCAAGAACCTGACTTAAGAGCTATGATGCAACAACTATTGCTTGGACAAGCCACTCAACAGATTGAGTCAGCAAGGCAGTTTGGAGAGCTGAACCAAACATTGGATTCTTATTCTCATGAACTGAGAAACCAGCTTGAGAGTCTGACCTCTACATTCCAGTACATGGAACACCCCATTGCCTCTACTTCAGCTCCTAAGCCACACCATCTTCCTCAACAAGCTATTCAAACCCCAAGGGAGATCTCTGTTAAAGCTATCCATCTCCATGAGGAATATGTCACTGAGGACAGTAGTAAGGTTCAAGGTGGGGAGGATTGGTCACTAATTGAAGCCCAGAGTGAAGGTTTTACTGAGCAGACTGAAGCAGAGAAACCACTCGACCAGGTGCTCGACCACACACACGATCGAGTACCTGATCGAGTGACTGATCGAGTTGCAGACACAGAAGCTGTTAAGCCTGCTAGATACATTCCTCCTGCTTACAAACCACCTCTACCATTCCCAGGGCGTTTCAAGGCACAAAGGATAAGAGAACTCAGGGAGATCATTGAGAAAAAGGAGAAGATAGCTTTGCAACAAGAGAAAGAGAAAGCTTTGAAAGAGGAAGCTGTGGTTGTCATTAAGGAAGTGATGGCTTTGAAGGAAGAAGCAGTCATTGAAAAAAAGGAAGAAGTGATTGCTTTGCAACAAGAGGAGGAGAAAGCCTTGAAGGAGGAGGTTATTATTGAGAAGAAGGAGGTGATGGCTATACAAGAAGTCATCATTGCTTACCAAGAAGAAGAGAGAGGACCTGCTTTGGAACAGCATGCCCCATACCCTCTCTATCAGAATTTTTTACTTGAGATGTCAAAGAAGAGGGCTCATGACCAAGATATGAAGGATTTAAAAGAGATTGGGAAAGCTATTGTCCCAACAAAGCTTGAAGATCCAGGCTCATTCAACTTACCCTGTTCCATCAGCTACATGCACTTCAATAAGTGCCTTTGTGATTTAGGAGCTTCAATGAGCTTGATGCCATACTCAGTGGCTGAGAAGTTGGGGTATGAGGACTTCAAGGACAGCAACTACTATGTCAATCTAGCAGATGGATCCAAGAGGGATGTGATTGGAGTGATTAAAAATCTCCCTATCAAAATAGGAGAAGCAAGGATCCCAACTGATTTTGCAATCATGAGTATGGAAAAGGAGCCTAAAGACCCTCTTATCTTGGGAAGGCCATTCTTAGCTACAGTTGGGGCTGTTATTGATGTAAAGATGGGGACTATCAAGCTCCACCTGACTGAAGACTTCACTATGAAGTTTGACATCAACAATCCCACCAATCTGCCTTCCAAATATGATCCACCTTACACTATAAAAGAAAGGAGGATCATGAGGTCTCAAGTGAGGAAACTGCTTCAAGGGGTAAGCCAACCTTTCAAGAAGATTCAGTGGAGAAGCTAAAGGGTTCAGTTCAAGTGCTAGCTGGTTTAGTCAAGGATCTTCAAGCTCAGCTCCAACAGAAATCTTTGAAGAAGGCAAGACCAAGACTCAAGCTTAAGAAGCAACATGGTTCAAGTGCTAAGGAAGTAGTGATCAAGAAGGAACACAAGTGTTATCAAGTAGAACCAGGGGGATTTCATCACCTCCTTGGTCTCTAGCTCAAGCCTGAAAAGGCAATCAAAAGTCAAGCTTAGTGACTTTAAACAAGCTCACTAGGGAGGAAGTCCCTAAGGTATCTTTGTACATATTGCATTGGAATTTTGGTATTTTGATTTTTGCTTTAGTATTTTCATGATCAGGGAAGCTAGGGAGTCTGAATAGAAGAAGAAGAGTCGATTTCTGGACATTCGCAACCCAGCTCGACCCCCCCACTCGAACAAGCACTCGACCGAGTCAGGCTCGATTGGCATAGTCGAGCTGCCCCAAAGCCCTTCTCCAAGCCACCAGCCTGATCCCAGCTACTCCTATGACAGCATGCAAATGGATGTGGACAACTTCTTCCACAATCCCTAAGGTACCATCATCACCTTTCCTTGTTTATACCATAGCATTTGATGTTTTGTTTTGTGTTGTGTTTTGTTTTTAGTCTAGAATCTTCTCACAACCTTTACACACAGGGACTGTGTGATTTAAGTTTGGGGGAGGGTTCTAGATAGCATTTGATGTTGTGTTTTGTTTTCTTATTTCAAATTTTTATCATCATCATGTTAGCATTTGCATTAGCATCTAAGGCATAGAAAAACCATAAAAATTTGAAAAAATTTTGAAAAATCTTTAAAAAAAAAAAGAGTGTTCATGTAGTTTGCATTGCATATTAGGATCTTGTTTAGCATGTTTCATGTAGAATTGTATAATATTTGCATTAGGGATCTATGATGAGTATTTCCTTGTTAGCTTGTTTAATTCACTAGACTAGGATCAATGCCCAAGTTATTAGTACTTTGATGCTAGTTGAGCAGTAGGAAGCATAAGATTGAACCAAGCATTGAATTCTTGCATTGTTGCTGGTCTAAGTTGAAGCATGTTGTGATTTGATTCCATTTCCTATTTATAAGAACCTAATATTGACTTTTAATTATCAATGTATGCATTGCTTTAAACTCATGGATACCATATACATATTTGGATCATCTTTTCCTTTTTACCACTCTTGTTGATCCAAGTAGCTGATTTCACTTTTAGATCAGTTTCCCCTACCCCTTAACCAAACCTTTCTTTCAAGCCTTGTTTATTCTTGTGTGTGTGAGGCCTTTTTGGGATTGAGCTTGGTAGAAAGTGTTAGGTTTGAACTGACAGGAATAAGACCTTGTGTAGTTCTAGTTTGCATTTTCCAAACTAGATAGGACTAGGTTGTTTACTTGTTGGGTTTGGGACTTGGCAGTTATAAAAAGAAAAGAAAGAAAAGAGAAAGAAAAAGGGTAGAGTCTTTAGGAGAGAGATGTGTTTAAGTGAAAGCTAAAAGTCTAGTGAAAGGATGGGAAGTAAGAAAATGTTATCTAAGATGGTTCTAGTTAAAGAAAAAGAAAAGAAAGCAAAGAGCAGTTTAGCAAAAAGCTTAAGTGTCTTAAGAATAAGAAGAAAAGAGAACCATAGCAATATGAAAGAATCCCCCATCCCACTAGAAAGATCAAATAAGAAACCTCTCCTAAGACTTGAAAACCAAAAGAGAAAAGGGTTAAAGAGAAAAGAAGAAGTTAAAGGGTAGCACTAGGATCATTTGGGTTTAGAATGTTAGGATAAACACTTTGGGTGCCTTTGGGTAGACAAGGTTTTATTCTTGTATGTGTCTAGGTGTTCTTACCTTTAGCATTCTTCTAAAGCTCAATCCATTTTTATGAGGGAACCTTGAATTTGAAAAACCCCACTCTAAAAAGAGACCATCATTGTCTCAAAGCCCTTTATTGCCAAGCCAAATGAGTTTAAGCATTGCATAGAATTGATTCATGTTCTTGATTAATGAATGTTAAAGGAAATGGTTGATTTGAATGCATGTGGATATCTAAGGTTCAGTCAATAAAGGTTGTGAAATGTTTGTCTAAAGTCTTTATTTCCAGCTCATTCAACTTGCATCATAGTACTAGTAACTTGGACATTGATTCTAGATGGTCTATTTGCAAGCTTTAGGAGCTGAGATCCCATTTTTAAACCTCACTTACCTTCTTATGTCTTGTTTGTTTGCTTGAGGGCAAGCAAAGACTAAGTTTGGGGGTGTTGATGTTCATATATTTTACCATGTTTTCCCTTAGTTTATTCACATCTTTTGCATCTTTTTCTATCCATTTTCACTCTTATTGTGTAGCTTTAGAACCAATCTTGCATTAGAGTGTAGTTGCATTGCATTTGCATCTTTTCATGCATAAACAGGTGATTTTGGAGCTTGAAGAGCATGGAAGCAAAGGAGAAGAAATGTGAAGCAGTCATAAGGAGGAAACAAGGGAGTTAAGGCTGAAGAACCAAGACCCGGAGTCCAGCTCGACCAAGCACTCGACCGAGTGGGAGATGGACTCGACCGAGTGGAGTTAAGCCAGGGAAGCCAGCTCGATCGGTCACTCGACCGAGCACTGGTCGAGTTGACCGATCCGTGGACCACTTTGACTTTTCCCAATTTTAGGGCTTCCACCTTCCCCACTATATAAAGACTTGTACTGCAGCCACCAACTGACTCTCTCTCTCTTTTCCTAGATTTTTTAGTCAGCTTTTCAGAAACCTAGTTTTTACCTTTTTGGGAATATTATTCCTTTTGCCTTTTCTTAATTTTTTAGATTTTGTTCTTGAGAAAAAAGGAAGATTCCTTGAAACTTGGTTGTTGAATAACTTTCTGGGTTTTAAGAATTTGAGTTTGATTCCTTCTTTAAAGTTGTAGATCTCATTCTTATCTTTCTAATCATGCAAGTTTCATTGATTTCTGGGTTTATGATTTGTTTGATCATGTCTTGTGAGTAGTTACCTTAGGATCTTGAGGATGGGTTAGGATAGATTGATCTTGTGGTGTTTCTGATTTGATCAAGCTTGTTTGTTGTAGATCTCTTCTAGGCAAGATGTTCTTAATGCTGATTCTATATCTGAGAGGGTAGGATCTGATCTTAAGCTTTTTAGCATCACACCAATGTTTAGAAAGCATAGATAAGGCTAGATCTAGAGCTTACCATTAGGCTTGCTAAGAGATTAGGGGTCTTGTTTGGTTTGAGATGTATTGCTTAATGCCTGCTTGTGTAGATTCTTTTCATTGTGAGAGCAAGTCTAGGATTGCATAGGTTTGATTGTCTCTTGACCATGAGAGTGGGAGAGACTTGTCTTAGATTAATATGTCTAGAGGTCAGCTCATAGCTTTGCTTGAGATTTGTTGATTAAGTTAGATCACCACAATGATTAGTTTATCCCATGAATCCATCCTCAGGAACCTTCTTTGTTTATTGAATTTCTAGTTTAAATATCATCGTTTGCTTGTTGTTTGATCTGATTTAGTATTGCTCTGTTTTTCTTGTCTTGCTCTGTTTTCACGTTTTTAACCCACTCGACCACCCACTCGACCTACACTCGGTCGAGTGCTGATCGAGCTGTTCCCCAGATTGCTTGTTTATGTTTTGTGTTTGTCTTGTTTCATTCCTGTTTCACTCCTGTTGCATTTTCATTGCATTCACTTAGCATCTAGTTCATTACTTGCCTTGCATTAGTTCCATTCTAGTATTTACAGTTTCTGTCTCTGTTTCTAGATCATAATCATACTGTCTTATTTGCATTTAGTTCCTAGTTCTTGTAGTTTACTTTCTGCTTTTCATCATTATCATCATAGGATTGTTAGTGACAAACATCCTTTCATATTTGGCTTAACTTAGATTCATATGCATATCTTGATTGTTCACAAGCACTCAGACTGGATTGACACCTCTTATACTGCAACTGCATAAGGGGAATTGAAACACCCATCATCATTCCATATCATACACATTGCACACACATCCACAACATCACCATAAAAACCTTGTTTCATCATGCTAAGATTAAAATCTTAAGGTCGGATAATGGCGGCGAGTACACTAGTCATGCCTTCAATCAACACTTGACCAAACACGGCATCATTCATCAAACCAGCTGCCCATACACTCTCCAACAAAATGGTGTGGCTGAACGAAAGAATAGACACCTCATGGAAGTAGCCCAGTCCATGATGTTCCACACAAATGTTCCAAGGCGTTTTTGGGGAGACGCGGTCCTTGCGGCATGCTATCTTATTATCTACATTCCCACCAAGATTTTACAAGACGTCTCTCCATTTGAGGTATTAAACAAAGAAAAACCTACATTTGACCACTTACGTGTGTTTGGTTGTACTTGTTTTGTGTTGAGACCATGTGAATTACGAGATAAGCTTGAGGCTACAAGCACTAAAGCAATGTTCATTGGGTACTCTACTACACAAAAGAGCTATAAGTGCTATGACCATGAAGCCAAACGAGTCCTGGTCTCTCGTGATGTGAAGTTTGTTGAATCCCAAGGATACTACAGCAAGAAAAATTGGGAAGACCTCCGAGGCCTATCGACCTCCTCATCCGATCAGGCAACAAACCTCCGTATCATACTCGAACGACTAGGGGCCACAAATGATCGGGACGCTGAAAAACCAACTGGGCCAACCTCACCAGAAGGCCCCAACCCACCAATAGACAACAGCACCAGTGATCCTACCGATCACGAGCCCGATGCTCTGCCCGATCAAACCACTCACACGGACAGTGTGGAGTTTAGTGAAGAGCAAGCACTAGAGGAGGATGGCCAAGCTAATGAGCAACTTATATATGATGATGATGATGAAACACATGATAATGGGGAGGTTATCCCATTAAGGAGAAGTCAAAGGTTACAACAGGCTCAAGGGGAGGTTGTCCCCTTAAGGCGCAATCAACAGCTACAAAAGATTCCTCACATATTCTACAACAATGTTGCAGTTGCACATCCTATTCAAGCGGTGTGCACTCTTGCTCATTTGCCTGTGAATCACCAAGTATTGTTTGGCCAAATTGATAAACATTGGGCGCCCCCAAACTTATGAGAAAGCCAAAAACCATAAGGTGTGGCGTGATGCAGTTAGTGCCGAAAGAATGGCCATGGAAACGAATCACACGTGGGACGAGGCGGATCTACCTAAAGGCAAAAAGGCGGTAACATCTAAGTGGATCATTACTATCAAATACCAAAGTGGCAGGGAGATAGAACGCTACAAAGCAAGGCTTGTAGCAAGAGGCTTCACGCAAACGTACGGGGAGGACTATCAAGATATGTTTGCTCCGGTGGCTAAACTACACACGGTCCATGTGGTTCTCTCGTTGGCCACCAACTTGAGATGGGAGCTATGGCAGATGAATGTTAAAAATGCGTTTTTACAAGGTGAATTGGAGGATGAAGTCTACATGAGACCACCACCTGGCCTAGAAGACACCATTGGACCGGGCAAAGTGTTCAAACTGAACAAAGCAATCTATGGGCTGAAGCAATCACCACGGGCGTGGTACCACAAGCTAAGCTTGACCTTGACCAAGCATGGCTTCAAGCGATCTGAGTCTGACCACACTCTTTTCACATACCCAAGCGACAAATGTATCATAGTTATTCTTGTGTATGTTGATGACATCATCATATCCGGGAATGACACGGTAGGAATTCAAAACACTAAGACCTCTTTGAAGTCAGTTTTTGATATTAAGGATCTTGGTGAGTTAAAATATTTTTTGGGATAGAAATGTGTCGCTCAGAAGAGGGACTATTTCTACCTTAAAGAAAATATGTTATTGACCTCTTGAATGAAGTAGGTAAGCTTGGATCAAGACCGGTTACTACACCACTAGACGAGAACTACAAAGTATGTCGTGAGGGGGAGGCCAAAGATCAACCGTTTGAGAATGTGACTCAATATAGGAGATTGGTTGGTAAGCTTATTTACTTAACTATCACTAGACCTGATATTTGTTTTGCAGTGAACCAGGCCAGCTAACACATGCAAGCCCCAAAGGTTCACCACTAGAACATAGTCAACCGGATTCTAAAATACATCAAGGGATCACCAGGCCAAGGTATTTGGATGGGGTGCAATAACAACACGGAGCTTTTAGGATATTGTGACGCGGACTATACAGGAGACTGAGGAGACCGGCGCTCAACAAGTGGCTACTGCAACTTCCTAGGAGGCAACCTTGTCACATGGAAAAGCAAGAAGCAAAAGGTGGTATCTCTATCTAGCGTCGAGTCCGAGTATAGGGCAATGCGTAAGCTCACTACCGAATTAATGTGGCTCAAGAACCTACTCAAAGACCTTGGAGTTGAAATTACAAAGCCCATCACTATGCATTGTGATAATGAAGCAGCCATCCATATTGCAACCAACTCGGTGTTCCATGAAAGAACAAAACATATCGAAGTCGATTGCCACAAAGTTCGAGAGCAAATTCAACTAGGCGTAACTCTTCCATGTCACACCGAAAGCTCCGAGCAATTGGCCGATGTATTCACCAAGGCAGCTAGCCCACAAATGTGTGAATACATACACTCAAAGCTTGGAATCATGTACCTCACCAAACCATGAAGCCTACACTCTTTTGCCCTTAAGTATAGTTTTTCCCAAGGGGGTTTTCTATACTAAGGTTTTTAACGAGGTAAGTGATTATTGGTTCAAGCTTAAGTCTTGGGATCCAATGACTAGGTTGAGGGGGAGTATAAGTTGGGATCACGATCACCCTTGTCTGTACAACCACCGTCCGTACAACTCTAGCCGGGCCGTCCGTACAACATTGTTGTCTAAAGTGTAGAGGCCCATTAGATGTCTCACAAGCCTCATGTGGAACCAAGTCAAGTCTCTAGATCCTTCTAATCTTACCGTTGGCGATTCAAGCAAGTGGGAGAGAAGAATTCACATGTTGTGTTAAGAAGAAGACATGTCGCTTTCATGTCTTAATTACCTATAACATCTTGTAGAGAATATTCCTATTGCTTTCACATGTCTATATTTAGTTTGTATCTAGATTCTAAATCAAGCAAGAAGTTTAGTTCTTCTTCTACACTTCTATTATTCTCTCTATACTCTCCCTATACTCAGAAACGCTCATACACTCGAATACTCTCTCTTTCTCTCTCTCTCTCTCTCTCTCTCTCTCTCTCTCTCTCTCTCTCTCGTTACATACACTCAATCCTTCTCTTACTTTATTCTAAAACTTACACAAAAGCTATTGATGATGCACACTTGAAACCCAAGGTCTTTAAGAGTATTTATAGGGTTTTTTCTAGGAATAGGGTTTGTAAGGGTAGAAACATCTTTTCTTCTTGAGTGCAGGACAAGGGGCGGCGAAAGAGGCTTCTAGACCATGGAGGAGGCTTGGACTGAGCCCCAGTGATGGTTGCTGGTTAGGCCTTCAATAAAAGCCTATCGGCTGGATGCTTCTTTGTTAGTTTAAGCGGAAGTAAAGATATGAAAGTGAAGAGAGGAGAGTTTAGTCGACAAAGAGAGTAGAGAGAAACTTAGGTTCTATTAGTGTGTGTAATACAATGTCGGCTAGAGCCTTTAAATAGTGGAATAAAAACTAGGGCTACACCCTTAACACAATACAATATGTTGATAGACACATAAGGAAAGAGAGAAGATTGATCCCAATGTAGATAGCGACATTTCCTTGGTTTCTTTAAGTGAAACCAACACGTGATCTTGTTTGATTTCTCTTCTAACGGCTATGAAGAGATTCTCGATTCTTCTCTTGGGCCATATGAGCTCAGGCCTCATCTCTCCTTTATGTAACAATAGTAAAACTCGGCCTTATTCCACATGTGTACGAACGACCGTACACCCCTTGTTTTTGATTGATCACGGTCAATACTCCCCCTCAAGCTTAACCGAATGAAATGGCTAAGCTTGGAACCCGTAAAGCATCACCTCATTAAAAACCTTAACATAGAAAACCGCATGGGACAAAACTATGTTAAGAGAAAAAGAGTGTGATACCCACGAGTTATGTGAGCCTATCTTGGACGCGTGGGATCCATGAGCCCGAGTTTGCCATAGATGTATTCACAGACTTGAGGACTCGCAACCTTGGTGATGATGTCTGCCAACTTATCTCTACTCGGAGTGTGACACGGTAAGATTACCCCTTCTTCAATCTTCTCTCGAACCTTGTGACAATCTACTTCAATATGCTTGGTCCGTTTGTAGAAAATTGAGTTTGTGGCAATGTGTCTTGCTGCGTTGTTGTCACAGTGCATGGTGATCGGTTGATCAGACTGTAACCCAAGGTCTTTAAGGAGTGCTTTGAGCCATATAAGTTCATTGGTTAGCTTCTTCATGGCCCTATACTCGGACTCGGTGCTTGAGCATGAGACAGCCTTCTGCTTCTTTGACTTTCAAGTCACTAGATTACCACCAAAAATGTACAATACCCAGTCGTTGACCTCCTATCCATTGTATCACCAGCATAGTCCGCATCACAGTACCCTACCATTTCAGTGTTGTTGTTCTTTCCCATCCAAATGCCTTGGCCAGGACTCCCCTTGAGGTAACAAAGGATCTGTTCTACCGTGTTCCAGTCAAAGTTGGTTAGAGCTTTCATATGTTGACTGACTTGATTGACCGCGTAGCAAAGATCAGGCCTTGTGATTGTGAGATAGATTAGTTTACCCACAAGTGTACGATATCTCCCCACATCCTCACATGGCTCAGCCAGCTTGTTAACCGGAGCATTATGTATTTTCTTCATCTCCCCCTTTCGCTTGACATGGCAGCCTTCTTCCAGTGGAGTGGACACCGGTTTAGCTCCAAGTTTACCTGTCTCATTTAAAAGATCAAGTGTATAATTTCGTTGGGAAAGAAACTAACCCTCCGGAGAGCGAGAGATTTCAATCCCAAGAAAGTATTTGAGCTCACCAAGATCTTTGATATCAAAGGTGGAGTTAAGAAGAGCTTTGGTGGTGCATATACGTTCCTTATCATCGCCAGACAGAATGATGTCGTCCACATAGACCAAGACCACTGGGAGAGCGAAGAGTAAACAAAGTGTGATCCGCCTCCGAACGCTTGAAGTCGTGCTTGCGAAGAGTAGAGCTGATTTTGTGGTACCACGCTCTCGGAGATTGTTTCAAACCATAAATGGCTTTGCGGAGCCTGAGAACCTTTCCTCGAGCAACCATATCCTCCAAACCAGGACCTGGGTGCATGTAGACTTCCTCTTCGAGCTCCCCCTGAAGGAACACATTCTTAACGTCCATTTGCCACAAATCCCAAGATAAGTTCGTGGCAAGAGAGATAACAACTCGAATGGTGTGAAGCGTCGCTACTGGTGCAAATGTATCCACGAAGCCGGTGCCATAGGTTTGTGTGAATCCCCTAGCCACAAGACGAGCCTTGTAGCGCTCCACATCGCCATTACTGAGATACTTGATGGTGAACACCCATTTGGAACTAACTGCCTTCTTCCCTTGAGGGAGATCCGCCTCGTCCCAAGTGTGATTATGAACCATGGCACCGGTTTCATCATTGACAGCGTCCAACCATTCTTTGTGTTCTTTGGCCTCATCATAGGTTTGAGGGATAAACTGAGCATCAACTTTACGGAGGAAGGCTGCATAAACCAGCAACACACGGTCAAGCAAACACACGGCTTGGCTAGGATGAGCCACAGACTGATTGTTGTAATAAACACGTCAGATTTTACCGAGGCGCTCACTACGCCGGAGTTGAGTAATGATGGTAGTGGATGGTTGTAGTGACTCTCTACCATCAGCAGTTTTATGATGGTCAAGAGCAGGAGAACGATCTGTCTCAGTGTCATCTTCTTCATGTGATGTGGCACCCAAAGTCGTAACCTGGTCCCCCTCGGTATTAACTATGAGAACTCACACGCCTATGTCCATACGTCCGTACGTCTGTAAAGGGAATCAAGATAGGCCGTCCATACAATGAAACAAGATGGGCCGTCCGTACAGTTAGAATGACCAACGAATCCAGTCCATGAACAGAAGCCTTCAACGGTCGCCAACCCTCTAGAATCTTCTCAAAGAGCCGTTAGGAGAGTTGGTGCAAGTGGTGCAAGTGGGAGCTTAAGTCAAAGTCACATGTCTAACTTAGAAGAGATGTCGCTATCCATGTGTGTATTTGTGCATAGGATCTTAGTAGAATATTCCATTTGTAAATTTTCTATATTTAGTTTGTACCTAGGATCTAAATCAAGTAAGAAGAAATAAACCTTCTTCTCCTTTACACTTTTCTGATTACACTCTAAACAATCTCTATACTCTCTCATTTGTTCTATCGCAACTTGCTACACAAGAAACTTTTTTGTTCTTTCTAAACTTACATGGTATCCGAGCAGTTACGCTCCTAATTCTAAATTCTCACACCCACCAAATACTTCCGCTTCCATCTCTTTCTCTTTAACCTCCTTCTGTTTCGACTTTGAAAGTCAAGTTCATTTATCCGTTGGACAATAGCTTTACCCAACGATCACTACGACATGGAAGGTTCTAAAACCTTGATTGTTCCAGTTACTCTCAAAGGAGAGAACTACTTGTTGTGGCAAAGAACCACAAAGACGGCATTATGTGACCGAGGGCTTTGGACCCATATTACATCGAATGAAGCTCCAAAAGAAGAGCCACCCGAAGACGGCAAAGTTGTAGCCGCTAGTGGTGAAGAAAAATGGTTTCAAGAAGACCAAAGTGTTCTCGCCGTCATTCAGAACTCCCTTGATGCTCCAATACTTGAAGCCTACTCGTATTGCGAAACGGCCAAGGATCTATGGGACACATTACAAAATGTGTTCGGGAACACTACCAATATAAACCGAGTATTTGAGATCAAGAGGGCCATTAACAACCTCAGCCAAGAAGATATAGAGTTTACCAAGCATTTTGGAAAGTTTTGGTCCCTTTGGGCTGAGCTTGAGATGCTCCGACCGGCCACCCTCGATCCGGCCATCTTAAACGAGCGGCGAGAACAAGATAAGGTGTTTGGTCTACTAATTCTAACGCTGAATCCCTCTTACAACGATATTATCAAACAAATCTTGAGGTCGGACAAACTTCCGAGCCTTGATGATGTTTGTAGCCAGATCTAGAAGGAACATGGCTCTATGGGTTTGTTTGGGAGCAAAGGAGAGCTTGTAACGGCCAACAAGGTAGAGATAGCTTCCGCAAACAAAGGCTATTTCAAGCATGATGACAAGAATCCACCTGTTTGTGACCATTGTAAGAAGGTTGGCCATTTTAAGAGCCTGTGCTGGATTCTCCACCCTCATCTCCGAGCAAGTTGCCCTATGACTAACCGTGGAGGACCACGAGCTCATCAAGCTACCATGATGGGAGAAGCAACGACTTCCAAACCAAACACGCAAGCCTCTAGAGAAAATGGAACCGCTCTCGCAGCCTCTTCCGAGCTAGTGAGGAAATCAGACCTTGATGCACTCATCAAAGCCCTCAAGGAGGCCTCCAGTAACTCTTATCTTGTTTTAAAACCAACTAAACCTCTTATTGTTGATTCTGGCGCATCTCATCACATGATTAGTGATTCTAAGTTGATTAGTGAAATTAAACCTGTTAGTGGAAATGTAATTATAACAAATGGGGACAAGGTACCAGTAGAAGGCATTGGAAACTTAAAACTGTTTGATAAAACCTCTAAAGCTTTCTATATGCCGAGTTTTACATCAAATCTTTTATCCGTTAAGAAAGCAACCACTGATTTAAATTGTGATGCAATATTTGGGCCTAATGATGTATATTTTCAGGATATTGAGACAAGTAAAGTGCTTGGCCAGGGAGTCACTAAAGATGATATTTACTTGCTTGAGGACTTGAATCAACCATCTTCTAATTTATCTTGTTTTAGTTTGATTATTGTTAAAGCAAACAATTTTATTTGGCATGCTAGGCTAGGACATCCTCACTCTCGAGCCTTAGAACTTGTGTTTCCAGATACTTCTTTTAAAAATGATGAGTGTGAGGCTTGTATACTTGGCAAACATTGCAAATATGTTTTTCCTAAGTCTTTGACTATTTAAGAAAACTGTTTTGATCTGGTTCACTCTGATGTATGGACATCACCATGTCTATCTAGGGAGAACCAAAAATATTTTGTCACATTCATTGATGAAAAATCTAAGTATACTTGGCTAACCCTTCTCCCTTCTAAAGATAGGGTTCTTGAAGCATTTATTAGCTTCCAAAATTATGTGACTAACCATTATAATGCAAAAATTAAGATTTTAAGATCAGATAATGGTGGGTACGTAGTACACAAGCCATGCCTTTAAGCAACACCATACCAAACATGGCATAATTCACCAAACAAGTTGTCCTACACGCCACAACAAAATGGTGTAGCTGAGAGGAAGAATAGACATCTCATGGAGGTAGCAAGGTCTATGGTGTTTCACACCAATGTTCCAAAACGTTTTTGGGGCGATGCTGTCCTTGTCGCATGCTATCTCATCAACCCGATTCCCACGAAAATTTTAGATGCTGTCTCTCCATTTAAGGTACTAAACAAAGACAAATCCACCTTTGATCACTTACGTGTGTTTGGGTGTACTTGTTTTGTCTTAAAACCAGGTGAATTAAGGGACAAACTCGATGCCAAAAGTACCAAAAGCATGTTTCTCGGCTACTCTACAACTCAAAAAGGCTACAAATGCTATGATTCTGAGTCTAGACGTGTCCTGGTGTCTCGTGATGTGAAGTTCATGGAAACTCGGGGATACTATGACAAGAAAAATTGGGACGAGCTTCATGACCTATCTGCATCGTCATCCGATCGTGCCAACAATCTCCGTATTATCCTTGAGAGGCTAAGTGTTGAAAACGATCGGGATGCCGACAAATTAGCTGGGCCAAACTCACCTGGAGACCGTGTTTCACCTGTTGAACCTGACACGAATGGCTCAGATGCAGCCCTCACTCCGCCTACCTCCGGTAACCCATCCGATATAAATGAAGAGCAAGCACTAGAGGAGGATAGTCAAGCTGATGAGCAACTTATATATGATGATGATGATGATGAAACACATGATGATGGGGAGGTTATCCCAGTACGGAGAAGTCAACGGTTACAACAGGCTCATGGGGAGGGTTTCCCTTTAAGGCGCAGTCAACGGCTACAAAAGGTTCCTCGCATATTCTACAAAAATGTTGAAGTTTCACATCCTATTCAAGCGGTGTGCACTCTGGTTCACTTTCCTTTGGAACACCAAGTCTTTCTTGGTCAAGTGGACAAACACTGGGTACCAAGCATTTATGATAAAGCCAAGGAACACAAGGTGTGGCGTGACACCGTTAGTGCTGAAAAGACGGCACTAGAGATAAACCACACATGGGATGAGGCTGACTTACCCAAAGGCAAGAAGGAGTCACTTCCCGATGGATCTTTACTATTAAATACAAGAGTGATGGGGAGATTGAACGCTATAAGGCGCGACTTGTTGCACGAGGATTCACACAAACGTATGGGGAGGGCTATCTTGATATGTTTGCTCCCAAAGCGAAACTCCACACTGTCTGTGTGGTTCTCTCATTGGCTACCAAATTGGATTGGTAACTGTGGCAAATAGACGTCAAGAATGCATTCTTGCAAGGCGAACTCGAGGATGAAGTATACATGCGACCTCCACCTGGCTTAGAAGAGACCATTCGTTCGGGCAAAGTCTTCAAGCTCAACAAGGCAATCTATGGTTTAAAACAGTCACCAAGAGCCTGGTACCATAAACTGAGTACCACATTGCTTTGGAGAGGCTTTCGCAAATCAGAGGCTGATCACACCCTCTTCACACTACCAAGTGAAAGAGGTATTGTAGTCATTCTAGTATATGTTGATGACATCATCATATCTGGAAGTGACAAGGTAGGCAATAAAGAAACTAAAGACTTTCTTAAATCAGTCTTTGACATCAAAGATCTAGGAGAGTTTAAATATTTTCTTGGGATAGAAATATATAGGTCTAATGAGGGTTTATTTCTATCACAAAGGAAATATGCTCTTGATATTTTAAGTGAAGCAGGGAAATTTGGAACCAAGGCAGTAACAACACCACTTGAAGAAAACTATAAGACAGGAGGAAAGGGGGAGCTTAAGACAGCTCCATTCGAAGATGTTACAAGATATCGGCGATTAGTGGGTAAGCTCATATACTTTACCATTACACAACCTGATATTTGCTTTGCTGTGAACCAGGTGAGCCAGCACATGAAAAACCCAACAATACATCATTGGCACATGGTGAATCGGATCCTCAAGTACATCAAAGGTGCACCAGGGCAAGGCATTTGGATGGGAAGGACCAAAAACACGGAACTAGTGGGCTATTGTGATGGTGACTACGCAGGAGACCGTGAGGATCGTCGATCAACCACAGGATATTGCATATTCTTAGGAGGCAACCTTGTGACATGGAAAAGCAAGAAATAAAAAGAAGTATTGCTATCAAGTGCTGAAGCCGAGTATAGGGCCATGAGGAAACTAACTGAGAGAATTAATCACGAGTGAGAATGAAGAGAGTGAGTGAGAATTCGAGAATCAGAGATTGAGAGTATAGGAGAGAATAGAGAGACGGCTAGATGAGTATAGGAGAAGGAGGGTTTCTCATTCCTTAAAGAATATTGACCTAGTTACATTCTATTTATATGCATACACAAAGATCAAATAAGGAAAGTCCTAATACTATACAAAACATTATAAAACAACATATACTAAGGTTTGGTCGTGTATGTTCATCTCAATACTCCCCCTCAAGCTTAACAGTGTCAGAAACAGTTGAGCTTGGAACTATGAACACCCACCTCATTAAAAACCTTAGTGTATAAAACCCATTTGGGGCAAAAACACACTTAAGGGAAAAAGAGTATGGGGTCAGTAGTTGAGGGTCTTCACTTGCGGCTTCGTTAGGTCCATGAGCCCGAGTTTGGGGTGTATATACTCACAAACCTTTAAACTTGCTGCTTTGGTGAAGATGTCTGCCAATTGTTCAGAACTCTCGGTGTAGCATGATAGAATCACTCCAAGTTGAACTTGTTCCCTGACCTTGTGACAATCCACTTCTATGTGTTTGGTTCTTTCATGGAATACTGAGTTGGTTGCAATGTGAATGGCAGCTTCATTATCGCAGTGCATTGTGATTGGTCTTGGAATGTTGATGCCGAGGTCCTTCAAGAGAGCTTTAAGCCACATTAGTTCGGTTGTAAGCTTCCTCATTGCCCTGTATTCTGATTCCGCACTTGAGAGAGAGACCACCTTTTGCTTTTTACTCTTCCAAGTAACAAGGTTTCCTCCCACAAATGTACAGTAACCGGTTGTTGAGCGTCTATCTCCGCGATATCCAGCATAGTCTGCATCACAGTATCCTACAAGCTTTGTATTCTTGTTACATCCCATCCAAATGCCTTGACCAGGAGCTCCTTTGAGATACTTGAGTATGCGGCTTACCATCTCCCAATGATATACTGTTGGCTTTTGCATATGTTGGCTTACCTGGTTCGCAGCAAAGCAAATATCAGGTCGAGTTATGGTGAGATAAATGAGCTTACCTACCAACCGTCGATACTGTTTTACATCTTCGAACAGAGCTTCATTGGACTCCCCCTTACGGTTTGACTTGTAGTTTTCTACGAGTGGTGTTTCAACAGGTTTTGCTCCAAGCTTACCTACATCCTTCAAAAGATCAAGTGTGTACTTTCTTTGTGATAGAAAGAGTCCTTCTTCCGAACGACATACTTCTATCCCAAGAAAGTACTTTATTTCTCCAAGATCTTTAATGTCAAATACAGATTTAAGGTACGGTTTGGTATCTTGAATGCCTACCTTGTCATTCCCAGAGTTATCATCAACATATATGAGAATGACAATAATATCTCTTTGGCTTGGATATGTGAACAATGTGTGATTAGCTTCTGATCTTCTAAAGACTTTATCAAGAAGTGTTGAACTTAGTTTGTGATACCAAGCCCTTGGTGATTGTTTTAGACCGTAGATAGCTTTCCTGAGCTTGAGCACCTTTCCAGGTCCGATAGTGTCTTCAAGGCCCGGTGGTGGTCTCATGTACACCTCATCCGTGAGTTCTCCTTGTAGAAATGCATTCTTCACATCCATCTGCCACAAATCCCAAGAGAGATTAACAGCTAGTGAAAGAACTACTCTTACCGTGTGGAGTTTGGCAACCGGTGCAAATGTCTCAAAGTAGTCTTCTCCATAGGTTTGGGTGAATCCTCTAGCAACAAGCCTGGCTTTATATCTTTCTATCCCCCCATCACTCTTGTACTTGATAGTAAATATCCACCGAGATGTCACGGCTTTCTTCCCCTTTGGCAAATCAGCTTCATCCCATGTATGATTCTTTACCATAGCATTAGTTTCATCTCCCACAGCATCCCTCCAAACTTTGTGTTCCTTAGCTTCCTCATAACTCTGTGGGATCCAGTGTTGGTCTATTTGAATAAGAAAGACTTGATGCTCGATAGGTAGGTGTGCAAGAGTGCAGACTGCTTGTATAGGGTGAGCCACGGCCTGACTGTTGTAATAGACTCGATTGTTTTTCTAGTTTGATGCAGGAAACTTGAGACGTTCGCTCCTACGGAGTGGTATAATCTCGGTCTCCACAACCTGATGTTGATCCTCTTCTATTTCAGCTTCTTCTCCTTCAGAGGTAAGATCATTAGCCGATGTAGAGTCCTCACTCTTGTCAGTATCAAGGGAGTTAAGAGTTTCCTCATGATTATCAATGTTATCCTCCGCTTGATGTTGTTGAGCAGGTGCTACTGGTGAAATAATCACGTCCTCGTCCAGATGATGTAGTTCAATCGGTTCATTGTCTGATGCACTTGGTGGTGTGTTGACTAAGGATGGTGGTGAGGTCTGATTGTCAACAGAAGTTGATGATGAAGACTGATTATTTGTAATCCCAAGCCTTTCTAGTAGAATTCGAGGGTTGTGTGCTTTGTCAGATTGTGAACATGAGAGATCTTTCAAGTCTTCCCAATTCTTTTCATCATAGAACCCCTTGGATTCTAAGAATTTTACATCCCTTGATACCAAGACTCTTCTAGCTTCTGGTTCATAGCATTTGTATCCCTTCTGAGTGGCTGAATATCCAATGAATATGCTCTTGACACTCTTCGCATAAAGCTTATCACGTTGCTCACCTGGTTTTAGGACATAACATATACAGTCAAATACACATAAGTGATTAATAGATGGTTTAATTTTGTTAAGCACTTCAAATGGAGAGATATCACCCAGTATTTTTGTTGGGGTTCGATTGATTAGGTAGCAAGCCGTAACCACTACATCTCCCCAAAACTTCTTTGGCACATTTGAGTGGAACATCATGGACCGGGCAACCTCCATAAGATGCCTATTCTTCCTTTCAGCTACACCATTTTCTTGTGGTGTGTAAGGGCAAATTGTTTGGTGCACAATCCCATGTTTGGCTAGATGTTGTTTGAACATATGACTTGTGTACTCCCCACCATTATCTGATCTCAAATTTTTTATCTTAGCATTAAACTGGTTAGTCACATAATTCCGGAAGTTTAGAAAAGCCTCAAAAACTCTATCCTTAAATGGAAGTAATGTTACCCAAGTATATTTTGATTTTTCATCAATGAAAGTAACAAAATACTTCGGATTTTCACGAGACAAGCATGGTGATGTCCAAACATCAGAATAAATTAAATCAAAACAATGCTCATACATAGTAGAAGAATTAGGAAAAACTGTTTTGCAACGTTTGCCAAGAATGCAAGCTTCACATTCATTATTTTTGAAAGAAAAACTAGGTAAAGCTAGTTGTAATGCACGAAAATGTGGATGACCAAGTCTAGCATGCCAAATTGAACCATTTTTCTCATCGATTATTGACTTAAAACAAGAAGATAAAGCAGTGGTAAGATTCGAATCCTCAAGCACATAAAGATCATCTCTAGAGCTTCCCTTGCCAAGAATTTTACTTGTTTCAATATCCTGAAAAAAGTACATCATTAGGACTGAAGATTGCATAACAATTAAGATCATTAGTCACCTTCTTAACAGATAATAGATTTGAGGTGAAACTAGGCATATAAAAGGCTTTAGATGTTCTATCAAATAGGTTTAAATCTCCAACTCCCTTAATTGGTATCTTATCTCCATTTGCTATGATCACATTCCCTAAAGTTGGTTTGATATTACTAATTAGTTTAGGGTCACTAATCATATGGTGAGAGGCTCCAGAATCCACAATAAGGGGTTTTATAGTATTAAGGGTGAGATAAGCATTACCAGAAGACTCTTTTAGAGCCTTTATGAGAGCATCAAGGTCGGACCTTCTCACCAGCTCCGAGGAAGCTGCTAGTGCTGTTCCATTACCTTCAGTGGTGTGAGTCGTCACTTGAGCTTGACCTTCACCATACACACATGCTTGGTTTGCTTTCGGATTGACACTCCTTGGCCGGAGGTGAGGATGAAGGTTCCAGCATTTATCCTTGTAATGACCCGGCTTCTTACAATGGTCGCATATGACACGATTCTTCCCATCACCTTTGTAGTACCCCTTGTTTGCTACAGCGATCTCCCCTTTGTTAGCAGTGATAAGATCTCCTTTAGCTCCAAACAAACCAATTGAGCCATGCTCCTTTTGAATTTGGTTGCACACATCATCGAGACTCGGTAGCTTATCTGACCAGAGGATATGCTTGATGAGATCATTGTATGATGAGTTTGACGTCAAGAGTAGACCAAACACTTTTTCTTGCTCACGACGTTCGCTTAGGGCTGTTGGATCCACCGAGTTAGGCCTTAACATCTCTAACTCTGCCCAAAGAGATCTGAACTTCCCAAAATGTTTGGTGAACTCCATCTCTTCTTGATTAAGGTTGTTGATAGCTCTCTTTACCTCAAACACACGACTGAGATTTGAAACATTTCCAAATACATTTTTCAATGTATCTCAAAGATCCTTAGCCGTCTCGCAGTTGGAGTATGACTCAAGGATCAGAGCATCCAAGGAGTTTTGGATGAAAGCCAAGACACTTTGATTCTCTTGGAACCATTTATCACCATCACAAGCAATAATCTCCTTTCCTTCTTTTGTGGTCGTGATTTCATTTGTAGCTTCATTCTTCTCAACGTGCTTCCAAAGCCCACGACCACACAATGCTGTCTTTGTAGTCCTTGCCCAAAACAGGTAGTTTCCACCCTTGAGTGTGACCGGAATGATTAGGGTTTTGTTGAGATCCATGAGAGAGTTTCGAACTGACTTTGTTTGCGGAATAAACTGACTTAGATTTTGTAGAGTAAGAACGTTACTGCTCTGATACCATGAGAGAATTAATCACGAGTGAGAATGCAGAGAGTGAGTGAGAATTCAAGAATGAGAGATTGAGAGTATAGGAGAGAATAGAGAGACGGCTAGATGAGTATAGGAGAAGGAGGGTTTCTCATTCCTTAAAGAATATTGACCTAGTTACATTCTATTTATATGCATACACAAAGATCAAATAAGGAAAGTCCTAATACTATACAAAACATTATAAAACGACATATATTAAGGTTTGGTCGTGTATGTTCATCTCAATACTAACTACTGAGTTCATGTGGCTTAAAGCCTTGCTAAAGGATCTTGGGGTCGAGTCATCAAAACCTATCACCATGCACTGTGATAATGAAGCAGCCATTCACATAGCCACAAATTCGGTGTTTCATGAGAGGACAAAACACATCGAAATTGATTGTCACAGTGCGAGAACAGATTCAGCTTGGTGTCACTCTTCCATGCCACACCAACAACAAAGAACAACTAGCCGGTATCCTTACCAAGGCAGCCAGTCCGCAAGTGTGTGAGTATATTCACCCTAAGCTCGGCCTTAAAGACCTTACTCGACCATGAGTTTTCCTAACATGGCACCAACACTCTTATTCCCTTATGTATAGTTTTCCCCAAGTGGTTTTCTATACTAAGGTTTTTAATGAGGTGGGTGCTCGTTAGTCCAAGCTTAATCAATGATCTTAATCGATCAAAGCTTGAGGGGGAGTATGAGAACTCACACGCCTATGTCCGTACGTCCGTACAAGGAATCAAGATAGGCCATCCGTACAATGAACCAAGATGGGCCGTCCGTACAGTTAGAAGGACCAACGAATCCAGTCCATGAACAGAAGCCTTCAACGGTCGCCAACCCTCTAGAATCTTCTCAAAGAGTCGTTAGGCGAGTTGGTGCAAGTGGTTCAAGTGGTAGCTTAAGTCAAAGTCACATGTCTAACTTAGAAGAGATGTCTCTATCCGTGTGTGTATTTGTGCATAGGATCTTAGTAGAATATTCCATTTGTAAATTGTCTATATTTAGTTTGTACCTAGGATCTAAATCAAGTAAGAGAAATAAACCTTCTTCTCCTTAACACTTTTCCGATTACACTCTAAACAATCTCTATACTCTCTCATTTATTCTATCGCCACTTGCTACACAAGAAACTCTTTTGTTCTTTCTAAACTTACATTAACCTTTGTACCCTCTTGTCGAGACAGTGACGGTGTTGATTCTATGGGGCCACCAGTAGGAGAGCGGACATGGTCACTTGTCGCTTGATTTGGTGATGTAATGCCAAGATGGTCAAATAGAAATCGCAGATTGGTCACTCGATCAGAGTTAGAGTGAGACAAATCTTTCAAGCTGTCCCAATTCTTTGTATCGTAGTAACCTTGGTGTTCAAGAAACATCACATCTCGTGAGATCAGTGTACGGCCAGTGGTCGGATCATAGCACTTGTACCCCTTTTGACTTGTCGAATAGCCAATAAACATACACTTGGTACTTTTGGCATCAAGCTTACTTCGTTGTTCACCTGGTACAAAAAGACAAAATAAACACAACCAAAAACACGTAAGTGGTCCAAAGGAGGTTTGGTTTTGTTTAATACCTCATAAGGCGACCCATCTTGTAACACTTTTTTTTGGTGTCCTATTGATCAGATAGCAAGACATCATCACTGCATCGCCCCAAAACCTCTTAGTGACATTGTTGTGGAACATCATTGACCTTGCAACCTCCATGAGGTGTCTGTTTTTCCTCTCCGCCACTCCATTTTGTTGGGGTGTGTAGAGACAACTTGTTTGTTGTAATATGCCATGTTTTGAGAGATGTTCTTTTAACTTGTGGCTTGTGTATTCTCCTCCATTATCCGATCTGTACCTTTATTTTAGCACTGAAATGGTTAGTGACATAATTCTGAAAATTAACAAAGGCACCATAGACTTTATCTTTTGATGGTAACAAGGTAAGGCATGTGTACTTATATTTTTCATCAATAAAAGTCACAAAATACTTGTTATTATCTCTAGATAGGCAAAGAGAGGTCCACACATCAGAATGTACTAAGTCAAAGCAATGCTCATAAATTGTACTCCCTCCATTTCAAAATATAAGATGTTTTGGAGAAGTTTGTTGTTTCATAATATAGGATGTTTTCAAATTTCAATGCAACTTTTAGATTAGTTTAGTATTTTATATTATGCAGTATAGTTTCTGATTGGTTGAACTTGTTAAAAGTAAAGACTTCTTAATCTGTGTGCTTTGATTAAAACATCCTATATTTTGAAACGGAGGGAGTAGTAGATTTGGGGAAAACAGACTTGCAATGTTTGCCAAGAATACTGATATGCTCAAATTTACCCTAGAGCTACTTTCTCAAATTAAGAGGTCAATTGTAGTACTTAGGGATCGAATCCACAAGAACTCTAAATTCACACAATAGATTTAATAATCTTTTAATTATGCTAAACAGAAATTGTAATTTAAATAGCAATGCAAAACAGAAAATAAAAGAGTAGTAAAATTCAGAAGGATTAAACGCTAGGCCTAGGGAAATTCTCAGGAAATCATGGAAAATCAGATCAATTAATTAAGAAGCAGGATTCAATAATTAATCACCGTTCTTGAACTCTAAACACAATTATAAAATAAATCAGTTCTCACTGCAAATATTATCTAAGATTTAAAATCAGAAAATCCAAATCTCTTTGCAAAGTTCAAGTTAATAACCAGCAATAAAATCAAGTTTATATAAGTTCACAAATTTACTAAATCAAATCTCTATGCAAGAAGTAATATTGCTCACCAGAGGTTTTTGTTAGGAAAATCAATTATATTCTCATATCAATCAATAATCCTAAGATCTAAATCCAGATGACTAATCAAAGATCTAGCATTAAGAACAACCTATGGTGAAGAACAAGAAAGATAATGAATCATAAATTAACAAATCTAATAATCCATGAAATCCCTAATGAGAAACCATAAACCTAACAAGCAGATCTACTCACACATAATTGTAAAAACACAAATCATGAATAAAATAGATAGCATTAAGAGATTAAAGGAAGAAGAAAAGGAGTTCTGAATCTTCTCTAAAGGAGTCTTGAATCTTTTCTCCAAAAGCTCTCTAAAAATCTCTCAGGGTTTTGCTCTCAAAAATTGTAGGGAAAAATAAAGCTTAGGTATAAACAATGACCATAAAAATCCTATTTATATCCTAAACACGTCCTGGGACTAATGATGCAAATATGGAAAACTTTGGGACAGCTTTGTAAATCTTCAAAACTTGTGGGAAAACTTTCAATTCTTCTGCTGGATGATGCATCGATCGACACCATCACTTGCATCGACCGATGCAAGTCTCTAAATTCGTCTCCAAACTTTGCATCTCAGCCTCAATGCTTGATTATGCTCCAAATCTTCCTATTTAGCTCCATTAAGCTTCCATCAATGCTAAATCCTATAAAGACTCGAAAAGACCCTAAAAACACCAAAAGACTCTATTAATAAGACTTATATCATGGCTAAAAACACCTAAGAACCATGATATATCAATTCCCCCAGACTTAGCTTTTGCTTGCCCTCAAGCAAATCAAGAACTTCATCTGTTGAAAAGGTTTGAAAACGCAGGAACTCATTTTCTTTTTAAAGTAATGCCAAGATCATCCAAACCATAATCCATATGCTTAGCTGATAAATCCAAATTGAACCACCATGTACTTCTCCGTTGACTTTCATAGCATCCCAAATTCAAACCAAATTCCACTACTTTCTCCATTAAGCCTTCATTGGTGGGTCTCATCAATTTGATCAATATCAAGAACCTTCTAGACTCATTCCCGTACAATACTATAACAATCAAGACATATCTTTTACCACATGTGGTATTCTTTCTCTCCCCCAGACTTATTCTATTTATTCTTTCTTTGAGCTTTGATTTTTTTTTATTATCTCTTCTTTTTTTCTTTTCAAAGGTGTAAGCGAATAACGGGGTCATTGGTAATTTACCCACTCTTTGCTTCCAAGCTTTGTGTGATCATTTGACTCAAGAGTAGAATAACGAGGTCACTGGTAATTTACCTACCTCTCTAAACTGATCAAAATCATCTCATCTTTATTCTCTTGTTTTTAACAAAGCTCTCAGGATTTTTTTTTTTTTTTTAACTTGAATAAGGGAGAGGAGTACTATTTTCTTAGTAACCTTACTTGTCAGGTATGAACAAGGAGTCAAGCTCTATGAATATAAATCTCCTTGATGAGGTAAAAAGAAAAGTACAGAAATTACCTCAAGCTTTTATGGATTCTGTTAGAAATTCGGATGTCTCTGGTTCACTGGTCAGCCATTGGATTTTTCATTAGTCAGATTTTGGATTCAATCTGCAGCATTAATCAACCAAGGCAGTACACTAAAAATAAAAATCATTGTTCCCAAAAAAATTTTGACTCAACAAAACCTTTTTTTTTTACTCTCAAAAACAAAAACGTAGTTAGTAACTGCCTCCCCCAGACTTAAACAACACTGTCCCTAGTGCTATCAAGTAAGAGATTGACGAATAAAATAAATTTAAATAAAAATAATTCAAAAGAAAAAGGAAAAAAGAAAAACCTACTAGTGGGTTGCCTCCCACTAAGCGCTTGTTTTCAGTCATTAGCTTGACTGTGTTGGATCTCAGGCATCCGGTGGATCGGAACATGGCAATGAATGCTTCTGGGAGAATGTCCTCTTCATCCAATGTGGTGTGTAAGCTCTAGGTGCATAAGGTCTGCCAAGGATGTGAGGAATAGGACCAGGGCGGGACTTAGGTAGGGGTGGATCATCAACAGAAGAAACAAATGCTCTACGATAATCTCGTGGCTTGGTTAACTGCACAACAGTTTTTGTACCTTTCAAATTCTTATTGATGAATGGAGAAGGTTTGGGAGAAGGAGATGCATACCTTGGCCTTACATGTGGGTTATGGACTGTGGAATGGTGAGATTTCAGCTTTACAACTAGTCTAGGATTTGCAGCTAAGGAATCAACTCGAGAATCTGTGGTTGTGGGCAAGTCCAAACTGGCTCTGGAAGGTGTGTCGATTGATGCAACAGCTGCATCGATCGATGCTTGGCCTGCAACTCGTGTTTCTTCAACGATTATGCAGCTTTCCTCAGCAGTCCGTGTTTCCATCACAAAAACATCATCTACCAGTGACTTGTCATTCATCAGAACCTCATCATGGTCTCTAGTACTGATTAGATGATCTCCACTCCAATCTTCAAGCTTAACAGCTTGCTTGCTTACTTTCTTAACAGGCTCCAACTCTTTGACATACCCAACAGTAATGTCTTCATGAAGCTCTATGATCAGATCATCATCAGAAGCAATCTCCACAGAAAATGTCTGACCATCAATAGTGGGAGCTCTTCTCAGCTTGTCCATCTCAAAGTTCATGACCAAATCATCCACATTCAAAGATATGTGTCCTTTCTTAACATCAATGATGGCACCAGCTGTAGCCAAGAATGAGCGTCCTAAGTTGAGAGGATCACTAGGATCTTTATCATATTCCAGCACCACAAAGTCAGTGGGAATCATGCATTCTCCAATCTTAATCGGAACATCTTCTAAGACACCTTCAGGAATCCTTCTGGATCGATCACCTAAGATAAGAGAGATCTTAGTCGGCTTGAAATCTTTCATCCCAAGTCTCACAGCAACAGAATGAGGCATCAAGTTAATACTAGAACCAAGATCACAAAGTGAGTGAGAAAACCTTCCTGTAGAGATAGAGCAATCTAACACAAAATTTCCAGGATCTGGTAACTTCTTTGCAATCCTACTCTGAATCACTGCACTCACTTTCTCAGAGACAACCACTTTCTCTTTCCTCTCTTTCTTCCTTTGAGCAGGCTGGTTCAACAAAATTGAGCTGACATCCTTGGTAAGCAAAGCTCCTTCCTCAGGACTCAAACCATTAGTGACCATCCTCTTCACATATCTCTTAATACCAGAAGAAAACTTGACTGCATCAATCAAAGGCATTTCTATCATTACCTTATCCATCATAGCTTTGCATCTAGCTTCTTCAATCTCCTGCTTAGACCTCCTAGGCTTAGGGAAAGGAACCTTAGGCTTGTAGGCTTGTTGTGAATTGGATGGTGGAACTGGAACAGAAACCGTAGCTGTCTGTGGGGGGTGTCAACCGATGCTGACATTGTGTCGATCGACGCTTGATTGAGCTTGCATCGATCGATGCTCATGTGTATCGGTCGATGCGACATCAGCTACCAGATGGTTGTCTTCTTCCTTCACCAAAATTGCATTACAAGCATGCTTAGGGTTCGACTCTGTTCTTCCAGAAAGAAATTCCTCTTGTCTTTTAACAGACCCAACAGTCTGAATCACTTGATTCTCCAGCTTCTTGACATGAGTATTTAATGCATCAAACTTCCCAGTCAGCTCAGTGTATACAATATCAATCTTCTCATTGAAGTCTACAGTTAACTTCTGTTGACCTTCCAAAATCTGTCCAATCATTGATTCCATCTTGCTATCTGAATTGGGTGGAGGGAGCGATTGGTAAGTAGAAGAACCATAGTTCCTAGTGAAGTTGTTGTTTGGATTTCCTGTGAAAGAATTCTTCTGACCAAATCTCTGATTTTGATACCCAGCTCCATACACATATTGACATTTTCTTCTGTAGTCTCTGGCTTTGGCTCAAAAATCTCAACATCTTCAGCAAAATGGACAGAATTCTTTCCCACAAGAAGATATGCACTGTATCCAACTTAGCATTCACTGTAACAAACTGATTTAAACCATTGCCTTCATGTGCTCTTTTCCGCTCTAAGTCTGCATTCTTGGTACTGTTGCTTGATGCTAGCCTTTCTATCAAATTTTCAGCGTCATCTGGGTACCTTGTCTTGAAGTTCCCATCACTAGCAGCATCCAAAGCCATCTGATACCTCCAACCAATACCACTGAAGAAGATACTGATCAACTGCACCTCTGAGAACCCATGATGCGGACAGTCCCTCTGGTATGCTTTGAATCTTACCAAGGCAGCTTTGTAAGATTCAGTTGGTCCTTGTCTAAAGGTGGAGAGCTTAATCCTCAGCTCATCAAACATTGCATCATCATAGAAGTAGTTCAAGAATGCCACCTTGATGTTATGCCAGGTAGTCAGAGATCCTGGTTTCAGCTGCCTTAGCCAATGAGAAGTTTCCCCAGCAAGAGAGTAGGGGAAGAGCTTGAAGTAGAGATAGTCCTCAGTGACTCCATTAGCCTTGATGCTTGTAACTATGTCCTTGAAGTGCTCAATGTGGTCTAGAGGCTTCTCATGTGGCAGGTTTTGGAATGGTTTTTGGCCAACAAGAGCAAAGTAGGCAGGCTTCAGCTCAAAATCATTCCTTTGGAATGGAGGAGGGACAATTGCAGAACGAATCTCATAGAATAAGGCTGGCCTGTTGAAGTCCGCAAGAGTCTTGACAAGCTCTCCATTGTTGTCCCCTCTAGGGTGAAGTTCCAAATTGGCTCCATTTGCACCAGCTCCAACATTGCGTCAATTGATGCCAAGGTTGCGTCGATCGATGCTTTCTTGGTTACGTCGATCGATGCTGACGTTGCATCGATCGATGCCATCTGCATTCTCATCAACGACGACGAGTTCTTCCTGAATAACCCGTCCATCAGCATCAAGTTTTTGGCCTAGTTCATTGCGCACATGACCCTCTTGATCTCTCAAAACTCCAGCCTCATCAGGTCTCAGTATGATTGGGTTGACCATCTTCGGTGACTTGGCTGCTTTTGTGTTATCACGCTCTAGTTGTCCTAACTCTTGGTTTGTAAGCTTAACAAATGGACCAGTAGGATTTTTCCTGGTGCTAGGCTTAGCCATGTACCTGAAACACACAAGAGAAAAGAAACAAAAGCATGTGAGTAAAACAGAAAAAGAAAAAAATTAGACAAAATCAAAGATTTTAATCTAATGGTGAATCAAAAGAGTCCCCGACAACGGCGTAAAAATTTGATATGCTCAAATTTACCCTAGAGCTACTCTCTCAAATTAAGAGGTCAATTGTAGTACTTAGGGATCGAATCCACAAGAACTCTAAATTCACACAATATATTTAATAATATTTTAATTATGCTAAACAGAAATTGTAATTTAAATAGCAATGCAAAACAAAAAATAAAAGAGTTATAAAATTCAGAAGGATTAAACGCTAGGCCTAGGAAAATTCTCAGGAAATCATGGAAAATCAGATCAATTAATTAAGAAGCAGGATTCAATAATTAAGCACCGTTCTTGAACTCTAAACACAATTATAAAATAAATCAGTTCTCACTGCAAATATTATCTAAGTTTTAAAACCAGAAAATCTTAATCTCTTTGCAAAGTTCAAGTTAAAAACCAGCAATAAAATCAAGTTTAGAGAAGTTCACAAAATTACTAAATCGAATCTCTTTGCAAGAAGTAATTTTGCTCACCAAAGGTTTTTGTGATGAAAATCAATTATATTCTCATATCAATCAATAATCCTAAGATCTAAATCCAGATGACTAATCAAAGATCTAGCATTAAGAACAACCTATGGTGAAGAACAAGAAAGATAATGAATCATAAATTAACAGATATAATAATCCATGAAATCCCTAATGAGAAACCCTAAACCTAACAAGCAGATCTACTCACACATAATTGTAAAAACACAAATCATGAATAAAATAGATAGCATTAAGAGATTAAAGGAAGAAGAAAAGGAGTTTTGAATCTTCTCTGAAGGAGTCTTGAATCTTCTCTCCAAAAACTCTCTAAAAATCTCTCAGGGTTTTGCTCTCAAAAGTTGCAGGGAAAAATAAAGCTTAGGTCTAAACAATGACCATAAAAGTTCTATTTATATTCCTAAACACGTCCAGGGACTAATGATGCAAATATGGAAAACTTTGGGGCAGCTTTGTAAATCTTCAAAACTTGTGGGAAAACTTCCAATTCTTCTGTTGGATGACGCATCGATCGACACCAACACTTGCATCGACCGATGCAACTCTCTAAATTCGTCTTCCAACTTTGCAGCTCAGCCTCAATGCTTGATTATGCTCCAAATCTTCCTATTTAGCTTCATTAAGCTCCCATCAATGCTAAATCCTATAAACACTCAAAAAGACTCTAAAAATACCAAAAGACTCTATAAATAAGACTTATATCATGGCTAAAAACACCTAAAAACCATGATATATCAAATACAAGACTCATAACTAGAACTATCAAACGAAACATTAGGCAAAATTAATTCAAAAGCACGAGAATGAGGATGGCCTAGTCTAGCATGCCACATATCACTTGAAACAGTATTAAGGTTCGATATAAAAGAAAAACTATTAGATGGACTTGATGAAGTATTCTCTAGGACATAGAGGTCTCCTCTAGCATCCCCTTCTCCAAGAACCTTTTCAGTCTCAATATCCTGAAAATGTACACCATTATGTCCAGAAATAGTATAACAATTCAGATCAGTAGTAGCTCTCTTAACTGATAGAAGATTAGAAGTAAAAGTGGGCATAAAGAAAGCTTTGGAATTCTGGTCAAATGATTTCAAGTCTCCAACTCCTTTAACCGACCGATATACGATCTCCATTAGCAATAATAACATTACCTACAGCTGGTTTTATGTTGTGTATAAGACTAGGGTTACTTATCATGTGATGAGAAGCACCCGAGTCAACAACAAGAGATTTACTAGGTTTTGAGGCAAAGAAGGTGATACCAGAGTCCTTTAGTGCAGAAATGGACTTGATAAGGGCCTCCAGGTCTGATTTCTTCACAAAATCCCCATAAGAAGCCGCCATGGCCATCGCGCCTCCTTGGTTCGCTGCACCGCTACCCTGACCGCTTGAACCTTCTTGCGAAAGATTGGCCTTGAACTTGGCTGGTTTGAGATGGGCATGAAGAATCCAACATTTGTCCTTGATATGGTCCCTCTTCTTGCAATGGTCGCATATCACCACTTTCTTTTCTTCATGCTTGTAGACACCCTTGTTGGCTGTGGCTAAGTCTTCCTTGCCACTAAAAAGGCCAAGTGAACCTTGTTCCTTTTGAACTTGTGAACACACATCCTCAAGTGTAGGTAACTTGTCGCTTCGAAGAATGTACATTATGAGATCATTAAATGCCGGATTTAGAATGAGAAGGAGACCAAAGACCTTGTCTTGTTATTTTCTCTCATTGAGGATGGCCGGATCGATTGTACTCGGTCGAAGCATCTCCAGTTCGGCCCATAGAGATCTAAACTTCCCAAAATGCTTCGTAAACTCCAAATCTTCTTGATGGAGACTGTTAATTGCCTTCTTGACTTCAAATACTTGGGTCAAGTTGGTCAGTTTCCTTCACCAGTGAAGGATCGAGGAAAGAGAGATAGCTAAAGGTATAGAACAATTTTCTGAAGGATCGAAGGGAGAGATAGCTGTGGAGTACTTCCGCGGTATCTTCTCTAGTACAAATCCTGATATGATCTCTAGTACATCATTCAAGTTAATTCAAAATTTAGTAATTAAACTTAACCCCCCAAATCGTCAGTTCAACATCCGATCAGCCAGTTCTAGTCAATGTTTTGAAACTCAGGCCAGACCGGCCAGTTTAACCGGAAAGCATATTGGTCCGGGTTATACAAAAATCCCAGACATTTGAAAACACGGATAATACAGAAAAAACCCAGCTAAAAAGTGGCCGACCGGATGGTGAACCGACGGTTCGGGTTAAGTCTAGTTACTAAATTTTAAACTTGAACGATGTAGGGACTTAAACACCTCTGTAACACAAAGCAAAGTGAAGGAATGAATATCAATGGCCACCACCGTAAACGTGATCTACTTTGCCACGTAATTGGTTTGTTTTTCATGTAAAAGGAACGATTGTCCATGTAATGGTTTTTTTTTTCTTCTTTACAAAACCTTTCATCCAACTGAACTTAATCTTAAAGATTCAGTAAATACAAAAGATTTTATACATTACAAGAGACGTTGCATGACAGTGTAGACTCATCTAAACCATAAGTGATTTTATACATTACAAAAGACGTTGCATTACAATCTTAAAAGATTCATCCAAAACATAAGTGCATTACAATCTTAAAAATTCAGGCAAAAATTCAAGTCCTTTAGTGTCTTTTTTACCTAAAGGCTGACCAAAACAGAGTTTAGTAGGTAATGAGAAACACAGCCAACCAATCTTGATGTTGTTTCACGATCCAAAGACTAGTTGAATGGGTTCTTACTATTTACGAATCCCAACACAACACCGTATGTTTATCAAACACAAATATCCAACAGAAGTAGAAGAAGAGGAAAACACAACCCCGTATGTTTATCAAACACACACAACCAACAGAAGTAGATGTTAACGTGATTGCTTGAAGATCAAGCAAGATCTTCTCAAATCTCTTCGGCCCGTATGTTCTAAAGGAAACAATATATTCTTGCAGTTATTATGTTATCTCGTAAAGATCTTGTATGATGTGTATATAATGTAACCTTTCTCTCCAATGAATAATAACACGATTGGGCGAGCCTGAACCTTACTTTACATGGTAACAGAGCCTGAAAGAAAAACAGAAACAATGTCTGAGAAAGGTATCAAAACAGAGTCATCTAAAACGGTGACGGCAGCATATCAGCTGGCGGCCAACGAGAACCCCGGAGCCATCATCGCTCAGGTTCAGTACAATGGTGACAACTTTGATGAATGGGCTCAAGCGGTGCGGACTGCACTGCGAGTCAAGAAAAAATTTGGGTTCGTTGACGGAAGCGTGACGGAACCAAACCAGGATGATGCTGAATATGAAGATTGGATCTCGGCGAAGTCGATGGTGTCTCTGTGAATTCTCAACACAGTGGACCCAAAGGTGCGGAAAACCCTTACCAATAAGGAGGATCCAGTGGAGCTGTGGAAGGAGATCAAGGATCGGTTCTCTGAAGGCAACGGTCCACGGATTCAAGAGATTAAGGCAGAGCTAGCCTTTTGTCGTCAAGGGAACATGACTGTGATCGACTACTATGGGAAGTTACAGGTCTTGTGGGAAGATCTAAGTAACTATGAACCAACGTTGGCGTGTAAGTGCGGAGGGTGCAGTTGCAACATCAACAAGGAGATTGAAAAGAAGAAAGAAGAGGATCGGATCCACTATTTTCTGCTTGGCCTCGATGATGGAGTGTTTGGAGGAGTTCGTACTTCTATCATAAGTACGGATCCCCTTCCAAGCATGAATCAAGTGTACTCAAAAGTGAAGTCTGTTGAACGAATCAACACCGTTATGCGAGGAAGAGAACAACAGAGCTCACAAGTGGCCTTTGCTACTCGCAGTGGCAATGTCGTGAGTGATCATGAAGATAAGTCAAGGTTGCTGTGTACTGCTTGTAAGAAAACTGGACACACTGCTGAAACATGCTTCCAAGTTATTGGTTATCCACCATGGTGGGGTGAACGATCTCGACAAGGTGGACGTGGTGCAGGTCGAGGGGGAGGAGGACGAGGACGTGTACTGATTCGTGCCAATGCTGCAGTAGTTCACAATGAAGGTGAATCGAGTGCAGAAGCTCAGAAGCAAGGATATGTCGGTCTGAGCAACGAACAATGGGGAACCTTGGTCAAGATGCTCAGTGCCAAACAGGGGACAAAACCGCGTCTAAACGGTAAGTCTTTCTCTCACGACTGGGTACTTGATACAGGAGCCTCGAATCATATGACGGGGTTTAGTGAGTTGCTTGAAGATCAAAAGTATATGTTGCCTTGTTCAGTTGGTTTGCCAAATGGAAGTTAGAGTTTGTCAAAAGAAAAAGGAACAGTGGTGTTTGATGTTGATTTTAAGTTGCATAACGTGTTGTTTGTACCAGATTTACGTTGCAATTTGATCTCTGTCTCTCAGCTCATTGCGGATTTAGACATAGTTATGCAGATTGCTAACAAAGGTTGTGTACTTCAGGACCGTACAACGAGGAGCCTGACTGGGGCGGGAGAACTTAGAGACGGTCTGTACTTCTTTCGTCGCTTACCCACTGTTCGAGCTTTCCATTTGAATAAAGACGGCGTCGATGATATGTGGCATCAACGGCTTGGACATCCGTCTAATGGTGTTTTAGATTTGCTTCCTGTTGTTAGTAGTAGGAGTAAGGATTTTTCGGTTTGTGAAATTTGTGTAAAAGCAAAACATAGCCGTGAGGCCTTTCACTTGAGTAATAATACAAGCAACGAAGTTTTTGATATGATACACTGTGACTTATGGGGACCGTATCGTAGTCCTAGCTTGTGTAACTCCTATTACTTTCTAACAATTGTGGACGACTTCTCAAGAGGAGTATGGGTGTACTTGCTTCACGACAAAACACAAGTAAAGCAAACGTTGAAAGACTTCATTGCGTTAGTTTTCAATCAGTTTGGGAAGAACATAAAGATAATCAGAAGTGACAATGGTACTGAATTCACTTGCCTCACTAATGAATTCAAAGAGCGAGGAATCATACATCAAACATCATGTGTTAGAATGCCACAACAGAATGGGAGAGTAGAGCGCAAGCATCGTCACATTCTGAATGTTGCAAGAGCGTTGTTGTTTCAGTCCTCGCTTCCTACCAAGTTTTGGGGCGAAAGTGTTTTGACCGCAGCATACTTGATCAATCGAACTCCCTCTCAAGTGTTGAAAGGTAAAACTCCTTATGAGCTCATCTTATGATCATTTAAGAGTGTTTGGGTGTTTGGCATTTGCACATAACAAAGAAGGGGTGGAGATAAATTCGAAGCACGAAGCAGACGTTGTCTGTTTGTTGGGTATCCTTTTGGAAAAAAGGGTTGGAACATGTATGATCTCGATACAGAGGAAGTGTTTGTGTCAAGAGATGTGATTTTTGTCGAGGAAACTTTTCCGATGAGCTCTGGTGAATTCAGAGTTGAACGAATGTTGAATGATGTTTTTGATTTTGGTGAAGAAAGTGCAGTAATTATCAAAGAGGTGAATCACGAGGCAAGTAACTTAGTCGAAGAACCAACACAAATGCTCAGTGATGATCTTAATATTGGCGTTGATGAGATGATCGCTGAAAGGGAGGCGTTGCCTCAAACAGACGATGAACGTGGTGGAGTGGACAGTCCTGCAGCAACGGATGTTGACGAGATTGTTGTTGCAGAAGAAACCGAAAAACTTGATCCGCCTCCAGTTCAGGAGTACGGACCGGGTAAGCGCCCAAAAGTGCTCCCAGCTCGACTTAAAGACTACGTATTACAGGTTGTTTGTGACACAGAACAAGCTGCAGGCGAGTCCACTGAAGGGATTGAGTTCCCAATTTCCAAGTACATTGACTGCAGTCAGTTTTCACCTAAGTATCGATCTTTTCTGGCATCTATCATTGCGGGAACAGAGCCTATTACGTTTCGTGATGCTGTTGCCTACAAAGAATGGCGTGAGGCTATGCAAAAAGAGATTGATGCTCTTGAATCGAACCAAACATGGACTGTGACAACGTTGCCACCGGGGAAGAAAGCCATCGGCTGCAAGTGGATCTATAAGCTCAAATATCGAGCTGATGGAACATTGGAGCGCCACAAAGCTAGACTTGTGGTGTTGGGGAATAATCAGAAAGAAGGAGTGGACTATGATGAAACGTTTGCTCTGGTAGTCAAGATGACTACGGTACGCACGTTTCTTGCAGTTGCAGCAGCAAAAAAATGGGACCTACACCAAATGGATGTCAATAACGCTTTCTTGCATCGAGATTTGGAGGAAGAAGTTTATATGCAGCTTCCACCTGGGTTCCGCAATAGTGAAGATAGAAATTCGGTTTGTTTGCTGAAGAAGTCTCTGTATGGCTTGAAGCAAGCTCCGCGGTGTTGGTTTGCTAAGTTGAAAGGAGCACTTACAAAATATGGTTTCAAAGAGTCTCGGGCTGATTATTCTATGTTTCACTTACGACAAGGAACTTCTGAGATATACATTTTGGTGTATGTAGATGATCTTATCATTGGTGGTAATGATGCAGCGGGGATTGCAAAATTTAAAGAGTATTTAGGAAACTGTTTTCACATGAAAGACTTGGGGTCTTTAAAATACTTCTTGGGGATTGAAGTAGCACGGAACAACGAAGGTATTTTTCTTTGTCAAAGAAAATATACGCTTGATATTATCAGTGAGGTGGGATATCTCGGTTCACAGCCTGTTTTTTTCCCTATTGAACAACAACACAAACTTGCTCTCTCCGATGGTCCGCTTCTGAAAGAACCTGAACGTTATCGACGCTTGGTAGGGCGGCTTGTGTATCTCCTGGCTACACGACCAGATTTAACTTATGTGGTTCATGTTCTGTCTCAGTTCATGCAGAATCCTCGAGCAGATCATTGGAACTGTGCGTTACGTGTGATGCGCTACTTGAAGGGAACACCGGGACAAGGTGTGTTGTTGCGTTCGGAGAGTGATTTGAAGTTGTATGGATGGTGTGACTCTGACTGGGGGGGATGTCCCCTTTCCAGACGGTCCATAAGTGGCTGGTTTATCACACTTGGTTCCTCTCCCGTTTCTTGGAAAACTAAAAAACAAAAGGTGGCCGCACGATCTTCCGCAGAAGCAGAGTATCGTTGCATGGCACTTACTGTTAAAGAGATACAGTGGTTACGTCATCTTCTCGGGGACTTTGGAGTGTCCCAACGGGAGCCAACGGAGTTGAATTGCGACAATCAAGCAGCTTTGTACATTGCAGCCAATCCAGTGTTTCATGAACGAACTAAAGGCGTAGAGATCGATTGTCATAATGTCCGTGATGCTATTCAAGCTGGAGCATTACGAACACGGAAGGTTCACACTAAGGAGCAGCTTGGATGTTTTTACTAAAGCTCTTGGCCGTCACGAGTTTGAGAACATAGTGTCCCAGTTGGGCGTTTGGAATCCGCACGCTCAACTTGCGGGGGGTGTTAACGTGATTGCTTGAAGATCAAGCAAGATCTTCTCAAATCTCTTCGGCCCGTATGTTCTAAAGGAAACAATATATTCTTGCAGTTATTATGTTATCTCGTAAAGATCTTGTATGATGTGTATATAATGTAACCTTTCTCTCCAATGAACGATTGGGCGAGCCTGAACCTTACTTTACAGTAGAAGAAGAGAAAGAAGATTCGACCAAGCACAAACATATATAGAGCAAATGAGTTATGGTCCTTCTCCTATTCTTTCACCTATAACACAACATGAAAGCAGAGGATCATCTTAAGATGCAAGTCAAAAAGAAAAAGACGAAAGAAAACGTAACTTGATTTACAATTGCACAAAGAAACTTCTTACAATTGCACAAAGAAACTTGTGACGCATTTCAGAGAGTTGCTGATAGAGGCCAAGGTTCTCTTCGGCACGTTTCATCAACCTGTTCTTGACTATCTTAGAGTTGACCATGTCTGACAGTTGAAATATATATATCTCAGTTGTTGAGTTTAAAAACGAAACCAAAACAAAATTCACATGTCAACTGATCTTCGTACCAGATATGATGTAGCCCATGAATCCTGTGAAAGTCGACGCTAGAAGAAAACCAGAAAAATACGGAGCCTTATCCTCATGCTGGGAGAGTGAAGGAGTCTTATCCTTATGCTTGGAGATTGAAGTGGATAACTCTCGAGACTGGGAAGATATCCTGCGGCCACAATTCTGCAAAAATAAACAAAATTTAAGAAAGAGATAACAGTGTGCAAAGAGAGAGATAGAAAAGAGCACATAAATCTCATTATTGAGCAGAGAGAATAAACAGAGTAATATCACAATTCTAATATTGATGGTATTAACTAGATAGTTCAATGATGATTTATCTGTTGTATAGCATCGAGTTAACTATATTTTTAATTCATATTCATATCGATCCAAGGTCAGAGATTGTATATATCTAACGACGATGGAGCAAACAACAAATAGTAAACCGACAACCATGCTCTGATGAAATAATCTCGAATCTAGATGTATTCAGTCATGGAATCCTAACAAGCAAAAAGGTCAGAGATCGAAATCAACAAATTAAAGGTCATGCCTTTGCAATCAAGACCCATGTCCTCATAATCTTTCCTCTCGATCTCTCGCTTTTTCTAGGGTTTTTGTTTGGGTCTCTTCCGTTTCCCGATGGCCTCAACTAATACTGTAGGATTTAAATCCGTGTGGCCCCTCTTCCTCCAGTTTCATTATATTTAGCGCTCTAATAAAAAAACATATATTTAAATGTTTTCTTTTCAGATAATTAATAAAAAACTAATAAATTTAGAATTTTTGACATATTTATAGACCGACCTCATTTTGGATCTAGATCCATATTAATTTTGGATATCCATATTAGTTTTAAATCTTTTAATCCCTAAATCCTTCGAAACCCTAATTTCATTTTCTCTTTTTTCTCCTCTTCTTCTTCTCCGACTTGGGTCGACGACTACAGAAGAGGATCAGTCTCGTTGGATTCCACTCTTGTTTCATCTTCTTTTCTTCTCTCTTCTCCCGAAACTCTTTTGTTTTATTCCTCTTTTCTCTCAATCTCCTTTAATGTTAAATGTTTCCAAAAACATATTTTTGAGCAAAAACTGCGGTAAAAAAATACTAGTATAGATGGGGATGTCCTTAATTTTTTTTCTCCAAGGATTCAAAGAGTTAAAACAATATTAAATTTTGCCCCAAAAAAAAAATAATATTAAATATTTCACTTTGTTTTAAAGTAAGTTGAGATCTTCATTTTGACTTCAAAATTTAATGTTACGTATATTATTTGCCATAATTATATATGGCTAAATCTTCAGCAAGTTGGTAAATAGGAATAGGATATCCACATATACAACAAATTAATATCGCTATTTAAGTTAAAGTTCTCTTCTTCAAGTTCCGATCAGAGCGAGATAAAAAAAAAATGGCTAATCTTCGTCTAATGATCACTCTAATCACAGTTTTGGTTTGTTTACTCTCGAGCTTCACCATATCATCCAAAGACATTAGAATTGATTTACCTAAATCCCTTAACCTCACCCTTTTAACCGATCCTTCCACCATCTCCGCTGCCTCTCAAGACTTCGGAAACATCACCACCGTCACTCCCGGCGGCGTAATCTGCCCCTCCTCATCCTCCGATATATCTCGTCTCCTCCACTACGCCGCGAACGGGAAAATAACGTTCCAAGTGGCGGCTCGCGGCCAAGGCCACTCCTTGAAAGGCCAAGCCTCCGTCTCGGGAGGAGTCGTCGTCAACATGACATGTCTCTCTGACGTGGTGGTTTCGAAAGACAAGAAGTATGCTGACGTGGCGGCGGGGACGTTGTGGGTGGATGTGTTGAAAAAGACGGCGGAGAAAGGTGTTTCGCCGGTTTGTTGGACGGATTACTTGCATATAAGCGTCGGAGGAACGCTGTCAAATGGCGGAATCGGTGGTCAAGTGTTTCGAAACGGTCCTCTTATTAGTAACGTCCTTGAGTTGGACGTTATAACTGGTACGCATCTTCTAAACAAATTTGATACATTTAAAAAAAATATACTATATAGTACTTTTTTTTTTTTTTTTTTTTTTTTTTTTTTTTTTTTTTTTTAACTCATACCTTTATATAGCTTAGCCCAAGAGGGTGGGAACCCTTTTACAATCTGGTGGCTCCTAAACAGAGAACACCTACAAAGTACAAACAACAAGAGATTACAACCAGCTTACAAGAGCTACTGAAATAAACGGAACCAAGTAACCAGGAAAGAGTCTGAGGGCGAAGTTAAACGCTGAGCTCGAGTCAAAGGATCAAGGTGACAACGAATGATACTCTTTACTTCCATAAGACGAGTTTGGGCCGTGATAAAGGTGTTGGTATGAATACGAGAGTTTCGCTCTTTCCAGATTACATAGACCGAGGCTTGACACGCTAGCCGAAGAATCAAAGCAGTATTTTTGTCTCTGCAAGGATTCTTCAGCCATGTAACTCCATCCTCAAACAGAGGGGGAGGAGAGACATGGGCTCGTGTCGTGAAATACTTCCAAATCTCCGAGGAATAATCACAGTCAAAGAAGAGATGCTGTCGAGACTCATCATGAGTGTTGCAGAGTAAACAGAGAGGAGGCACCGCTAAACCCCAACTACGCAGACGATCTCTTGTGTGTAGCCTGTGCCGAGAGTTAAGCCACGAAATAAAGGCATGCCTGGGAATCCTTCCTTTGAACCAAACCACCTCATACCAAGAAACTCGAGGTCCAGGAGGGTTCAGATATAGCCAAGTTTTTGAAGTAGAGAAGGTATTTGAGGCCGCAGCATCACCAATCTTCCAAAGATACTGATCAGGCCCTGCATCCGGTTGCGAGAGAACTATCGATGGAAGAGGAAGGCATTGCTTCAAGAGAAGAACAATGGGGTTCCGAGAACGACTGTTAGATATCCACCATTGACCTTCTCTAACAGCGTCACTTACCGTAGCATCCTGGTGGAGCCCTGTAACACGAGGACCTATCTCTCCCATGATATCTAAGAGAGGTCCCAAGGATGTCCAGTTATCTTTCCAGAAGCTGCATGAGGAACCTGAGCTCACCTCGCATACAATAAAGGGTCTTGCTACAAAGCGGAGCTTGCACAAGTTTTTCCAGATCCAACTCCCCGAGACTGGTGTAACAACATCCCAGAAGATTTTATAGTTCGGCAAAACTTTTTGCACCACACGCAATATGGAATCTTCGAAAAACAAAATGCGTAACGCATCTAAGATATATATATATATATATATATATATATATTGTTTCAAGGAACTTTTGTATTTCCTACGAAAAGAAGCATACACACATAAGACATTTTGTCGTGCATCAATAGATATAATTAAGACTGATTAACCAGAATTGGTAGCGTGATAATTTGGATTTTTGTAATGCGCAAACATGCATGACGCATGCATATGGAATTTTTCGGTTTTCTAGATTTTTTGTTGTTTCTTTCCTTTTTCGGTTTTTTAGCTACAATCAAATTATAATAGGTCAACGAATTAAAATAATTATGTTGGTTGACATTTTCACCAGCAACATTCATATGACGGTAACCTACATTTTTGGAAGGGACATTTTTTTTTTCTTGGGTTGAAATTTTATTTGAAGGAATACACACACTTATGCACACCATAATTTGTATAAATTAACCTGAACTGTATGAGAGCATAACTCATAATGAATGTTTTTACAAACAAAATACATATAGAACTTTTAAAAATATCATTTCTTAACCCATAAGGTGGCAAAATTTTAATCATGTGGTAGTGGTATATTTGAAAATTTAAATCATGACTTGTTGCAAATCTTTCTTTAAATATTATTATACGGAGTTTTTAAACATAATTTTTGCTGATATTTAATATATTTATTTCAGGGAAAGGTGAAATGTTGACATGCTCGCCAAAGCTTAACTCAGAATTGTTCTATGGAGTGTTAGGAGGTTTGGGTCAATTTGGAATTATAACGAGAGCCAGAATTGTTTTAGACCATGCACCTAAAAGGGTACGTATTATCTCATCTTACCATTCATTCTATATTCATTGAATATATCTGTTTATTTAGTCAACATTCATGGCCCAATTTTTATTAGTAGTTACCTTTCAATTTCTATTTGATACATTTTTTTGGTAAATAGAAAATGAATCTTTTGCAAGAGTTTGATTTTCTTATGATTTTCATTGAGATAAAATAGAAAATGTCATTTATGAAAGAAAGCTTCACGTTATGAAAAGATGAAAACTATGCAAATCAGACTTAAATTTCGCATAAAAAGACTTAAATTTTAGCAGTTTTAGTCATTTAGAACAAGAAGAATTGTTTCCACAGCCTTTTTTTAAAAAAAAACTAGGATAGAGTAACACTAGTATATAAATGGGTATCCAATATTAATCATGTAAACTTTGTGTGAATATATGCCAGCTTTGATAAGGGGGTATATTCATAATTTTCGCAACAAATAAAGAAATGATTTCAGTATTTTTATGCGAAATGTTATTGAGACTTCTTTTTTTTTGTATCATTTAGTCATAAGTTACCTGAACAAAACCGGGATGGAAAATAATTACGTTATAATATAATTATAATAAATCGGATAATGTCTATTTATGTTATGACTTTACACTCAAGAGAGTTAGAGACGTATGGATCACAAATTATGAAGCTTTGTTAGATGGTATCCGAAAACTAAAATTAGGTGTACAATTAATTTGGTAGGAATTTGGAATTCAGCTTCAGGTCCAAAGGCTTAAATTTGAACAAAATCTATGCATTGAATAAATAAGATATGGCTTATTTCATTATGTATACTTTATATTCCTAGGACTTGTTGTCCAATCTTGTCTTATGCGTGCAAATCTTTTTGATGTCAACATACAATCCTTGTCTATAAGAGTGAAGCTCCTCAATTAGTCAAATATACTCCAACATTTGGTAAATACTATATAGTATAGTCTTTGGGTATTAATGGTAAGTTTGTTGACTAACTAGAATCTTACAACCGTGGTTAACACTATAATTGGTTATCATTTAAAACATAACGTCAGATCACTAGTAAAACTGATTTGGTCATGACGTTCTGTTTTATTTTCAACTGTTCACGACGTTGAAAAATGTGAAAATAATAGAGTTAATTTTTTTTGTGTGAATAAATTAAAGGGAGTTTTTTTTTTCCAAATAAAATTTTGTAGGCCAAATGGTTTCGGATGCTCTACAGTGACTTCACAGCTTTTACAAAGGACCAAGAACGTTTGATATCAATGGCCAATGATATTGGAGTTGACTATTTAGAAGGCCAAATATTTATGTCAAACGGCGTAGTTGACACTTCTTTTTTCCCACCGTCCGATCAATCTAAAGTCGCTGATTTAGTGAAGAAGCACGGTATCATCTACGTTCTCGAAGCAGCCAAGTATTATGATGATCCCAATCTTCCCATCATCCACACGGTACTACACATTTACATATTCATCATCACCTCTCGATCATACCATAAGAAATTTATATGATATTTACTGCACCACATTAAGATATATATACCACTCAATCTTCTCATGATCTACATACGTCATTTTAAGTGTTAGTACTTTGGTTATGCGTTGATGATACTCGCTCACTTGTTCACCATCTTGATCACATTGATCACATCATCAATGCACTACATACACACACACACACACACATCATCATCATTGCACCACCACATACATCACCATATATTTATTGTCTATAATAGATTCGTAATTCAGACCAACTAAATATCATTTATTTTTGTAGGTGATTGACAAACTCAATAAAAGCCTAAGTTACTTGCCCGGGTTCATATCAATGCACGACGTGACCTACTTCGATTTCTTGAACCGTGTACAAGTCGAAGAAAATAAACTTAGATCATTGGGTTTATGGGAAGTTCCTCATCCATGGCTTAACCTTTACGTCCCTAAATCTCGTATTCTCGATTTTCATAAGGGTGTTGTCAAAAACATTCTTTCTAAGCAAAAATCAGCTTCGGGACTCGCTCTCCTCTATCCCATTAACCGGAATAAGTACGTTCATTCCTCTCTACTCAGATTTATCTCCAAGAAGAACAACAAGTAGAGATCAAACTTTGATGAAATGATTTGTTGTTGTTATTATTGTTAGATGGAACAATCGTATGTCGGCGATGATACCTGAGGTCGATGAAGATGTTATCTATGTCATCGGACTACTACAATCGGCTACTCCACAGAATTTGCAAGAAATGGAGAGCGTTAACGAGAAGATAATTAGGTTTTGTAAGGATTCAGGTATCAAGATTAAGCAATATCTAATGCATTACACCAAAAAAGAAGATTGGATTGAGCATTTTGGATCAAAATGGAATGATTTTTCAAAGAAGAAAGAGCTGTTCGATCCCAAGAAACTGTTATCTCCAGGGCAAGACATATTTTGATTAACTTTTTAAGTCTATAATTCTCTAATAGAAATAGAAATATGCTTACTTTTGTAGTCTCGTAGAGTAGACTGCTTAATAATAATAAAAAAAATTGGGTTTTCTCAATGATAATATTTTTCCTTATCCGAAAACAAGAACCTTTAAAATTGATCAATAAGATTTAAATGAAAAAATATCCTGCTTTCTGTTAAACATTAAATTTTCCTATAAAAATTACAAAAATGTATCACCCACATCAAACGATTAATATGTAAATGTGATTTTAACTCGCACAAAAATTACATGAGGAGCCGGAAACCGAATCCAAACCAGATTAAACCGAAAAAAAACTCTAGGCCAAAGGAAAAATATTACACTAAACCGGACGCCTCTGATCAGGTTGCTTCACCAACCACTCCAGCAGCAGTGGCAACAACAGGAGCTGTTGATTCATCATCTGTGTTGTCAGGTGAAACCACAACTCTCAGGGAATCTTCATCCTCAGGTTCAGATTCAGATTCCTTATCTGCAGCTTCATCGGCGATGAGTTTGTCTTGGAGCTTCTTCATGAGCTCTTCTTGATCAGATTCGTTCTGTCTCAGGAATTTCTTTAAGGCCTCTTTCCCATGGTAGTTTTTACCATTGAGATTGTAGAATGTTCCGTTCTTGGCGATGAACTTGTGCTTTATGCTCAGGTCGATTATCTCAGTGACCTTGCAGATTCCTTTGCCGAATTCAAGCTCAAACTGAGCAGTCCTAAATGGTGGAGCGAGTTTGTTCTTCACTATCTTCACCGAGACTTGACTTCCCGTTGTCTGCACAAAAGGCATACAATCTCAGGGTTTCAAACACTAGCAAATGCAATTTGTAGACAACATTAAAGAGACACACATCACGAACATAAGACAGGTCGTAAGATAAAAAAGTAAGATAAGAGCTTGGAACACATAATGCGAAAGCGGGTTTCAGATGTTTACCTCTTCGCCTTTCTTGATAAGTCCAATTCGCTTAATGTTCAAACGCATAGAAGCATAAAACTTCAAAGCATTTCCACCACAGGTAACTTCTGTTGGACCTCCAAATCCTCCAAACGTAGATAGTTTTGATCTGACCTGTATATAAAACATTCACATAAGAGACTTAACATTTCGAATACTGGAACTTTTCAACAAATCTCAGCTACTAAAGTTGTCTTTTACCTGATTTATAAAGATGAGAAGTGTTTGCGATAACGATAAAGAATGGCTCAATTTACGCAAAGCTTGGCTCATCAATCTGGCTTGCATAGCCATATGGGCATCACCCATCTCACCTTCGAGTTCTCCTTTAGGTACAAGAGCAGCCACCTGTGAAACAAAATCACATGAATTCATAAGAGAGCAAAATATAGATCCCAAAGCAAAAAGCATCAAACCAGTTATCCATCCCATATAAATCACCTTACTTACACTGTCAACTACAATAACATCAACTGAAACACTTCGGATTAAAGTGTCCACAAGACTAAGGGCCTGTTCACCACAATCAGGCTGCGATAGAAGTAGGTTTTCAGTATTTACACCGATAGCCTTAGCAAGTGACGAATCAAGAGCATGCTCAGCATCTACAAAGACACAGGTTCCTGTATGCAAAGAACTTTCTTTAGGATACTAAATACAATATGGCTCTGTAAAAGAACATTGCTGACGAGTTAAAAAGAAACGTGTAACAACCTCCTTGTTTTTGTGCTTCTGCAATAACATGAAGAGCTAGTGTAGTCTTTCCCGATGCTTCAGGACCATATATCTCCACAACACGCCCCTATGGAAAATCACAATGGGGAGACCAATATTATTAGACTCTTCAAAGAGATACATAGACTTGTACATAAATCTCAATTAAACAAAGCTAAACATCGAAACAGAACCAACCTAAGAAAACACTAAATCACAATATCATCAAGAGATATATATATATACCTTAGGAAGGCCACCGACTCCCAATGCTACATCGAGGGCAAAAGATCCGGTAGAGAAAACAGGAACATTTCTAGGAGAAACAGCACGACCGAGCCACATTATCGAGCCTTTGCCAAACGAACTTGTAATCTGATCAAGTGCTTGCTGCAAAGCAATCTCCTTTTTGGACATACCTTCCTCAGATGATCCATTTCCATCTGACTTACTCTTCTTTTTAGCTTCAAAAGATAAGAAATTGCACAGTAAAAACCTCAATTGTAACAACCATAATGGAAAGCTAAGCAATCATAAAACGAAACGGATTTGGCTTTTAGTCTTCATCAAATCAAAATCCAATTTCAGAGTAAAATCGATTCAGACACAAAGGTAAAACAAGCAAGCTTTAAGACAACCCACCTTTGGCAGCAAAGCCTCGAAGCTGAAACGATGTTCCAACCACAGTGCTATTAAATACCTACAAAACCCCATGGAACCAACCAACCCTTCTCAATTAATTTACCAATCCAAACAATAAGAGAACGAAATCAGACAAAAGAGACATAATTTGGGATTAACCAAAACACACTCAAAATAAGCAACGAAAACGACAGTAACAGAGTTTTATTAATTTCTGGCAATACCCAAGTGAGAAAAATAAAGTATATAAATACCTCTGACGAGAACAGAGTCCGTCTAAGAGAAGATACGTTTCGGAGTAATCTCGCCATAGAGAAGTAATAAAGCTTCTTCTCCACTTCTATTAAACCACAGGTAAAGAAAAAACAAATAATACCAAAAAAAAAAACAAAACAAAGGAAAATTCGAACTACCCAGAAGTCACACTTTTACGAAGTGGAGAAAAAAAAAAAAAAAAGGAAGAGTTTTTAGGGTTTTAGGTTTTTGCTTCCCTCCTTTCTAACCTTTTTGATCGGTTTTTTTACCAAAGTCGCCGGCTTACATGTTTTGTCTTCTGTCTTTCTTAGCTCAAACCGACGTCTAAACCGGCTCATTGGTTCGTTTAAGTATATTATTGATAATTTATATACACCGGTTTAGGTGAATTTATGAACTGATTAATAATGATCATTTTAAGTATATAGTTTCTGACTAAAACCAATTTGAATAAACCAAGTGATTTTTCATTGTCGAAAATAAATTAAATTGGATTCAAATCTGACCAGAACGACATAAATATAATAACTTAAACAAATTCATAAAAATATTACAAATGAAAAATCAAAGACTTGACCAAACCCAACCGAAGAACAATTTTTTTTTTTTTTTTCAACAAACCAACCACCCAAAACTTGATATATAATAAAACCGGACCATGACTCTGCAAACTAAAGAAACACAACCTCGGCTCAAACTCAAAAGACCTCACACTCTTTTTTCTTCAGATTCTTCTTCACTGCTGTTTACATTCTGGTGGCCTCTCACCTGTTTGACCTTCCGCAACTTGACTTCTTCCTGCCTTCTGTTTATTGAAAAAAAATAGAGACCTCTGGTTAGTGACAGTCGTCGGATTATCAACCAAGAAACATATATCCAACTGTTGAGATTGGTTGATTGTTTAAACCTTGTGTCCAGCTGATGACTGCAAAATAAAACGAAGAAGAAGAGGAACCACCAAATCAGTTTCAAGAGTTTTTTTTTAGTTGTATGTTAGAAACATAAAGTAAACCAATATCACATAATTACCCTCTTTTTGTTCTTCTTTCCTTGATCAGCTTCTTCCTCCTCGTCATCATCCTCATCATCATCCTCCTCATCCTCATCATCATCTTCCTCGTCCTCTTCATCATCATCCTCGTCAATCTCATCATCGTCCTCCTCCATATCAAGGTCATCTGCCTCAACAGCTTCACCAGTGAACCATGACACAGCGTGCGAGATGATTTTTTCTTTTATGGTTGATCTACAGGATAAACAGTAGATAGATTCAGATCTTATAACTGAGAGAATTTAAGTGAAGAGATCCGAAGACGAAATAAAAAGGTACAAACCCGATATCATAGTCGTGTTCCATTTGGCCTTGGAGTTCATCAGCCTGTGCAAGATTTCAATGATCAGATTTACGTTTAACACAATCCTATGTACTGAATCAAAAGTTAAACTGCAACGGGAGATGGACATACCATTTCATCATCAAGATCCTCATCGTCGTCAGGAACTTGAGGTGGAGTGAAAAAGTTGAAGAAACTCTCACAGTCCTCAGTCTTAGTGATCGGCTTAGTGTTTTTGGATCCTTTCTTTGGCTTCTTTTTTAGAATCTTTTGTGTCAAACACTTGCCAGGATACCACTCAATCTCAGTCCTGAACAACAACAACAGTTAACAATCAATAAAGACTCTCTCGCCTTCACAATTAGAAGGAGCATATACTTGATAAAGTAAAAGAGATTACCCAAGGGCCTTCTCAAGGATAGGCTCATCTTCATCAATCATGTGATATGTCTTAGTCAAGACAGTGTTCTTGAAGTAAGGGTTCTGATCAAAGGAAAACTCGAGCTTGAACCCTTTTGGTTCTTCAACCCTACTCCACTTGATATCTTTAAGGTACTTGAGAGCCCCTTCATCTCGCTCAGTGATCTAAAGCCATGGAAAAAAATACACATAAGGATAAGGATAATCGCCAATTCATTACCCAAAAAGAATAAGAAATTATCTAATAACGAACCTCCTCAGCAGTAATTTCATTGTTCTTCAATGCAATAAGCCAAAAATCTGGCACTCCTTTCTCTGAAGAAAGACAATTGTATATCATTTACAAAAGCCATGTGCTCATAATCATCATAAGAAACTAATAAAATAAACATACTTCAGAGTAAGAATTGATAAAATTACCTTCAGCTGCTTTCTCTTCTCCTTGTTCTGATTTTACTTCTTCCCCTGCGCCTTCAACTTCAACCACACCGTTTACAATCTCATATCGCTGTATGTGATTGGGGAATTAGGAAAGAGGAAAACCATCACCATTAGTTATAATCACGAATGATGCCCAAAGAAAAGGTAAATAACATGCATCCCTAATGATTCACGAATGTACCAACAGAGAGAAGTCATATTTTTAAACCTTCAGCAGTTGAGGTGTCATGTATAACAAAGATAGTCTAATAATAGGAAATTAAAGACCATAAGCAGCTCAAAGAATCAAAGACCGTTATCAAACCTTGGTATACAAAGGCTGGTATAGCTTTTGATATTTAGCTTCTAGAGCTGCCCTCTCTTCGAAGAATTTGGCTTCCATCTCATCATATTGGTTCTGCAAAGGTTTCATCCAAAAAAAAAAAAAAGGAATCAAACAATTGTTCACTCCGCCAAATATCATCAGAACACAACAAACACCAATCTAAACAAAATAAAAAATCAAAGATCACAAAGTATAAAGGCTGAAAATTTACTAACCTGAATCTCTCTTAGAACCTCGACACGCTTCCTGACAGTCGGAGTCAAGTTCTCAAGGACGTCTGAGTGTTGTCCAGCCAAGTTCTGCAACTTGTTCTGCAGCAGACACACAAATCAGGAAAATAAGTACAATAGCTATCAAAAAGTCACAAAACTTTACAAACCAATCAAACTAAGATGTAGAGACAATCCCTAAAAAACCAAATTCGAATTCTCTTATAATCAAATCAATCCCTAAAACCCAATCTACATATAGTCATAACACCCAAATCATATCGTGAATTAGAAAAAAAAAAAACTCACCTTAAGAGCATTAACAAGCCCGGCACGATCCTCCTCGTTAAGAGCTACAAGCAAAACACAAAAAAAGAGAAGCTTTTTTCAATAAATCAAGAAAACGAAAAGAGAAGCCACCAAGGCCTCGGTCTAGAGTAAAATATGTTACCGGCGGTGAGATCGGCCATGTTCATGCTGTCCTTGTCGTTGCTCATCTTCGCAAGAAAAGAATCTGGCGGAGGAAGAGGAGGAGGAAGATAAGAAACCTTAAAACCCTAGATTTTTGGGGACAAATAGAGAAGAAAAGAAAATATATATAAATATATGAAAAAGGGCTTTGAGAAAAAGACCAGACCGATATTAACTGGACACTTTTTTTTATAAGGGCGACAATATCTGTATTTATTTATTTATTTATTATATTTGCCTATTTGGGTTAATGTTTTTAATTGAAAAGAGCAAAGCCGTGTTTGGTCATTATGGCCAAGGCCCAAACCCAAAAAAAACCATAAAAAATAGCATATATTATGAGAATATATTGAGTTTAATTTTAATTTATATGTTTTAATTATATGGCAATAAAGAATAAATAAGAAAAAAGGGTTGTTATAAAAAATAAAAAAATAAAAATAAAAATAAAAGGGTTTTAAGAGGAAAGAGGAATTCAAATACCATATTCAAGTTTTTTTTTCCAAAAATACTACATTTTAGTTTTTTCTAAAAGTACAACACAAAATTTATTTTCCAAATACCACAAACACAAAAAATCTGGAGGACTTGGCGCAAGTGTATCAAAGAAGACTCTCTCCAAAAACGCAAAACATGAATAGAGAAACACACCACATCACCAAGCTTTTTAATCGTTCATATAAAAAATTAATAAACAATGATTTGGATTGTAATGAGAAATTGTGAATGTCGTTGATTATATCATATATGTGTTTGAGGTGTGAAGCAAGTTAATGTTGTCGATTATATCGACCAAGTTAATGTCGTCGATTATAACAGATTTTTGGATCCATATCCCAAACAAACACACTTGCTTCACAACTCAAAATTAGATCTATTGAAATTGTGAAACGAGCTCCCAAAACCAGTTGAATAGAGAATCGCATTCTCCATGGCTAACGATCTAAACAGATTCTATTGGGATATTGAGAACCGGAGATCATATCGAGAGATCGACTTGCACCTTTTTTGCTCTATGGATTATACTCGTACATCAAATTTTTTTTTTTTTTAACACATCCAACCATTTCATAAATTTTACATAATTATAATATTTGAAATTCATAGAAGTTTAAAATATTATTAATTTTCTACATGTTTTATAATTTTTAATATTTTAAAAATATTTATAATATTTTTAAAATACTTATAATATTTATAATATAAGAATAATTTGAAAAACTTAAATAAAAAATTCAGAATAACCAAATAAAACATTTAAATTTGAATGCATGATAAATCAAGCTTCCTGCTCCTTTATATTATGACTAAACCATTGCCAAAAAAAATTCAAGCCTAGAACATTGTACACATATTTTTTTTATTTATCAAAATTGAGTAATATATATCCGTTTAAAAAAAAATTTTGAATTACATCATATGCAGAAAATCACAAATCTTATAAACTAAATGTTTTATATAACAATTCAAAATAATTTAAATAAAAATTCAAATAAAAATGAAAAGAGAATCAAATATTTAATTTGAATTAAATAGAGAGATTTTCCTATCTTAAAATTTTTTACCTATAATTGATCTTGATGTCTTGGTAACTATTATCAAAGACAATGATATTTTTGACATTGTTTTGAAAATGAGGATTTGGTTTTTGTTTTTTATTAAAAGATGTTGAAATACATACGAATTTCTATATTTTAGAGATTTTATGGAATTTAGGTAAATGTTTTTTTTTAGCAAAAGAACCTTAAAATAAACAAATTAAATACATATACATATATATTCAGTATTATATATATCGGACCTATTTAATAAAATAAAATAAAATAAAAATATATGTACAGGCTAAGCGACACACACGCACACGCGCAGCTTTTTTTTCTTCTTCCTTGTTCCTTGTTCCTTGTTCTTGTTGCCCAACCAAAGCTCCCATCCCATGGAATCTCACTAATTTCCTCACCTACGCACTCCCCTATTTCAACTACTCTGTGAAACCCTTCTATTATTGAACTTCACTTTTCTCCGGCGCGTTTGAAATCGGCTCAACATAGTAGAAGACGAACAACACAACAACTTAGGGTCTTTTTCTAATTGGGGATGGAACCTCGTTTTGGGAATAAGTTCCGCCTTGGCCGCAAAATTGGGAGCGGCTCATTCGGAGAGATTTACCTTGGTTCGTTCGTTTCCCCCCCTCTTTTGGTCAATTACTTTCGTCTGTAAAGACTAAGTTTTTGAGACTGTTGTCATTGCAGGAACTGATGTTCAGACTAACGAAGAGGTTGCTATTAAACTTGTGAGTGTGTTTTCAATTAAAAGTCCCCATTTTGGATAACTGACTTGAAACATTTGGGGGGTTTGGATCATGATAAAGCTCGATTTTTTTTTTTTTTAATTTTGGGTTTTTTGTGCAGGAGAGTGTGAAGACTGCGCATCCACAATTGTCATATGAGTCGAGGATTTACAGAGTTCTTCAGGGTGGAAGTAAGTAGTACGCAATGTTTCTCTGTTGTCTTGTATTCTCTCATTCATCATATATAGTTGTTTGCGGGTTAGGGCTTATTCATCTCGTTGAATGATGTAGCTGGGATTCCAAACATGAAATGGTATGGCACAGAGGGTGACTTCAATGTATTAGTAATGGATTTGCTTGGTCCTAGCCTTGAAGATCTGTTTGGTTATTGCAATAGGAAGTTTAGCTTGAAGACTGTTCTTATGCTAGCTGATCAAATGGTAATGCTTTTTCATTGATTGATTGATGCCATTCTCTTTTTTCTAACAATGCAATCCATTACTGAGGTTTCTTTCCATGAACCTTTTTGTTTTACACCTTTCTGTCAGATCAATCGTCTCGAGTTCATCCATTCTAAGTCGTATCTTCATCGTGATATAAAGCCGGATAATTTCCTCATGGGTTTGGGAAGGCGGGCAAATCAGGTTATCTTTCTTTATAAACTCTGTTATGATATTTTCGTTAGTCTCAACTTTTATTTTGGGATCTTACTTTATTTATTCTCTTTCTCTAGGTATACATCATAGACTATGGCTTGGCTAAGAAATACAGAGACAGCTCAACTCATAGACACATCCCATACAGGTACATAATAAGGTTTTGGATGTCAGATTCTGATTTTTTTTTTCTGACTTGGGGTTTATTTATGCACGTAAATTCTTCAGGGAGAATAAAAGTCTAATTGGGACTCCGAGGTATGCCAGCTTGAACACTCACCTAGGGATCGGTAGCTTTCTATAAACCCTCCTGATTAATCACGGATCTTATTCTCTCTTTCCCCTGGCTACTTTTTTCTTATTTCAATCTTTATGTTCATCTGTACATTTATACACATTTGGTAGAGCAAAGTCGGAGAGATGATGTAGAATCGCTTGGTTATATCCTCATGTACTTCCTCAAGGGAAGGTGAGAGTCATCATTGAGTAAACCTTTTTTTCTATCCCGCTTCTTGTCTCCCAATCCATCTCTTACATCCTGTTTTCTTTTAGTCTCCCGTGGCAGGGACTGAAAGCTGGGAACAAGAAACAGAAGTATGATAAGATCAGCGAAAAGAAGGTTTCAACCTCCATCGAAGTAAGTTCTTCTTGTCTGGTGAACAGTTTTAGAAACTTATACAAGTCCCATGTACTAAGAAATGATTATGAAGTAGAGAAGGTTGATCATCATAGATAATACTCTTAACTTTGCATCAGTGTCTTTGCAGACGTTATGCAGAGGTCATCCAACAGAGTTTGCATCCTACTTCCATTACTGCCGCTCACTTAGGTTTGATGATAAGCCAGACTATGCATATTTGAAGAGACTATTCCGCAACCTCTTTATTCGTGAAGGTCATTCATTTTATCTCTTCTTTCTTTCTATCAAGCTATTAAAATTCATACAGAAGCATTTGCTGACACCAAATGAGTATTTTGTTTATCCAGGTTTCCAGTTTGATTTTGTGTTTGACTGGACAGTATTTAAGTATCAGCAATCACAATCTGGAAACCCTCAACCTCGTCCCCAGGTACAGTCTTGATACTTTTAATTTTGGGCGCCGTCCATGATACATGTACATACACAGATGAATAATGCAATGTTTCTGTTGTCAGGATGGTGGTGTTGGAACTAGTTCTGGATTAAACCCTGCGGTCGGCAATTCTGAGAAGCGTCCAGGTATATTTTTGAATGCTTATGATCCTTCTTTAAGAAAATGCAGCCAGATAGGTGTGTGTATATACTTAAGGCGTGTTTGTCTGCTGTAGATGTCCCAAACCAGAGAACAAATCCGGATTTTACCCTGAAGCAGAAAGACAAGATTGTAAATGAATCTGCAGTTGCAAAGGATAAGATGGTAAGTTTCTTGTCATGCTGTTTATTTCCATCCCGGGTACCATATATTTATTGATTCGGGATGTTCATTGTGATCTCTCAGCTACTTGGATCCTTGAACTTGGGTCGATCAGAAGGATCATCATCAAGACGAGTTGTGGACTCGAGTAGCCGTGAACCATTCAGTGGCGGGAGTGACAATGCAAACTATGAAACCGCACTCAAAGGCATTGATGGTTTGCGGATCAATAATAATGCAGGCGATGAGACAGCAGCAGCGCCACATTCAAATGGAGACGATGTAGAACCCAAAACAAAGCTCTCTGACTGAATTCATACAAGAAGCTAAAAAACAAAACTGGTATTCACTTGATGCTCGTCCCAGTGACGTTGTCTATGATTCTTTTGAAGAAAGCCTATTTTCACAGTTAGAGAATTGATGTATAAGAGACAGGGAGATATATATAGATTTATATACCAAAAGTACTTAAAGTATGATTCTTCAAAGATTCATTTGTCTCCTCCATTTGTATAGAGAAACCTTTCGAATTTTCCTTCTCTATGATAATCTTCTTTTAGCCCCATTCGTTCTATTAATGTGGTTTCATGGAAAATGAAATTTTTTGGAATGGTACCAATTTAAACTGGGGATAGAAAAAAGATTACTAGTTGTAGTCCTTGCCCTTCATATCTTGAAAATTAAACTCTGTTTAAAAAATAAAAATAAAAAGATTGCAAATAAAATTTCTGAAGATATTTAAAACTTTCATCAAATCGATCGAATTTGTTTGACAAATTAGTAACTAAAGCTGTATCATACAATTAGAAAAATTGTTTTGATTCCATGTCCGAGTCCAAAATTTATGACTCGTTAACCTTTTACATGTTAGTTTAAAATATTGTTTTTTTTTTTTTGGTGTAATACTAATCTCTTGGATAAAAAGATATCATGACTTGTTTCTAGAAACATGAACACGAACTATTACATGTATGTGTATCTTCACGCATTGTGTCGGTAGGGAGAGAATTTGATGTTCAAAACCTAGAATTACAACGGACGTACCGTCTGATTATATATAGAGTAGAGTTCGGCTTTAAGATTGTGGGACAACCAATCATAACATGTGAAATAAAGTGATGCAACGAACAAACAAACTCACGCGCGTGTGTAATATATAGCTGTAAGCTATGATTAATACCAAAACTATAAATGGAGGGAGAGAGTCTTTTTTACTTTGTCCATCGCATAACCAAAAACTCAATATACTATACTCAATCAATAAATAAACATCACATAGACAACTCGGAGAAATGAAGCATATATAACCATATGATACATAATTGGGGAAGTTTATTTGTTTATTATGTCAAGTTTTTGTGATTTTGCAGACTTGTGTTTGGGAAAAAAAAAATCTCAAAAATTATACAATCTCTTTTTTTTTTTCTTTTGATTAAAATTACTCTGTTATTATGTATAGTATAGAGAGGATATACAAAAATTTTAAACATTATGATTGTTTTAATCTTTTTTGTTTGTCTGAAATTTTTAAAAGACTTATGATTAAGAGATATACGTAATTATCATTTATAATGATGTGTATTTTAATGTATTTTGACGATGGAAATAATATCGTAGTGAAATATCGATTCGAAGACATATATATTATCGGTGTTCGACAATTCGATGTCATTGCCTTCGCATTCCTTTCATCAAACACACCAATCATTATAAATGAAAGCAATATTTCCTAGTCATGGTCTTTGGGAAAAAAAATTTTATATATATATATATATAGATACAAAATTAAAAATAAATAGTTATATTTTAATATATATATATATATAATACTACTATATTAATATAATCCACGCAACGTGTGAAACTTTACAAAATTGTTTTCTTATTAGATCATACTAGGATGTCGGCCCGTGCGTTGCCGCACGGGAAAGTAAAAACTTGAAATGATTAACATTATTAATTTTACATTTCAAGTAAAAAACGAAACAAAACATTTGTTTGATCAAAACATTGCAACTTTATATAAACAAAGAGTAACAAAAAACATAAAGGTGTGAAATAAAAATGTGTAAAAATTAATAGATGTGATCTTTGAAACACTGAGGTACAACAAAGATATGTAAACATAGAAGTATGAAATAAAAAAGGTGTAAAAATAAATAGATGTGATTTTTGAAACATGGAGGTACAACAAAGAGATGCAAAACTTAAGAGGTGTGATTTTTGAAAGATGGGGACACGACGAAAAGACAGGATTAATAATATGCAACTGTTGGGATCATTAATAATTTTAAACCGTTAGATGGAAAAGTGGAACTAATCTCATCATTGGATTAAAGTTGACACAAAAAAGTGGGTTTGCTATTATATATTTAAAAAATTAAAAAACACTTCATAAAACAATTCTTTAGTTTTACTTATTAACTTGTAAGTTTTGAAAATACTCAGTAAACCTTTTTCGAAACTTGTTTATGTTGTCCAGGAAAGTTTCTATATAATAAACAAAGAGGTGTAAAACATAGAGGTGTGAAATAAAAAAGTGTAAAAATTAATAAATGTGATCTTTGAAACATGGAGGTACAACAAAGAGGTGTAAACATAGAGGTGTGAAATAAAAAATGTGTAAAAATAAATAGATGTGATTTTTGAAACATGGAGGTACAACAAAGAGATGCAAAAATTAAGAGATGTGATTTTTGAAATATGGGGGTACGACGAAAAGACACGATTAATAATTTGCAACTGTTGAGATCATTAATAATTTTAAACCGTTAGAGGGAAAAGTGGAACTAATCTCATTCGTTGGATTAAAGTTTACACAAAAAGTAGGTTTGCTATTATATATTTAGAAAACACTTCAATAAAACAATTCTTTAGTTTTATTTATTAACTTGTAAGTTTAAAAATACTCGAAAGCAATTTTTCGAAACTTGTTTATGTTGTCCAAAAAAGTTTGTATATAATAAACAAAGAGGTGTAAGACATAGAGGTGTAAAATAAAAAGGCGTAAATATTAATAGATGTGATATTGAAACATGGAGGTACAACAAAGAGGTGTAAACATAGATGTGTGAAATAAAAAAGGTGTAAAAATAAATAGATGTGATTTTTAAAACATGGAGGTACAACAAAGAGATGCAAAAATTAAGAGGTGTGATTTTTGAAAGATGGGAGTACGACGAAAAGACACGATTAATAATTTGCAACTGTTGGGATCATTAATAATTTTAAACCGTTAGATGGAAAATTGAATTAATCTCATCCGTTGGATTAAAGTTGACACAAAAAGTGGGTTTGCTATTATATTAAAAAAACACTTCAATAAAACAATTCTTTAGTTTTATTTATTAACTTGTAAGTTTTGAAAATACTCAGAAAACAATTTTTCGAAACATGTTTATGTTGTCCAGAAAAGTTTATATATAATAAACAAAGAGGTGTAAGATATAGAGGTGTGCAATAAAAGGTGTAAAAATCAATGGATGTGATCTTTTAAACATGGAAGTACAACCAAGAGATGTAAACATAGAAGTATGAGATAAAAGTGTAAAAATAAATAGATGTGATTTTTGAAACATGGAGGTACAACAAAGAGATGCAAAACTTAAGAGGTGTGATTTTGAAAGATGGAGGCACGACGAAAAATTAATAATTTGCAACTGTTGGGATCATTAATAATTTTAAACAGCTAGATGAAAAGTGTGTGCGGTTTCACTAGATTGAAGTTTATATCCGTATATCCACCATATATTAGGAATTGATTTCCCACTTATGTTTATGAATCGGTACCATCATGTTCTTCAATCAACAACAGCAAAAACGAAGTCGATGTGGTGAAACATGTGATAATAATATCTCTTTTGATGTTTTCTTCTATGGGTTAAACACTAATTTTGCATTTTTTTTTTTTTGGCAGATTCAAAAGTGATGTTATACATTATGTTTTTAAAAATTGTATATACAGATTAATTAGAAAGTCATCAAAGACTAAATAAGTTACCTTTAGTAGATCTTTTCTTTCTAACTTGACTTGTCATTTGGTCGTGCTTACGCTTTCTATAATTTGATTTTGTATTGTCACAAGTATGTCTGACTTTTTCTTCAACACTCTCTATTTTCATACTCATTTGTAATATTTCTATATATTATCAAAATGTTTGATACCCAGAAAGTATAATAAATTAAAATTCAACTAAAATTTTAAAAGTTTTATTTACAAAAGAATGGAAACTAACCTGGATCATTTATATCTAATGGACATCAAACTAACTGCAACCAGGTTAGTTTCCATTCTTTTGTATTACAAATGAGCATGGAAATAGAGAGTGTCGAAGAAAAAGTCAGACATACTTGTGACAACACATAATCAAATTGTAGAAAGCGTAAGCACGACCAAATGACAAATCAAGTTAGAAAGAAAAGATCTACTAAAGGTAACTTATTTAGTCTTTGATGACTTTCTAATTAATCTGTATATACATTTTTTTAAAAACATAATGTATAACAGTCACTTTAAGAGTGATCTAGAATCTGCCAAAAAAAAAAAAAAAATGCAAGTAATTTCTAAAATTAGTGTTTAACCCAAAGAAGAAAACATCAAAAGGTGAGATATTATTATCACATGTTTCACCACATCGAATTCATTTTCGCTGTCGTTGATTAAAGAACATGATGATACCGATTCATAGAAATAAGTGGGAAATCAATTTCTAATATATGGTGGATATACGGATATAAACTTCAATCTAGCAAAAACCGCACACACTTTTCCATTTAGCGGTTTAAAATTATTAATGATCCCAACAGTTACAAATTATTAATCGTGTCTTTTCGTCGTGCCTCCATCTTTCAAAAATCACATCTATTTATTTTTACACTTTTTTATTTAATACTTCTATGTTTACATCTCTTGGTTGTACCTTCATGTTTCAAAGATCACATCAATTAATTTTTACACATTTTTATTGCACACCTCTATGTCTTACACCTCTTTGTTTATTATATATAAACTTTTCTTGACAACATAAACATGTTTCGAAAAATTGTTTACTGAGTATTTTCAAAACTTTCAAGTTAATAAATAAACATGTTTGCTTGTTTCTCTTTACTTCAGTCTCCATTTTTCTGCTTACTCTAATTTTATTTCTTCCTTTTTTCTTTATTTGTTTTCATCATCTGTTTGCTTGTTTCTCTTTACTTCAGTCACTATTTTTCTGCTTTCCATAATTTTATTTCTTTCTTCTTTCTTTATTTATTTCCATCATCTGTTTGCTTGTTTCTCTTTATTTCAGTCTCCATTTTTCTTTTTTCTCTAATTTTAATTCTTTCTTCTTTCTTTATTTGTTTTCATCATCTCTTTGCTTGTTTCTCTTTACTTCAGTCTCCATTTTTCTTTTTTCTTTTATTTTATTTTTTCTTCTTTCTTTATTTATTTTTGAAACGACCGACCTTTTTTTTTAATAAATAATAAATAATAAATAAACTACAGCTAGTGGTCCCATACCCACTAGCCACCTAAACACCAACACATTCAACAGCGGAAATAACATACCAATAAATATCCAATAAACCAATAACCAATAAAAATAATATCCAGTACTGATTCCAAACAGCATAAAACAAATAACCAGCAGTCCTAACAATGCTCTAAGACCCAACTCTAACAACCTAACAATGCCAGGTAACCAATCAATCGAGTCCCTAGAACATCCTCCTCTTCATTGTCCGGATTCCACGATCACACTTTGCCTTTACCTGCACCACAAACACAAATTGAGATGCGTAAGTATTATCACAAATACTTAGTGAGGCCGTCATCCCATCTACTAGGTTATACACACAAGCATTTGAGACCCTCATACTCAAGCAACAAGCAAACACACAACAATGTATCAAACCAGGAAAAACGAGTCACGGATATAAACTAGTGTCGACCGATGCTACATCGCTGCCGATCGATGCTCCTTGACCTGGTGCCGATCGATGCCACCATATGACGCCGATCGATGCCTCACATGAAGGTGCCGACCGATGTCACAAGGTGCCGATCGATGCTCCTTCTGCAACCACGAACTGCAGACGCAAAAACATCAATCCCGAGTCCAAAACTCCAATTCCATCCCCAAACTCGCCCAGATGATCCGCAAACCTGTAGGAAACTCAAGAACAACACACCCAAGCAAGCAAACAACAATAATAACACACAAATCACCCAAATACAAGAGATCTCAAGCTTAGATCAACCATGGTCAAGCACTCACCTCTTTCAAGAAGATTCTGACCAATAAGAACGAATTCCCCCACTCCTAGCAAGCTTCTAACACCTTCCCAGCCTTAGATCTCCCAAGAACAGCAAGGAATCTCTCAATCTCTTCCCAAAAGCTCAAGAACACTTTTCTCTCTTTCTTTTTCTCTAAAAGCGGCCAAAACACACAAAAACACGACCCTAGGTCGTTTTCCCCTTTTTATAACTCGATTTAGGGATTCCCTAAACCAACCACGCAAACCGGACAATTAAAAATTGAACTGACCAAACCGGCCACAGCTGGTGTCGATCGATGCCTCACTAGAAGGTGTCGATCGACACCCTTACCAAATTACCAAAAATTGGTTTGCGGGTGTTACAATTCTTCCCCACCAAACTAGATTCGTCTTCGAATCTCAAACAACCATCAGCCAAGGACTCCCGTGCAGCCGTCTCCACGGCCCGCACTCCTCCGACCGATCTACAAAAGGTCACCTCTAGGCGATAGACTCACGCTCCAGGCGTCATTTGCTCTTGACTTTTTGGACTTTCCTTTACTCATAGGCCTAAACCTTAAGTTTTTATTGTCTCCTCATCAGACCTAAGTCTGCATGCCAAATATTGGCTCCTCATCAGGCCGAAACCCGCATGCCATAATATATAAGGAAAATTCCAAACTCGTCTCTCGGGTTGCCACCCTACAGCGCGCCCCCGGATCGTCATCCGAAGTCGATATACCAACCGTACTCCCGAGCCACAAAGTCTCTGAATATGGCAGTACTAGGAGAACCTAAGTCCCCCAAGAGTCACGAGCAAACAATTCTAAACACGTCTGAGTCCTATCCCTATCCAGGTTTCCTTCCCGTGGCTCGCGTAAAGACATCTCAATGTCCTACCAACCACATATTCCCTCACTGGAATACCTCATTACCACACAAGGATCATATACACGCCACAAGGGCCGCCACAAAGGCCAAACAAAATGTCCTAAAGAGGACCGCCACCAAGGCCAAACAAATGTCCTAAAGAGGACCGCCACCAAGGCCACACAAATGTCCTAAAGAGGACCGCCACCAAGGCACTCTGACTAAAAAGCCCGCCACAAAGGCCATCTGTCCCGAAGGACCGTCACAAAGACCATCTGTCCCGATGGACCGTCACAAAGACACTCTGGCTAAACAACCCACCACAAAGGCCATCTGTCCCGAAGGACCGTCACAAAGACACTCTGGCTAAACAGCCCGCCACAAAGGCCAAACAAATGTCCTAAAAAGGACGGCCACCAAGGCCACACAAATGTCCTAAAGAGGACCGTCACAAAGACACTCTGGCTAAAAAGCCCGTCACAAAGACCACACATTGTCTAAAAAGACCGCCGCACACGGCACACTGACTCACAAGTCCGCCACTAAGGCCACACACAAGCCCCCCTTTAAGGCTCTCTACCGCTAAAATGGACAAATTCTAACTCCCATAAAACTTTCCATATTTAGCGCTTCCCCATTTTTGGAAACTTCCCACTTCAGGAAAACTTCTATTCCGGGAAACTTTTCCCAAATCCCGCCTCACGGAAACTTTGTACCCCCGAGCACCACCTCATCTTGTTACTGAGTCGCACAACCAACCACCCCAAGCGACCGAGTAACAAGAGAGATGGGCTGGAATACTCCATTCCCGCTCCAGCCACGGATTACAGACGGAACCAGACTAGGCAAGCTCAGGTCATGGTTGCTTCTCATACCACTTCTTAAACCTTGCCTTCATCCTCGCCTCAGGCTCCCAAGTCTGCTCCTCCACACCATCGCAGTCCCAAAGGACTCTTATCAAAGGAACCTTCTTCTTCCGAAGTTTCTTGATCCTTCTCTCGAGAACCCTCACCGGTCTCGCCTCCAAAGTCATGTTAGGCTGAAGATCTTCAGGAATCTTAGCCAACAACTGATCATCCTCACGGAGACACTTCCGCAACATAGACACATTGAATACCTTGTGGAAAGCACGCATAACCTCAGGTAACTCCAGTCTATATGCCACTGGTCCAACTCGCTCAATCACTCTGAACGGACCCATATACCTCAGACTCAACTTAGTCTCAGTCAATGACCTGTTTGGACCCCGCAACATGGCCATCTTGAGGTACACTCTGTCTCCTACCTGAAACTCAAGGTCTCTCCTCCTCCTATCAGCATAACTCCTCTGCCTATCCTAAGCCTCTTTCATGTTCAGCTTGAGAACCCGAATCTTCTCTGAGGTCTCCTGAACAAAATCTGCCCCGTACATGCTCCTCTCCCCCACCTGATTCCAGCATAACGGTGTACAACACGGCCTCCCATACAAAGCCTCATAAGGAGCCATACCAAAACTCGCCTGATAGCTGTTGTTGTAAGCAAACTCTACCAGGTTCAGGTGATCTGCCCAATGGCCACCCCAATCCAAAACACACATCCTCAGCAAATCCTCCAACGTCTGGATCTTCCTCTCAGACTGTCCATCTGTCTGGGGATGATAAGCTGTACTCATATGCACCTTAGTGCCCATCTCTGCCTGAAATGCCTGCCAGAACACCGAAGTGAACTTAGAATCCCTGTCAGACACAATGCTCGCTAACACCCCATGCAATCTGACTATCTCTCTCACATACTTCTTAGCCAAGACCGCTGCTTCATCAGTCTTCTTAATGGCCAGAAAATATGCTGACTTAGTCAACCGGTCCACAATGACCCAAATAGCATCAAAGGTCCGAGACACGGGCAATCCTACCACGAAATCCATGGTGATCATATCCCACTTCCACTCAGGAATGGGTAATATCTTCAGTAACCCGCCAGGAACCTGATGCTCAGCCTTCACTAGCTGGCACACATCACACCTCGAAACCCAACTAGCCACATCCTTCTTCATCCCGACCCAATGATAGTACCTCTTGAGGTCACGTTACATCTTAGTCGCTCCTGGATGAATTGATAACTTGCTTTCATGAGCCTCTCTCAGAATCTCCTGTCTCAACTCCTCATCCTTGGGCACATAAACCCGACCGTGCACCAAGATAGTACCATTATCTGAGACCTGATACTCTGAATCCACATCCTTAGAGGCATTCACCAGCCCCAAATCCTTCTCCTGAGCCAACCGCACCCTACTCAGAAGATCTGCTCTATCTACTGCTTCCTGATATGTCTATATTTTGTCTCTCCTTAGCCTATTTTTATCATGCATTTAGCTAGGATAACTCGTTGGTTTGCATCGTTTTCTAGTTTTTTCTATACACTTTGCACGTCTAGGTAGCTCTTGCATCATCCTTGCATACATTGTGCATTTTGGAGTATTTCAGGTATTTAGGAAACGTTGGAAGCTATTCTCGTCCGAGCCATGGTCACCATCTTCATTTTCGTCCGAGCCATGGTCACCATCTTCATTCTCGTCCGAGCCATGGTCACCATCTTCGTTTCGTCCGAGCCATGGTCACCATCTGCATCTCGTCCGAGCCGTGGTCACCATCTTCGTTTCGTCCGAGCCATGGTCACCATCTTCATTCTCGTCCGAGCCATGGTCACCATCTTCATTCTCGTCCGAGCCATGGTCACCATCTTCATTCTCGTCCGAGCCATGGTCACCATCTTCGTTTCGTCCGAGCCATGGTCACCATCTTCATTCTCGTCCGAGCCATGGTCACCATCTTCATTCTCGTCCGAGCCATGGTCACCATCTCCGTCTCGTCCGAGCCATTGTCACCATCTCCGTTCCGTCCGAGCTATCCGTCCAAGCCATGCTCCTCAGCCTTCCATCCGAGCTATGATGACATTGGATTCCATTCGACGCACATAGACTTGATCGCACATGTCGGGAAGAAAGACGTTTGGTTTCACATGCTTCAGAGATTACCGAACCGACGCTTTACCTTGTCGTTTTAAGTTTTAGGGCTTTCCATGTTGGACTACTATATATACATTTTGTTAAGTCTTTGCGGAGACATCTTATTTTTTAATCTCGTTTCGTTCCCAGAAGGTTTTGAACCTAGCATCAAAAACACGTTCTCAGACTTGTATTCCGATATCGTTGAGATTTATTGAGATTTTGCATTTGATTCCTTCTACAAAGTTGTTAATCTTATTTTTATCTATCTTATTATGCTTGATTCAATGATTTCTGTGTTTGCATCCTTGACTATGATTTTCGGATCTGAGTAGTGTGGTAGTTCCTGAGGATGGGATAGATTAGGTGGAGGATCTTAGGATGTAGAGTGTTTAAGCTTTGATTGTAAAATTCCCTTCTGGACTAGAGTTAGAATTACTTGTTTCTCTCTGATCAATTGGAACTAGGTTCGAGACATTTCCGCACCCAAAAGGTGTTTGATGAAATGTCTGACCAACTAGTGCCAGAGACTTACGTTCCTAGCCTAAGAGATTAGTTGTTTAGGATGTTTGTTGACGCGAATGAACTTGTCTGTCATGCCTGCTCGACCACGTTTCTCTAGCGAGAGCTAGGTATGGAAGTGGTTGCGTCTGAGTAGCTTTTGCCAAGAGATTGGATTAGCTAAGTTGTGATGTTCATTGTTTAGGGATACTTTTCTTATGGTATGTTGAACACTCTTTAGACTAGAGACTCCACCGACATCAATTACCCCATCCTTAGGACTTCTTTCTTTCTGATTTTTATTACATTCCTAGAACTGTTTCGTTTGTTCATGCTTAGAATCGTTTGCGTTTTTATTCACTTTCGCTTCTTGTCATGCATTCTTGTTTCTAGTTCTGTGACTCATTTCCATTTCGCATTTTGATCATTCTAGGACTGTTAGATAAATACACTCTTTGAATTGGCTTAACTTGTGATTCCTTGATTGCATCTTGATTGCTAGCAACATCCCATTTGGATTGACACCTTAAATACTACAACACTTAAGGTTAATTGAACCTGCTAGGAGACACAAAAATCTTAGTATCAATTTGGCGCCGTTGCCATTTGGGATTCTTTTTGCTACATTTAAGATTTCACGTTTTGCAAGATTAAGTTATGTTACACAATCATTCTGAGTACTGACTTGCTTTGGTTTTCTGCTTGTTTGTTTTGCATCTCAGGTACCTGTTGATTGCAACCTTGCATGCACACCAGATCAAGAGGGCATCAGAATCTCCTTCCTGTGATCGACGAAATCAATCGGTTGCAACGCCCACGACAAGCTCGTCAACCCGTTGAGCATCTCGCACACATCACTATGGAACAACAGCATGAACCACATCAGGGACCGCGAAACATTGGTGCTGGGGATGCACCGAACACTCACACTCAACGTGCTGGAATCGTCCCTCCCGCCGTGCCGAACAACAATTTCGAGATCAAAAGTGGTCTGATTACCATGATCCAAGGAAACAAGTTTCACGGGTTGCCTATGGAGGATCCACTCGACCACTTGGACGAGTTCGACCGTCTTTGTGGTCTCACCAAGATCAACGGCGTCAGTGAGGATGGTTTCAAGCTGCGCCTCTTCCCATTCTCCCTGGGAGACAAGGCTCATCAATGGGAGAAAACCTTCCCAAGGGTTCAATCACCACCTGGGATGGTTGCAAGAAAGCGTTCTTGGCGAAGTTCTTCTCCAACTCCAGAACAGCACGTCTCAGGAATGAGATTTCTAGCTTTACTCAAAAGAGCTCAGAATCATTCTGTGAAGCCTGGGAGCGTTTCAAGGGTTACCACAGCCAGTGTCCACACCATGGTTTCAGCAACGAGTCACTGCTGAGCACTCTCTACCGTGGTGTACTACCAAAGATACGTATGCTGCTTGACACCGCTTCTAACGGTAACTTCATGAACAAGGACGTCGAGGAAGGTTGGCAACTGGTGGAGAATCTCGCTCAGTCCGACGGCAACTACAACGAGGATTATGACCGCACATTTCGCGGTGACGCTGGGTCTGACGAGAAGTACAAGAAGGACCTCAAGAATGTCAATGAGAAGCTCGACCGTATCTTGCTGAGCCAGCAGAGGAGCGTCCACTTCGTCTCTGAGGACGACCCTTTCCAAGTTCCAGATGGGGAGGGGGAGCAGAATGAAGAGATCAGCTATGTTCAGAATCAGGGTGGATACAACAAAGGTTACAACCCCTACAAGACAAACCCCAATTTGTCTTACCGAAGTACCAATGTTGCTAATCCACAAGATCAGGTGTACCCGCCTCAACAACAACAGCAAGGGCAACAAAAACCTTTTGTGCCTTACAATCCGGGATTCGCTCCAAAACAACAGTTCCAGCAGGGTTACCAAGCTACCTCAGGACCACCGCCAGGATTCCGACCTCAACCAGTTCAGCCTACACCAACCCCAGATCAAGAAATGAAGCAGATGATGCAACAAATTCTTCAGGGCCAAGCTAGCGGTTCCATGGATACTGCAAAGAAGTTTGCTGACCTTAGTCAAAGGATGGAATGTTCCTACAATGATCTAAATGTTAAATTCGAATCTCTGAATTCGAAGATAAGGTACATGGAAGGCCAATCTGCTTCTACTTCTACACCAAAGCCTGGCCAATTTCCAGGGAAGGCTGTTCAGAATCCCAAGGACTATGCTACTATCCAGGCTATCACCACCCAAGCTATAGATGTACAGCTCACTGAGGACAATGAGAGTTCAGATGGGGAGGATTTTCTTCAAGATGAAGTTCAGATAAAGGATCCCGTCAAGGTGCTTAAGGATCCAGTTGAGTCAGCCAAGCAATCTGATCCTCGAGCTACTGAAGAACCCGCTGCTCCCAAGGACAAACCTGTGAGATTCATCCCTCTATCGTACAAACCTCCTCTACCTTTTCCAGTGAAGTTCAAGAAGCAGCTTACTGAGAAGTACAAAGCCTTGTTCGAAAAGCAAGTCAAGGAGATTGAGTTGAGAATGCCATTGCTGGATGCATTCGCACTTGTTCCTCGCTACCAGAAATTCCTCAACGACTTAGTGATGGAGAGATCAAAAGAAGTTCAAGGCATGTCGGTACTAAGTCTTGAGTGCAGTGCAATCATTCAGAAAAAGATTGTACCCAAGAAGCTCAAAGATCCTGGATCATTCACTTTACCTTGCTCTCTTGGACCTATGTCTTTTGATAGGTGTCTATGTGATCTTGGCGCTTCAGTTAATCTTATGCCACTCTCTGTGGCTAAGAGGTTGGGTTTTACAAGGTTTAAAGGTTGCGACATCTCCCTCATCCTTGCAGATAGAACAATGAGACTTCCACATGGTATTTTAGAAGATTTACCTGTCAGGATCAGAGACGTGGAAGTGCCAACCGACTTTGTGGTTCTGGAGATGGATGAAGAACCAAAAGATCCGCTGATCTTAGGAAGACCATTCCTGGCGACTGCTGGAGCCATCATTGATGTCAGAAATAGCAAGATTGATCTTAATCTGGGCGACGACTTCATTATGAAATTTGACATCAAGGATTCTTTGAAGAAGCCAACAATAGGAGGACAAGTTTTCTACATTGAAGAGATGGATAAGTTGGCTGATGAGTTGTTGGAGGAATTAGCTGAGGAAGATCATCTCAAGACTGCTTTGACCAAGGATGGGGAAGAAGGGTTCCTGCATGAGGAAACCACTTGTTACAAGAATCTGCTAGACTCCCATAGAGAAATGGATGGACCAGAGGAGTTTGAGCAGCTATCGACGCAGATGAAGTATGTGCAGTTGAGGCAGAAACTTCAGAACGTGAGGTCTCCCACTCGAACAACGTCAAGACCCGACTCGAGACACCGACGTTCCACTGGATCGAGCCACCGCTCGAGCCGCATCTATTCCACTGTCCACCGCCATTGTCAAAACTACTCCGATCTCGTCACCTCACCAACCTCCGTCCACTCGACCAACACCATGAGGATCACCTCGAGTCGACCTGTCCATCTCAACGTTCACGCTCCATGACTCGACTGAAACTATCCGAACATGTGCGACTCGACCAACGCGGAATTACACATCCCCGACCGAAGCTTCAATGGTCTTTCTCTGCACCATCTCCTCTCTGCGACTCGAGCAGCGACTCACATCCACTCAATCCATCGAGTTGTCTCACTTTTTCAGTCCGACGTCACGACCAACGGAGTCTCTACCCCCCTCGAGCCAACACACTACGACTCGATCCTCGCTGCTTCAATACTCGAGCCGACCTACCCCCACTCGAACCAGCGTGCCAAAACAGCTCCCGGAACCACCATTCTTCCCCGTCGAACCCACACCTGATCCGGAGAGTTCACTCACCACCATCCCATTCCACTCGATCGGTTTATCCTCTCTTCGCACTTTCGAGTTTAAAATTTTGTAATTGCTCTTGTTACTTGTTTACTAACATATTAACGTTTAGCTTTGAGTTCATCATGTTTCAGCGGAACAGAAAGAGTACTGAGCTCATACATGGGATGAGAGAGGCGTATGGGAGTGTAGGTGGAGAACGCTCATCAGCTGAGTCCATGACAAAGCGTTTCCTTAAAATGAAGAACATGGTTAACGAAGTTGTTGGAGGTTCAGAACAGGCAGTGGGGTCAAGCAGACCTGTCAAGCCGTTCACCAAGAGCAAGAGTCGCGGGAAGAGGCTGGTACCAGCTTCTAACTCAAGAGAGGAGGACATTGATTACGAACAGGAGGGACCTGAGTTGCGTTCAGGACAAGCGCCCAGAAAATCTGTACGAAGGAAGGCAAGAGATAGGGCGTTGAGCAGTTTCACAAAGATGTTCACGAACTTCATGTGTAAGGTCAGCTGTTCTACATCCACTACCATCGTCCCAATGTTTATCCCTGAGAACACCAGACCAATGTCGGGACGCGCCTCCGCGACTCTCGAGCCAACTCGTCAAAGAACACTCTCTCTGGTTCCCTCCCTAGCACATCAATCTTCATATGTGTCACGGGAGCATCAGCCTTCATCCGCTCCTTCGCAACACTCGTCTCATGAGTCCAGGGAGAGGAGGAGACAAGGTTTGCGAGGTTCCAGAGCTTCCTCAAGTCATCGATCAGCGTGTCATTCTGCAGCTCGCGATGAGCACGAGGTTGAGGTTGAGCAGCGAGATGACACTCAAGATGATCATCAGGGCATGCACGGGGTTGAGCAGCAGGGCGAACAACAAGGTGATTATCATCCTACGGAGGTGGTAGTATTAGTCTCGGACCATGGCGAATCCAGAGTCGACGACATGCAGTGCGACGAGCAGCCGAGCACTTATCGAACACGCAAGCGGTTGAGCAACAAGTCGACCAACCCGGTGAGACCACTCCTGCGGATCCCGAACACGGTGAAGGACAGAGCCAGTACCACGCCCCAACTCCTTGGGCGAGCTCAGACTCCTTCTTCTACTACTGAGGTACTCCTACCTTCCATTGTATATACCATTTCATTTCTGCATTGCTTCTGTTGAGATTCTTAAATCCACCTGCAAATTTTTCTTACACAGAGACTGTGTAATTTAAGTTTGGGGAGGGTTTGGGATGATGTATCTGACGTTGTGTTCTGTGATTCTTATTTCAATTTTTGCATCATATCATGTTTGAGATAGCATCCATTTATTTGCATACAAAAATAAAAAAAAAAAAACCAAAAAATTGAAAAAATTCGAAAATCTCCACAAAAACAGAGTGTTCATGTAGTTTGCATTTGCATTTTAGGATTGAGTCTAATGTTGTGCATGTAGGGTTGTTGCATTTAGCATAGGGGTTGATGATGATTGTAACCTTGGTAGCATGCTGAATTCAATAGGATAGGATCAAGGCCCTTGTTATTAGTTCTTTGATGCATGTTGATTGAATTTGAAAATGTAAGATTGAAGCATGTTCTGAATTGATGTCGTTCCCTATCTACTTGAACCTAATTCTGACTTGCAATTATCCTGTTATGCATTGAATATGAACTCATGGATACCATATACATACTTGGATTGTCTTTCACGTTTTTACCACCCTTGTCAATCCAAGTAGCTGATTCCCATCTTTGGAACAGTTCCCCGCACCCTTAACCAACCGTTCTTTCAAGCCAATTGTATTCTTGAGTGTCAGGTCTTTTCCGAGTTGAGCTTGTTAGAAAGTGTTAGGTTCTAACCGACAAGAGTAGGATCCTGTGTAGCTCTAGTTTGCGTTATCCGGACTAGTAGGACTAGGTGAGAACTTGACATTGGGTATTGGGTTTGGATTTGTGCAGAAAAGTAAAGGGGAGAAAGTCTTAAGGAAGAAGATGTGTTTTCAAAGTTTACACGTCTAGTAAAGGATTTGGGGTGAGCAAAGTAAAAAGAATAATTGGTTCTGGGCATGAAAAAAAAAAAAAAAAATTAGACAAAGAAAAGAAAGTAAAAATGCTTAAGATGTCTAGAGTCTTCAGAAGAAAAGAGAATGAACCATAGTGATATTAGAGTTTTCCCAATCCGCTAGAGTGATAAGAAGTGAACTCTTCCTAAGACCAAATCTAAAGAATGAAAGAATGGGTTTGAGATGAAGTTTCTGATGAAGGGTAGAGATAGGTCCAACTTTGGTTTAGAATGTTTTTTGGGTAGACAGGGCGCTGCTCTTGTATGCATCAGTTGGTTTCAACCTTTAGCCTTCTCTTAAGCTCAACTCATTTTTGTGAGAGAACCTTGTCATGTATTGATGAAACCACTCGAGAAGGAGACCATCTAAGTCTCCAACCCTTCACCCTAGCCAAATGAGTTCAACGACATTGCTTAGCTTGATTCACGGTTCTCTGTTAATGAATGTTAAAGGGAATGATTGATAGGACTGCATGTGTAGAAAAAATATATAGAGTTCTTTCACCATGCATCATAGAACTAAAAACAAGGACCTTGATTCTAACTATTTTATTTAGCATGTTTTAGGTTCTGAGACCCCATCTTCACACCTCTTCTCCATACTCTATTCTTGATTGTTTGCTTGAGGGCAAGCAAAGAGTAAGTTTGGGGGAGTTGATATGTCTATATTTTGTCTCTCCTTAGCCTATTTTTATCATGCATTTAGCTAGGATAACTCGTTGGTTTGCATCGTTTTCTAGTTTTTTCTATACACTTTGCACGTCTAGGTAGCTCTTGCATCATCCTTGCATACATTGTGCATTTTGGAGTATTTCAGGTATTTAGGAAACGTTGGAAGCTATTCTCGTCCGAGCCATGGTCACCATCTTCATTTTCGTCCGAGCCATGGTCACCATCTTCATTCTCGTCCGAGCCATGGTCACCATCTTCGTTTCGTCCGAGCCATGGTCACCATCTGCATCTCGTCCGAGCCGTGGTCACCATCTTCGTTTCGTCCGAGCCATGGTCACCATCTTCATTCTCGTCCGAGCCATGGTCACCATCTTCATTCTCGTCCGAGCCATGGTCACCATCTTCATTCTCGTCCGAGCCATGGTCACCATCTTCGTTTCGTCCGAGCCATGGTCACCATCTTCATTCTCGTCCGAGCCATGGTCACCATCTTCATTCTCGTCCGAGCCATGGTCACCATCTCCGTCTCGTCCGAGCCATTGTCACCATCTCCGTTCCGTCCGAGCTATCCGTCCAAGCCATGCTCCTCAGCCTTCCATCCGAGCTATGATGACATTGGATTCCATTCGACGCACATAGACTTGATCGCACATGTCGGGAAGAAAGACGTTTGGTTTCACATGCTTCAGGAGATTACCGAACCGACGCTTTACCTTGTCGTTTTAAGTTTTAGGGCTTTCCATGTTGGACTACTATATATACATTTTGTTAAGTCTTTGCGGAGACATCTTATTTTTAATCTCGTTTTCGTTCCCAGAAGGTTTTGAACCTAGCATCAAAAACACGTTTCAGACTTGTATTCCGATATCGTTGAGATTTATTGAGATTTTGCATTTGATTCCTTCTACAAAGTTGTTAATCTTATTTTTATCTATCTTATTATGCTTGATTCAATGATTTCTGTGTTTGCATCCTTGACTATGATTTTCGGATCTGAGTAGTGTGGTAGTTCCTGAGGATGGGATAGATTAGGTGGAGGATCTTAGGATGTAGAGTGTTTAAGCTTTGATTGTAAAATTCCCTTCTGGACTAGAGTTAGAATTACTTGTTTCTCTCTGATCAATTGGAACTAGGTTCGAGACATTTCCGCACCCAAAAGGTGTTTGATGAAATGTCTGACCAACTAGTGCCAGAGACTTACGTTCCTAGCCTAAGAGATTAGTTGTTTAGGATGTTTGTTGACGCGAATGAACTTGTCTGTCATGCCTGCTCGACCACGTTTCTCTAGCGAGAGCTAGGTATGGAAGTGGTTGCGTCTGAGTAGCTTTTGCCAAGAGATTGGATTAGCTAAGTTGTGATGTTCATTGTTTAGGGATACTTTTCTTATGGTATGTTGAACACTCTTTAGACTAGGAGACTCCACCGACATCAATTACCCCATCCTTAGGACTTCTTTCTTTCTGATTTTTATTACATTCCTAGAACTGTTTCGTTTGTTCATGCTTAGAATCGTTTGCGTTTTTATTCACTTTCGCTTCTTGTCATGCATTCTTGTTTCTAGTTCTGTGACTCATTTCCATTTCGCATTTTGATCATTCTAGGACTGTTAGATAAATACACTCTTTGAATTGGCTTAACTTGTGATTCCTTGATTGCATCTTGATTGCTAGCAACATCCCATTTGGATTGACACCTTAAATACTACAACACTTAAGGTTAATTGAACCTGCTAGGAGACACAAAAATCTTAGTATCACTTCCAAACCCAACGGTTCTTGTGAAACAGCACATAAGCTCAAAGCACTGATCTCTCCTACCAGAGACTCCAACTCCTGCTCCTGAGCCGAAGCTACCCTCTTCCGACTCAGAGCATCTGCAACCGTGTTAGCCTTACCAGGATGATAGGCTATCTCCAAATCATAATCCGCCACAAGCTCCATCCACCGCCTCTGTCTCAAATTCAGCTCAGGCTGAGTGAATATATACTTTAGGCTCTTATGATCTGTAAACACCTGTACCTTTGCACCATAAAGATAAGATCTCCAAATCTTCAGGGCAAAAACTACAGCACCCATCTCCAAATCATGAATAGGATAGTTACCTTCATGCACCCGCAACTGCCGCGAAGCATAGGCAATTACCTTCCCATGCTGCATCAGAACGCACCCCAAACCAACTCTAGATGCATCTGTATAAACCACATAGGGTTCTCCCTGCTCAGGCAAAGCCAACACTGGCGCAGTAGTCAACATCTCCTTCAGGCTTGCAAAGCCTTCCTCACACTCTTCTGACCAGACAAAAGGAACATCGTTCCCTGTCAACTTAGTCATAGGACGTGCTCTGCTTGCAAATCCCTGCACAAATCTCCTGTAATAGCCTGCCAATCCAAGAAAACTCCTGATCTCTGTGGCATTCTGCGGTCTAGGCCAATCTCTGATAGCCTGAATCTTCTCTGGATCTACTGAAACCCCCTCAGCAGAAACAATATGACCCAGAAAGCCCATCTCACGCTGCCAAAAACTGCACTTGCTCAACTTAGCAAACAACTTCTGCTCCCGCAGCTTCTCCATAACTGCCCTCAAATGCACTGCATGCTCCTCAGGACTCTTAGAATAAACCAGAATATCGTCGATGAAAATGATGACAGATACATCCAGAAACTCCTGAAACACACTGTTCATCAATCTCATAAACGCTGCTGGTGCGTTAGTCAACCCGAAAGGCATCACCACAAACTCATAGTGCCCATACCTCGTCCTGAAAGCAGTCTTCCTCACATCTGCCTCATCTATCGGTATCTGATGATAACCCGATACCAGATCTACCTTGGAGAACCAAGTAGCACCCCTCAACTGATCCAACAACTCATCGATCCTAGGAAGAGGATACTTGTTCTTCACCGTGACCCGGTTCAAACTCCGATAATCGATACACAACCTGAAGCTTCCATCCTTTTTCTTCACAAACAACACCGGCGCTCCCCACGGTGATACGCTAGGACGGATGAATCCCTTACTCAACAAATCCTCTAGCTGCTTCTTTAGCTCTGCCATCTCTGCTGGAGCCATTCTGTAAGGAGCCTTGGATAACAGTGTCGTCCCCGGTTCCAGTTCATTGGTGAAAGGATCCGACCGAGATGGTGGTAATCCCTGCAAAGACTGAAACACATCCTCAAACTCCTCTACTACCGGAATACCGCTAACCGTAGACTTTCCTACTGACTCTGGCATAGATATAGTAACCAAATAAGCCTCACGGCCCTTCTCGATCATCTTCCCAGCCTGAATGGCTGAGATCACGAGACTCCCCGAAGTCGGTCTAATACCCTGAAAAACCAACTTCTCTCCTAGACGCTCAAACTCCACTCTACCCCGATGGCAATCCAAATGCACCATATACCGATGCAACCAATCCATCCCGAGAATAACATCATATAGCTCCACTGGACTGATAAGCAAATCCGCTGGCCACGACTCCCCTGCGATCTGAATATCAACCCCTCTAGCTCGGCCAAAAACTCTCAGGAACTTTCCCCCAGCAACTCTGACAACTCCAGTACGCTCCCCGGGATCCCCTAAGATTCCCGCACACTCTGCACAATCTGGAGTAATGAAGCTATGAGAAGCTCCAGAATCAAACATAACGTGGGACTTAAACCCGCCCACCAACAAGGTCCCTACACAAACCTCATGTGTTGAGAACCTAACACTTATTCACAGGAAACATATACAATCTGAATCTACTAAAATTCACAAAGTTAAAGTACCAGAAAATATACATGTGATCGCCCCGGCACTGGTTCCACCAGTCTCTGCCGTCGTGTAAGCACGTGGCGTCTGCTCAATCCGTGCCACCTGCTGACCTCCAGGCTGCACCTGCTGCAACGCTGCCACTGCTACCGGCTGCAACTTGGGACAGAAAGGCCTGATGTGCCCTGCCTCCCTACAATGATAACATACCCGAGGCCCCGCCGTCGGAACACTCCTCTTGGGACAACTAGCAACCTTGTGATCCTTGCTCCCACAACCGAAGCAACCCGCACCACTCGGCTTCTGCGTAGCCTCCCACTTCCTCTTGGTTCCCTGGGCATGCCTACCGCCCCTGCTAGAACCACCCTGCTGCTGAGCCTTACCAGGCTGAGCTACTGGAGCAACCGACACTGACTGTGCCCGGATATCCTCCTCAATCTCTGCTGCTGTCTCAACCAGCTCTGCACGCGTAGCATAAGACCTCCCTCTACAATGAACTCTCAAATCATCACGTAGAGCCCTCAAAAACCTTCTGATCTGAGCCTCCTCAGACTCCATAGCCCGACCCCCATAACAAAGAAGTCGACTGAACTCCAAGTCCAGCTCCCGCACTGACCGTGTCCCCTGAGACAACTGAAGGAACTGCACCTCCAAACGATCCAATGCCTCTCTAGGAAAATACTTGCGGTTGAACTCCAAAACGAAGTCAGCCCAAGTCATCTCCCGCTGCACCCTCCTAGCAGCCGCAGATCTCCACCACAACTCATCATCACCACTCAAGAAGTAGACCCCTATGTCCACCCAAAACTCCTCAGGACATCTCAGAGTATGGAAGTTATGTTCCACTCTCGTCCTCCACGCATCCGCAGCAGTAGGACCTACTCCTCCCGAAAACTGCTCAGTACGCAACCGACCCATCTCTGTCAACATACTGAGATAAAGAGCATGGACCCCCGCATCCGCAGCCACCACTGGCTGCCGCTCCTCCACCACCACTGGTGGCACTACCTGAGCCTGAGCCGGTACCACTGGTGGTAACCGCTCTAACACCTGTCCACGACCGCGTCCACGACCACGACCAGCAACAGCATCCTCTCTAACCATCTGCACTACCATGAACAAAAGGCTAAGCACACAATTTCTAATTAACACAGAAATAAAAAAAAAACTCACCGTAGAATCACAAGTAGGCTCGAAGAGGATGTTCTAGGACTCCATGCCACACACAATTGACTAACTCACATAATCAATCAAGACATGCAATCCCAAACATCTACAATAGAAACCTAGTGAACCCAAACCTAGAACCGTAAGGGCTCTGATACCAAAATGAAACGACCGACCTTTTTTTTTTTTAATAAATAATAAATAATAAATAAACTACAGCTAGTGGTCCCATACCCACTAGCCACGTAAACACCAACACATTCAACAGCGAAAATAACATACCAATAAATATCCAATAAACCAATAACCAATAAAAATAATATCCAGTACTGATTCCAAACAGCATAAAACAAATAACCAGCAGTCCTAACAATGCTCTAAGACCCAACTCTAACAACCTAACAATGCCAGGTAACCAATCAATCGAATCCCTAGAACATCCTCCTCTTCATTGCCTGGATTCCACGATCACACTTTGCCTTTACCTGCACCACAAACACAAATTGAGATGCGTAAGTATTATCACAAATACTTAGTGAGGCCGTCCTCCCATCTACTAGGTTATACACACAAGTATTTGAGACCCTCATACTCAAGCAACAAGCAAACACACAACAATGCATCAAACCAGGAAAAACGAGTCACGGATATAAACTAGTGTCGACCGATGCTACATCGGTGCCGATCGATGCTCCTTGACCTGGTGCCGATCGATGCCACCATATGACGCCGATCGATGCCTCACATGAAGGTGCCGACCGATGCCACAAGGTGCCGATCGATGCTCCTTCTGCAACCACGAACTGCAGACGCGAAAACATCAATCCCGAGTCCAAAACTCCAATTCCATCCCCAAACTCGCCCAGATGATCCGCAAACCTGTAGGAAACTCAAGAACAACACACCCAAGCAAGCAAACAACAATAATAACACACAAATCACCCAAATACAAGAGATCTCAAGCTTTGATCAACTATGGTCAAGCACTCACCTCTTTCAAGAAGATTCTGACCAATAAGAACGAATTCCCCCACTCCTAGCAAGCTTCTAACACCTTCCCAGCCTTAGATCTCCCAAGAACAGCAAGGAATCTCTCAATCTCTTCCCAAAAGCTCAAGAACACTTTTCTCTCTTTCTTTTTCTCTAAAAGCGGCCAAAACACACAAAAACACGACCCTAGGTCGTTTTCCCCTTTTTACAACTTGATTTAGGGATTCCCTAAACCAACCACGCAAACCGGACAATTAAAAATTGAACCAACCAAACCGGCCACAGCTGGTGTCGATCGATGCCTCACTAGAAGGTGTCGATCGACACCCTTACCAACTTACCAAAATTTGGTTTGCGGGTGTTACAATTTTCATCTTCTATTTGATTGTTTCTCTTTACTTCAGTCTCAATTTTTCTTTTTTTTTCTCTAATTTTATTTCTTTCTTCTTTCTTTATTTGTTTTCGTCATCTTTTTGCTTGTTTCTCTTTATTTCTGTCACCATTTTTCTGTTTTCTCTAATTTAACTAATTTCTTCTTTCTTTATTTGTTTTCATCATCTGTTTGCTTTTTTCTCTTTACTTCAGTCTCCATTTTGTTTTTTTCTCTAATTTTATTTTTTTCTTCTTTCTTTATTTATTTTCATCATCTGTTTGCTTGTTTCTATTTACTTCAGTCTCTATTTTTCTGTTTTCTCTAATTTTATTTCTTTCTTCTTTATTTATTTGTTTTCATCATCTGTTTGTTTGTTTCTCTTTACTTCAGTCTCCATTTTTATGTTTTCTCTAATTTTATTTCTTTCTTCTTTCTTTATTTATTTCCATCATATGTTTGCTTGTTTCTCTTTACTTCAGTCTCTATTTTTCTGTTTTCTCTAATTTTATTTCTTTCTTCTTTCTTTATTTGTTTTCATCATCGGTTTGCTTGTTTCTCTTTGCTTCAGTCTCTATTTTTCTTTTTTTCACTAATTTTATTTCTTTCTTCTTTCTTTATTTGTTTTCATCATTTGTTTGTTTTTTCTCTAATTTTAATTCTTTCTTCTTTCTTTATTTGTTTTCATCATCTGTTTGCTTGTTTCTCTGTACTTCAATCTCCGTTTCTCTTTTTTCTCTAATTTTATTTCTTTCTTCTTTCTTTATTTGTTTTCATCATCTGTTTGCTTGTTTCTCTTTACTTCAGTCTCCATTTTTCTTTTTTCTCTAATTTTATTTCTTTCTTCTTTTTTTATTTGTTTTCATCATCTGTTTGCTTGTTTCTCTTTACTTCAGTCTCCATTTTTCTTTTTTCTCTAATTTTATTTCTTTCTTCTTTCTTTATTTGTTTTCATCATCTGTTTGCTTGTTTCTCTGTACTTCAATCTCCGTTTTTCTTTTTTCTCTAATTTTATTTCTTTTTTCATTCTTTATTTGTTTTCATCATCTGTTTGCTTGTTTCTCTGTACTTCAATCTCCGTTTTTCTTTTTTCTCTAATTTTATTTCCTTCTTCTTTCTTTATTTGTTTTCATCATCTGTTTGCTTGTTTCTCTTTACTTCAGTCAACATTTTTCTTTTTTCTCTAATTTTATTTCTTTCTTCTTTCTTTATTTGTTTTCATCATCTGTTTGCTTGTTTCTCTTTACTTCAGTCTCCCATTTTCTTTTTTCTCTAATTTTATTTCTTTCTTCTTTCTTTAATTGTTTTCATCATCTGTTTGCTTGTTTCTCTTTACTTCAGTCTCTATTTTTCTACTTTCTCGAATTTTATTTCTTTCTTCTTTCTTTATTTATGTTGATCATATGTTTGCTTGTTTCTCTTTACTTCAGTCTCCGTTTTTCTGTTTTCTCTAAATTTATTACTTTCTTTTTTCTTTATTTGTTGTCATCATCTTTTTGCTTGTTTGTCTTTACTCCAGTCTCCATTTTTCTGTTTTCTCTAATTTTATTTCTTTCGTCTTACTTTATTTGTTTTCATCATCTGTTTGCTTGTTTCTCTTTACTTCAGTCTCCATTTTGTTTTTTTCTCTAATTTTATTTTTTTCTTCTTTCTTTATTTCTTTTCATCATCTGTTTGCTTGTTTCTATTTACTTCAGTCTCCATTTTTCTGTTTTCTCTAATTTTATTTCTTTCTTCTTTATTTATTTGTTTTCATCATCTGTTTGCTTATTTCTCTTTACTTCAGTCTCCATTTTTCTGCTTTCTCTAATTTTATTTCTTTCTTTTTTCTTTATTTGTTTTCATCATCTGTTTATTTGTTTCTCTGTACTTCAATCTCCGTTTTTCTTTTTTCTCTAATTTTATTTCTTTCTTCTTTCTTTATTTGTTTTCATCATTTGTTTGCTTGTGCCTCTTTACTGCAGTCTCCATTTTTCTGCTTTCTCTAATTTTATTTATTTCTTCTTTCATTATTTTTTTTCATCATCTGTTTGCTTGTTTCTCTTTATTTCAGTCTCTATTTTTCTTTTGTCTCTAATTTTATTTATTTCTTCTTTTTTTATTTGTTTTCATCATCTGTTTGCTTGTTTCTCTTTACTTCAGTCTCCAATTTTCTCCTTTCAATAATTTTATTTCTTTCTTCTTTCTTTGTTTGTTTTCATCATCTGTTTGCTTGTTTCCCTTTACTTCAGTCTCAATTTTTCTGCTTTCTATAATTTTATTTCTTTCTTTTCTTCTTTATTTGTTTTCATCATCTCTTTGCTTGTTTCTCTTTACTTCAGTCTCCATTTTTTTTTTCTTCTTTCCTTATTCATTTTCATCTTCTATTTGATTGTTTCTCTTTACTTCAGTTTCCATTTTTCTTTTTTTTCTCTAATATTATTTCTTTCTTCTTTTTTTATTTGTTTTCATCATCTGTTTGCTTGTTTCTCTTAACTTCAGTCTCCATTTTTCTGTTTTCTCTAATTTTATTTTTTTATTTATTTTCATCATCGCTTTGCTTATTTCTCTTTATTTCAATCTCCATTTTTCTGTTTTCTCTAATTTAATTTCTTTATTCTTTCTTTATTTGTTTTCATCGTCTTTTTGCTTGTTTCTCTTTACTTCACTTTAGTCTCCATTTTACTTTTTTCTCTAATTTTATTTCTTTCTTCTTTCTTTATTTATTTCCATCATCTGTTTGCTTGTTTCTCTTTACTTCAGTTTCCATTTTTCTTTTTTTTTCTCTAATTTTATTTCTTTCTTCTTTCTTTATTTGTTTTCATCATCTTTTTGCTTGTTTCTCTTTACTTCTGTCTCCATTTTTCTGTTTTCTCTAATTTTATTTCTTTCTTCTTTATTTATTTGTTTTCATCATCTGTTTGCTTGTTTCTCTTTACTTCAGTATTCATTTTTCTGTTTTCTCTAATTATATTTCTTTCTTCTTTCTTTATTTGTTTTCATCATCTGTTTGCTTGTTTCCCTTTACTTCAGTCTCCATTTTTCTGCTTTCTATAATTTTATTTCTTTTTTATTTCTTTATTTATTTTCATCAACTCTTTGCTTGTTTCTCTTTACTTCAGTCTCCATTATTTTTTTCTTCTTTCCTTATTCATTTTCATTTTCTATTTGATTGTTTCTCTTTACTTCAGTTTCTATTTTTTTTTTCTTTCATATTATTTCTTTCTTCTTTCTTTATTTGTTTTCATCATCTTTTTGCTTGTTTGTCTTTACTTCAGTCTCCATTTTTCTGTTCTCTCTAATTTTATTTCTTTCTTCTTTCTTTCTTTGTTCTCATCATCTGTTTGCTTGTTTCTCTTTACTTCAGTCTACATTCTTCTTTTTTCACTAATTTTATTTATTTCTTCTTTCTTTATTTGTTTTCATCATTTGTTTGTTTTTTTCTCTTTAATTCAGTCCCCATTTTTTTCTCTAATTTTATTTCTTTCTTCTTTCTTTATTTGTTTTCATCATCTGTTTGCTTGTTTCCCTTTACTTCTGTCTCCATTTTTCTGCTTTCTATAATTTTATTTCTTTCTATTTTCTTTATTTGTTTTCATCATCTCTTTGCTTGTTTCTCTTTACTTCAGTTTCCATTTTTCTGTTTTATTTAATTTTATTTCTTTATTTGTTTTCATCATCTGTTTGCTTGTTTCTCTTTACTTCAGTCTCCAATTTTCTCCTTTCAATAATTTTATTTCTTTATTCTTTCTTTATTTGTTTTCATCTTCTGTTTGTTTGTTTCCCTTTACTTCAGTCTCCATTTTTCTGCTTTCTATAATTTTATTTCTTTCTTTTTTCTTTATCTGTTTTCATCATCTCTTTGCTTGTTTCTCTTTACTTCAGTCTCTATTTTTTTTTTCTTCTTTCCTTATTCATTTCCATCTTCTATTTGATTGTTTCTCTTTACTTCAGTTTCCATTTTTCTTTTTTTCTCTAATATTATTTTTCTTCTTCTTTCTTTATTTGTTTTCATCATCTGTTTGTTTGTTTCTCTTTACTCCAGTCTCCATTTTTCTGTTTTCTCTAATTTTATTTTTTTATTTATTTTCATCATCGCTTTGCTTATTTCTCTTTATTTCAGTCTCAATTTTTCTGTTTTCTCTAATTTAATTTCTTTCTTCTTTATTTATTTTCATCATCTTTTTGCTTGTTTCTCTTTACTTCACTTCAGTCTCCATTTTTTTTTCTCTAATTTTATTTCTTTCTTCTTTCTGTATTTATTTCCATCATCTGTTTGCTTGTTTCTCTTTACTTCAGTCTCCATTTTTCTTTTTTCTCTAATTTTATTTCTTTCTTCTTTCTTTATTTGTTTTCATCATCTGTTTGTTTGTGCCTCTTTAATTCAGTCTCCATTTTTCTGCTTTCTTTAATTTTATTCCTTTCTTCTTTCTTTATTTATTTTCATCTTCTATTTGATTGTTTCTCTTTAGTTCAGTCTCCATTTTTCTTTTTTTTCTCTAATTTTATTTATTTCTTCTTTCTTTCTTTGTTTTCATCATCTTTTTGCTTGTTTCCCTTTACTTCTGTCTCCATTTTTCTGTTTTCTCTAATTTTATTTCTTTCTGTTTTATTTATTTGTTTTCATCATCTGTTTGCTTGTTTCTCTTTACTTCAGTCTTCATTTTTCTATTTTCTCTAATTTTATTTCTTTTTTCTTTCTTTATTTGTTTTCATCATCTGTTTGCGTGTTTCCCTTTACTTCAGTCTCCATTTTTCTGCTTTCTATAATTTTATTTCTTTCTTTTTTCTTTATTTGATTTCATCATCTCTTTGCTTGTTTTTCTTTACTTCAGTCTCCATTTTTTTTTCTTCTTTCCTTATTCATTTTCATCTTCTATTTGATTATTTCTCTTTACTTCAGTCTCCATTTTTCTTTTTTCTTTAATTTTATTTCTTTCTTCTTTCTTTATTTGTTTTCATCATCTTTTTGCTTGTTTGTCTTTACTTCTGTCTCCATTTTTCTGTTTTCTCTAATTTTATTTATTTTTTCTTTCTTTATTTGTTTTCATCATCTGTTTGCTTGTTTCTCTTTACTTCAGTCTCCATTTTGTTTTTTTCTCTAACTTTATTTTTTTCTTCTTTCTTTATTTCTTTTCATCATCTGTTTGCTTGTTTCTATTTACTTCAGTCTCCATTTTTCCGTTTTCTCTAATTTTATTTCTTTCTTCTTTATTTATTTGTTTTCATCATCTGTTTGCTTATTTCTCTTTACTTCAGTCTCCATTTTCTGTTTTCTCTAATTTTATTTCTTTCTTTTTTCTTTATTTGTTTTCATCATCTGTTTGCTTTTTTCTCTGTACTTCAATCTCCGTTTTTCTTTTTTTCTCTAATTTTATTTCTTTCTTCTTTCTTTATTTGTTTTCATCATCTGTTTGCTTGTTTCTATTTACTTCAGTCTCCATTTTTCTGTTTTCTCTAATTTTATTTCTTTCTTCTTTATTTATTTGTTTTCATCATCTGTTTGCTTATTTCTCTTTACTTCAGTCTCCATTTTTCTGCTTTCTCTAATTTTGATTCTTTCTTCTTTCATTATTTGTTTTCATCATCTGTTTGCTTGTTTCTCTTTATTTCAGTCTCTATTTTTCTTTGGTCTATAATTTTATTTCTTTCTTCTTTCTTTATTTGTTTTCATCATCTGTTTGCTTGTTTCTCTTTACTTCAATCTCCATTTTTCTGTTTTCTTTAATTTTATTTTTTTATTTGTTTTCATCATCTGTTTGCTTGTTTCTCTTTACTTCAGTCTCCAATTTTCTCCATTCAATAATTTTATTTCTTTATTCTTTCTTTATTTGTTTTCATCATCTGTTTGCTTGTTTCCCTTTACTCCAGTCTCCATTTTTCCGGTTTCTATAATTTTCTTTCTTTCTTTTTTCTTTATTTGTTTTCATCATCTCTTTGCTTGTTTCTCTTTACTTCAATCTCCATTTTTTTTTCTTCTTTCCTTATTCATTTTCATCTTCTATTTGATTGTTTCTCTTTACTTCAGTTTCCATTTTTCTTTTTTTTTGTCTAATATTATTTCTTTCTTCTTTCTTTATTTGTTTTCATCATCTGTTTGTTTGTTTCTCTTTTCTTCAGTCTCCATTTTTCTGTTTTCTCTAATTTTATTTTTTTTATTTAGTTTCGTCATCGCTTTGCTTATTTCTCTTTATTTCAGTCTCCATTTTTCTGTTTTCTCTAATTTAATTTCTTTCTTCTTTCTTTATTTGTTTTCATCATCTTTTTGCTTGTTTCTCTTTACTTCACTTCTGTCTCCATTTTTCTGTTTTCTTTAATTTTATTTCTTTCTTCTTTCTTTATTTATTTTCATCTTCTATTTGATTGTTTCTTTTTACTTCAGTATCCATTTTTCTTTTTTTTTTTCTCTAATTTTATTTCTTTCTTCTTTCTTTATTTGTTTTCATCATATTTTTGTTTGTTTCTCTTTACTTCAGTCTCCATTTTTCTGTTTTCTCTAATTTTATATCTTTCTTCTTTATTTATTTGTTTTCATCATTTGTTTGCTTGTTTCTCTTTACTTCAGTCTTCATTTTTCTGTTTTCTCTAATTTTATTTCTTTCTTCTTTCTTTATTTGTTTTCATCATCTGTTTGCTTGTTTCTTTTTACTTGAGTCTCCATTTTTATTTTTTCTCTAATTTTATTTCTTTCTTCTTTCTTTATTTGTTTACATCATCTGTTTGCTTTTTTTTTACTTTAGTGAATATATTTATATACATAGAGGTGGAATTGTAGATGAATATATAATACAAACAACTATCGTTTTATAGACAAAACATATGATATATAAAAATTCTAAAGTCATTAAATATTTTGACAATTCTAATAGATTATATATATTGATAATCCAATATTAAATGTACTTACTATTTATTTTCCTTCGTACAGGATGTTGGTTATTTATCTAGTTTTTTGGAAAGGTAAAAACAATTATGAGTGAAAAAATACAAACAGATTTATAATCTAAATGACTTCATTAAAAATTTAAAACTTTATTTTAAAGAAAAATCCATAAACCTTTAGTTAAATAAATAAGCCTTACAAAAAATTCATTCTTATAATAATATATATTTAGTAATTTTAAAAACTACTTGCAAATGGTTGATTATTAAAAATTTGGAACAATTGAAATATTAATAGAAAAATGAAAACAATGTTTTCTCAGTAACTTACACATAAATAGGACTGCACTTACATGATTAGTAAATGAATGCAGAGTTTCTCCGAGTGATCAGATCTTAAATATGAAATTTACCGAATATTTCAATGCTTCAATTAAATGGTTAGGATAATTTCTTTTAATATGTATTAATAAATAAAGATAATTTATGAAGAATTTTACTTAGTTAAAGATGTGAACATTTGAATAGACACAACTGTTCAGAAAAATTACAACTGTTCGTAAGAGACACAACTTTACAGTTAACATACATTTACAATTTTTCAAAAAGACGCAACAATATAATTTTTTTCTCAAAAAAGATTAATAAAAAATATTTTTATGAAAGTCATAATGAAAAGACACAATTGTTTTTCGCATTTATTCAGCTTGCTATTATCATATGTTAAAAAAGAAAATTAAAAATTTCCCAAAAGAAGAACAAATGTATATAATCCTAAAGACGTGTACATTTGAACTAAAAGGAAAGTTGATTGTTACAAAAGAAGAACAAATTATATAGATTACTAAAGATATGAATATTTGAATAGGTGTGATTTTTGAAAGAATGTTTAAAATATGATTCCAGGAGGTACAACAAAGAGATGCAAAAACTAAGAGGTACAACAAAGAGATGTTTACACGGTTTAAAATCATGTTTCCAGGATGTACAACAAAGAGATGCAAAAACTAAGAGGTGTGATTTTTGAAAGATGGGGGTGCGACGAAAAGACACGATTAATAATTTTAAATCGTTGGATTAAAACTGGAACCAATCTCATCCGTTGGATTAAAAGTTGACACAAAAAAGTGGATTTAAATATGGGGGTGTAATGAAAAGACATGAATAATAGGTACAACAAAGAGGTGTAAGACATAGAGGTACAACAAAGAGGTGTAACACATAGAGGTGTGAAATTAAAATGTGTAAAAATTAATGGATGTGATTTTTAAAACCAGGAGGTACAACAAAGAGATGCAAAGACTAAGAGGTGTGATTTAAAAGATGTAAAAATAAATGGATGTGATTTTGAAACCAGGAGGTACAACAAAGAGATGCAAAAACTAAGAGGTGTGATTTTTGAAAGATGGGGGTGCGATGAAAAGACACGATTAATAATTTTAAACCGTTGGATTAAAACTGGAACCAATCTCATCCGTTGGATTAAAAGTTGACACAAAAAAGTAGAGGTGGGCATTTTAACCGAATCGAACCGAAGCGAACCGACCCAACCGAACCCAAACCGACCTAAACCAAACCCATAAATACATTCAAACCATTTGGTTCTATTTATCCTTAACCCGAACGGTTCGGTTCGGTTCGGTTTAAAACCGAACCGATAACCCAATGTGTTTTTTTTTTAAATTAATACTATTATAATTTGTAGATATGTAACACTAACCTACGATATGAATTTGCTTCCTCTCGCACATGTTTGATTTTTTTTTTCTATAATTTTTCTAACAAATTAATTAATATAGAATTAGGTTTAATGGTCTCTAACCCTATGTTCTAAAGTATAAATCTCTGCCAACGTCAAAGTAAATTCATATCCTCTGTTCCTCACTTCCTCTGTTCTGTGCCCTCATAATCAACGTCATCGTCTCTACTGCCACAGTAAGAATTTTAACATAATCTTCTAAATCTAGCAATACAATTACGTCTATCTCTCTGTTTTTGTTTAGTTTTTATTGTTTATGTTTTCGTTGTACATAATTCATAAACTTTATTGACGTGTTGCAAATTATTGATGATATGGATCATGGGTGGGTGATGATGGGTCATGGAAGATTATTATGTCACGTTTGCTGTTGCTGTTTTTTTTTTCATTTTTCTTCTCTACTAAACTTTCAGTAGGCATTTGATTTTAATATGGTTGGTTTTTTTTAGGTTTTTCTCGATTTATTTGAATTATTGAACTTATAACATGTTGCTTATTTTAGGATATCAAAAGACAATGAATTTATTTGTTAGTGTTACATTGATTAATTTTTTTTGAACCAAACTAAAACCGATCCGACCCAAACCGAATCAAACATAAACTGAACCGAACACAAACCAAACCAAACTAGCTTTGGTTGAGTTTGGTTAGAGTTTTATGAAAACCGAATAAACCAAACCCAAACCGAACCCGAACTTTAACCGAAGTACTCACCCCTACAAAAAAGTGAGTTTGCTATTATATATAAAATATGTATAACACCAACTATTACAAATGGAAATCTTTATTCGTTTTAGAACAAATGTAAATAGTCTCTCAAACACACCAATTGCTACAAATGAAGACGTTAAACTAGTATGGTAGATAGTTAATCATGTAATGTTAAGACGTTGGATATATTGAATAGAAAAAGAAAAAAAAAAAGTTTTCGTTTAAGCCATGTGTTGATTTTAAAGCAACAAAATGAAACGAAACTGACTTCCAAAATTAATAATCGAGAGTCCTTACAAAACTTAATGAGAAGTGTTGTAGATTTTTTTTTTTAAAAAAAACTGTAAGAAATTTGTATAACATAACATTCATGCCGTGACTCTTAATATACAAAAAAAAACGTTTTCACAAGATAATATTTTCAGTCACGCATGTCGCAAATTATGAAACGAATCAAAATTACTTGGACAAAACATGATAATAATAACCTAAATACCTAATAAGTAATAAATTATGGATGTTTTGAATCATAAAGAAATGAGTGAACACCGTTTTGAATTATGGGGAAAACATTGTAATTAACTCGCCATTTACTTACCAAACAAATAATTTAGAATACGTCAAATATCGAATAAGAATCACAAACTTATCCTCGATATGAATCTATTAATTATTGTTGTTACACAATTACTACTATCATCACAAACTAAAACACACACAAAAAAATGATAAAAAGATTGACAGTGGATCGAAATCATCAAATATATAAATTAAAAAAAAAAAAAACAAAAACCGGAAAGTTTAAATAATCTCATTAAGCATGCACATTGGCTTGAATTTAATTAAGTAATTTGTTGCATTTATCTTTGATCCATTTGAAGCTTTTCCTGAAAGAGCCTTTAAGCTTACCTTCAACAGTATAAGCTCTGTAACTCACAACTCTCTTCTTCCTCTGTAAATCTGGATCCACAAAACCACCCCAAGAAGACGATGAAGATGATGATGATCTTCCTTTCTTCTGATTCGTCGGGTCTTCGGGTATCCTGGTCGGGTACTCCGTGTAGGAAGTGCTGTAAGACCTAAGATCTTGCATACCACCGTTACCACTGAATGAATCGGGTCCGTCAGATCGCCGGCCGTGGCCTGAGTATTGTACTTGAAGGTCTGACGTTCTTCCGTCACCGTACGATCTGGATCTGAAGTCTTCCATTCTTGGGACTCAGACAAAGAAAGAAAGAAAGATTAAGAAGAAGTGATGGTGTTTTGTAATAAAGCTGACGAATGCCTTTTGTGTTTTTTGTTTTTGTAACTTTCTTTTACGAGAAGGAAAGAATCTTTTTGTGTTTTGAGTTACATATGTTTTTCTTTCTTATGTAACTTACAAATAAAATATGTTTAGGAGTTTTTTTTTTGTCCAAGAGTATATATAGTCAAAGTGTGGACTTGTAACTTACAAATACCTTACAGTTTTTAATGTTCCTTTTTTTTTTTTTGGGGGGGGGGTAAAATTATTGTAAATGGATGTTGTAAATAAATTACTTGTTATTTTAAAAAATATAATCGCACTATAATGTAAAATTTGAGCTATAATTTATTCAAATAATAGCTAATAACTATTTCTGACTAATTTCTTTAGGAAGAGGACTAAATCATTGTTTTGACTAAATTTTCTTTATATTTTCGAAATTAAGAATAGAAGAAATGTAATTAATAAAAAAATGTTTTTTTTGGAAACTAATAAGTATTTTTATAGATATGTAAAATTAGATTTAGAGATATTTTTATTACAAAATTTAATTTATAATTATGTACATCTGAAATTATTTTAAATTCTTATCTACGCATAAATAAGAAAATATAAAAAAACATACTTCAGTTGATTTGAAATTTACATATCTTTTATTGGATTTGAGAAATTAGGTAATAAACATGTTACTAAAATTAATTACAAATTTTATTTGAAATATATATATTATAAAAAATATATTTAATAATAATTATAAATATCTTATTTTATTTGCTTAACGTCAGTGGTTATTTTTATATGTAAATAGTACTCCACTTGTTATGTCAAAAAATAAAATTAGAAAAGTCCACTATATACCTAAACAGTACTACTTTGGGTTAAAAAAAAAAAAAAAGTAGTTCACAATATTAATGAAGAGACTGCCAAGTCAAAAATGAGGCGCTGAGTCAGAGGCAGCTGTCTCTCCGAGTCGGTGGAGGAGCTTTTAATTTCTTCCAACTGAATTTTTCTCTTCTTCTTCTTCTACGTTTGACCAATCTCCCCACGTGATCTTCACGTGATTCATTTCTTAATCATCTTTTTGTCCATCTTTAAAGGAAAGGACTAACCATTAATACTAGTACTAGTATAGCTAAATTTGTTTCTTTTTTATAACTCGACGACTATCATGAGTTTTACTATAATTTCTTGTTCAAATTGTTTGGTATTACTTTTGAACTTTAGACAAGGTTATCTATATATGGAAAGCTAATTAATAAGAATCGCCCATGATCAGTTTCTATATAAAAAAGAATATACAGTACATGAGAAAGTTGATTATTTCGTTGCTCCACCTAACATGAGACATGAGTTCATCTACTTTGTCTTTCATATCGCAAGATTTTATGTATTGTCACGTTTTTTTTAAATTAAATTTTATTTAAAGGTACCGCTAGCATATAATCTAATTTAGTAATACTGTTTGAAAAGGTAGAAGAAAGCTTCTGAACATAATTCGATCGAGCGGGAGTTACCCAACATCGATCAGGAATTAGTTAGTACGTTAATACATATGACAGGACGCTTCAAAAGTTAACATGTTGATGTTAATCATATATACTAAATAATGTAATCATATATTTCAAAACTGTTGACAAAGTATGGATTACAGTTGTGAGATTTTTTTTCTTTTCTTCTAATGATTAGATTTACGTCTCATATCTCTTGAATAAACACATCATTATTATAACTAAATTACTGAAAAGGTTGAGTTGTTTGTGTGTTGTTTGTTGTTGCACATGTGTAATGTCTCTACAATACTATTCCACTGCATATGTAATGAATTTACTGATATTGTCAATGATGATGTTCTGGCCTCGACTACTTCTTGTAATTTTAGAGTCTTGTCTCCTTTGAGATACAATACATAACTTTATAAGATTTTACACAATCCCAATGCACATTTAATCACATTTGTCATTTTCTTATTACAAAATAGTTTTCACCGTACTAAGATTTGGTCCAACAGTAAAAACCTAACAAAACTACTATTTTATTTCCAAAAGGCAAGAAAAGAAAAAACCATTTATTAATTTTTTTTGCACCAATTATTACAACAGTTTTTGAAAATTTCTTTACACCAAAACAAAATTCAATATCTCAATCTACTTTGCTTGATTGTGGTTTAAAGACAAGAGCATAGCAAGATCAAAAGAGAGACTTGACAACGAGATTCAAAACTCAAAAACGGTTCGTCTCTACCAAAATTTTGCAGATACAACAACTCTAATTTTTTTTCCTTTTTTTTCTTCAATGGTTAAAACACTATTCTTGTTTTAGCATCACAACCACATATGTTTGGAGAAAGTCAATTTCCAACAGTTGTTTCATGACATTGATCCTTTGCGGTTCATCAGATCGTGGTAATAAAGAAGCACACACATCGGTTGTCCGAATATGCAGAAGATGAACCAGAAGATCATGTTCCCCACCTAAATTATGATCCCATTCCAAAAACAGATAAACTCGATTCAAGTTCCAACATTGTGATTTAAATGGCTAGGCTATGAAACAAAGAGTAAGTTGTTCTATTTTCTCGGGTTGTGAGAGCATACCGTTGAGCCGAACCTTTCTTGCATATAGTTTGTGATAAACACCAAAGGCACCTACTCAAAAACCACGATGGGTTGGCCAGAAAATGAACTTAAGAGACATAAATATTGCTAACTGTATGTAAAACATTGACTGCAAAAGATTTTCTTACCTGAAACATAATTCCTATAAAAGCCCATAACTTGAAGAGACGGCAAGGGACTGCGATACACAGCTATCAAAAGGAAAATTTTAAACACGATATCATCAAGTAAGAACAGTACTTTGTATAATAGCATATCCTTCACTAGAGTATATTCATGTGTCTAGAGACAGGGCAATGCAGAAAGTATATATACCTCATGAAATACTGCGGATACTAAGAAAGCAATGATAATGGCGAGTGTCTGGAAAACAAGTGCGAGGAGGGTTAATGCTATAAAGCACAGAAGAAATCTCGACAATTACGTATCAGTTTATATCTCACTCACCTTTGGTACTTTGCTGCGCAGGCACGGAAAGTATATATGTCGAACCATCCATTTATGAACAGGCTGTCAAGAAAAAAACAAGATATTGATTAGCTCTCTTCTTCTATTTTGTACAGATAGCAGGCGATGTTTGAGGAAGAGAACCATACCATATTCCACATTCTCCAATACTGATAAAAGGAAGACAGTGAATACATAAAATTTTATTAGTTAGGTGAACCAAAAACGACAAGATTACTAATCTTTTTTAAGTCTTTTTTGAGTAAAACAACTCACATCTCCCACACTTTTTGCATTCCACCAATCTTTGTAAAATTCACGATCCCCGAAGCAGAGGAGCTCTGCCAATATGTTTAACCTGTGGACAAGAACAATGCAAAGAGATTTGTGCTCAGTAGCTACACCACAGACTATGAGAGACTTAAGTTATCATTTTCTTGATTAGATGTAGCTTTTTTTTTTCTTTCTGTTGTTCTCCTGTGGAAATTATGCTGAAAGAGAAGAGATTGCAGCATACCAAAGGTGGAAGAAGCAGTAGAACATGCAGAGCCACACGTATAAATTTGGAACTGAAAGCTTCAACACTCTTTCAATAGCGTACAGAAGATCCCCTTTCAAAGGATGCTTTGAGTTCCTGACAATAGGATTTATATACTGCGAGAGAAGGACAACACAACATGAAGTCAAGTGGGTGAGTTGACAATGCAGGGATGATATTACCAAAAATAATAAAGCAAGATGTTGAAAACGCACTTGTTCTATTATAAATCCCATGAATCCAGTAAATATGACCAGTTTTGCAAACTGACGAGCCACCCAACCCTTTCGTATACATGGAGAACGTGGATAGCTTGGCTGGGAAAAAGCAAAGACGCAAGGTTTATACAATAAACTCTTGCAAGTGTAAGAATGGTTGATGTTCTTAGCAGAAAACGCATCTCATTACCTGATAACACAACGTGGGAGCAACCATGAAATATGCCAAGCTCTTCAAGCTAACGTAGTAGGAGACTTCAGGATTGGCCTAAAGTTTACAACGGTATTTGATTAAAACAGTGACACAATGCAAATGACTAATATATACATATTTCTTTTTTTGTATTTCACCTTATCAGCTGAATTGGCTAGGGTCCTTATGTCGTAGTTAGTATGAGCATAAGAAACCAACTTTAACCACACAATGCAAGTGAGGAGCATCAATGTGACACCTGATAAGAAGGCAGAATCACACCTGTCCATTTCAAGATCACACGAGTTAGCTACCTAAACTTAGAAAGAGAATCAGAAGTTGAGACCAGAAACATCATAGCTTATTTCTCACCTTAGGGTAACGTAAACTGGATACAGAACCTCTGTCATGGTGATAATAATATGAAGAAAGATGACAACCTTCAGTATCATCAGGGAAAAAAATTATAAGTTCTTCTGGATACAAAATTTTTCTTGAATAAAACAATCGAGTAATGGCTGGAGAATAGTAGTTTTACTCACAGGTTCAGATATGCATTTCTGAAGTACCAATTTCTCGACGGTAAAGGCAGCCAAAGGAAAGAACGAAAGGGAGAGACTGCAATGGAAGAGGTAAAAAAAGAAGAACTGAATCACTAAACTCATCATTACATGTATAAAAAATGTGACATTGCTAGGAAAAAAAAAAAAACACATATTTTTACCAACACATGAAAAGCGGCCAATCCCGCAACGATCTTGAACTAAACCAGAAATCCGTTCTGATCAACCAACCATACTATATGAATGATAGCAACAACAAATGTAAGTCTCTGATAAAGTTCTCAGCTCCAGTAAGTTCTCAAGCCGCAGGAGAAAGAAGGAACTAACCTTCATCAGATTTTCGATGATGAGTCTACTGTTTACAGCAATAAGAACTACTACGCACAAGTTGAATAATCCGGCATGGCTCTGCAGTGCACAACAATCACCAAACTCAATCCTCTCTATAAAGCTACTAGACCGATTTGAGATATATGTTAAAGTATCTGATGAGATAATTATTTTGACCTGTTTGAAGATTGCGTCGGAGCTGAGTGGACTCTCCCTAGCTCTCCGATGAGCAGGAACCGACGGTCGATACGTATACGTAGTCTCGGCGTTTCCTCTCCCTCCTTCTCCGCCGCCGCCTCTTCCACCACCACCACCGTTTTCCCTAATTTCGTTATCCCCGGCCAAATTAGCAGTCGTCCCCTGAGCGTCATCGTTAACAACGGAATCAATCCGATCCCTAACGTCGGCGGGAGCTCCAACATCATCAGACGGTGGATTATCGGAACCAGAAAGAACTCCGTTGGAATCCGATCTCGATTTCCGTCGACGAAGATCCACAAACTCTCCGCCACCGTTCTCCGTCGCTGTCGCGGTGCTGACGCCGCCGCCTCCAGAATCCAAAATCGCCATTTACCGGATTGACAGAAACAGCTTTCGAAGAAACGTTAGAGAAGGAAGGTGTCAGAGAGAATCGAGAAACATGCAGATGATGAAATTGAAAAAAAAAGGTGAGGAATCACGTTGAAGAGAATCAGAATCCAATGGAGAGAGAATATTGAGAGAAGGTTTGTTTGTTTAGAAGGGGGGAGGAAGAAGAAGAAGAAGCTGAGAAGGAATCGGTGGAATCGTGTCTGGTTTCCCTATAAAGAGAGAAGCAAAAGTTTGAAAGAGAACTTTGAATAGAAGAAAAAAGATTCACGAGAGAGAGAGAGAGAGAGAGGAGGAAGATGACAACAATGGTGACGAATGATTTAATTGAAAAGCGGTGTTTGCGATATTTTTTGTTTCCGAGTATATTTTTCTATGGTTTTATTCTTTTTTTTTTTTTTAATTTAATTTTTGCATAATAAGATCCTCGGGTGAGAGAATTCATAACATCGCCACAAAAATATGTACCCAACTTTTTAAAAAACATAAAAGAATTTCCCTATTGTTTTCTAATTAATGATTTGGTGTTTAAATAATATTAATCCACGAAAACATAACATATTTTTTGTATGTTTTATATTGTTAATAATTCTAGATAAGTATCTCTGTATCCGTGCTATAACACTGGTTAAATTTATTTTATACAAAATTATGTATATTTTATATTTTAAAAGAAAACTTTAATATGTTATATAAGTTTATGTATGTGAAGTTATTTCAACAACGTATATTATATATCATGATTTGAATGTCACTATAAGACATAATTTTATAAATTTGGCTTTTAAAAAACAAGTTATTATATTATAAGTAATTTAATATATTGTTATACTTTTTATTTTAATATACTTGGTTTCTTGAAATTCTTTCATATTATAGTGATATATTATTGACATTGCTATAACAAATCAATTTAGAGTGTTTATAGTTTCTAATTTTTTGATCTATTAAAGGTTTATGATATTCTTCAAAATATCAAGTTTTAATATTTTAAAAATATTTCAAAATAAATTATTTAAAGTTTATATTATATTATATAAAATTATAAAATTCACCAAAAGATATGAAATTAAATTTAAATATTCAAATTTTGACCCGTTACTCAGTAAAATTTTTAATTCAATAGATATTATTTTTAAAGAATAATATTACTAAAACTTGAATATTTTATAGATTGAACAATTTATATTTGTTTTTAAAAATTCAACTTATGGTATATCCATAAATAAAACTATTTTTTATTATAATAGATAATATGATAATTTATTTCTTTCACAAAATAGACTTATATATAAAGATGAGAGGTAAAGTATAATGATAATTAACAAATTAATATGGTAAGTTAGATATCAAAAGATTTTATTTGATGAATAATTTAATAAAAGAAATTAAAATGGTAATTTAGATGATATCAAATGATTTTTTAGAATATTCTCTTTAAGATTTTTGGAAACAACGTGCTCTATTAATAAAATCTTCCGCAAATAAATTAAGATTGTATCCACTATTTAATTTGTAACCAATTAATCTATCAATTAGTGTATAACCTATTTGTAACCAACTAATTAAAATTATATAGTCTATTGTTTTTGTACTTCCCTTTTATTATAAAGGGGATAATTATATGGGAAGTGTTTGTAGTCAAGTGGTTGCATAAGTGTTTTTTTCCTATTGTTTTCTAGTTTATGATTTGGTGTTTAAATAATATTAAATATGTTGAAATTAGGAAATTATTTTAATGTTTTGAACTACCATTTAAATCAGATTTGAGAAAAATAATATTTGTCTATTTGTGTTTCTATATTTTTGCAATAGATAGTATTTTTGCAAATGCTCCTTAATCCAATGTATTTAATGGTTTATTTTCTTTTATTATTGTAAAAAGATAATCGTATAGGAAGTGCTTGTAGTCAAGTGGTTAAAACACCACTTTTGTAACCGATCCTCCTGGATTAAACTATGGATCATGTCTTATCGATTAAATAATTATAAAAAATAATAATCATCTAAAAATGATAAAGATTGGATGCATTATTTCAGAGCAAGATTTTTTAACCCCATGGTGGTGGGCTAGTGACTTCCATCTGGTTGGAAGAGTTGCTATGTTGGTCCAGGCTAGGGATCAATTCTCCTTAGATTGGAATTGCTACTCATTTATTATGTGACAACATATATATGGGCCCTTGCTTATGGCCCATTTGAATACTCGGAGAGAAGGTCTATCCGTGGGCTGTACCTCCCCCAGAGATTAGTCTCGGTGTCTTCCTATATTTAAAATTGCTACTCATTTATTATGTGGCAACATGGATATGGGTCTTTGCTTACGGCCCATTTGAATAACTGGAAAGATGGTCTATCCGTGGACTGCACCTCCTCAGAGATTAGTCTCGAGTCCCTCCATAGACATGTGATTTACCGTAAGGTATATAAAAAAAAAAGAACAAGATTTTTTTGTAATAATAATTTTTAAAGAAAAATAAAATGCTGTTTTCTGATAATAAGAGCACCCAGTTGATGTCTCTATTTTAAAGAAAAAGTTCAAATTACCAAAAAATAAAAATAAATAAAAAAATAGTTCCATAACAAACAAAAGAAACTATATTCAAAGCAGAAAATGTTTTACTCGTGATATTTTTATTTTAATGATAACTATAGACTATTTTAATAACTTCAAGCTTATAAAAATAGTATTCCGTTTCACCAACCATTTAGTCGAGTCAGCTGATAGCCTGATACATGATGTAAACTGTAAACCAAGCTCCTAGGCCAAGGCCAAGTCATAGAGGTCGTTATTAAAAACTTACCAAGTATACTACTCGCTAGCTAGATGCGCTAATGTAAACTATAAGATACCCGATCAGATAAATAGTGAATATGGGGATGTTGATACTTTTTTTTTTTTTTTTTTTTTTTTTTTTTTTTTGGGATGTTGATACTTTTTATATACAATGTTGCTAAATTGATTTTAAAATATCTTCAAGTTTTAAGTATTGTTTTTGTTTACCATAAATCCATAATATATTTTGAACCGACATGATTCAGTTAGGGAAGTACTTTGATGAATATTATAATATCCGAAATCTTGTTTTGATAGTACAATTTATATTAATTATTTTTTCCATTTTGTTGTAATGTGTAGAAACAAAACGGAAATAATTGGTTTGATTCATTTTTATTTTATTTTTGTTTATTGGAAAACATTACTTACACATTTTCTATCACTTAATAATTCTAGTTTATTCGATATAAAAAATATATTATCTTCTAGTTGATTGGAATTTTCATATATTATATACATTATCTTCTATTTGATTGATTCTCACGTCCGTTTTTGAACAGAGTTTTGATTCAGCTCGAGTTGGTTAATGGGAATGGACACTAATTTAACAATTAGCTAAGTCAGCTGTCCAATTAATAAATTATATCACATGTGAAGATTTCACAAAACGTTATACAAAAGGAATATTAAAAATTTGGAAGTAAACAAACAAACTATGGGAACGGGAAGAATGGGTTGCGAGTTGCAACTCGCGAGCATGACACTGTTACCACTGTCAGTGAAAGCAATGCCATGCATTGGTCTTTTAATCTCTTCCTCTGACTTTTTTTTCACCTTTTAATTTTAAGATATTGTTAACTGTTTATATTTCTCATTAAGATCAAATGTAACTAATACAAGGGGTATTTATACTAAAGTATTAGGACTAAGTAAAAGGAAGCTTAATCCCAACTTATATACATATATACTAATATACCCCCCTCAAGCTGAATTCGCAGCAGACATGCAGAATTGAGTGAAATAGAGCCGGTTGCAGAGGTTTCGTTAAGATGTCAGCCAACTGATTCTCGGTGGCAACATGTAGAATTTTGAGAAAGCCACTCTTAATCTGATCTCGAGTAATGTGGTAATCGTTCTCAACGTGCGTTGTTCTTTCGTGAAACACCGGGTTATGTGCAATGTGTAGTGCCGATTTGTTGTCATAGAAAAGCTTGGCCTGTATTCGTGGAGTCTGACGCAAATCCTTCAACATTTGATTAAGCCAGAGCAACTCCTTAGTAGCGTGTGCCATGCTTCTGTACTCAGCCTCGGTGCTACTTGAACTCACAACATCTTGCTTCTTGGATTTCCAAGAGATCAAAGAATCTCCTAGAAAAACACAAATGCCAGAAACAGACCGCCTAGAATCCTTGCAAGTTCCCTAATCTTCATCCGAGAATGCATTTAAGCATAAATCAGTAGAAGCAGAGAAGAAGAGGCCTTGACCTGGATCGTTCTTCATATATTTGAGAACATGATGAGCAGCCTCAAGATGAGCGTCTGTCGGGCATGAAAGAAACTGGCTCAGACGATTGAGGGGAAAAGTAATGTCTGGTCTTATAATGTACAAATACAACAACCGTCGGATCAGTTCCCGAAAAGGTCGTCCATCATTAAGCAGGAGACCCGTGTCTTTAGTAAGAACCTTCTTATAATCCATAGGTACTGCCTTTGGTTTGCATCCTAATAAACCTGTATCAGCAAGAATATCAAGACAATACTTGCGCTGACTTACATATATTCCACTTGCATTTCTCGTAATCTTAAGTCCTAAGAAGAAACAAGTTGGGCCAAGGTCTTTAGTCTTGAAGTGTTTCGCCAGAGATGCCTTAAGTTGGAACATGGCTTCATCACTGCTACTCACAATTAAAATATCATCGACATAGACCAAGGCCGCAATATAAGAAGAAGCTGTTTCTTTAACGAACAGAGTATTATCACCATATGCTTGCGAGAAACCATCATCAAGAAACACTTTAGAGAGGGACTTATACCATTGTCACGAAGCCTGTTTCAAGCCATATAGTGACTTGTTAAGCTTACATACAGGATTTGGTGGCAATGTAACGCCTGGAGGTGGTGTATAACCCTGAGGTAAGCTCATGTATATTTCTTCCTCGAGGTCACTATGTAGAAAGGCATTAGTAATGTCCATCTGAGTGAGGCTCCATCCATGCTTAGCAGCTAAACCAAGGACCAACTTCACACTAGCTAGCTTTGCGACAGGTGAAAAAGTGTCAATGTAATCGATGCCCTCTTGTTGTGTGAAGCCCTTTGCTACTAAACGAGCCTTATACCGTTCTATAGTGCCATCAGCATGATACTTGATCGTATAAACCCACTTACACCCCACAATATTTTTACCTGGAGGTAAGGAGACAACATCAAATGTCCGATTGAGTTCCATAGCTTCAAGCTCCACATCCATCGCCTTTGTCCACCGAACAGATACTATGGCATCCTTAAAGGTTTTTGGTTCTGTTTCGATAGAAATAGAGAGGACATAGGACTGATAGGGTGGTTTGAACACAGAATAAGATAAATCAGAGGATAGTGGAATAGGTTTGGAATGTGTTGAATAAGAGCGGTTAGAATGTTGAATAAAAGCACAATGGTAATCATATAAGTAACCTGGAGCCTTTGTTGTGTGTCGTGGTCTGGCATTAGATGATGAAGTAGTTCCTGTTCCCATAGTGAATGTCTCTGCATTCCCAGATGATGTACTAGGGACGAATGTTTGGGATGCAGATGATGCAGGTGTTGAAACAGTAGAAGTATCTAATGCAACATGAACAAGGGATGGAAGAATCAAGTCACTGATGATGTTCGAAGGATGCCTAGCATGACTAGAGTGAAAAGGAAACTCGTTATCATGAAAAACAACATTACGAGACACAGAAACAACATTAGTATCCATATTAATCACCTTATATCCTTTATATCCCGGAGAATAGCCTAAAAAAGCATATTTGTCTGTTCTGTGACTAAACTTTGTTCTATCTTTTAGTAATGTCGAGACATAACAAAGACAACCGAGATCATATGAAGGTGGTTTCTTATTCAACAATTCATAAGGAGATAAGTTCTTTAACAGCTTAGAAGGTGTTCTATTTATCAAGAATACAGCAGTCAAGACACAGTCACTCCAATAAGCAATAGGAACATTAGATTGGAACAACAATGCTCTAGCAACATTAAAAAGATGTTGATGCTTTCTTTCAACTACATAATTTTGTTGTGGTGTGTATGCACAAGAGAATTGATGAAGCATGCCATGTTGTCTAATAAGATCAGTGAAAGCCAATTCAGGAGCATTATCTGTTCTAATTGCTTTAATAGTTGAATTATATTGAGTCTTAACATACTAAATAAAAGCTGGAAAATGTTGTAAAACGTCACTTTTATTCCTCATCATGTAAACCCAAGTACAACGAGTAGAATCGTCTACAATGGTAAGAAAATACTTATATCCTTCTACAGACTCGATAGAGAAAGGACCCCAAACATCTAAATGGATCAAATCAAAAAGTGAACTAGACAAACGATTATGAGACTCAAAAGGTAAGCGTTTTTGTTTAGCTAATTGGAAAATATAACAATGAGAGTGTAAATACAAACCAGACTTGGGAATATGCAAAACAGTAGAAAGCTGTTGTAACTTGTCAGTAGAAAGATGTCCTAGGCGTTGATGCCACATATGTCCATCCACCACCAAGGATCCAGAGAAGTTCAATGAAGCAGGTGACTTAGACACAGCGAGAGATGATGCATCAAGTTGCAGAATGTACAGTTTATGCATAAGAGTTCCTCTACCAATCGTCAAGCCCTGGATAAACTCCTGAATAATGCAAGAATCAATGTAAATATGTGCAGAACAATGATTATGTTGTAATAATGAACTAACAGAAATCAAATTGAACTTGAATGTTGGCACATGGAGAACATCAGTCAAGATAAGCGATGATGATAATGGAACAGTGCCAGTGTGTGTGTTATCAACCCTAGTACCATTCGGGAGAGAAACAGTTACCCCAGAAACTAGAACAGTTTCACTAAATAATGACAAATCAGAACACACATGAGTGGTGGCTCCACTGTCAATTATCCAAGAACCATGTGGGAGATTAGAGTATAAGGAGGATAAACATTGGTGTTGAAAAGTTAGAATATTGTTTTCAAAACGAAGAGAAGTTGACGGAAAGGGAATGATACCAGAAGTAGATTGGACTGCCATAACACCATGCTCGGTAACAGACGCAGTCGACGGGGAAGGGGCCGGAGTCTCTGAAACTCGAACATGTGCTGTCAAATGCTTAATAATATCTTGTATCTGAGTAGGCGTCATATTGTGCAAGTCAAGGTTAGAGACAGTTGAAGCACTGGAAGATGACTGAGCCTGGGAAGAACTTGTTATAGGACCATTCATCGGGTCTAGACCACTCATCGGGTCACTCATAACATTCGCCACTGTATGCGGGCGTTGCTGACTCTGAGAAAATCCTCGAGGTTGAGAAGGCTGTGATGGAGCTAGATGTCTCTAAGACTGATAGTTAGAGAGAGAGCTCTTGAAGCCTGGAATGTAACCTAGAGGGTATCCATGAAGCTTGAAGCATTTGTTAATAACATGACCAGTTTGTCCACAATGGGTACAAACAGGTTTCGGTGGGCGAGAGCGATATCCACCTTGAACCGCCTTGGCTGCATTATCAACTGGGCCTTGATAACCTTGTGGAAACAGAGGAGCCAACTCATCTTCATTTATATTTCTAAACTCCATTTTGAAGAAACAACTTCTCCAACCCTATTTCATTTTCATCTCCAAAATAGAAATCTCTATATTTGGAGACTTTTAATTCATTTCTCTATTTTGGAGTTAAGGTTTTTTTTATATGCAAATCAATCCCTTAAATATGCATAAATTTATAATTTATATATATATACAGTTAATTATTATTATTTTATACTTTAACTTATAAATAATAATTTTAAAATTCAACAGTAACATATATTACATAGAAAATAGACAATACAAAGTACAAAATAGCATAACTACCAATAAAATTTAGAATACATAATATGACTTAAACTAAAGATTAAAAGCAAATTAATACAACACAGACTAGTAGTTAGTGTAATGTATTTTTTTTTTTTTTTTTTTTTTTTTTTTTTTTTTTTGTCAACAAAGGAATTAACTCAAACGAGCCAATCCGGGGGAAAATTGTTTACAAACGTAGTTAGTGTAATGTATTGTTGTTGAATAATAAATTTTAAATATAAATAATATGTTACTTTTTTCTATTTAATAAAATATTTGGATCAAATTTGTAATTTAAATAAATAAAGGATCATTATATAAGATGTATAGACATCTGTACACTTAATAAGATATACAAATACAAAAGATATATATAATATATTTAAAAATTATTAAATAAAATTCATATCAAATTTTTTAAAAAAGATATAGATTTTTTTTGAATTTAAGAAGTTTTCTATAAAAAAGTTATATTAACAATTATTTGAATAATTATATGATTAAAGAGAAAATAACTTTATTTTTTACCCACACACATACCCTTTTTGTTAATCTTCTCACCAACCATCTGTCCCACAATCTCTCCTATCTCACACATTCTCTTCTATCTCACACATTCTCTATTACACAAAACACCCTATTTTTCTAATTTTAAAAATAAATATATTAGTTTGCTAATTAATTTTCCAAAATGTACTAATATGCAAACAAATCTTTTTCTTTTTTTTTTTTTAATTTGGGGTTAATTTTGGCTTTTACCAACTTGTCTCTGAGTTTCGTAGGCTTCCAGTGAATAACTTTAGCAAATAGAATAAAGTGTCTTGCTCAGTCAGAAACTTTCAAGACCCAATTACAAAAGCATCATCATATTCACCGTCGAGAGATCAACGGGGAAAGCTTTTTCCCAACAACAGTAAAAGGGAGAAAAAAAGACTTAATCTTTTGATTGACGACAAGTAGTCTCAGTGAGAAAGGTCTCTTTCCCAATCTCATATTTTGTTTAAAAATATTATCTTTGGCTTTATTCTTGTGTTATCTCGTAGATTCTGTGTGTATAGCTTTGAACTTTCTGATGTTTGGATTGAACTTCATTTAGGAAGATGTTTATATTGCTGGGTTTTAGTGAGATTTTACAAATGTTCTAGTTTATGGGTTTTGTTAGTAGTATTCGCGTTTGAATCTGGGTAAAAAAACTCTAGTAAGCTCTTTACTTTTATCTCAGGACGATGAATCTGTTGGCCCTCTTTGTTGGATTTGGGATCATGGGTATTGTGGTAGATGGGTTGGGTGTGAACTGGGGAACAATGGCTACACATAAGCTACCTCCAAAGACAGTGGTTCAATTGCTTAAGGACAATAACATCAACAAAGTTAAGCTTTTTGATGCGGATGAGACCACTATGGGTGCACTTGCCGGCTCGGGTCTTGAAGTTATGGTTGCTATTCCTAATGATCAGCTTAAAGTCATGGGAAGCTATGACCGAGCTAAGGATTGGGTTCGTCACAATGTCACTCGTTATAACTTCGATGGTGGTGTCAATATCACGTTAGTGAGTTTCTCCCTCTGCTTCTTTCTCAGTTTGATTGTTATCGATTGGTTCTTAAATTTGTCTGGTTGTGATATCAAATCTCTGCAAATGTTACTCTTGTCAGGACACTTAGAGAAATTTGTATGTATTTGTCTCAGTGAAGCTTATCTCTTGTGGATGTGTGTTTTCAGGTCTGTAGCTGTTGGGAATGAGCCATTCCTCAAATCATACAACGGATCATTTATAAACCTCACATTCCCTGCACTTCAGAACATCCAAAACGCTTTAAACGAAGCCGGACTAGGCAACTCAGTCAAAGCGACAGTCCCTTTAAACGCTGATGTCTATGATTCACCAGCAAGCAATCCTGTGCCATCTGCAGGAAGATTCCGTCCTGATATCATCGGTCCAATGACTCAGATTGTTGACTTTCTTGGCAATAACAGCGCTCCCATCGCAATTAACATCTACCCTTTTTTAAGTCTCTATGGGAATGATGATTTCCCACTCAACTATGCCTTCTTCGATGGCGCTCCACCAATAGATGACAATGGTATTGCTTACACAAACGTTTTCGATGCCAATTTCGACACTTTGGTATCGTCTTTGAAAGCTGTTGGTCATGGAGATATGCCAATCATTGTTGGAGAAGTCGGCTGGCCAACTGAGGGTGACAAACACGCAAATAGCGGTAATTATCTAAACATTGTTTCAGTGCTTAAGATGCAGTTTCACATTCATGAAATGTTTTTTTACAACGGATGGTCTTCGCAGGCAATGCTTACAGATTCTACAATGGTCTTTTACCAAGGCTTGGAACAAACAAAGGTACTCCATTGAGACCTACCTACATTGAGGTATACTTGTTCGGATTACTTGATGAGAATGCGAAAAGTATAGCACCAGGACCATTCGAGCGCCACTGGGGACTATTTAAATTCGACGGGCAACCAAAGTTTCCTATAGATTTATCAGGTCAAGGACAGAACAAGTTGTTGATTGGTGCGCAAAACGTGACGTATCTATCCAACAAGTGGTGTATGTTCAATCCAGATTCTAAAGATTTGACGAAACTTGCGGATAACATAAATTTCGCCTGCACTTACTCGGACTGCACGGCCCTTGGTTACGGGTCTTCTTGCAATAGTCTTGATGCAAATGGGAACGCTTCGTATGCGTTTAACATGTACTTTCAAGAGAAGAACCAGGATGAGTATGCTTGTGTCTTCCAAGGTATGGCCACCATTACCACACAGAACATATCTCAGGGACAATGCAATTTCCCTATTCAGATTGTTGCTTCCCAAGCTTCTTCTTCGTCTTCTCCTTCTTTGGTTTTGTTGATCGCCGGAGTTTGGTTCCTCTTAACAGGGCTGATGTTTTGAGGTTTTAGTTTAGCGAGGTTTTCTTTATATACATGGAAACGATTTTTTTTTGTGGTGAAATTTACTTCCAAATATTAATATGTTTGCATTGTAAAAGAGGAGAATCATTGTTTGCATTGTAAGAGAGGAGAATCATTGAGTTTGGAATATGAAGACTAGCATATATATATTTGATCAATCATAAGAAAACAGGGCTCGCAAACGGCAGTATTGCTTCTCTATCACAAGGGAGTTCGAGTAATGATTCTGTTAAATTATACTACTTGTAGTCCCTATATTGTTTATTTTTATAGGTTTTCAAAATTAAATATGTTTCACTCAAAAATTAAGGACGCTCTTCTCTTTCAATATATTATTATTACTTGGATTCTAACTTGGGATCGATCATCGACAAGGAGGTTTCGTCTCTATGCACGACGGATCCGTTGTAGTTATGAAGTTTTCTCATGATGGGAAGCACACATAGCCAGCGCTGGTAAAAGACTATTAAGGAAGAAGACAGATTACTAAAATTGCCTTCTGAAAGCAAGAAGAATGTTTCCAAATGCTTTCCTTCGTTAAGCTTTCAAGCAGAGCAAACACACTTAAAAATCCACAACACAAAAATCAATCGGAACACACCAAATAACTTTAGTCGACCAATCTCAAGCAGAACAACACACTTAGTTAAAATCTACAAAAGGTTGCACAAAAGCAATCCACATAACAATCCTAAGGCACCAAATAACTTAGTCAACGGGTTCATTACTCGGATCCACAAATACAAATGGATCCCAGATCAAATATTGAGCGCTATGAGTACAACCCCACCAATGTCCGTTGAAACCATTCATCATGTCTGATTGTCATGTGGAATCTCTATGTCCTCCGAGCCATGCATAGCTGTCTTCTGGGATTCCCCGATCCCTAATAATCTGATGCTGTGAGTGCGACCCACGAGCCTAAAGACTTCCGTATGGTCATCCAAGATTCTTCTGACAACAGCAACACGATCAACATCGTCGCCAGCCCGAGCCTTGCATGAGTCTGTGTACCTAATGTAGAAAATAGCATCATAGGCGCCAAGTCCCTCGGTAATGGGCAACACATGTTCTCGTGGAGTTTCCATAGCCACTCTAAGAATCTTCAAATTGGCCATACCAAATTTGCTATGGGTCCTATTAGTTGTGGCAACTGCGAGTTCCAAATACAGACGAATCCAGTCATTTTTCTTCACCTCTGATTTTTTCAGCTGCCCAAAAGGAAAAAAAAAAACTCTCAGTAGCTAGCTAGTGTGGTCTTTGGATAGAAATAAGCGGAAAAGATAATATCAAAAACTCTCAGTAGCTGCTAGTGTAGTCTTTGGATTTACCACGTAAAACCGGTCTGAAGTATCATCTTGGAAAGGATTCACTGGCGGCAAGTCAGGTAAGAAATCTGAGAGATGCTTTGTATCTGAGACGCTTCCACCCCATCTGTTGCCATTCATGGGTTCCCCTATACAAAACAAAAGATGATTTTTAACTCGAGATTATTGTTGTTGGTCATGTACACTAGTTAGTTTACATACATATAATTTACCTAGAGGTCCAGCCATAGTGCACGTCAAAAGGAGCCTGTTATATTTTTTTTCATTAACTTGAATCTCAAAAGTTTGAAGTGGCGAATCACTGGTCTCCCGTGGATCCTTGACATCAAAGGTTATGCGGTATTGGCAAGCAGCACAACCCGTGGACATGATGTATTTATATATAGTACTGACCTTCAAGTCTTTCCCCTAAAATGTACTCAGCTCAAGAAAATAAGAAAGAAATAAAGATTGGTACGTGGTAATAGATTGATATATTACCACGAGACGCGAGAATATTGTAACGATGAAGGCCCAACTAATAAGATTAAATCAAATAGATTTATATCCTCAAGAAAAGAAAGATCGTTACTAGTGTATATAATATACCTGGAGAACATTGTAACGATGAAGACCCAACTTAGCGTAAAGTTGGAGTATGAAAGCTTTAAAACTGTGGTACGGATTAGCACGGTAGATTAACGGCATGCCACGGAAGATTCGGTAGTCCTAATTGTACGTACGTAAGACCCGTTTTGTTATTGAGAAAAAATTAGGAAGCAATTTGACAAACCAACAAGTAGGTATATAGAAAGAATGAATACGTACATCGAACTTCCGCTGTATTGGGACATCGTTAAAGTTCCGAACCACAACCTTCTTCTCCATCAAGACCTCCTCCTTTACCTTCTCCTCCATCAAGACCTCCTCCTTTACCTTCTCCTCCATCAAGACCTCCTCCTTTACCTTTTTCATCAAGACCTTTCCCTTCTTCATTTTCATGAAGAACTTCTTCTTTCCCCTCTTCATATTCTGAATGGATGGATGTAATTAAAATAGTTGTCATCATTAGCAAGCAAATATTAGTCAAAAGAAGCGGTATCTGAGACAAACGACAAGTTAGGGTAGATAGAAAGAAAGAGTAGATTACGTCGCAGTTCTTCTGAATTTCCATAACCTCGGATCGGACCCGGGTATCTCACGCTTAACCTTCTTCTCCCTTTCCTGTAAGCGAGCGCGGGATGGATGGATCGATGTGATTTAGGTTTTCTCTACTCCACTTTACTTCATTTATACCTCACTTCTGTAGTGGGCTTTTTTATTGGGCCTTCGACTGTACTCAAGAAAAAAAAAACCATACATAGGTTTCTTTGTCATTTTATCTCGGTTCGAGGATGGCGCTCCACCAGTAGATGACAATGGTATCGATTACACAAACGTTTCCGATGCCAATTTCGACACTTTGGTATCGGCTTTTTGAAAGCTGTTGGTCATGGAGATATGCCAATCATTGCTGGAGAAGTCGGTTGGCCAACAGAGGGTGACAGACATGCAAATAGTGGTAGATATCTAACATTTTTTTGGTGCTTTAGATGCAATTTCACATTCATGAAATGTTTCTAGTTTTTGATTTTTTTTTTTACAACGGGTGTTTGCATTGTAAAAGAGGAGAACCATTGAGTTTGGAATGTGAAGACTAGCATTTATTTCGTCAATTAATTGATCAATGGTGGGATCAATCAACCATAAGAAAGCAGGACTCGCAAAATTTGAAACTCAACGGCAGTTAATGTACGTGATCAGACTAAACCGGTTCAACAATGTCATTTAAAAGGTTTCAAATTCGGTAGCAACTACTGAGCCACAACAAACCAATTACATTGAACCAAACAACTATTTGGTCTATAGTCAAATCAAGCCAAACCGAACCAAAAGACTGCCTCCCCATTCCCCAACCTTCTGAACATATATGTCAAACGGGATCTTGAAATCTTTTCAGAAGCAGGAACCTAAGTATCGAGCCAAAACCGAGAAATCGTAAGGAGTTTTACAGTGAGCTGCTACGGAATGTGCAGAGATGGCTTCCAAATTGAGAGATGACATCAACAAGACCTCCATAACCTCCCACAGCAACTACCTGCAGATACAAAAGCATTGGATTAACGGTTACACATCGAGTCTCTACTCCAAAAGAGTTAACAAATTCACATAACATTAGATATAACATATACCGACCTTTTAAAGTGATAAGCAAACACATGTATATTGTAAAAGGGGAGAAAAGAAGGAATTGGAAACATACCCCTGCTGGATGCATGGAAATGGAAAAGACTGAACAAGGAGCACAGTGAATTTGAGAAAGCAAAGCTCCATTTAAGTCAAAACGCCTTAGAAGTGGCTCTGCTCCTACAGTCAAAATCTGATAATGCGATACTTGTTAGACAAAGCCAAAATTTTATTTTTTAAAAAAGATGTCCAACTTTGACAAAGGAATTGAAACTGTGTGGACCTCTATTTCTAGTTTAGAAAAGACGGTAATGTTTTTAATCAATTTAGTTAAAGAGAGATGATTCATAGAGATACTACATAGACCTATCAAGCCTTTATAAACAACTAACACCTACGGCCTCTCCGACTTTAAATTACACCGCTATCTAATCTTGTTATGCTTACTTGCTTTTCATCAAACATCACATCCTGTACATGTGCAGGGATGGATATCGTTGATACGCATTCCGAGGCAGGAAGATTCCATAAAGCTAAACTTTTACCCTGTCCACAAACCTGAAATGCCAGTAGCAATAACAGTAAATGCCCAGTCTTTAAACTTCAAAGTGATTCTTAGGTTAGTGGAGCCGTGGAGGCAACAACCCCTTTTGAAAAATAGCACGTTGCAACAATTCATTTGCTTGATGTGATTATTCATTTGCTTAATTCTTACCAACCAGCTTTCACTTCCATCGAGGGCCATAGAACTAATGCGAAGGCGGGACTTTTTATCCTGGGAACCAATTACTCTAATGCATTTCCCGGTTTTGCAATCTGGTTGACAAAACAAAAGAAAGCCTTGAGTGTACAAAGCTTAGTCTAGACAAGTAAAGTATACCACATGTACCGTAACCTAAAACTAAACGTAGTGAAGAATGTTTTGTAACCACCAAATGAACATCATCGAGTTTTAAGAAGCAGTCAACAAAAACGAGGAGCATTATATCTGAAGTACCAACACGAGGACTAAATGATTTTGAAAGTTCTATAACCACAGATGATCCAAACATAATACTACTAGAAACTACAGCATTATAAAGAGGAACGTGAGAAATATACCCCAGATTCTTGCAGTCCCATCCTCTGAACCCGTCAATATCTGGTGCAAGAGACTTAGCATGATCAGACAAAAATGCCAAATGTTGAACTTAGACACGGATAGGAATGTGCATTTCTAATACTTATGGAAACAAACACCATTACCTGACTTGCAGAGCTACGAGAAACTACAGTATGCAAATAGTCCGAATGCCCCTTGAAGGTCATTTTGATTTTACCACTCTCCTGAAAATGTCCAAAAAAATTTAGGTAGCTTAGAATGTAGATGTCTCGAATATCACATACTGTAGAAGTACAGCGATAGACATTCACAACGATCAAATACATACCACGTCCCAACAGTATGCGCAAGAATCACCAGCTGCCGTAAACACACTTCCTGACTATCATAAACGAAAAAATGAGGGCAAGGGGCGAACATTCAATCCGGAACAAAGCAATGAGATATAATAACTGGTCATCAAGTAAAACTTAAAAAAAAATATATATAGAAATAAAAATTCCAACCTGAGGATCAACAGAAATGGCATTGATCTCAGGCATTGGTGAAAGAGCACCCCAAGGACCTCTATGAGAAAAGAAAACGAATGATGATTATTTGCATCTGTTATAGAGTCTCACCAGCATCAATTGATACTGACATTTCACAAATGGACATGACTCACTTGTGTTGTGGATTAGTCAATTCAATCAATGGCTTCGCATGGTTCTCTGTATATCATAAGAAAAGAACCACCAAGCTCTTAGTTTAATCCAAAAACCACATAGAATAAATGGTGTACACACCTTCCAAATGAAGGGATGCTTCTGATTCAGCAACTTCTTTCCATCTCCATCCTCGAACTCTACCATCATCACCACAACTACACAAATCCAGATCGAAATTTTCAAAATTACAATTTCAAAGAACCAACAAAGAAGGGTTTAGTTTACCTGAGGAGCAAAGCATCTTCGTCTTCACCGTAGAACTTGACATCATAAGCAGGGCCATCGTGTGCCCTAACCACTCTCTCAGGTTCAGCCACCATAACATCCTGACCTTTCGAGTAGCCAAAACTCGCCGATTGAGAAACAAGCGAGTTCAGAGAATGGAAAGCTAAGGTTCCATCGCTGGAAGCAACGACAAAGGCGTCCGGATTAGGGATTCTCGCCGGAACAGGAGGAGCCCAGGCGGTTCTGAATACTGTACGCGTCTGTATCTCTCGCTCCTTCAGTATTGCTTCTCTATACTCATCTTCATTCCAATTTGTAGCGTCTCCGTACATTTTCCTCTGTTTCTACTTCCGGTGATACTCTTCTTCTTGCAGAACGCCGGCGATAACACCACCAGTGGTTTGGTGAAGGTGGAGGAGGAATTTCTAAACCGGCCGATTTAGTAATTCTATTGAATATATATACTCTTAGTCCCTTAATTATTTTTGTATTTAACATTTTGTCAGCTATTTTTCTCAGGGTGCAACTAACTCCTCTTGTCTTTGATGGCCAACCTTGCGACGCAATCAGAAGTTCTCCTGAAACAGCTCTGTTCGGTTTCAACATGTCTTGTTCACTGGTTGCTAGCGGGCCTCTCTCCATGGGCCTCCTCTGGATCCTACTCTCTTTGGTTGGTCTTGTCACTCTCATAGCTCCAACTTTAAGTCTAGGTGTTCGGATATCGGATTGGATTCGGTTCAGATATTTTAGATTTTGAATTTTTTGGATATTGACTCTAACATTCATTCAGATACTTATAAAATTCGGATCGATTTCGGTTCGGATCATTCAGATTTTGGATCGGTTCAGATATATTGTCGATAACCAAATTAAACCAATAATTATTGGATAAGATATTATTCAAATACTTTTAATTTCGATTGTATCAAAAAAATCATACTAATTAACCGAGTATTTAAAAATAAAATAAAGTAAATGACAAGTTCAAAGTTCAAAATAACATAAAACCATACTAATACATAAAAGTGCGACGTACTAACATCTAAAGTGAGACATAAGACTCTGTCAATGCAAAAAAAGTCAAAACCAAAGTAAACAATAACATATATATAGGAGTATATACGATTCATATATATCGTATATAGTTAGGTGTGTATAATTATATCTTCAGTTCATGTATATCGTATATAGTTAAGTGTATATATATCCTTATCAAATTGTTTATTATATTTTTGACCATAGTCAGATATCTATTGGATATCGGTTCGGATGATATCCAAAAGTAATGAAAACAAAAATCGATCGGTTATTGTATAGGTATTTTCGGATCAGATTCGGTTTGGATTTTTAGATGATTTTATGCCCAAGCCTAGCTCCAACTATTAGAAAAGTAATTATGCTTTGGGTAACCATTTAGGTCTAGTAATTTAATCATGATATATACTGTTCTTTGTATAAGTCATGGTACAAATGGTAATGTGTGCATAGAAAATTCATGAGTTTCTAGGGTTCGAATCTTGCTCCCCTTAACAATATGTTGTTCAAAATATTTCATATTTCATTTTGTGCAGTTTTTTCGCAAGTTGATTTGTTCAATTATTTTGTACATGGAAGATGAATTTACAAACAAACGGTATTGCAATTCAAAAAAGCTAAATATTCTATATGGAGATATATATTGATCTACCACGTAAAAGTTGGTAACTAATGAATGCTTGAAACATCGATGTTTCTAGAAACGTATTAAGGGGGACCGCTTATGTTGTGCTTGCGTGAGACATAAACACACATGAACAATAGAATGTGGAAGAAGAAAAAAATCAAATCAAAAGCAAAACTATATATATAAAAGTAGTGAGATGGCCATGATGTTCATAATTCGTTGCCCTTAGCATCTTTTCGCTTTACTTAGTATACTCCAAACCTTTAGTAAATAGTGATATTCGCTTTTATTTCTATTTTTATATCATTTCCTATGGCTTACGTTTCGATTTTACATTCGTTATTACAGATATTTCTTTTTATTCTTTTGTTTTCTGATTGGAGGATCAATGTGTGTTCTAGCTAGAGATCTTAATTATGGTTGGGGATCTCTCACATACATCTAAACCTATGTATAGTTTATTAATTGTTCAAGTGGTTGTTCAAATTTCATTTCGTTATAAGTGGGATCTCTCAATTCGAAAATCTAAATTGGATGTAGACTTTAAACAAATAAAAGTTTAGGTATCACATAAAAACATTTGATTGAGGAGTGTATGTGTCCCATACGAAGGTTACGATATAGTCACTTTGTTATTAATTAATGTAGTCGCTATTTTTATGTTCTGTACTTCTGTCTTTAACAACGAATTTATTTTTGTGACTCAATGTGTTGTATTTACATTTATGTTTTTCATATAACTTGTCTTATAGAGCCGACCAGAGTCTAATTTTAGATCAATGCAGGATATTTTATTCATGTCAATAATCATGTGTTACCCATCCCCATGATATAATATTTAATGAAAAGAGGGAATATAGATGCTCAAATTGACAATAAATAAACTACGAAGGGTATAATCCGGCGGAATATTTTTAGAAATTAAACGAAACGAGTGGATAACGATGATATTTATGCATGCATCATCATATATGCCCCTAGCATTCCTTATATATTAACCCTAAAACCAGACAAACTTGTTTCATATCATTAAAATTTAGGGACCGAGGCTACTATAAAGATCATATGCATGCACGAAGATGAAAAGGTTCAACTAAAGGAGGTCAGTGAATAGATATAAGGAAGGCGACAGAAGAGAGTGAGCACACATGGTTCCTTTTTCTAGCATGCTCATGCCCGAAAGCTCTGCGTGCTCTCTCTCTCTCTCTCTCTCTCTATGTATGTACATTTACATGTATACATTATACGTGCATCATGCATGGTAGAAAAAGTTTATGGACTAAATATATAAGATCATGTGCATTGATGGACTAACTTGATTTTCACCACTTAAAAAATAAAAAATAACAAAAGGTAAGTTGAGAAATATTGAGAAACTTGTTCTGAGCACATAGCACATTCTAACATGTTAAATTTGTTTTTTCTGATTTATTCTTTAAATAAATAATAATTTTATATAAAAAGATTAAAAAAATATTTTGAAATACCCACTGAGTATGGGTTCTTTATTTATCTTTTGTTTTCGCTAATGTTTTACTTACTATTCATACACAACATTCTTCACTATATCCGTTGAATACTGCAAATAGCCATCAAAAAGCTTGGAGTCGGAGTATAATAACTTGGTGTAGATGATTGTTTATATATATATATATATATTTTTTTTTTCCGCAAATCAAACTTTCATTAAATTCAAAGAAATGTAATTACAAAACCTTATACAGAATTATTGTAACACAATTATTACATACACAAATGTATGCGTCATACACTAAGAAAAATACAGCAGAAGGAAGATTGACGACGCTTTCCGAAGAATAGCCTTACTCGCTAACCGTTCATAAGATCGGTTATTGTCCAACTTCATATTTGATTTTTCTCTGTTATGATTTGCTTGCAGCATCTTGTGGCTGAACTTTCTTTTTGCGAACCATAACTGTAAACCCAATGCGTCCAAACATAAATCTGGAATATAGACATAATGGCACCAAAGCTTCTGTACCAAAGTCTTTTTGAGATATCTCGACTTTGCAATATTCTTCACAAATAGGTTCAATATAAAAATGATCTCCACCGTACCTTCCTTTGAAGAGATCTTCTTGATAAACTTCAACAAAACTCTAAAACTCAACGGAGACCATAATTCTTTGTTTGACCTCACTCTTTGCTCGACACCATCATCAATAACAGCACCCAATAAACGATATATGTGAATAGACAGAGGCATAATTTTTTGACTATGCAAATATAAGATCCTTGCCACGAGAATAAACCAAATCGTCTCCAACTCTTGTACAGACTTGATCAACATCTTGACATGAACATCATCAAACCAATTTTGTTTTGACCCAATATCATATTGTCGCCTTAATGTGATCAAGCCCTCATTCAAATTCTCTATGCCAATACAACAAAAGTCAAACCGATGCAGTCTTAAACCCATGACCCAAACACTGGCATCACCAACAATCATTCCCGGATCCCAAATCCTAATCTCACCTCTGTTTTTCATGTAGGGAAGAGACAAATAAGATTGAAACAGACATACAGAGGAGACGAAGTGAGAACCATCAATTGGAGATGGAAATAAACTGACGCAATTACTCTTGGACTGAGGCTTGAGTAAGGTCAGAGATATACTCTTCGACAAGAAGAGAATGAAAACGCGTGTTTGGATAGAACACCAATCGCGACAAAGACGAACCGACACAATCCTTTTCCGTCTCAAAAACAGAACTCCCCATGAACTTTGGGTGTGATTAATCGCCACACAAGTCAAGAATGGTGTCAGTATAATTGACGGACTCAGATCTGACCACACCATCTTTCCAAAGGAGCAAAGGATGGAGATTTGGAAACTGGATTTGCAGAAATAACTAACTAAAAACTGTAAAGAAAGATAAATTAAGAAACTGAAAAGAGAGAAGGGGCCGACCGACGCCGGAGAAGCCAGCGCCGGCCGGAAACTGAGGAGATCGAAAAACGGTTTCTTCTTCTTAAGCGTCGCAGAGAGAGAGAGAGAGAGAGAGAGTTTTTCTGTAAATGATGTTTATAAAACATACTTTTTTTTTGGTAAAAGTTAAATATTAATTATATGGAGATAAATTAAAATCAGGCTACACAAAGATGATCTAATGTTTTTATATAAAAAAGCATATATTAGATCTGAATCATCCATCAACCATCATCATACGAGGATTTGTTGTTTTAGTTGCTTTCTTGTATTTAAAATTTAGTGACTTTATAAATAAGATGATATGGAAAATTTGAGGACACTTTTCATAAATCATATATATATATAAGTAAGGTTTTGGTTTCTCCTTATTGGTTGATTTCTATTTAATGATTTTTAATTTTTTTATAATTTTTATTTGCTTTCTAATTGTTTAATTGCTTTAAAGAATATTTAAGATCCAATTAACACAATACATTTAACTCACACATTAAAATAAAATTATAACTGAAAATAAAATAAATTATACATTAATCATATTCCACTACTCAATTTTATTCAAACATAATAAATTATAATTGTAATTCTCATAATTCTATTCTTAGTGTAACTTACACTAATTCTTATCATATAAATAAGCATTATCTCATTCTCTCTGATCTAGAGTTAAATCAATAACCCAAAGCACACTCAACCACGATCAAGTGATGTCGTCGTAGCACTTTGGGGTCGAACCACATAGACCAAACGATACACTATGAAATTGTATAAACCGAGTTTAGCTAAAGCAAAGAGATAGTTTGTGTTGCAAGTAACTGACTAAAACTAAAAATAAATAAGAGTTTATAAAATTAAGAGAAAGTATTGGGTGCAGGGAATCAAGTAAGGGTTATGATCACGAAATTAGGTGATGGGTTGGGATAGCTTTAGGAACCGTTCTTGAACTCAGATCTCAATTATAAAACTAACTTACTGTCGCAGCATTAGTTTTCTATGCAAGGAATTGAATGAATCCTAAACCGTCGTTTGCATCTAAACAATCCTAGCAAGCATTAAGTTCTAGTCCGATTATGTTCACAAGTTGCCCCAACTTCAACTGTCGTTGGCTGAGGATCAACTTGCTCACCTAAGTTCTTTCAAGTAATTCAACAACACTTTTGATGCCTAGATGAATTAAACCTATGATCATAAACTAGGTAGCTAATCTAGTTTAAGCAATAAACACAACAGTAGATGAAGAACACAAAGATCAATCCCAAATCTAACAACCTAAATCAATGAATCATAAAAATCCCTTTTGAAACCCGAAACCCAACAGAGAGACTACTCAGACATGGAAATCAAAGCACAACAAATCAAAGACGAAGAAATCATAATTAAATTGCAAAGAGAAATAATAGGGTTCAAAATTCTTCTCCAAAGGGTTAGAAAGGATAAGAGATCTTCTCCCAAGCTTACAAGTGCTCAAAAACGGCGTAGAAAATAAAAGTTATCTCTCTAAGGGTCTAGCCCCGTGCTTAAATAGTAAAATAAATCCCTAAAAAGTCGGTTTAAATCAGAAAAGGAAAGATTGCGTCGGGGACGGGAATGGTCGATCTCGCGAGGATCAGCCGATCCAGAACGAATTTCTGCTCTAACTTCATCTGCCTTCTAGCTCGATCAGTCTTCAACCAATTAAGCTCCAGATGCATGTTTTCATCCCCAAAACGCTCAGATTCCTTCCAAAATCACCTAAGACCTGAAAAGACTCACAAAAGACTAAAAGGACTCTAAAAGCACACTTGGATCTAGAAAAAGACTCAAAACCAACCTAAAAACTGTGGTTAAATTCCTATCAAATACAAACACATCAATTCCCCCGGACTTGAATCTTTGCTTGTCCTCAAGCAAGAACATACAGAAACTCAAGAACAGAGAAAATATTTGAAAGTGGAAACTCACATTGTAACAACCCGTCCCGTGGACCCAACTAGCCTCACTGCTAGCCACCCCAACGGACCCCAAGCTGGCCCTGCAGGGCATCGATCCTAACCCATCACTGTGGATATCCCAATCCACCAGTAGGTTATTGGTGCGCCAGGCGTTTCTCGAACCCTGGTCCTCACCCTTTAACAACCTTCCCACAGGACAAGTTGCCACCAATTGATATGTATGATTTCGAGAGAGGTTCGACCTCACCTCCTTCTTCACATTTTAAAACGAAATGTCCCTTTCTTCTACTTCCAATCGCTTCACATCCTATCTGAGGGTTTCACCCTTTCTTATTTCATTGTTTTCTCGGGTATGTGCAAGCTTAAAGAGATGAAACTGGTCTCATGGACGTTAATTAGGATTAGGGCTTAAACGTTTCAAATCCTGGTGATAATGACATATTGTTCGGGGAAGTGCAACTCATTCCGGAATGTAAGTGTCTAACCAAAACAAAACATCCACTCCGTATTTCTTTTGCTTCCTCCGATTGGTGATTCATTTTCTTTATATTTTCTATCCTTTATAGATTAAGTTCTCACAATAAATTTATCTATCTATTTTATGATGATTAGGTTTCTGATTTTTTTTTCACAGATTTAAAAACCTCGACTGATGGTTTCAGTTTGGTTTATCAATCACTTACGTAGACAAAAACGCCAGGTAGCTGCTTTTTCTTAAGAACTTATACTAAAGTTTTGTATTTGGAGAACTTATATTTAAGTTTAGTATTATCTTCGTTTGATGGATATAGTCTGACGCATGTGGAATATGTCCAATCTATAAAAACTTATGTTGCTTATCTAAACCTTTTTATATGTAGTAAATTTGTTGATTTCTTGCAGGTGAAAAGCTTTGGATGAGGAGAAAAATCCAGAGACTTACATACGGAGACTCCTCCAATTGCTAAATCATAGGTACGACTTAAATTAGGAAGAATGATTTTGTTGGGCTTTTCCTATGCCGATCAAACACTTTTTCCTTCGTTGGTCAAACCATTTTGTGTTTATTCAACTGTTCGTAGGTACTCTTATTAATGTGCTTCATTTATATATGGGGTTAAAAGAATTGAACCACATATTATGATTTGTTTATTTTCTGTACTTTTGTTTGCGTTTTTCATTTAGGAAGTTAAGAAAAAGAAACGTCACTGCAAAAGAGTTTGAAAGTTATAAATGCTAAGCTTCCACAACAACATCAACAATGTAACTGCCTCAAATTAAGGTTAGGTTAATAGACATTCTCTTATTCAGTACTCTGATATAATTTGTAAGACTGTCATGGACTCATGGCAATTAAATACAAAGCTGATCAGTTTTAAATTTTTTATTTTTGTCAAAGGAATAGAACTTACACTTTTGTATATTAGATACTTTATAAACTTCCTGCTATTACATGATTATAACATATATACGTACTACATTGAACATAGTATATCCTCACTATACATATTTCTCAAGAATCCCAAAGTATCATCCATTGAAGATGCATTGACAGGAGGAAATACAACACCATGAAGTCTAAGCTGACGATGATCAATTCGTTTGTCACATAAAGACACGAAGAATGTGAGGGAGGTGGTGCAATAGTGAAAGGGTGGAGAGAATGAAAGTGTTGTTAGCAGAAATTGGTCAGATATTTTTTGTATGAACATCGTTTATGTAAAGAACATTATTTTGATAAGTTCTATTTGTAGTTTGGTCGGAAAAACCAGTTAAAGTAGATGCCAAAGTTATGTTTTCGCCTAGATTGTTGCACCTCCAATGCAAATAATGTAAATGGGTATGTATATGGGTGTGTATGTGTCTATAATCCATTGCATATAGTTAGTAGAAAAGCTTAAGTGACTGGCATGAATTCTGCCGCGTAATATTTTGTGTGCTCTACCAGTTCAAGATACAAAGTTGAAACAACTCTTCCCGTTTTTTTTTTTTTTGATAACGTTAAATCACTAGTGGTCCCATACCCACTAACATCCTAGCAACAACCAACAACCGCAGATAACCAAAGAAACAAATTCTATTAAACCAAAAGAATTCCAACAATTAAAACCAATAACCAATAACCAATAACACCATAATCCAATAGAGAAATAGCCAAAAACTAACATCCTACAATGTTCCTTTGACTTAATATAGCAACCTAACAACAGCTAGACCATAACCAATCAAGCCTCTAGAATTCATCATCGCCTTGATTCCACGATCACACTTTGCCTTTACCTGCACCACAAACATATATTGCAATGCATAAGTATTTTATAAACACTCAGTAAGGCAATCCTCCCATCTACTGGGCTATACACACAAGCAATAGAGTACCAATAACCAACACACAACAATCCACACACAACAAACAACGAACCAGGACACGGCATCGACCGATGTCAAATGGGGAAGCATCGACCGACGCAGAAGCTGCATCGACCAATACCCAATCTGCATCGACCGACGCATGCTCGACGCAACACGAAAACCCTAAAGTTTTACGCGCTGTCCTCGCACTTGCATCGACCGACGCAAGCTATGCATCGATCGACGCAACGTCGAGCACCGTGATTTCCCCGAAGCTTCTCGCCGGATTTCGTTCCTAACAACCACAAAACTCAATCCCAAGCCACAAGAAAGCTTCCTAACGTCCATAGCAACGATCTAACACGTCTAACAACACAAAACAAGCAAGTTAAAGGTTCCTCTAGCTTAGATAAGCCATGGTCATGCACTTACCTTTGCCACAGAAGAAATCCAAACAAAACAAAGAAAGAAAACGCTTCTAGGAAGCTCCTACAACAATCCCAGCTGTAGATCTCCACAGGAACAGCCTCAATCCTCCAGAAATCCTCAAGAACACTCACAAAACTCTCTCTCTCTCTTTATTTTTCTCGAAAACGGCCACAACTCCCCGAATGAAACCAAAACTCGATTTAAGCGTTCCCTATGCCCAAAACGCAGCGTTTGACTTAAGTCAAAACGCAAACTTGAACCTGCGTCGACCGATGCACCAACTACATCAACCGATGCAATCCCCAATCCGGGATTTCGGTTCACGGATGTTACAATTCTCCCCCACCAATAAGGATTCGTCCCCGAATCCCGCAGTACCGTCCATCCTCCAAGGACCTCCGTGCCACCGTCAACACGGCCCGCACGTCCCCAAACCGGACTAAACACCGTCAGCCAAGGTTTCCCGTGCCACTGTTGCAACAGCCCGCACACCTCCGACTGGCCCTCGAGGTCTCCCTCTAGCCAATATACTCACATCATAAACATTATTTGCTCACAACTCAGTGCTTCCCCCGTCCATGGTCGCAACCAACGAATCATGCCGGCTCACCATCAGGCCAACTGCCTTAAGCTACGGCATCCAGGAAGTCACTCACACACACTCCCCCCGCTCTCGGGTCGCAACCCTTGAGATATACCGACTCACTGCCGAGCCTAGACTCACAGCTACGGTATCCAGGGAGTCTCACATATCCCGCTCTTGGGTCGTCACCCTCAAGCGCGCTCTCGGATCGTCATCCGAAGCAACACACCACTCCCACTCTCTGGCCACAAAGTCCATCGAGCTATCGGTATCACATGAGTTGGGCCCGCACGGCCTTGAGCAAAACAAATACTGATGCCATCGAGTATCTCCCGGCTAGATCTACCTCAACATTTCCACACAATTTTCCTTTTATGGAAGCTTTCTATTTATGGAACCTTTCCAAAAATAGAAACCCAAGCTATTTCTCTTTCCCCATGACATTAACAGTCAAACATAAAGAAAAATACTCATCTGATTAATCTCAAAAATGTCATAATCGTTACAATGTCAACGAAATTGCATCAGAAAAAGCACAAATACAACAATCGGAGCCATCAACACGCATTCCGAGCACCACCTCATCTGGATACTTAGTCGCACAACCAACCACCCCTAAGCGACCAAATACCAAGAGAAATGGGCTGGAATACTCCGTACCCGCTCCAGCCACGGACTAAAACTCGGACCCGGCTAGACAAGCTCAAGTCGCGGTCTGCTTCTCAAACCACTTCTTAAACCTTGCCTTCATCCTCGCCTCGGGCTCCCAAGTCTGCTCCTCTACTCCATCACAGTCCCACATGACTCTCATCAAAGGAATCTTCTTCTTCCGAAGTTCCTTGACTCTCCTCTCGAGCACCCTCAATGGCGTCGCCTCTAAAGACATGTTAGGCTGAAAATCCTCAGGAATCTTAGCCAACAACTAATCACCCTCGTGAAGACACTTCCTCAGCATCGACACATGAAATACCTTGTGGAACGCACGCATAACCTCAGGCAACTCCAACCGGTATGCCACTTGTCCCACCCGCTCAACCACTCTAAACGGACCCATGTACCTCGGACTCAACTTAGTCTCTGACAATGACCTGTTCGGACCCCGCAACATGGCCATCTTGAGATACACTCTATCACCAACCTGAAACTCAAGATCCTTCCTCCTATTATCAGCATAGCTCTTCTACCGATCCTGAGCCTCCTTCATGTTCAGCCTCAGAACCCGAATCTTCTCCGAGGTCTCCTGAACAAAATCTGCACCATATATGCTCCTCTCCCCCACCTGAGTCCAACATAACGGTGTACGACACGGCCTCCCATACAAGGCCTCATAAGGAGCCATCCCAATACTAGCCTGGTAGCTGTTGTTATAAGCAAACTCCACCAAGCTCAAATGATCTGCCCAATGACCACCCCAGTCCAACACGCACATCCTCAGTAAATCCTCTAAAATCTGGATCGTCCTCTTTGACTGACCGTCCGTCTGAGGATGATAGGCTGTACTCATATGCACCTTCGTGCCCATCTCTGCCTGAAACGCCCTCCAGAACACCGAAGTGAACTTGGAATCTCTATCAGACACAATACTAGCAGGCACACCATGCAATCTGACTATCTCCCTCACGTACTTCTTGGCCAAAACCGCTGTTCCATCAGTTTTCTTGATGGCCAGAAAATGTGCAGACTTAGTCAAACGGTCCACAATGACCCAAATAGCATCAAAAGTCCTCGACACAGGCAAACCCACCACGAAGTCCATCATGATCAAATCCCACTTCCACTCTGGAATGGGCAAACTCTGAAGTAATCCACCAGGAACCTGATGCTCCGCCTTCACTAGCTGGCAAGTATCACACTTCGCCACCCAGTCGGCTATGTCCTTCTTCATCCCGACCCAGTGATAATACCGCTTGAGGTCACGGTACATCTTGGTCGCCCCTGGATGAATAGAGAACTTGCTCGAATGAGCCTCTCTCAGTATCTCCTCCCTCAAATCCTCACCCTTAGGCACACAGATCAGCCCAAGCACAAGGATAGTACCATTAGCAGAAACCTGATACTCTGCACCAGCAGCCTTAGAGGCATTCACCAGCCCCTCATCGCTCTCCTGAGCTAACCTCACTCTGCTCAACAAATCCGCTCTATCAGCTGCCTCCACACCCAAAGGTTCATGTGAGATAGCACACAAACTCAACGCACTAATCTCACCTACCAACGCCTCCAAATCCTGCTCTTGAGCCGAAGCCACCCGCTTCCGACTTAAGGCATCCGCAACCAAGTTAGCTTTACCAGGATGGTAAGCTATGTCTAGATCATAATCCGCTACCAGCTCCATCCAACGCCTCTGCCTCAAATTCAGCTCAGGCTGAGTAAAAATGTACTTCAGACTCTTGTGATCTGTAAATACATGTACCTTCCCACCATACAGATAGGATCTCCAAATCATAAGAGCAAAGATCACTGTTGCCATCTCCAAATCATGAGTAGGATAATTAGCTTCATGCTTCTGCAACTGCCGCGAAGCATAGGCTATAACCTTCCCCTGCTGCATGAGTACACAACCCAACCCCACTCTAGAAGCGTCTGTATACACAACATAAGGCTCGTCCTGCTCAGGCAGTGCTAACACCGGCGTGGTAGTCAACATCTGCTTGAGACTTGTAAAACTAGCCTCACACTCTGGTGACCACACAAATGGGACATCCTTCCCTGTAAGCTTAGTCATCGGCTGAGCCATACTCGCAAAACCCCGAACAAACCTCCTGGAGTAACCTGCTAACCCCAGGAAACTCCGAATCTCAGTGGCACTCTGCAGCCTCGGCCACTCCCTAATGGACTGAATCTTCTCTGGGTCCACTGAAACTCCCTCTGCAGGAACGATGTGTCCTAAGAACCCCATCTCACGCTGCCAGAAACTGCACTTACTCAACTTAGCAAATAACTTCTGCTCCCGCAGCTTCTCCAACACTACTCTCAAATGTACTGCATGCTCCTCAGGACTCTTAGAATATACCAGGATGTCGTCGATGAAAATGATGACTGACATGTCCAGAAACTCCTGGCACACGCTGTTCATCAATCTCATAAACGCAGCTAGCGCATTTGTCAACCCAAACGGCATCACCACAAACTCGTAGTGCCCGTATCTCGTCCTGAAGACCGTCTTCCTCACATCTGCCTCATGTACAGGAATCTGATGATATCCTGATGCCAAGTCGACCTTGGAGAACCAAGTAGCACCCTTCAACTGATCCAACAACTCATCAATCCTCGGGAGAGGGTACTTGTTCTTCACAGTAACTCGGTTCAAACCCCGATAGTCAATACACAACCGAAAACTCCCATCCTTCTTCTTAACAAAGAGCACCGGAGCTCCCCACGGTGAAGAACTAGGACGGACAGAACACTTACTCAACAAATCCTCCAGCTGCTTCTTCAGCTCTGCCATCTCTGCTGGAGCCATCCTGTAAGGAGCCTTGGTTAACGGCATCGTCTCCGGTTCCAACTCAATAGTAAAAGGATCCGACCGAGATGGTGGTAATTCCTGCAATGACTGGAACACATCCTCAAAGTCCTCCACCACCGGAATACCGCTAACCGTAGACTTCCCCACTGACTCTGGCATGGATATAGTAACCAGATAAGCCTCACGCCCCTTCTTGATCATTTTCCCAGCCTGGACGGCTGAGATCACGAGACTCCCCGAAGTGGGTCTAATACCCTGAAAAACCAACTTCCCTCCTGGACGCTCAAACTCCACTCTACCCCGATAGTAATCCAAATGCACCCTATGCCGATGCAACCAATCCATCCCGAGAATAACATCATACAACTCCACTGGACTGATAAGCAAATCCGCTGGCCACGCCTCTTCTGCGATCTGGATATCAACCCCTCCAGCTCGTCCAATGACCCTCAGGAACTTGCCTCCCGCAACTCTAACAAATCCTGTACGCTCACCAGGATCCCCTCTGATCCCCGCACTCTCGGCACACTCCGGAGTAATGAAGCTATGAGAAGCTCCAGAATCAAACATAACATGGAACTTAAACCCGCCCACCAACAAGGTCCCTACACAAACCTCATGTGTTGAGAACCTAACACTTGACCACAAGCAAAAACAAATATAATCTGAACTATTGAATTGACCAAGTTCAAATCTCAGAAGTTATACCTGTGATCGCTCCTGCACTAGTGCCACCGGGCTCCCTGGTCGAGTAAACCTGTGACGTCGGCTCGATCCATTCCACCGGCTGCACACCGTGCTGCACACCCTGCTGCACCCCTGGCTGAGCTCCAGCCTGCAACACTGCTACTGCCCTCTGCTGCAACTTGGGACAAAGAGGCTTGATGTGCCCCGTCTCTCTGCAGTAGTAACACACTCGAGTATTTGTCCGCGGCTCCGACACCGCCCGCTGCTCTGACACTGCCCCCTGCTCACCTCTCTGAGGCCAGTTAGTCACCTTGTGGTCCCTGCTACCACACCCAAAGCATCTCGCACCACCGTACCTCGACCTCTGCATAGCCTCAAACTTCCGCTTCTGCCCATGCGCAGGCTTGCCGCCCTTGCTAGGAACAGAATGCGGCTGAGACCGCTGTGGCTGCACTGAAGGACTGACCACAATAACTTGTGACCTCAAGTCATCCTCTATCCCAGCTGCAACCTCAACCAACTCCGCTCTCGTAGCATAGCTCCTCACTCTGCACCGAGTCCTCAAATCATCCCGCAGAGCCAACAAAAACCTCCGCACCTGAGCCGACTCTGGCTCCCATGCCCTGCCTGCATACCCCACAAGCCGACTGAACTCTGCATCCAGCTCCCGCACTGTACGGTCTCCCTGAGTCAACCCCAAGAACCGTGCCTCCATATGATCAAGAGCCTCCTGAGGAAAAATACTTGAAGTTAAACTCCCTCACAAAATCTCCCCAAGACATACCCCGCTGCACCCTCCGTGCTGTCACCGACCTCCACCACACACGTGCATCTCCTGACAAGTAAAACACTGCCAGATCCACCCTGAACTGGTCGGGACACCTAAGCGAAAGGAAAATATCCTCCATCCGCTCTCTCCACTCATCCGCTACACTCGGATGGGTACTTCCTGAGAAATACCCTGCTCCCACATGCCGCAGCTGCTCCATCATCCGCACATACTGGGCATCCACTACCTTGGCCCCCGGCTGCACACCTGCCTGCAAACCCGCCACAGGCTGCACCGCTGGAACCTGCCCACCAACCACTGGCGGCACTACTGGAACTTGCCCACCAACCACTGGCGGCACCACTGGATCCTGCCCACCAACCACTGGCGGCACTACTGCTGGAAGTCGCTGCAAAACCTGAGCTAGCAAGTCCATCAAGACATCCTCCCTGCCTGGAGCACCTCCTGCTGCAATCCCCACACCCGGGGCAACACCGTGACCGACACCGGGCCCATCCGCCCTGCCGTCACCCAAACCAGCCTGGTCTCCAGACACTCTAGGATGAACATGTGACTCCTCACATGTGACACCGGAACTTGACCTCGTCCCCGACCACGAACACGACCACGCCCACGACCACGACCACGACCGCGACCTACAACATCCTCACCTCTAACCATCTGTGTCATCCAAGAACAGAAGGCTAAGCAAACAATAATTCTAATACACAAAAATACAACTTACCGTGGAATCACAAAATAGGCTCGAAGAGGATGTTCTAGGACTTCATGCCACACACAATTGACCAACTCACACAATCAATCATAGCATGGAATCCTAAACATCAACAGCAAAAGCACAATGAACCCTAGACCTAGAACCGTAAGGGCTGTGATACCAAAATGACACAACCCTTCCCGTTTTTTTTTTTTTTTGATAACGTTAAATCACTAGTGGTCCCATACCCACTAACATCCTAGCAACAACCAACAACCGCGGATAACCAAAAAAACAAATTCCATTAAACCAAAAGAATTCCAGCAATTAAAACCAATAACCAATAACCAATAACACCATAATCCAATAGAGAAATAGCAAAAAACTAACATCCTACAATGTTCCTTTGACTTAATCTAGCAACCTAACAACAGCTAGACCACAACCAATCAAGCCTCTAGAACATCCCTTCATCATCGCCTTGATTCCATGATCACACTTTGCCTTTACCTGCACCACAAACACATATTGCAATGCATGAGTATTTTATAAACACTCAGTAAGGCAATCCTCCCATCTACTGGGCTATACACACAAGCAATAGAGTACCAATAACCAACACACAACAATCCACACATAACAAACAACGAACAGGGACACGGCATCGACCGATGCCATCATGCATCGACCGATGTCAAATGGGGAAGCATTCGGGTACCCATTCGGGTTCGGGTCGGGTATTTCGGATTTTCGGGTATTTCGGTAAAGGGGTCCTAGACCCATTCGGATATTTCTAGTATTCGGATCGGATTTCGGATAAACACCCATCGGATTCGGATTGGATTCGGGTACCCATTCAATACCCGAAATATACTTCAGATTTGGGTACTCGTTCAATATTCGAATTCAAATCTCTCCAACTATGATATTAAAGGAGAAGAAAATATATGGCATACATGTTTCTTGTAGAAAATATTCTATTTGTTTTGCATTTTTCTTTTTTGTATTTTTTTAATATGTAAAAATAATATTTTGGTATCTAGAGTTCATGAGTATGGAATAAAAAAATACAATTAAATCTCTACATAATAAGTAAAATCTCTCATATCTAAATTCCTTTTTAAAAAATGAAAGTTGTACATAGTAATATATAAATATTGTAAGTTTGAGAATTAGTCAAAGATATTAAAGTGGCAAAATGGTTACAATGCACCCACTTAATGCTTTAGGTCATTGGTTCAAATCCCACAAGTGACTATTTTGCACTATGTTTGAGAATTAGTCAAAGATATTAAAGTGGCAAAATGGTTACAATGCACCCACTTAATGCTTTAGGTCATTGGTTCAAATCCCACAAGTGACTATTTTGCACTATGTTTATACATGTTCGGATTAATTCGGGTACCCGTTCGGATATCGGATAATACCCGATCGGGTTCGGGTACCCGGTTCCAATAAATCCTAAACCCATTCGGATATTTTCAAATTTCGGATGCGGGTTCGGTTCGGGTTTTTCGGATCGGGTTCGGGTCGGATTTTCGGGTTCGGGTATTTTGCCCAGGGCTAGATGCAAGTTACACTTGCATCGACCAATACCCAATCTGCATCGACCGACGCATGCTCGACGCAACACGAAAACCCTAAAGTTTTACGCGCCGTCCTCGCACTTGCATCGACCGATGCAAGCTATGCATCGATCGATGCAACGTCAAGCACCGTGATTTCCCCAAAGCTTCTCGCCGGATTTCGTTCCTAACAACCACAAAACTCAATCCCAAGCCACAAGAAAGCTTCCTAACGTCCATAGCAACGATCTAACACGTCTAACAACACAAAACAAGCAAGTTTAAGGTTCTTCTAGCTTAGATAAGCCATGGTCATGCACTTACCTTTGCCACAGAAGAAATCCAAATAAAACAAAGAAAGAAAACGCTTCTAGGAAGCTCCTACAACAATCCCAGCTACAGATCTCCACAGGAACAGCCTCAATCCTCCAGAAATCCTCAAGAACACTCACAAAACTCTCTCTCTCTTTCTTTTTCTCGAAAACGGCCACAACTCCCCGAATGAAACCAAAACTCAATTTAAGGGTTCCCTTTTACCTTTGCCTAAAACGCAGCGTTTGACTTAAGTCAAAACGCAGAAACTTGAACCTGCATCGACCGATGCATCAACTGCATCGACCGATGCAATCCCCAAACCGGGATTTTGGTTCACGGATGTTACAAAAGTCAAATCACCTTTTACTTTGATGGAAAATGATTGACAAGTAACAAACACGCTTAGCTATAAATTATCGCGTAAAAACACGTATTACTGACTAATTGTTGTCATGAAGGATAGATAATAGCATTTCAGGCCGACAAATTATAGTTTTATTGTACAAAGTTAAAATTTCATACTTTAAAATTTCATCATTATGATGCATGTTACTTATACTTTTAATTAATTCAAAGTACTATCCAAAGAAAATAAAACATGAATTTGCTGCCATTTCTTATCATGAAAAAAATATCTTCACTCTGTATATAAGCTTATAAAGAATTTTTTCTTACTAACATCTAGAATTAATATAGACATCAAGATTAACAATTCAGAAACTCAGCTAACTAATATCATTAACAAAAGTAAACGAAAATATTCAAGCTACATTTGATATTGTTTTAAAAAAAAATCTACAAAATAAAATAGCTACATAAATTTTATTAACACTTTATCATTGTCTTATAAATTTTAAAAATTAATCCGCGTGTAGCGCAGTATATCCCCTAGATCGAAAGAATGATTATCTGCTATCTGTTCGGTAATAGATTTACGGCAAAGAAGAAAACGCCCAGTAACAAGACACTTGCCATTTTCAAACAAGAGTAATCCATTTCCAACTCAATTTAATTCCACTTATGACCCAATACACCCCAAGAAGTTTAAGGCCTAAAGAGATATTTAGGCCCAATCCTTTAGGCCCAATGGATGTCACACAAAATTAACCGATTTTTTTTTTTTGGTCGAAACACAAAATTAACAGAATAAACACTCAAATATTAGTAAACTTAATACCTTTTAAAAAATTACTGACTTACTAACTATGTAACTCAAAAGCATTCACAGACAATCCTCCCATAATTTATTAATACCTGCCCAAAATAATCAAACAAGGAACAACAACCACGTATAGAAAACAATCTAACCAACGCATAACAAAAAAATTTAAATATACACAAAAAAATAACTACAGCCACAAATCAACTTATAGTCTTATACAATACAATCTAAACTTCTGAAAATAAAGCTAAAACAAAACAAATTTTGTAAAGAAACACAACATGATTAAATTAAAAAAAAAAACATTTCACAAGATTATACTTAATGCAAAAACCAAAAAAAAAACCACAATCACATAAAAAAAAACAACACAAACTAATGAACCACAAAAAACAGAGACGAAGAAATATTTACATAACAAATAAATAATATACAAAACAAACTCAAAACACACTCTAATCTAACTCCTGTGCTAACTCCCGCACATAACCCGGGCCAAATACTAGTATCTTATATAATAAAGCAGAGTTACTTTCTAAAACTTTTTTCCTGAATTTGACACGCGGTATATTTGGTATTATTGCAAAAGAACTTAATTGCCTCTTTAGCTAAATCTAATTCTCAAAGATTCAAATAGTGGTCCAGCTTATTTACTAAAGCCCAGGTTTCATCTTCCGTAAATAAGCTGGACCACCATTTGAAGGATTGGGCTTTAGCAAGCTTAATGGGTCGTTACTGGTGAGGTCCACCAGTTGGAAACCTAGTTTCCTGAAGGCTAGTGGAGAAATTTTTGTGCTGCGACGGCCGTCGTACGGAGATGGAGAAGAATCTATCGATGAAGCAGACATCTCCGGTGAAGGTAGAGTCGTCCCTTGGTAGTTTCTCCTGAGGAAGGAGGTAGATGAGGAGAACCAAAGGCAGAAAGAGACCTCAAATCCAGATTTTGGTGGTTCTGTTAGAATTGGTTTCCGCGAAGGTGATACATGATGAGGGTGAAGGCTGGGTATCGTCGGACACCTTTTTCTCCCTATATTGTTCGCTGTTGAAGCTCTCACCAAAGATATTGAAATTGGTAGGATTTGAAAGGACTTTAGAGTGGGAAACAAAAAGATTAACAAAAGAGAAAAGACAATAAATTGAAAAAGTGATTGAAACGGGATGGTGTCCCGACGCCTGTGAGCCAGAGCACCACCAGCGCTAGATCTTGTAAGCGGGATAAGGGCCTCGATATAAGTGTCTGGGAGCTTTCTCACGCAATGCATATATAATTGCTATTAACCTTTTGTAGTCATTTACACTTCACCAGTGTAAGCTACTGATATTGTAACATCCACGAACCAAGATGTGTGGTTCGGGAAGGGTGTCGATCGACGCCAAAGGATGTCGGTCTACACCAACAATTTTTGTTTAAAATATTGGTTTAATGTGGTTTGGGTTCGGAACCCTAGGGGTCGTGTATAAAGGGTAAAACTCGACGCTCTTGAGAGTGTTTAGCCGTTTTTACTTTGGCAAGTGAGAAAAAATCCCAGAAAATTTCTTGAGATGGTTCTGTAAGGTTATGCGGATTTCTAAGCCGATTTTAGTGTGTTTGGAACGTGGAGAGGAGGATCTGAGCATGGGTGTCGAGTGGAAGTAACTCGAAGGCTTGGTCTTGATGTTCTTCGTAAGTTTCAACCAAAACAAGTGGTAGTGCATGATCATGGCTGATCTAAGTTTGAGTTTCTCTGTTTTGGTGTTGTTTGAGTTGTGTGATTTATTCTCTTGAATGTTTGTGTGATTTTTGTGTTCTATGTGGCTTGGTTTCACTCCTTTGAATTCCTTGGTCGAGTGGGAGGCGATTGGAGGTGGAGGTCTAAGCTGGAGATCGAAGGAAAACGATGCTCGACATTGGTGTCGGTCGACACCAATGCAAGGTCGGCGCGAGAAACCTAACAAGTGTCGATCGACACCATTTGGAGGTGTCGGTCTACACTAACTTGGGTTTTCGAGGAATGTGGAGCAGGTGTCGGTCAAGACCAGGAGAGTGTCGTTCGACACCATCCTTCAACAACTGTTGAACTTTGTTTGTTACATGGTTTGATTGTGTTATTTGTTGCTTGTTGATTGGAGATCTCAATTACTTACGTGTATAGTCCAATAGATGGGAGGATTGCCTCACTGAGTGTTTATGAAAATACTCACGTATCTCAATTGTTGTTTGAGGTGCAGGTAAAGGTCAAGTGTGATCGTAGAATCAATGCGATGAAGAGGAGGATGTTTTAGTGACTCGTTGACGTGTTGTCTGTCATTTATAGGTTGTTAGAGTGGGTCGTTAGAATGACGTTAGTTTTCTGGTTTATTGCTTCTTGATATTATTGGATTGATATGGTTATTATTTTATTTGTTAATTGACTATTGGATTCATGGTATTGGTTTATGTTATCCAATGTTGTTTGATTGAGGTTAGGATGTTAGTGAGTATGAGATCACTAGTTAAATTTATTGTATTAAAAACAAAAAATGGGTCGGGTCGTTTTAGTTTTGTATCAGAGCCCTTACGGTTCATTGTGCTTTTTGCTGATGTTTTTTAGGATTGCATGCTTTAATTGATTATGTGATGTGAGTCAATTATGTGTGGCATGAGGTCATAAAACATCCTCTTCGTGTTCATGGTAGTGTATATCGTAGTGCATGTCAATAAGTTGGGTTCTTTGTGTGACTGGTTAATTTTTTTGTTGCTTAGCTTTCTGTTCATGGTAGTGCATATGGTAAGAGGTGATGTTGTTGCTGGAAAAAATTAGAAAAACTAGGGATTGTAATTGTTACAATCGTTCCTCCTTCTTCTTCAATTTTTGTTTCTCTCTGAACTTCTTCTCCTTCAGTCTCTTAATCTATGTCTCGATATATCGTTCCTCCTTCTTCTTCGTTTTTGTCTTTGTCTCGATCTCTTACTCTCATCAGAAGTTTCACAACCACTTTGATTTGGTTGCGACATAGTGGGTTTAATTTCTTCATCACTGTAACTCTCAATATCTATGATTTGTAACTGTGTCAATCTCTCACTCTCAGATCTGTCTGTATATGCATGTGTTGATCTCTCACTCTTAGATATGATTGTACTAGGTGCAGTGCCGTGTGTTGCATGGGTTTGTTTATATTAGTATTATTTGTTTTGATTTAAAATATGTGAGGGGGAAAACAAAGTAGAATAAAAAAATCTATCTTAACATTTCTGAAGTACATTTTTGTGCCATCCTCTCTTATCTTTGTATCCAAACAAGTCCCAACTAAATTCTCTACAATCCTTACAACCAAACACAATCATTTTCTTATTTGATAATATTAATTTCCTAAAATCTATCTACCTAATTTAAAGCAATATGTTATATTAAAATAGAATTCTCCTTATACTTTTCTTTAATCTTATATTTAATTATTTGAATTACTATTTAATACATAAAGTTGATTAAATTTTAGACTTCTTTCAGCATATGATGTGATTTGAATTTTTATAAACAGATATATATTTTAAAAATTCTTTTAGGATTTTTGTAACCAAACAAGTATTTCCAGATATATATTATTTTACATTTGAGTTATTTTAATATATAATATTTACAATTAAAAGTTAAAATAACACGCAATAAAATTATATTGTGCGAATGATTTGGATCAATATGAATATAAATTTAATCATCATTAATTTGGTATTATACAGATAATTTATCATTTCATTATTTTGCTAACATTATCAATATTAGAATATTAGATATATTAAATTGAGTAATTTATGATAATGTAGAGAAAAAATTACTTTGCGGTAAACTTTGGGTTAAATCCTTTAATTAACAGTCAAATACAATTATATAATCTCATACCAAACAAAATTAACACATAAATATAACTTAAATTTTGATCTATTTGTGATAAACATTTGACTGTTTATTTCTTCAGAATGCACGGAGTTATTGATTTATAAAACAAACAAAAAAATAAAAGAAATGGACCGTGGTGTACCACAGGGTAAATCCTAGTATTTATTATTATTGAAAACATCAAAAAGAACAATTATTGAGATGAGAAGATTTCGGAAACTTAAGATTGGGTATTCAATGATATTCTAAAGGATTCTAGAGTATTCTTAAAATCACTTGTTATTCAATTGATGATTTTCAAAAATCTTTTAAAATCCTATGTTATTCAACTTGGATTTATGTAAAATCATTTAAAATAGTCTAAAATCTCTTGTTATTCAATCAAATATTTATAAAACTTACTTGAAATATACTGAAAATATTACAACTTTTTAAAAAGTGAGATTTTGAATGATTTTACAAGACTTATTTACTGTTTTCTAGTTTAAAAATACCATCTCAAAATTGTACCTTTTGAGGTAGAATTTTAAAGGGTTTCATTAAAAAAAAAATCTACGACAGCTCTAAGCCAAAAATCACCAAAGATCACCGGCCACCTCACCTTCTCCACAGGTGAACCTGAAGCTTTGTCTCTTCCTGTGAATCATACCACCACCATCTATGTTCTGTAATCTCTCTCTCTCTCTTCTCCCTCTTAGTTGTCAATTTCTAGAATTGGTATTTTGTATCTTATCAATTTCTCAAATAAAAAATTAACTAAAAAATGAGTGAGAATGAATCTTCTAAGCAGATGAGCGAGGAAGGGATGTTTTATTGCAGTCTGTGTGAAGTTGAGGTGAAGGGAATACATCTAGACACAGGCTTGTCTTATTTTATTTTCTGATTAGCTTTACATTTTCCTTGCTTCATGATTCAATATCAAGATAGCTTTACATATTTCTCTGGACTAATTATTGTATTCCTTTTGTAGGTGTTCAAATACAGCAAGCATTGCAGGATTTGAGACAATATGTTTATAGCACCCAAAGTTTAACAATCAAATATCATATAATCCATTTCTTTTCCTTTAAAAAAAAATATAAAAACTCTGAAACACAACTAATTATCTTAAAAACTCACCTAAATCTTCCAAAGTCCTAAAATGTTAAAATCCTAAAATGTTAAAATCCTACAAATCCTTTTAAATCTAAGTTGAAAACCCCCTCTTACTTTTCAACAAGAAACACCATATTTGTACCATTTTCCTCTCCTTCTTCTCCATTTTCTTTTCTCCATATCTCTTGTACGCTATTAAACTGTTTCCCTATAGAATCAATGCCACAATCTCCATAGAATCAAAGTTATGTAAATTTAAAGAAACAAATAGATAGGATAAGTAGCCAAGACATCAGTACGCTCAAAACAGAGATATAGAAGACAAGTTTGACTATATGTAACAACAAACAACATTGCAATTCAGTTTTCATCTAGGAATACAAACCAGCTTCTTTCACAGCATTTCCTAAGAGCTTCAACCATGGATTTGAATCATCTTTCGCCGTAACCAAGTGCTTCTCTGCACTATCCTGATTGAACCGCCAAAGCTGACATATATACCAAGAGAACTCTTTAGATACACATGCTTTCTAAAATCTCTAGCTAGAGTAATAAGAACATTATGTCAAAGCACATGTTCTGGGATAGAGGTGCCCATTCCTCCACCAAAGGTTTTTTAGTGCTTCAGAATTAGTAACAGGTGGGACTCGCTTGTCGAAATCAGCTTTCGCCTCAGATGGTTGCAAATTCCTGACGAAGCCCTATTTTCAGAATGAGGTCCAAATTGTCAGGGTATATCACATAAATCAACTTTGGACTCCAATTGTGAGAATAAAAAGGAGAAAGAAGAATACATAAAGGATAAGGAGTGCCAGCTTTGAGGAAATACATTTTGACAGAGACAACATCGCCTTTAGCTTTTAAACCAGCTTGGAGCTGATCAAACTGAGAAGCTCTGAATCTCATTACACTGTCAATGCTTTTAGTGAGTTTCTCCATGGATGAATCATTATAGAGCTTTGTGCCATTCCCAGGCTGTCCTACATCTTCTATCTGGATCCACCACGGAACCCTAAAACGCCCTGTAGCACTCAGTCAGAGATAATAAACTTGTTCCATTTTCATCACCATAAACAAAATTTTTTATCTCAGTCGTCAAGTACAACTTTTAGGTATTTGTTTTCTTATTTCTTGTCTATTTCAACTATGTTTCTACAACATTTTAGTTCAGTTGACTATTTTTTACCTTCGTCGAGCACGATGGCAATGTTGAAGCTCTTGATGGTGCCCAATTCCACAAACTTGCCAACCCCATCAGTGCCACCGATCTCTTCATCGGGAATGAACGTGACATAAACAGATCAAACGGGCTTAAATCTAGACGCTTTGAGCTTGCGAATGGCTTCTAAGTATTGCATCCCAACACTCTTCATATCCTCTTGCGTAGTTTCTCCCTTGTACGTCATTCTCTGCTCCGAGCGGAGGATGACCCCATTTCTCAATTCCTGACACTATTAATGAGGCAAGGGAGACCTCAATTCCTGGTAATTGTGTAGACTTCCAGTGAAATCAGTGAACAAACCATCAACACCGATCTTATTGAGCCAATAATCATACTCTTGATATGCGTCTTGATTAATCTCAAAATGCAGAAACTGGTTCTCATTATGGTATGTGTATGGATAGACCTAGCAAAAACATTATTCAATGCGAAGTTTAATGCTAGAGACGAAACTTTAAATCCTACACCCATACCTGAAGATTACACGAATGTGCTCTTGCAACCGTCTCATGACAAGCCCACTAACCAGTTGTTTAGTATAAATTAAAAAAAAAAAGATAAAAAGGAGTACCGGTGTTGGTTCCGCAGGTGCCACGTGGCAATCAGTTTGAACTTCTTAGATTTATCTGTTTATGCATGTGTCGATTTCTCACTCTTAGATCTCTTAGCTATGAATATATGTATTGTATGAGCATTTTGTTTTAACACTAATCCAGTTTTTTATACTCACATGTTAGTGAAACTTCAGAATTGTTTTGGGTTTTGTCTCATAAAGGTAAAACTTCATAAATGTTTTTTTTATAACTCATGGTAAATCCACAGACCTATGGAGGGGTCCGAGACTAAGTCCTGGAGAGAGGATATCCCATGGGTAGGGTCCTTCCCAGGCTTGAAAATGGGCCGTAAGCAATGGGCTCATACCCATGTGGTCAAAGGGATAAAGCTAACAATTCTGCGCTTGGGGAGAATCGATCCATGGCTTGGACCAACAGGGCGACTGTTCCTTCCAAGCTTGAACCATTAGCCCACCACCTCGTGGTTAAAACTTCAGAAATGTTTAAGACTTCAGAATTGTTTGGGTTTTGTCTGTATCTTTACTGATTTTCTCTGTTTCTTTTACTAGGTAAAAGCTTCACGGTTTTGGGTCTGATTGTGTTTTTCATTGTAAGTTGTTATTTTCGTACTATTTTATTTCTGTACTTTCGTTCTAGTTATTTGAATTGTGGTGGAGCTGTGGTCATCAAATTGGGGATATATGGATAAGACATGGGTTTGGTTTCCAAGGTGAAACAACCTGACCTGTGTTTTTTTTTTTTTTTGAGAAATTCCATTCAATAGTACTAATTTAAGTTTTTCTTCCAAACCTAGCACACATGCTCAAATTTTACAAAAGTAGCATTTGTATATATTGAGACTATTATTTAATTTAATTAACAAAACATTTTTTCCAAAATCAAGCTCACTATTTTAGAATCATAACTCCGGCGAAGCTTGCGGTGAAGATTCGAATCTGAGATATTTTCAATTAAGTGCGAAATCGATCTATTGTGTGATCAGGGTTAAATATTTCTCCTCAGCTTGTTCATCTCAAAGTTTATAACCAAATCTTCCACATTCAGGGATATGTGTCCCCTCTTCACATCTATGATAGCACAAACAGTAGCCAAGAATGAGCGTCCTAAGATGAATGCATCACTAGGCTCTGTGTCATACTCCACACCACAAAGTCGGTGGGAATCATGCAATTTCCAATACTGATTAGAATATCCTCTAACACACCTTCGGGAATTCTTCGAGATCAATCAGCTAAGATAAGAGAGATCTTAGTCGGCTTGAAATCTGTCATCCCAAGTCTCACAGCAACCGAATGTGGCATCAAGTTTATACTAGAACCGAGATCACAAAGTGAGTGAGCAAACCATTCTGCAGAGATAGAGCAATCAAGTACAAAGATTTCAGGATCTGGTAATTTCATTGCAACTCTTTTCTGAATCATTGCACTCACTTTCTCAGAGACAAACCACTTCTTGATCCCTCACTTTCTTCCTTTGTGGAGACTGGTTCAACAGAATCGCGCTAACATCCTTGGTAAGCAATGCTCCTTCCTCAGGGCTCAAACCATTTGATTTCATTCTCTTAACATAGAGCTTAATCCCAAGAGAAAACTTGACTGCATCAACCAAAGGCATCTCTATCATCAACTTATCTATCATAGCCTTGCATCTAGCTTCCTCAAGCTCTTGCTTGGATCTTCTTTGTTTAGGAAAAGGGACCTTAGGCTTATACACCCTCTCAGCAGCTGGAACCGGAAATTTTGCAACTTTGGATTCTGTCTGAGATGAGTGTCGACCGACACCCAGTTGGTGTCAATTGACACCATCAGTTGGTATCGATTCTGTGTTAAGCTCGGTTGAATCCTCGGGTGGCAGTGGTGTCAATCGACACCCAGTGGTGTCGGCCGATACTGGTTCCGTAGAAGCAAATTTGTCCTCATCTTCATCTCTCACTAATATGGCAATGCAAGCATGTTTGGGGTTTGACTCAGTTCTTCCAAGAAGAAAACCCTCTTGTCATTGAACAAACCCAACAGTCTGTGCAACTTGACTCTCCAGCTTCTTTACATGAATATTCAATGAATCAATCTTTCTCGTAAGCTCAGTGTAGACATTATCAATTTTCCCATTGAAGTTCACTGTCAACTGCTCATGTCCTTGAAGAATCTGATCAAGCATGGCTTCCATTCGACTCTCAGAAGTATGTGGAGGTGGATATTGATGAGATGAACTGAAACGACCCGACTCGTTTTTTTTTATAATAAATAATAAATAATAAGTATAAATAAACTACAACTAGTGGTCACATACCCACTATCCACCTAACTACAATCACAACCAACAGCAGAAATAACCAATACCAATATCCAATAAATATCCAATAATCATAACATAAGGAATATCCAAAATTCAACCAAATAGGAATCAGAGAACCAGCAACCTAGCAATGTTTCTAATGACCCAACTCTAGCAACCTAGCAATGTTGGACAACAACCAATCGAGTTCCTAGAACATCCTCCTCTTCATTGCCTTGATTCCACGATCACACTTTGCCTTTACCTGCACCACAAACACAAATTGCAATGCATGAGTATTTTATAAACACTCAGAAAGGCAATCCTCCCATCTACTGGGCTATACGCACAAGCAATAGAGATATCTCTAACCATCAACCAACAATCAACAATAACAAACCAGGACAATGCATCGACTGACACCAGTTGGGGGTTGCGTCGACCGACGCAAGATCTGCATCGACCGTTGCAAGGTTATCTTGCACCGACCGATGCTCCCATTGCATAGACCGACGCATGCTCGACATAGCACAAAAACCCTAGATTTTACACGCCGTCCTCGCATTTGCATCGACCGATGCACAAAGTGCATCGACCGATGCAATGTCGGGCATCTTGTTTCCCCAAAGCTTCTCGCCGGATCTTTGTTCCTACAACCACAAACTCGATCCCAAGCCACAAGAAAGCTTCCTAACGTCTCAAATAACAATCTAACAAGCCTAACAACACAGAGCAAGCAAATCAGAGAGATCTCTAGCTTAGATAAGTGATAGACAGGTTTTCACCCAGGGTATCAATCCCCTATGCAGCTGTAGTACAAAGGGTTATCAATCCAAATGGTTGTGTATTGCTAGCAGGAAGGATATGATCAGTACAATACAAGTCAAGCCAAGCAATTAAGGTTTGGGTTCTAACAGTCCTAAAATAAACAAAGTAAAAGAATATAAACAAGTAAACCACACGACCTAAGCACTCGATGCAAGCAATCGAGTACAAGATCGAGTGGGGGTGATCGAGTATGCAAGTAAGTTATGAACAGCTCGAGGTATTACTCGATGCAGGTTATCGTGTACCTGATCGGGTAAGTGGTCGAGTAAGTAAAGAAAATGTAAACAAATAAAATATGAAAGTTCCTAAGGATGGGGGTAGTCGAATCCTAAGTGTTCTAGACCAGTACGGATGCATTACATGCCTCAGGCAACTATTTCCTAGACAATGAACCTCTAAAACCTTGTCACCACACTTTCGCACTAGCAACAATCAACCTTGAACATACTACCACACTATCGCACTAGCAATATGAACAAGCAGGCATTAAGAACAATTCATTTTTGTCAGTAGACTTAAACTCATCTGATTTTGTCACTCAGAGTTAAGTAAACCTCTAGCATTGACCTAATCAAACATTTTATCTACTCCTTTCGGCCTGTAGCATTGTAAACGCCCTAGATCTAATCTTAACCTTTCGGTCTGTTGACAGCATTAAGAACATCAACCTAGAAGGAAATCTATCAATCATAACTATCAACTAAAGCATCCTAACCGATCAAGAACACCTAATCATCTATCCCATCCCTAGAAACTTTGCTACACTACTCGGACATAGAAACGAATGAAAAAGCAATCATAATAAACGAAAATGACATTTTATTAAAAGATAGAGTAGAGTAGAAAGAGTATGGGATAAAGATCTAAGAAAACTACAAAATAAAAGTGCAAAAACAAGAAGAAAATGTTGAGTCGCTCAGTTCTCTCACAGAAGCTCTCGCTCTCTGGTTTGAGGGTCTGCGGCGTGCTTGTTTGCGAGCTAGAGAAAGAGGGGGTTTATATATGGAAACCCATTTGACCTAGCTTCCCAGACCTGCCCGATGGTCTACTCGATGGGGTACACGAGGGTGAAGTCGGGTAACTCCTCGGGTGGATCTTCGGGTTGCTCTTCGCGCTCTTGGATCCTCTTCGATCGTGTTGGGGTTCGGACTTGTTCTTGTAGCTCGATGGCTCCTTCGAGTACATGCTCGAGTTCTCCTTGTTTTTCCCCATTTTTGGCTCTTTAGCACCTGTTTTCATCCAAAATATGCAAATGCAGAAATGCAACACCCTAAATGCTCTAAAAGTTGATTCCTACAGTAAATGACCTAAAAATGCTAAGTTAGAGGTATGAACAATGCAAAATATGGACAAAAAAGGATGCTAAAAACATGTAAATTAGAATATTATCAATAAGCCATGGTTATGCATTTACATTTGCCAAAAAGTTTATGAACCTTAAACAAGCAAGAACACGCTCCTAGGAAGCTCCTACAACGATCTCAGCTACAGCTCTCTACAGGAAACGCCTCCAATCACCAGAAATCACCAAAAACACTCAAGAACACTTAAGAACACCTTTCTCTATTTTCTTTCTCTCAAAAGCGGCTAAACACGACTAATGAGACAAAAAAAAACTCGTGCTAAGGGTTTCCCTAACCCAAAACGCAGCTTTTAACTTAAACTCGTACCACAGAAAATCAACCTTGCATCCTTGATGCAATCCTTAAACCGGGATTTCGGTTCGCGGATGTTACATGAATTATCATAGGTTCTTGTAAAACTGTTGTTTTGTTGCTGCTCCTGGTAATCTGGCTTAGGAGTATAGCCTGAAAAGTTCCAATTATAAGGCATGTTGCCTTGCTGATTACCGAACTTCTGTCCTTAATACCCAGCTCCATACACAAAATTGACAATCTCTTCTTTATTCTCTGGCTCTGGCTCTTACTCTCTTTTTTCTTTTCTCTTTTTTTTTTTTTCTTTCTTTGCTAAAACTCCTAATATTCATATATTCTTTTCTTTCTTTCTAGGAGACTATAGCAAAAACTTTTTCTCTCTTTTTTTTTACTTAGAGACTTAGAGCTAATTAATTCTAACCTTAGGGACTTTTTTTTTTTTTTTTTTTTTATTCCACAACCCAACCCCAAATAAACATTCTAACCACCTATCTTTCAAAACTGAATCTATTAGCTAGTTCAAATCTAACTTAGCTAAATCAAGAGGCTGTTCTTTGTCGTTCTCAATACTCTCAAGGTTTCACAACCTATAGCACAATGAAAGAGGCCTCACTCAACAATTCACAACAAGGTTTGAAAGAAAGGTTTGGGTTCAAGGGTAGGACAAATAAATCGGGTTAAACGAAAAGATTGGTAAAAATGTAGAAGTGCTAACCCGAGTTTAGAGTTAGCATGAGCAAGTATTCAAGTTCCATAAGCAAGACAATTAAAGTTCAAATTAAATCCAATAATATATAGATGTTCTATTGTTCAAGCAAGTGGAGGAAGCATTCAATCGACACAAAGGGTCTAAGCAAAGATTTTTCATTTTTTCCAAAGATTGATCTAGCAACAATGAAATTTGACTACGGGCTATAGCTTCAATCCTAAGGTTCGATTTTTAAACAAGGTGGTTTTAATCATTGTCCCCTAAAATGCATATGCAACAATCCTATATGAAAAAAACTAGACTCAATCTGAATATGTAAATGCAACTACATGAACACTTTTTTTTTTTTCAAAATTTCTCAAATTTTTGGGTTTTTTAATGCACATAAATGCAGACTCGAATGAATAAAACAAGCATGCAAAAATTTGAAATAATAAAAATATGAAGATAAAACAAAATGTTAAATACATTCTAGGACCCTCCCCCAAACTTAAATTACACAGTCCTTGTGTAAATAAAAGTTGGAAAAGAATCCAAGAATCACACAAAATGAATTAAACTAAATTCAATTGTATATACAAGTGTTGGATGAAGTAGGTGCCTCATGGGTTGGTGAAGAAGGAGGTTGCAGCAGCCTCCATACTTTCCAACGTGTAGCCAGGGTCGTCGCCGGCTTCAGCAGGTGCCGGTGTTTGCTCGTCAGAGAACTCAGTAATGTGCACGACGACTTACTCGGACCAGCATCCGAGGTGTTGATCGAGGATGGGATCGCGTAGCTCATTGGGTAGGGCATCGGGTAGTAGGATGGAAATGGCGGAAGAGGTCCAGAATGATGCATCGTGTACGGCATCGTGAATGGCATCTGGTACGATGGAGGAAAAAGTCCAGCATAACACCCGATTGGGTGCTCGATGGGTGCATCGGATAGTGCATCGTGTACCCCATCGGGTTGGGTGTCGGGTAGGCGTCAGAATGGCTTTTCCTCAATGCTTCTGGTCGGGTGATGTCCTCCTCAGCTCGGGGCTCGTATGATGATGCTCTTTGAGGTTCCGGAGGTGGCAGTCCTCGAGTTCCTCCTAGCAGTCCGCTTCTCCCCATCCAAGTAGGTGCTTGTGCCGAGGTAGGAGCTGAGGCACAGCTTGCCTTGTCTTGCAACTCCTTGATTTGACCTCCCATTATCTTCACCGAACCGGCAAGATCTTTCACCTTCTTCACCAAGAACTTGTTCATCTTCTTTAGCCACCCAATTCTCTTGTGAGCTTCCCTCACTCCAACTGGTTGCTTTTGAGAGCATGCATACTCCTCAAAATCAAACTCCTCCGAGCTATGTCCTTGTCTCTGCCGGTTTCCTCTATCTTCTCAGCTTCGGACTCCTCTTCCGGGTTGTACAGCTCTTCCAATGGTGGTGCGAAGTCAATGTTGTTTCCTAGCCGAACCTTGGTGCATATGACATTGGGTAAAACCATTTGAGCAGCTCCGGCGGTTGGATGGACAAATTTGAACAGTTTCATGTCATTAGGCCTCTCATAGGCCAAAAATCTTGCCAGCACGAGGTAGTCCGTATCCAGCCACCTTGGTCCGTGAACAATTCCCTTCAAGGGCACATCGCATGCCACTAGGATTGGTGTGACTAGTCCCCCAATAGAGATCTCTCCGCCTCCTTCTCTTTTTTTCACGGCCCACGATTTCAAGTATAGGAATTGATCGAGTAGCATAAACAACATGCTAGTGTCAGCAAAGTTGCAGCCTGCTTCTTGAACCACTTCTTGAACCTTGCCTTCATCCTCGCCTCTAGCTCCTAAGTCTTATCCTCAACACCATCACTGTCCCATAGGACTCTCATCAAAGAAACCTTCTTCTTCCAAAGTTCCTTGACTTTCCTCTCGAGAACCCTCACCGGTCTCGCCTTCAGGGTCATGTTAGGCTGAAGATTCTCGAGAATCTTAGCCAACAACTAACCATCCTCAAGAAGATACTTCCGCAGCATCAACACATAGAAGACCTTTTGGAATGCACGCATAACATCAGGCAACTCCAGCCTATATGTTACCGGCCCCACCCGCTCAATCACTCGAAACAGACCCATATACCTTGGACTCAACTTAGTATTTGTCAATGACCTGTTCAGACTCCGCAACATGGTCATCTTAAGGTACATTCTATCCCCAACCTGAAACTAAAGATCTCTCCTCCTCTTACTGTCATAACTCCTCTACCGATCCAAAGCTTCCTTCATATTAAGCTTAAGAACCCGAATCTTCTCTGAGGTCTTCTGAACAAAACTCGCTCTATATATGCTCCTCTCCCCCACCTGATTCTAGCATAACGGTGGCCTCCCATACAATGCCTCATAAGGAGCCATCCCGATACTCGCCTGGTAGCTATTGTTATAAGCAAACTCTACCAAGCTCAAGTGATCAGCCCAATGACCACCCTAATCCAGAACACACATCCTCAGCAAATCCTCTAATGTCTGAATCGTCCTCTCTGACTGCCCATAAGTCTGAGGATGGTAGGCTGTACTCATATGCACCTTAGTGCCCATCTCTGCCTGGAATGCCCTCTAGAACACCAAAGTGAATTTGGAATCCCTATCAGACATGATACTCGCTGGCCCCCGTGCAATCTGACTATCTCCTTCACATATTTCTTAGCCAAGACCGGTGCTCCAACAGTCTTCTTAATGGCCAGAAAATGTGCTGACTTAGTCAACCGGTCTGCAATGAACCAAATAACATCACAGGTCTGAGACACTGGCAATCCTACCACCAATTACATACTGATCTTGTCCCACTTCCACTCCGCAATGGGAAAACTCTTCAGCAATCCACCCGGAATCTGATGCTCAGCCTTCACTACCTGGCAGACGTCACATCTCGCTGGCACCCCGTGCAATCTGACGATCTCCTTCACATAGTTCTTAGCTAAGACCGGTGCTCCAACAGTCTTCTTAATGGCCAAAAAATGTGCTCAATTAGTCAACCGGTCTGCAATGACCCAAATAGCATCAAAGGTCTGAGACACTGGCAATCCTACCACCAATTACATCCTCATCTTGTCCCACTTCCACTTCAGAATGGGCAAACTCTTCAGCAAGCCGCCCGGAATCTGATGCTCAGCATTCACTAACTGGCAGACGTCACATCTCGCAACCCAACTAGCTACATCCTTCTTCATCCCAACCCAGTGATAGTACCGCTTGAGGTCACGGTACATCTTAGTCGCTCTTGGATGAATAGAGAACATGCTCGTCTAAGCTTCCCTCAGAATCTCCTGCCTCAACTCCTCATCCTTGAGCACACAGATCCGACTGTGCAAGAGTATGGTACAATTGGCAAAGACCTATTACTCTTAATCAACATCTCTAGAGGCACACCAGCCCTGCATCCTTCTCCTGAGCCAAACGCACTCTGATCAGAAGATCTGCTCGATCAGCCACCTCCAAACCCAACGGATCCTTAGAGACATCACACAACCTCAACACACTCCCAACCAAAATCTCCATGTCCTGCTCCTGAGCCGAAGCCGCCCGCTTCCGACTCAAAGCATCTGCAACCAAGTTAGCCTTACCAGGGTGGTACTCCTGATCATAATCCGCCACTAGCTCCATACACCGCCTCTGCCTTAAGTTCAGCTCAGGCTGAGTGAATATATACTTTAGGCTCTTATGATCTGTAAACACTTGTACCTTCGCACCATAAAGATAAGATCTCCAAATCTACAGGGCGAAAACTACAGCAGTCATCTTCAAATAATGACTAGGATAATAGTCATCATGCTTCTGCAACTGTCGCAAAGCGCAGGCAATAACCTTCCCATACTGCATCAACACACATATTAAACCAACTATGGATGCATCTGTATAAACCACATAGCACTACAAAAAATATATACATTGATAGCAGTAGAGAAACGTTATAATACATCATTCATAGCTTTTTCACAAACGCTATGTTAGGCCACTGTTCTCGTCGATACCCCACATACGATAGCGCCGGATATATATGCTATGTTAGAATCTTCAACCATAGCAGTAGTGAAATGCTTTGTTATTACGCTTTTCTAATTTTTAAAATTGATGTAATAAGTCATTTTTCATGCTATGTTAGGAGCTTCTACCATAGCTCTATTAAAACGATTTTGTTTATTTTACAAAATTTATTTATATATAGATTTCATAAATCATCTATATATATATAATATATATTATTTTAACCAAAAAAAGGTCATACATAAGATCATACCAAGTTTTATACTAATATCTTAAGTGCAGCCAAAGTAGTATTGAAACAAAATAAAACTAACAACCTAAGTGCCACCAACTAGATCTTCCGTTGATCGTAACACCAACAACCGGATCTTCACGGCGTTAGCCACACCATCCTCGTCCTTCATTGCCTTAACTAACGATTGTACCTGTGTTCAAGGAAAAGCAAAGCTCTTTCATATTAACTTAAGTTCTTAACTCAAGGCTAAAACCTAAGATAATTTCAAGATTATTAGACATTACCACACAACCTTATATGTATGGGCTTGTCACCAGCTTCTGGCCATTCCACAATTCTACAGGAGGGTTTTACTGAAAATAATGTATTCTGTTACCTCTGCTCAGGAGCCTCTTCGCCTTCTATCTCATTTTAAATCTCATGCCGATGGAGTAGTTATTCTTCACAGACTCCATATATTGATCAAACGGAAGAATAAACTCAGATGGGCTCATCTTGTATCAAACAAAACAGCAGTGCAGGAACATTTAGTTGAGCAATTCACTGCCAAGAACCAGAAAAATAGGGACAAGCCTTGATGATGAAACTGAACATCATGTACTAGCAGGAAATCAAACAACTAACGATTCACCAATTGATGTTTCATAAACCAAACCAGTTAAACATTTTGATGCTTACCTTTACTATCATCCATCTCTTAATGCAAAAACCTGTAATGTAGTTAAACGTTTAGACAAAACAAGAACAATCACAGTAATGTACTAACTAACCATTCAAAATACTAACATATCTTCTGATTAAAAGAAAAGAGAAGCTTCTCTATCTCTAGAACTTGGAGCACACAAGAAGAAACGAAACAAAGTTCAGGAATATTAGAAAAGAGAAACTTCTCTATCTTCATTAAAAATAGAGAAGATAAAAGGAACTTACCTCGTTGGTAGTGGACAACAAAACACACACATCATCATTCATCAACAGAATTAGATTGTATCTTCCCCAAGGGCCACTTGCAATTAGCAACCCGACACCAAAGTTACCTTCTTCTTTATCTGCATCTTCCATTTCAATCTCCTTATCCTCCTTTTGAAAGACACAAGCAATATGAGTATAACTCTATAAAAAACGGTTGAGAAATTATGTATATCATATATATACAAGTACACACAAAATTTAGGAGAGACGACAATACACACCAAAGCTAAGAATCAATAAAATTCTTCAAACTTTTGGAGTGAAGAAGCAGCGTAAAGAAAATCCAAGCTCCTCCTTTTGAGCTTCAAGCTCATCCTTTTGAGCTACAAGCTCCTCCTTCTTATGACACCTTCTTCTTCACATGAGTCTCTACTGCAAAATACAAACCATAATAAAAAATCATTCACTCTCCAATGGAGGAGAGAAACTACAAAATTGCAGCAAATGAGTAGACATAGTCGAGTATTAAACCAATCTACGAGACCAGATTTATGTATATCCTGTAAATCTATGAAGAAAGCAGCGTAAAGAAAATCTAAATCCGCTATTTATAGAGTCCCAATTCGAGATCTGAAAATGTTTAAACTATAGTAACAATGAACCACAAAATCTGGGATGTCGAGAGAACATAGAAGAAGAAAAAGAAGAAGAAGCAGAAATGGTTGTTGGATTGGCCGCGAAATAGAACCCAACAGGACTAGCGGAGCCGGCTATTGATCGACGAGGAGGAGAAGCAGCGACGACATCGGCGGCAATGGTTTAGAGATGAGAGGAGACGCTTGTTATCCACATGGAGATGAACATGGATCAAGAGGAAATATTGATTTGTGTTCTGATGAGGCCGACGACCTAGTTTTTGATTTGGGGTAATATTTTTTTTTTTTTGTCTCTCTCTCATATTGAAATGTGTAAGCTTTTTTTTTTGTTGTTGTATTTGGAATGTGGGACTTAAATTTTTTAGATCTAGGGTACATGGCGGTTCAGTGAATTTTTTCAGTAAGTATTGGCGGAATAAACGATTTTTGCTTTCTGCTTCATGATTTTTTATCTTAGCTTTTATTTAGTGTCATGGTATAGTGATTAAAATAAAACATAGATCTTTCATAGCTGTTCAGGAAAATGAGCTATCTTCATATGCTATCAATGTTGATATTTCTTATAGTGTAGGGTTCCCCCTGCTCTGGCAATGCCAACACTAGCGTAGTAGTCAGCATTTCCTTCAGGCTTATGAAACTTTCCTCGCACTCCTATGACCAAACAAAAGGAACATCCTTCCCTGTCAACTTAGTCATCGTCCGTGCCCTGCTCGCAAACCCCTGTACAAACTTCTTGTAGTAACCTGCCAACCCAAGAAAACTCCTGAACTTCGTGGTGTTCTACGGTCTAGGACAATCTCTAATGGCCTGAATCTTTTCCGGATCTACAGAAACTCAATCTGCAGACACAATGTGACCAAGAAAACCCATCTCCGATGCCAGAAACTACACTTGCTCAACTTGACAAACAACTTCTGCTCCCGTAACTTCTCCAAAACTGCTCTCAAATGCAGTACATGCACCTCAGGAATCTTAGAATACACCAGGATGTCATCAATGAATATGATGACAGACATATCTAGAAACTCCTGGAACACACTGTTCATCAATCTCATAAAAATTGTTGGCGCGTTAGTCAACCCAAAAGGCATCACCACGAACTCATAATGCCCATACCTCGTTCTAAATCCAGTCTTCCTCACATCTGTCTCATCTGTTGGGATCTGATGGTAACCCGATGCCAGGTCAATCTTGAAAAATCAAGCAGCACCTCTCAACTGATCCAACAACTCATCGATCCTGGGAAAAGGGTAGTACTTGTCAAAACCATAGATGGATTTTTGATCTAAATGGGTCCATGATTGAATCAAAACCATAGATGGATTTTTTTTCCTTAAAAATTATGATGGAATTTTTTTATTGTTCCACAGTCCATAAAAAACCCGTTAATGGTTGAAATTATTTATTTTTCATTTTTTTGATCTAAAAGGGTCCATGATTGATAATTTAATCTATTTTGTGAATAAAAGAAAAGTATATACTTTTTTTTTATGACAACAATAAAGTATATACCATATAAAAAGGTTCAATGTTTTCTGTTTGGTAACCCAAAAAGAAAAAAGGGCCCATTTTGTGTTTGGCCTAGGGCTTTCGAAAAGATTGAGACAAGGCTCGAAGATCTAAAGGCGGAGCTTTGTCCGAAGAGTTTATGAGTTGATATCTAAAGATTCGATGGAGTCTGTTGAAAGAATTAAAAGAATTAAATCTTGTCAGATCGGCGATGGTGAATCTGTAGAAGGAGCTGGCAATGGTGTATCTGAAGTCCATCGACGGAGTTGTGCCTGATCATGGATCTGGTCGATGACGATTGCGTTAAACCTCCTCCTTCTCGCGTGTGGACATGTGTGCACATGTGGCACTTTGATAATTTTTATCTTAAATTAGGTAGGATTAGTGAGTTTAATTTAAATTGAAGTTGTAAATGTTGGAGGAATTGGGATTTTGTTTCACTATCTGTAATATATATTTGGGTTTTTCATCAAAATGAATTGGCTGACAAAAAAAAAAGTGATGGATCATGCATCAAAAAGGGGGAAAATGGTATATTTCAACCTTTATATTTTTAGATGTTTATTTTCCTACCCATACAGTCTCAAAATGGCACAGTAAATTTGGACGAATAAAAGAATTGTAATTGAAAAGGCTACACTTCCTCGAATAAAAAGGACTATCGACACAGTAAACTCAACAAAACACTAGGACACAATATAGTGTTTTTTTCAACCTCAACCTTCTACAAAATTTAAATTAACTACCTAGACTTTTCTTTTAGAGTTGATATCAACATTGACTCAAACAGACGTTAGTGAAACGTTTAAAAATACGGATGTCGCATGACACGTGGCTTAAAACGTTTAGAGTTGATATCAACATTGACTTAAAACGACGCCGTTTACTTTGTTTATAAAAATTGAAGGGTTAACATGCTTTGAGTTCAAACTGGAGACAAAGACTACATCACATAAATGTATTAGACCAACTGAACCAAAGACAATTTTGATATAACTTTGAAACAAAAATATTTATAGAGAGACAAAGAATTTAAGAATCTGACAGTAAAAAAAAAAAAGGCTAACTCCTTACTTTCAGAAGTTATATATGTAAACACTTTTCTTCCTGTTTGTGTTTGCAACTTTAGAATTTTTTTTTAATTTAATGTTCAGTTGACAAAAATATTTATATATATGGTATCGTTTTCTTGACATCAAATTAAAGTATTTTTTATTAGGTTCTGTTTACACTTTCTTTTAATGTCTGAAAAGAAGAAAAAAAAAGAAGGAAAAAAACAAAGAATCTATATACCAGGGAAAATGGTATATTTCAATCTTTACTTTTTTCCTATCCATACAACAATACAGTGTTTTTTTCAATCTTAACCTTTTACAAAATTTAAATTAACTACCTAGATTTTTCTTTTAGAGTTGATATCAATATTGACTCAAACAGACGTTAGTCAACCGTTAAAAAATACTGCTGTCGCATGACATGTGACATCTTTCTTAAAACGACGTCATTTACTTTGTTCACAAAAATTGAAGGGTTAAAATACTTTGAGTTCGAATCGGAGACAAATACTACATTACAGAAATGTATTTGACCAACTGAACCAAATACAATTTTGATATAACTTTGAAACAAATATATTTATTGAGAGACGAATAATTTAAAAATCTGACAGTGAAACTCGGAAGGATCCAGGTGAGTGAAAGGCCCAAGACAAATGCTACATGCATCATCGAAATCGTCATCGGAGGCTACGACAAACGCCGAGGAAAAAGACAAACAAATGGCGGAATTTAAAGGGGACTCGGATAGGTTAAAAGTAGAAGTATAAGTGAAATTAGACATTGTTGTTAAATGCGAAGAGGAAAAAGAAGAATTTTTAGGTTGACTAACGTCTGTTTGAGTCAGTGTTGATATAAATTCTAAAAGAAAAGTCTAAATAGTTAATTTAAATTTTGTAAAAGGTTGAGGTTGAAAAAAATACTATATTGTTATATGGTTAGAAAAATACACTTCCAAAAAAATACAGGTTGAAAATCTACCTTTTTCCCCTATTGGAAATCTACAATATGGATTAATAAACCAAATGATTGACCTCTAGCAAAATAAATTATCGAACGTCTTCTCTCATTTACATTTTACACCTAGTGAGTAAATATGATATGTTATAAATTTATCTAGTGTCTCTTAGATAAGTTTTTATTAAGTTATCAGTTATGTCATTTCTGGCTTCTCTTTTCTCGTATACATGTAAAATCGATATAAGTCTGCTGTAACTTGCTGTTCTACGATTGGACTAATCATATAAAGATAGCGAGTATGAAAATGTCATGGCTTAGTTAACAAAGTCAAAGAGTCGACAGTGGTCAAGATATTTAATTAGTTTAAATATGTCGTTCTTGTAAACAACCAGTTAATTACTACTTTTTCTAACACTAATATTCGGGTATATCCTCATTTGTGCTCAGCAAACATTAACCAAAAATATAATGTTTAGACTGTTTTGGTCAACTTCTGGATACCAATTAGAATAATCGCTAACATTGACAATGTTACTCGGCCAAAATATTACCATATGTTAGAAGGTTTCTGATTCAATTCAAGGTTTGGTCTTGGTTTGTCTTAACCGAAATCAAGAAAGGTTGGATTGGTTGGTTATCTCTGGTTTTGGAGGCATGTGACTAAATCAGAAAGAAGGAGCTAAAACGCAAAATTTTTAACTGCAGTGGAGGGTTTGTTGTTATATCGAAACGTCGCGTTTCTTATACTTTAAGCTTCTTCATTCTTGTATCTTCTGAGTTTGTTTTCGAGAGAGAGAGACTTAGAAAGACAAAACACCATTGTTGTAATCTCAAGCTTGAACTGTGTTCATCTTGATCTGATAGTGAATTTGCCGGATTAATTCGGCTCCGGATGTAGGCTTGATCACATCGATCTCGCTGAACCGGGTTAACAAACTCTTGTCTTGTGCACTTTGTTTCTTTATTCGTTATTCGTTTAGATTTTGATCCAGATTGAGAGAGAGTGATTCGTGAGGTTTGCATACTCAAATCGAATCTTTCTTACTTCAAATCATAACAAATTGGTATTAGAGTTTGGTTCGCTCGTCAATCTCAAATCCATCGATGGCAACGACTGCAAGAGTTGAGATCAAGGTGTTCAATGGAGATAGCGATTTCTCGCTATGGAAGATCAGAGTGTTAGAGCAGGTTAGGATTCTTGGTTTAAAAGGTATCCTAACCAATTTCACTCTGACGAAGACTGTTCCGGTAATGAAGGATGAAGAGAAGAAGATTTCCTATCAGAGTCGTCTTCGTCACAGACCAAGGAGGTGCCAGATCCAGTCAAGATAGATCAATCTCATCAAGCTTTGACTATTATCATTAATCATGTTGGTGACAAGGTACTTAGAAAGATCAATCACTATGAAACGGCAGATGAGATGTGGGCGTTGTTGAATAAACTGTATATGGAAACTTCTTTGCCGAATCGGATCTATGTGCAGTTGAACTTCTATTCGTTTAGGATGGTTGATGCTCAGACAATATCAAAAGGTTGATGATTTTTTAAAGAATGTTGTTGAACTTGGGAGCTTGGAGATACAAGTCACAGAGGAAGTGCAGGCTATATTGTTGTTGAATTCTTTACCAGCAACCTACAGTCAACTCAAGCATACACTCAAGTATGGTAACAAGAGTCTGTCAGTCCAAGATGATGTATCTTTGGCTAAATCTTTGGAACGAGAGCTGGCAGAGTCAAGGGAGTCCGTGAGATCTACATCTGTTGCGTTGCACCCAACCGAAAGAGGGAGACCTCAGCAGAGAAGTCAGCAGAATGGTTCAGCTAGTAAGAGTAGAAGTCGATCAAGTTCAAGATTGAAAGTCACCTGTTGGTTCTGTAAGAAGACTGGACACCTGAAGAAGGATTGTTATGCTAGGAAAAGAAAAATGGAGAATGAAGGTCAGAATGAAGCAGGAGTGATTACGGAGATTTTGGTATTCTCATAAGCCTTGAGTGTTAACAATCAGCTGATTAAGGATTTGTGGATTCTTGATTCTGGATGCACGTCTCATATGACATCTAGAAGAGATTGGTTCATTAGCTTTGATGAGAATGGTGGAACAACTATACTGCTTGGCGATAATCATTCAGTGGAGTCACAGGGTCAGGATTCTATTCGCATTAATTTGCATGTTGGCTCAATCAAAGTCCTGATTAATGTTAAATATGTTCCAAATCTGAGAAGAAATCTCATCTCAACAGGTACTCTTGACAAGCTAGGGTACAAGCATGAAGGTGGAGATGGAAAGGTGAGATACTATAAGAATAACACAACGGTTTTGTCTGGTAAATTGCAAAATGGCTTGTACATTCTTGAAGGAGAGACAATTATCAGTGAAAAATGCAATATAGAAGGTAGGACAGACAATACAGTGTTGTGGCACAGTAGGCTTGGTCATATGAGCCTCAACAATATGAAGATATTGACTGGTAAGGGGCTACTACAGAAGAAGGATATCAAGGATTTAGCATTTTGTGACCAATGTGTTATGGGGAAGTGGAAGAAGCTGAGTTTTAATGTTGGTAAACACACTACAAAAGATGTGTTATGGTATGTTCATGCAGATCTATGGGGTTCACCAAATCTCACTCCATCACTTTCTGGTAAACAGTATTTCTTGTCGATTATTGATGATAAGACCAGAAAGGTATGGCTTATGTTTCTTAAGACTAAGGATGAGACCTTTGATCGGTTTTGTGAGTGGAAGGAGCTAGTCGAGAATCAAATTTGGAAGAAGGTGAAAGTTCTTAGAGCAGATATTGGTTTAGAGTTGTGCAACTCTAAGTTTGATGAGTTTTGTAAGAAGAATGGTATTGAAAGGCATAGGACTTGCACTTACACCCCAGAACAGAATGGTGTAGCTGAAAGGATAAACAAGACTCTCATGGAAAAGGTTAGATGTTTTCTGAATGAATCTGGTCTAGAAGATATTTTTTGGGCTGAAGCAGCATCTACTGCTGCGTATCTTATCAACCGATCACCGGCATCAGAGATAGATCACAATGTACCTGAGGAATTGTGGTTGAATAGGAAACCTGGTTACAAGCATCTTAGGAGGTTTGGGTCTATCGCTTATGTGCATCAAGATCAACGGAAGCTGAAACCGAGAGCTTTAAAAGAAGTATTTCTAGGTTATCCTCAGGGTACAAAGGGTTATAAAGTTTGGTTACTTGAGGAGAAGAAATGTGTGGTCAGTGGAATGTAATATTTTACGAAGAATTGATGTACAAGGAGTTAGCAGATAAAGTCCAAGATGATAAGTCAACTGAGGTTAAAGGTGATAAGGTGTTACTTGAGTTTGGTAAACTAGGGTTGGAACGAGGAGAAAGTTCCAATTCAGGTGGAGCTAATATAGAGGAAGTGAGTGACTCAGTAACAGAGTACTTCGAGCATGAAGAAGAAGCACCCGCATCTGTTGCAAGTTTAAAGCAATATCAGTTGGCAAGAGATAGAGTACGAAGAGAGATTAAAGCTCCTGCTAAGTTCTCAGACTATTCACAGTTTGCTTTTACATTAATGACTGCAGAAGAGGTGGTTTGTGAAGATCCCCAATGTTATCATGAGGCTATCGCAGATAAGTTCAGTAAGGAGTGGGATGCAGGAATGTCTGATGAGATGAGTTCCTTGAAGAAAAATGGAACTTGGGAAGTAGTGGATAGACCTGAAAACGAAAAGGTCATTGATTGTAGATGGCTTTACAAGAAGAAGCCTGGCATTCCTAGTGTAGAACCTGAGAGGTATAAAGCTAGATTAGTGGCAAGAGGTTTTACACAAAGAGAAGGAATAGACTATCAGGAAGTGTTTGCACCAGTGGTGAAACACATATCCATCAGGACTCTAATGTCACTGGTTGTTAAAGACGACCTTGAGCTTGAACAAATAGATGTTAAAACCGCTTTCCTTCATGGAGAGCTTGATCAGCCGTTGTACATGGAACAACCTGGGGGTTATGAGGAGAATCCAGGTAAAGATCAAGTTTGTTTGCTGAATAAATCATTATACGGACTTAAGCAGGCACCTCGACAATGGAACAAGAGATTTAATGCATTTATGATCAAGCAAGAGTTCAACAGAAGTGAACATGATCAGTGTGTCTACGTTAAAGAGGTATGTCCTGGAGAACTCGTCTATTGGTTGTTGTATGTGGACGACATGTTGCTGGCTGCTAAGAGTATAACTGAGATAAATAAGCTCAAAGAAGGTTTAAGTAGGGAATTTAAGATGAATGATATGGGTGCGGCAAGTAGAATTCTAGGGACTGACATTGCCCAAAATAGAGAAGAAGGCACTCTGACATTGTCTCAGTCTGGATATTTGGAGAAGGTGTTACAAAGGTTTAATATGAGTAAAGCTCATGTTGTGGAGACTCCGATTAGGACACATATCAAGTTGAAAGCAGTTAAGCATAACAGTAAATGTGTTGATCTTGATAAAACTCCATATGCTAGTGCGGTTGGGAGTGTGATATACGCGATGGTAGGCACTAGACCTGATATAGCACATGTTGTTGGTTTGGTGAGTAGGTTTATGAGTAAACCTGGTAATGTGCACTGGGAGGCTGTAAAGTGATTACTGAGATATCTCAGAGGAGCCAGTGATTTGAATCTGACATTTACTAAAGGTAATGGTCTAAAGATAGAAGGTTTCAGTGATTCAGATTATGCAGCAGACCTTGTTAGAAGAAGGTCGACCAGTGGTTACGTGTTTATAATTGGAAGAAACACTGTAAGTTGGAAGTCATGTTTGCAGCATGTTGTTGCATTGTCAACAATCGAAGCTGAGTAGATGGCGTTAACAGAGGCTGTGAAAGAAGCTCTGTGGCTGAGAGGATTGCTTGAAGATATGGCTTATAGCCAAGAGAAAGTCACGGTTTGGAGTGATTCCCAGTCTGCGATATGTTTGTCGAAGAACACTACATTTCACGAGAAGACCAAGCATATTTCGGTAAAGTACAACTTCATCAGAGACGTCATTGAATCCAGAGAGGTTGTTGTTCATAAGATTTACACTTCAGTGAATCCTGCGGACATGCTTACAAAAGGCATTCATGTGCAGAAGTTAAAGGCAGCTTTAAACTTCCTAAAGTTGCTCAGGTGAGATGTAATATTGTCTCGGCCGAAGGTTAAATCTGTTAGATTGTAGGCTTCCAACTCAAAACCAATTGGCAATGAGTGGAGAGGCCCATATCTTATATATATATTACTTAATATCCTAATCAACTTCCAATTTGGGATATTGTATTCCTAATAAGCCCCCTCGAGATGATGGCTTCTTTAGGCATCAATCTCGGTATGTTCGGGCATGAATCGGCGGACCAACTATTGGGCCGGGCCGATTGTAGATTTGGTTAAGTATATGCGGACAGGGCTCTGATACCATGTTAGACTGGGGGCTTCCAACTTAAAACCAATTGGCAATGAGTGGAGAGGCCCATATCTTATATATATATTACATAAGATCCTAATCAACTTCCAATGTGAGATATTGTATTCCTAATATAGCCCACTATCTAACATGGTATTAGAGCCCGGTCCGCACATACTCAACAAAATCCACAATTGGCCGGGTCCAATAGTTGGCCCACCGATTCATGCCCAAACATACCGAGATTGATGCCTAAAGAAGCCATCATCTCGAGGGGGCGTATTAGGGATACAATATCCCACATTGGAAGTTGAGTAGAATCTTAAGTAGTATATATAAGATATGGGTCTCTCCACTCATTGCCAATTGGTTTTGAGTTGGAAGCCCACTATCTAACTAAATCCAAGTAAGTGCTAGTTCATTGAGCAAGAGAGGAATCGAATCAAGGTGGAGTGTAAGGTTTTTGATTTAATTCCAGGTTTGGTCTTGGTTTGTCTTAACCAAAATCAAGAGGGTTGGATTGGGTGGTTATCTCCGGTTTTGGAGGCATGTGACTAAACCAGAAAAAAGAAGCTAAAACGCAAAACTTTTAACTGCAGTGAAAGGTTTATTGTTATATCGAAACGTCACGTTTCTTATTCTCTAAGCTTCTTCATTCTTGTATCTTCTGAGTTTGTTTTCTCGAGAGAGAGACTTAGAGAGAGAAAACACCATTGTTGTAAGCTCAAGCTTGAGCTGTGATCATCTTGCTCTGATAGTGAATTTGCCGGATTGATTCGGCTCCGGATGTAGGCTTGCTGAACCGGGTTAACAAAATCGCGTCTTGTACAGTAGCAGACCCAGGAAATTTTTTTAGGAAGGTGAATAATTTTTTTAAAACAGATGAAATGGAAATAAAGAACTGATTAGTGTGATGTTGGGGAATTTAACTTGGGTTTGGGGGGTCTGACTTATAGGGAAAAACCAACTTGGCTGCAAAAACTTCAACAATTTACATGCAAAAATACTTATTTCTATATTTACCCAGATCAACTGACTCATCTATTTTTTATGTAGGTCCGCCATTGGTCTTGTGTTCTTTGTTTCTTTATTCGTTATTCGTTTAGATTTTGATCCAGATTGAGAGAGAGTGATTCGTGAGGTTCGCATACTCAAATCGAATCTTTCTTACTTCGAATCGTAACACCATGTTAGATTATAGAAGTATTAATTATGTGCAAGAAATCGTGGAAATTATTTATTCAAAAATGATAATGTCTTAACCGGAACAAATTTTGACCACAAGACCACAACTATGTCTATCCCACATCTACCAAGAGATTCAAATTGTTGCGACCACATACCACTTCAGATCTAATCCAGTAGCTTAACTAACTTAATTAGGTCATTTCCTTATTTTATTTATTCTGAAAGCTTTTTTCCTTTTTTGTAAACCCTTATTCTGAAAGCTTTTACTAAGGTAAGTTATTTTACTAGCAAATATTATTTCATGGATCCGATTAATAACACAAAGCTGTACTACAAATATTTTAGCTGTAAGCTTGAACGACAAATTGTTATAGAATAATATAAAACTATAAAAATAGTGATATATGAAAGTTATAAAAAAAGCTAAAAATAATATTTTTTTATTAACGTTTTTGATATCGTTTTTGTGATTAGTAACTGTAAAAATGATAAATGCAGTGATACAAAATTATCAATCAAAACCCACATACAGTCAAACCTCTCTATAAATTAATAAGGTCGGGATCACCAATTTATGAAAAAAAAATTATTTTCATAGTTTTGAGCATATTCTTCGTTAAAAGTAAGATACTTTTATTATAATTCACATTTTTATATAATTTTTTTAACTTATAATTTTGGCTATCGTAATATAGAATGATAAATGTTTAGAAGTTCAGAGTATAGAATAAATTGCTGTTTCAATTCCCATAATAAAGTCCAAGAAAATATTGCAGTATCTTTAGAACCAAATATACGTAAAGAAACAACTATCGCGTCTAAGATGCGCCACAATTTTTGGATACAATTTGAAAAACAACAGAAAAAGTTATTGATGCAATGAAAATGATTATAGATGAGCCCCAATAAAAATGTAAATTCAAGAATAGACAAACAAAATAGAATCATATTTCACTAAGTTATATATATATATAGTTTGTAACTTTATATTATTATTAATTTATGATATATGTGGAACCATATTTTTACATAGAATTTCAAAAGAAAAATATTATCTTATTATTTTATCGGACTGTGTTATTTTTTACACTATCCCAATTCGAAATCCAAAAATTATTAAATTTATAGCAAATATTAATTTATAGAAGTTATACTGTAAATATATTTTGAGCTTATTATCAACAACAAACTTCATACGAGTTCGAGTTCAGATAGTAATAAACTACTAGCTAGATTATGTGTCCCTGTTCAGTGGTTATAGGATCAAATTCAGATTTTGTTCACATTGGTGGAAGAAATACACGTCATACAACTGACAGACTATTGAAATCTCTACCTAGCTAAACCCTCCAAATACCATGTAGATAGATTGATAGAACTAGAAGAAGACTTCGTATAATAAAACTCCATAGTTAACTAATTGGCCGTCCAGAAATTTTCGAATTTAAAAGTATTAGGTAGAGTATTTAAACTCTTGGAGGCCATCATCATCCCATCGATTACTTCCTCTGTTTGCCAAAATATTTCAAAATTAATAATATATTCAGGACTGCAAGATCCATGATTATAATTACCAAAAAATTCAAATCTTTTTTTTGTTCTTAAAGTCAATAGACAAATTAATATATCCAACCCTATGACTCTACTTTGTATTTGTTTTATTAAACAAAAAAGGGAGATACCAATCCTTGATTCCGATCAGTAAGATTATTATTAGCACAGGACTACAATTACCTTTTGTAACACAGTATATATTTTGCGGTCAAATTAAGTGATACTAAATGTATGATTGGTAAGAGTTGTGAATTTGTTAGTAGTGTTCAAATCATTTATATTCCAATCAAATTGTAAAAGCTATAAATGCGTCCATCTAAAACTCAGATCCCGTAGAGTCATAGTTTTTGTTATTTTAAAACGTATCTTAGGATTGTAGTTATTGATTAAAATAAATCACAGCAAAAATTAGACCAAAAGACCAATCATTGTTCGGCTACTAATCAAATATATATATATATATATATATATATAATATATATTTTGTTTACCAAAGAAAAAACATCTAATACTTGGTCCTAAACTACCCACATATATATAGCTATCAATACAATATAGTCGTGATCAGAGAGATACCCATCTCTGCAACTGAATTATTATTCTTTGGTTACTTGTGGCCTACGTAAGTAGAAGTGATTAGATGGTGGTGATGCTGACGCAAGAAATGAGTGGTGGTCAAAAGGCGAAAGAGGGTCAGTTGTTTGTGGCGGTGGCCGTGAAGGGTTTGATCGGAGACAAATTTGGCGGCACAGGAAGTCGCCGTGCCGTACGGTGGGCCCTCGATAATCTTTCACCTAAGGCTGATAGGTTCGTGTTGGTTCACGTCATCCCCACAATTACTTCTATTCCTACCCCTTGTAAGTATATCTCTCAATCTAACACAATTTCACATTTTTGATGTTTTGTTTTTCATAAACTAATGTAAAAGTGAAGGAAACCAAAAGACAAAAGAAAATAATTGAAACCTCATTTTACACCAAGTAAAACAGAATTTCTTCATGATGTAACCAAAAATATCTTTCTTGTTTTCCGAATGTTAATAAAACATTTTCGATTGTCTTGTTTATGGATCGATTACATTTTTATATAACCAAAAAGACAGAAAACAAAAAAGAAGCAAAACGTTATTTATTTTGTTTCTTTCACATGTTGGTCGAAAATTAGAATTAAATTCATACAATGGATTTATAATTAATTAGTTATTTTATCTTTACTTTTTCAATAAGGTAAAAACTAAAACACGATTGGTTAATAAGTAAAATTTTTATTCGATTATAAGTGTAGTTTTGGTAGCGGATTGATGAATATTTAACAATTTTAAGAGTAATGTTTACAAGAATGGCGGTTTATTGTTGCAGCCGGAGAGAGATTACCGGTGGAGGAAGTGGAGGAGAGAGTGGTGGAAATGTATGTGAGGGATGTGAAAAAAGAATTTGAAACGGTCTTTGTACCCTTCTTGAAAATGTGTAAGGCTAGTAGTACCAAGGTTGGTTCATTTCTATTTTAACTCCAAAATTTATATACACCTAAGGGAATTTTCAGGGTCAAACTGTTTAGTATAACCTTCAGTGTCAGGTAGAGACTCTATTGCTAGAGTACGACGATCCTGCCAAAGCACTTCTCAGATTCACATCGAAATCAGGAGTTAACAGTTTGGTTATGGGATCGTTCTCTTCAAACATATTCACACGGTAAAATTTACATAGCTCGGTTAGGTTTAAATTCTTCTCAATCCACTCGGTTATAAACACTAACCGGCTGTGTTTTCTCCGGTGTAGGAGATCAAAAGGTTCAGGAGTACCATTGACTGTCTTAAAATACGTACCAGAAACATGTGAAGTATACATTGTGTGTAAAGACAGAATCACTACAAAATCTATGGATACATTAATTATCGGAGGTAAAATAATTAGGATTCTTTGTTTTCTCTCTGTTTTCGTTTTCCATAAAACTTGTCTTTAATCGTGTTGCCCTTTTAATAATCAGAGCCGTGCACAAGTCCATCCTCAGCCGTGACGTCCCATGACTTCCTGAGAAACTGGGCGGCTAGTTACCACACTCTACGGTCTCAAACGTTATCCGATCCTCGACAATCCACAGGTAAAGTATACAAATAGACATAGTAGTTTCATTGGAAATGTCCATTATAATTGCAATGTTAAGTGGTCTAATATATAGTAGTAAATATTCAGGTATGTACATTCTAAAAGGAACAAATTTTGACTTAAACCTATGATTTGAAAAATATTTAACTCTGAATTGAAATTTATTATTTGAAGGATTTTGCAACCAACATGGATCAATCGATTAGGGATTCATATTATATAATACATGAATGATAAATGCATATAATATAAACCTTTGATGTGTATGAAGATGATTAACAACCATTATATATTTTTAAAAAAATATGATTTCCATGCATGGCTGAGGTTTTCTCTTTCTTTTTGGGTGTTGAAGAGGCAGGCACGAGGAGGTCAGCATCAGCCAAAGAGCTGAAGTTAGATGCATTAAGCCTCCTTAATAATAGACCACAAATGTCTCCAAGTAGTAAAGCGTCTAGTGCAACAATATTTCAAAAGATTGTAAGACGGCGTGGAGGATCCGATATACCGCAGCTAAATTACTCAGATTTTGATGAGACTTGTATGGAACCACAATCGAATCTTGAGAAAAACGTTAGCAAACAGCAAATCTCAGATTCGCCATCCGCAACATCTAGAAAATCAAAGAAGGTTACATTACTAACATGTTGTGGTGCAATTGATTTAGATTAGTAAAGAATAAACAATAAAAGAGTTTGAATAATTTGGTGTCGTTTAATTTGACAGGTTGAGATTGAAGCAGAGGTCGAGCGTTTGAAGAAGGAGTTACAAAGTACGGTCGGTAAATATAAACAAGCTTGTGAAGAGCTTTACTCCACACAAAACAAGGTATATATATTACCCTTCTCCGAATAAAAATCATTGTACTTTCTTGTTCCCCAAGTAAATTATTTGTTTTGGTATTTCTACTAGGTTCAAATGCTTTCCACTGAATGTTCAAAAGGCGCAAGACGAGTGACCAGTGCTGTGGAGAAAGAAGAATTGCAGAGGAAAACAGCAACGCTGGAGAAAGAGCGGCACATGAAGGCTGTGAAAGAGGTAGAAGCCGCGAAAGCGTTGCTTGCAAGAGAGTTTTGTCAGCGACAGATCGCGGAGGTGAATGCTTTAAAGACTTACTTGGAGAAGAAGAAAGTGATCGATCAGCTTTTAGGAACCGATCACCGGTACAGGAAATACACAATAGATGAGATCGTAACAGCCACCGAGGGATTCTCACCGGAAAAAGTGATTGGAGAAGGAGGATACGGCAAAGTTTACCGTTGTAGTCTTGATAGCACTCCAGCAGCTGTTAAGGTTGTCCGGCTAGATACACCGGAGAAGAAACAGGAGTTCTTGAAGGAGGTACTTAATGACCATTACTTCTAAACTATATATGTCTGGTTTCGGTTAAGCTTTTGATTTGATCCGGTTGATTTATTTTCCGGTTTGGTGTCACTACTCTATAGGTTGAGGTTCTAAGCCAACTCCGACATCCACACGTGGTTCTTCTCCTCGGAGCTTGTCCGGAGAATGGTTGTTTGGTTTACGAGTATTTGGAGAATGGTAGCCTCGAGGAATATATATTTCACAGGAATAATAAACCTCCCTTGCCTTGGTTTATCCGGTTTAGGGTTATTTTCGAGGTAGCTTGCGGTTTAGCCTTCTTGCACAGCTCTAAACCGCAACCAATTGTTCACCGCGACTTAAAACCGGGGAATATCTTGTTAAACCGGAACTACGTGAGCAAAATTGCTGACGTGGGATTAGCCAAGCTGGTTACGGATGTTGCACCGGACAATGTCACGATGTACCGACACTCGGTTCTTGCTGGTACATTGCATTACATTGATCCGGAATACCATCGAACCGGAACAATTAGACCAAAATCGGATCTTTACGCGTTTGGCATTACCATTCTTCAACTGTTGACGGCTCGTCAGCCGGGGGGGCTTGTTCCAGCGGTCGAAAACGCGGTAAAGAAAGGAACGTTAACCGAAATGTTAGATAAATCGGTTACCGATTGGCCTTTGGCAGAAACCGAAGAGTTGGCTCGGATTGGTTTAAAATGTGCGGAATTTCGATGCCGAGATAGACCGGATCTTAAATCGGAAGTTATACCGGCTTTGAAACGGCTTGTGGAGACAGCCAATTCGAAAACAAAGAAAGAAGGAAGCAATTTACGAGCACCTAGTCATTACTTCTGTCCAATCTTACGGGTAAGGAAAAGCTCACCTGGTTTGGCACACGATTTGAATAACCGCAATTTGAAGCAATGTTTGATTTTTGAAGTATTTTTTTTTTTTTTTTTTTAAATATATACAGGAGATAATGCAGGAGCCAGAGATAGCAGCAGATGGATTCACGTACGAGAAGCAAGCGATCTTAGCGTGGCTCGAGAAACACAACATTTCACCAGTGACTCGACAAAAGCTCGACCACTTCAAGCTCACACCAAACCATACACTCCGGTCTGCGATTCACGATTGGAAATCAAGATTCCGGTTTTCTAATGATAGTATAACTGGCTAATTTCTCTCGTTGGAGATTTTCTGTAAATTTATTTATTTGAATTTGCAGTAAATATTCTCATATGCATGTAAATATATGGTTTGTAAATTGTAGTTTTATGCGATAAGACCAAAAAAGAGAGTTTTGTGGTTTGGATCATGGTTGTAAATCCACAAAAATGGAAAATTTAGTTTGTTGAAGTATTATTTGGTTTACTATGTGAAGATATGTTTTTTCATAATATATACTGTGTATTTTTAAAAAGCAAAGATGTTTTCATCATCTTTTCTCACGAACCATGAACCTCCATGTCATTGATACACTAGCCTAAAATAAGTTCGAACAACACAAAGATACATACATACAAACAAATCCATCCAAGGCTTTTGCTCGATGACTTCAAATATGCAAACAAATTTAACATAGAACCAACCATTCAATGAGTGATGTTCAAAAAAACCAATCTAAGCAACAACACCGTATTATCTTCCTTAGCCAGAAATAAGCTTCCACTTCCATATGAAACATGCATTTAAATTCACAAAATAATGTTTTTCTATATGTTAAGTATATATAATTGTTTATTAAATTTATAGAAAATGAATTTAGACAAATATAAAATTTACAATAATGTCTCATTTTCAAATAAATATTTATTAGATATTTATTTTAGTATAAATTAAATTGTTGATAAAAAGTGTAATTAAATTAGTTATACTATTAAAATGATAATTAAAAAGGGTTAATCATAAATGTAATGTAGTATTGTAATAAAAGTTTTGATTTAACCCACTTATAGTACTCCACGTGTCGGGTCTTGTATTTGTTGATTTTTATATTTTTTTAATATTTAATCTTTCTTTTTTGCCTAAAAATAGCAAAAATAGTAAAAACAAAATTTCCAGGTAATAATTTCTGATTCCTTTTTTCTCTGAATTGCAAAATCCAAACTTGTAAATTTGCCATTTGATCGATGGAGAAGAAGAGACTTGTTTTCGTGTTCTCGCAATCATATTGACCGAGAGAGGACGAGAGATTTAGAGAGTGGCCAAAAGAATTGTTTTTTTGTTTTCTTCTTTTCTTTTCTTTTCTTGGGAGAGAAACCACAAAAAAAAAAAAAATGGAGAATCAAGACGAGGAGGTGGTGGTGAAGGTGACGCCGGAGGCTGAGGAGAATTTTGAGGATGAAGGGTTGGTTTCAAATTCGACATTGGAGAAAGTTGCTGCAGCCAAGAAGTATATTGAAGACCATTACAATAAGCGCATGAGACATATCCAACAACGTAGAGAAAGGTTAATGTTTGGTGTAATTTGTTTGCATATCATCATCTGTTTTGTTTGTTGATATTCCTTTAACGTTTTTTTTTGTTAAATAATGAGAGATCTTTCATCCAGAGATGTGTATATACAACTGTTTTCTCCAAAGTATATCAATGGAAGTTGTTTTGATTTTGCAGACGTTGGGTGCTAGAACAAAAGATAGCATCTTTAGATGTATCAGAAAAGGAACAGCTCGAGCTGCTGGAGGATTTGCAGAGGAAAGAGACAGAGTATACTAGATTAATGAGGAACAGGCTTTGTGTTGATGATTTCGATCTTCTCAGTATTATTGGTAGAGGAGCTTTCGGTGAGGTTAGTCTTTTTAGGTTTTATGTATCTACGATTTACCAACTTTGAACATTCGGTGTTATTCTCTTTTAATATTTGTAAATGTGGTATCTTTCTTAGGTAAGACTATGCCGTGAGAAAAAGACAGGCAACATTTATGCCATGAAGAAACTGAAGAAGTCTGAAATGCTTAGTAGAGGCCAAGTGAGTCTTACAATTGTCTCATTCTTTCTCTTTATTTATGCATTAAAAAGTTTGGCTTTAAGTCTAGGATACCCTTTTGGTTGATTGTTCTAAATACTGTATAGGTTGAACATGTTAGAGCAGAAAGGAACTTGCTAGCAGAAGTTGCTAGTGACTGTATTGTGAAGCTTTATTATTCCTTCCAAGATCCAGAATATTTGTACCTTATCATGGAGTATCTGTCTGGTGGTGACGTGATGACTTTGCTTATGAGGGAAGAGACTTTGACTGAAACCGTGGCTCGGTTTTACATTGCCCAAAGTGTTTTGGCTATTGAGTCGATACATAAGCATAATTATGTTCACAGGTTAGTCTACTTCTTACTGGTCTACTTATGCTGAATGCAGCGTTATATTGTGTGTATTTACTTTGAGGTAGATCTTTTGCAGGGATATAAAACCAGACAATCTTCTGTTGGACAAGTATGGTCATATGAAGCTATCAGATTTTGGTCTTTGTAAGCCTCTCGATTGTAGAAATATTTCGGCTATGAACGTAAATGAACCTTTGAATGATGAGAATATAAATGAATCAATCGATGGTGATGAGAACTGCCCAATAGGACGTCGTGGAAGGCGTTGGAAGAGCCCTTTGGAACAGCTGCAGCATTGGCAGATTAATCGTAGAAAATTGGTATAGTATTAACCTCTGTTTCAAGCCTTTTTTTTTTTTTTTTTTTTTTTAACAGTCTTTTATTCATATCACATCTGAGGTATGCGTTAAAATTTCTCCGTTGGGGGGTACGAAGCTTTTAAATGTTCGTTTGGGGTTTATGTCGAAATCCTCTGGCTTTTGTGTTGAAACAGGCATATTCTACGGTAGGTACGCCCGATTATATTGCACCTGAAGTGTTGCTGAAGAAGGGATACGGTGTAGAATGTGACTGGTGGGTCACCGAAAATGTCCTATAGATTTATTCTCCATATGACTCTTCCTCCATGATTTTCTTTATGTCAGTTGGGTTATTCTACGTTAACATAACATATATCTCATCGACTCATATGCATTCATTTGAGTGCAGGTGGTCTTTGGGGGCCATTATGTATGAGATGCTCGTTGGTTATCCACCATTTTACTCAGATGACTCCGTAACAACATGTAGAAAGGTCATTTTGTTGCTAAATTTACAGTGCTTGTTGATGCTAAGATGAGAGTTTAAGATGGTCGAAGCTTTCAATGTTGGCTCTGTTTCTCTTAGGATCGTCACACCTTCTTTTCTCTCTAATATAAATTGACATTTGATGGATTTAGATTGTGAGCTGGAGAAATCATTTAATATTCCCCGAGGAGGCAAGGTTGACACCTGAAGCAAGAGATCTCATTTGTAGGTTGCTTTGTGATTCTGAGCATAGGCTTGGTTCTCATGGAGCCGGAGCCGAACAAATTAAAGTATGTATAATATATAGTAACAAAGACTGTTCAGTCTTCTCTCTTTCTGTTACATCCTTTTTGACAAAGCAATACACATCTAGGCTCATCCTTGGTTCAAAGACGTCGAATGGGACAAACTCTATGAGATGGATGCAGCTTTTAAGCCAGTGGTCAATGGAGAACTTGATACCCAGAATTTTATGAAATTCGATGAGGTAAAAATCTGTGCCATCTCGAGGATAAAAAAGTTCCTGTGCTCTTTCTCAGTGATATCATATCATATCCTGATTCTTTCCTTAGGTCGATTGTCCAAAACCAGCAAGAACAGGATCTGGACCGTCATGGAAGGTACTACAATTCTCAGTAAAAAATCTTATCACGTTTCACAGATACTGAGGATCTTGCTCCGTACTTATCGATCTAACGAACCTGTGCTTGTTGCTTGTAGGTGAGCATAACCCCTCAAAATATCAATTTCGTGGGCTATACATACAGAAACTTTGACGCTGTCCGTGGTTCTCGCCACTCTTTAGGTGCAACAACTGTTTGTTTTTTTCATTACTTTCGCGGCCGTTGCGTCATTTAGCTTTACCTTTCTCATAGTTTGGTGGAAATGAATGTAGATATCAAAGGAGGCATTTCGCCACCACGCTCATCAACTGAGTCTACCCGAAGTAAGTCTTGTTATTATTAACATTTAAAATGGTCCTCCCGACTCCTCACCTCGGGCTACGTACTAAACCATTACCGAAAACATTATATATGCTTTGATTTGAACTTCCCGTGCATTATTAATCTGACTACAATACTCTACTCAGGTGACTCTGCAATTGATTATGCAAAACTCTCAACCGGTGATGATGGTTCCCAACAATGATTTTCGAATTCTCGAGACACCAAAGCTGCTGATTTCAATCCAGACATCGTTTATTCTAACAAAGCAAATCTTCTGTAACTATTTTTCTTGATGCATTCAACATTTTTTTCTTTTTTTTTTTTTTTTTTATCAATGTACAGTCATAATCGTGGTTGCAGAGAGAAGAGAAGATGTCGAGAAACCTCTCTGCCTTCTTTTTTCCGCAGCTGTTTCCTTTTTTTTTTTTTTTTTGTATTTATTTTGCATCTGCCCAGAGAATCGGCGTTCATGTAATTTTCTTGTACCGTCATTTCCCTAGTAGCAGTTTCCAACCGTTTCTTCCCGCCTGTGGACTGTGGTTGTTGCTACTTACGTTTTTATTATTATTAGCAACATCCAAAAATTCACTTTTTGTATTAGGATATTGACCTTCTTCTTTTTTTTTTTTTCACTGAAAGATTATATTGATATATAGACATTAAAACGGTTACACAGGATCAAAGGCAATCAATGTAGCAAAGCCACAACAAAAGAAGATACAGTTAGATTTTAGCCATATCCAATTCAAAAAGCTGTTGTAACCAAATAGGGAACCCCGTTGCTACATACGATTGACGGCGATCCTCTCTTGTTACACTCCTAGAGATTAAGTGAGCTGCAAGATTGGAATTCCTGTCTTCAACAATCAGATTCCAGACCAAAATTTTTTTCAAACCCATACTTAACAGCATGGACTGCAGTTTAAAGGATGGCCAAGCATTCGGCCTGAGGACAGAAGCTATCAAATCCACATCCTCTGAAGCAAAAATGATCTTATTGAGCTTGTGACTTTTCATACTCTCAATCGACCATAACCAACCGTGCATACTAGCCTCCAATTTGTCATTTGCATCCGCAAAGGATTTTCTACTGTGCAATAAGACAACTCCTAAAGAGTTTCTAACCACCCACGCTGCACCACTAGACTTTGACTCTTTGTTCCAAGATGAAGCTATATTACATTTCAACCAACCTAAGGGAGGAGGTGACCAGGAACTTTTTACCTGGGTTTGGCTAAGCCTTGCTGACTCTGCAACTTTTACAGTCAAGACTTGAGCATCCAACCATTCCTGCACATTTTCTCTGATCTTTATAACTGTAGCAGGAGCATTAAATCTTTTTCCTTCAATACTAACAAGGTTGCGGTTCTTCCATAATTGCCACAGGATCCACGGATAGGCCTTTCTAATCTCCAAGGGCACTTTGATGTTCATACTCACAAGTACCAAGTAATACAGATTCTGGAAGATAGATTGTGGATCGAAACCATTTTCTGGGGTAGGAAAATTATACAAAGCCCAGATTTGTCTTGCAACCGTACATGAAAAAAGGATATGGTTAGTTGATTCTCCTTCAAAACCACAGTTTTGACATCTGGGGTCGACTTTTAAACCTCTGGCTAACATTTTATCAGCAACTGGAAGCCCTCCCGATATAGCTTTCCACATGAAGGTTTTTATCTTTGTAACTGTACTAGCCTTCCATAATTGATCTTTAATAAGAAGGATAGATGGTTGCATACGAGCCTCTGTTACTAACTCAATATGCTTCCTTTGATAAGCTGACCAATAACCGGATTTGACTGAATAGGCTCCACTTTTCATATGTTCCCATATGACAAAGTCATTTGAAAAAGGGACTGGTTTTGTCTTAACGATCAACTCAACATCCCTTGGGTAGAAATGGTAGTTCAGTTTTGTCAGATCCCAGGAATGAGTGTCAACATCAATCAGCTCTTTAACCTTTAAGTCCAGATCAAAAATAATGTTCTTCATCAAGGGAGCTCTCATAACTCCATCCAGAATCCATCTAGCAGACCAGACAAAAGTTGAGTTGCCATCTCCAATCATTTGTCTCAATCCTCTTTTCAGCAAGTCTCTCCCATGTAAAATGCTCCTCCAAGCAAAAGAAGGTCTGTCACCAAGCTCTGCATTTAGGAATTCACCCTCCTCAAAATATCTACTTTTGAAAAAAGAGGCAAACAAGCTGTTTCCATCCTGTAAGATCCTCCAAGCTTGCTTAGCTAAAAGAGCTTGATTAAAGACTTCTATATCTTTGAAACTCAGACCACCCAAATGCTTAGGGAGACACAATTTATCCCAGCCAATCCAATGCATTTTCCTTTTATCCTCTGTCGAATCCCACCAAAAAGATGACATAGCATATGTCAAATTCTCACAAGTCTTTTTAGGAAGTTTGAAACAAGACATTGCGAAAACAGGCATAGCCATAGCCACCGCCTTCAGCATGATTTCTTTCCCTCCTTGAGATAATGTCCTCACAAACCACCCCGACATTCTACCTTTCATTTTATCATGAATGTAGGCTAACAGGTCAATCTTTGAACCAATAAAGCATTCTGGAAGTCCCAGATAAGTACCTGCTCCACCTTCTTTATCAATACCCAGTTTGCCTTGGATTTGAATCCTCAATCCAACTTCGACTTTAGTCCCAAAGGTAATTGATGATTTGTCAAGATTGATAAACTGTCCTGTAACCTCACCATAGCTAGCTAAAATACTTTGAAGAGATGAAGCTTGAGCTAACGAGGCTTTGATCATAAACAGACTGTCATCTGCAAAGAGAAGATGGTGAATTGCAGGTCCTTGAGGAGAAAACTGGATCCCACTGATTTCTCCATTACATTCAGCTTTGTTGAGCAAGTGAATCAGGCCCTCAGCACACAGAACAAACAGAGCAGGGGACAAAGGGTCGCCCTGTCTTAAACCACGTTGGGGATTGATGAGCCCAAAGGGCTGACCATTGATAAGAACAGTGTAGGAAACTGTAGTTACACAAAACATTATCAAGTCAACCCATTTCCTATGAAACCCCAAAGCTGTGAGTACACCTTCTAAGAAAGACCATTCCATCCTATCATAAGCCTTCGACATGTCAGTTTTCACCGCCATAAAACTTTTGGAAATATCCTTATGAGTACGAAGAGCATGAACCGCTTCATGAGCAATAAGGATATTATCTGATATTAACCTTTCCGGAATAAAGGCCGATTGGTTTGGTGACATAATATCAGGGAGAAGAGGCTGAAGTCTAGCCATAAGAATCTTAGACACTACCTTGTAGAGGACAGAGCACAAACTGATAGGTCTAAGGTCACTCATCAACGCTGAGTTTAGCTTTTTGGGGATTAAGCATAGTTGAGTAAAATTCCATTCTCGCGGAAAAACACCATTTTCAAAGAAACTGATCACTTCCTTGGTCACCTGGTCACCCACAATTTCCCAGTATTGTTGAAAGAAGAGCCCAGTCATTCCATCAACTCCAGGAGAGCTAGAGGGTTTAATCGAGAAAACTGCATTTTTAACTTCTTCTCTTGAGACCGGAGCCAGCAAAACTAGGTTCATTTCATCAGTTACTCTTGGTGTGATACCATCCAATAAGGCTTCAGGGTTATACGGTGAGGAAGTTGAGAACAAATTTTGAAAATAAGAAGCTGCAATATCACCTTTTGAAGCCTCTGAACTGTGTACAATCCCATTTATATCAACTAGCTTGTCTAACCCATTGTTTTTTCTGGTGTTCTTGACAGAAGCATGAAAATATTTAGTGTTATTATCCCCCTCAAGCATCCAATTAGCTCTACTCTTTTGTTTCCAGTGATTTTCTTCTTCTCTATAAGCTTCAACCAACTTTCTTTTGAGGTAAACCAATTTGGAAGCAGAAGGGTAGCTTGAAGATTGAACAGCTTCCAACTCTTCTTGAAACTTTATGATTTTTTCCTTAGAGTTGAATTCATTATCTTTTTTCCACCTACTAAGCGCTTTCCTACAATTCCTGATTCTCAGAGATACAGAATCTTCGCAGTCAAAGGATGTCTGACTCCACGCATTTGAGATTGCTTCTTTTACCAGTGGTTTGTGTAACATTCTCTTATCAAATCTAAAAGAGCCTTTGTATGATTCTTGAGACGAGATCAGATCCACTAAAACAGGACGGTGATCTGATCCTCTTTTTGGTAGAAAAGCTTGATTCGCAGCAGGAAACTTTGACAGCCAATCCTTATTGGCAAAACATCTATCCAATTTGTATTGGACCCAATGAGAACATCTCCTTCCACCCCAAGTAAAACTATTCCCCGTGCTAACTAGTTCACTCATACCACAATCCTTCAACATACCAGAGAAAGGGAGAAAAGAAGAGTCAGACCTTCTTGGACCACCAATTTTCTCTGCATTGTTTAGGATTTCATTGAAGTCACCCACCATACACCAACTTTCTTTTCTGGTAAGACCAATTCTGATGATTCTTTCCCAAACATCTTGTCTAAACTTTACATTTGGGTTTCCATAAACACACGTGAGATAGAAACATTGCCCTCCAAACTGTACAGATAGGTCCATTACATTCTTATCTTCATAGATAACCGAAATATCTACATTTTTCTTCCAAAAAACTGCTAACCCTCCACAAGAGCCAACAAGATTAACAGTATGTACATTCTCGTAACCAAGCCAAACTTGAATATCTACAATAACATCCTTGCAGTTCATAGTCTCCATTAAGAACATAATCTCAGGGAAATGCTTTTGACGCAATTCAATGAGACGAGGAACTGTCAAATCTTGAGGCCGCCCCAACCCTTGACAGTTCCAACTCAATATGCTCATCAGATGTGTGACAGTCCCTCCTTTGGGACTATCAATGGTGCTTTGGCCCTTACAGCACTGGGAACACCTTCCAGATCATAAGCTGCTTTCCTTTTTTCCATGTTTCCTTTATTTGATCCTGGCTCTTTGATAACAGATTCTGCTTTCAGCTCCATATCTCTACCTTTCAACATTCTAGCTTTCTTTTGTTGCCTCTTCCTTGGTTTTTTTATTTTTTGACTAGAGCCGGAAGGACCAGCTTCAGAGAAGCCTATCCTATACACCGAAGAACTAGTCTTAAAATAATCTGAGATACGAGTTGAGTCTGGCAAATCTTCCACACTGGTTTCAACATGCTTTGTTCCTGTTATACTTTGACCTTCTGATGGCAATTGAGCTACAGCGAGTCTTGGGTTATCTGCTTTCGGACTTGTTCTCAGTTGAGAAGAGGATGTACCATTTGATTCATACCCAAAAACCAACCCTTTGCCAATGTCCACATTATGAGAAACCAAAGGAACAGGTTCCAAGCTCAGAGCTAATTTTTGTGTGAAGGGAGATTTTTCTGCTTCAGCCACTGACTTCTTAACTCTTTCTTTCTTCACCATTAACTCCTCCCCATTTGCTGTAAGAAGATATTGCCTCATCCCTTCCAGAACTTCAGAAGCAATGTGGGGTCGACCAGATAACGGGTTAAGACCGACTTGATGTTCTCCTAAGACTCCAAAAAGAGGATCAGAATCTTTAATGACCAGGTTAGAGTTGGGAGTCGAGCAGGGTTCTCCTCTTTTCCTTGCTAAAGCTGAGTCTTGTTTGGATTTTACCATTAATGGGCACACAGTAGACTCATGAGAAAGGCGTTGACAGGAATAACATCTCCGTTGGACCCTCTCATAATGGAAAAGACCTCTGCAGATTGATTATTAGGCAGCCCTATAATCTTTGACTTCCTTAACGGTTTAGAGACATCAAACCTGATTTGAACTCTAACATACGGGTTAGCTTGTGTTAAATCAGGATCAAAGGCCACTTGACGGACTTGGCCGACAATCTCTCCGATCGAAGTAATTGCAGGTGTTGTGTAGTGGTTGATAGGAATGTTGCGAATTTGCACCCATAGTGTCACAAACTGTAAGGAATTTGACGGAGGAACCTCAGACCATCTCTCCACAGCAATACCCCATTCATTTACAGTATGAAAACCTTTTTGCAGTACATCCTCCAGGTCGTGTTCACTTGCGAAGATAAACTGAAATTTTTCTCTTGACAAAGCAATACCTCGAACCTTATCGTATTTCTGCCACTTTCGCAATAGTTCTTGAATAGCTCCGCCCACAGATTGACAGTCCGGATTCAGAATGCGACCCACCAAGCTTAATCTGTTTCTTTCACACGAGCTGAACTCTGGCAAGTCCGGAAGAAAGAAAGGCGTCTCTTCTTCTTCGAGAGACATAGCCATTAACGCTTTGTCCATTGCTGCCGACATCTTTTATTGATCGATTAGTTATTACCCACACCCAAAAGTAAGAGCTTGATAACACCACGCTCCTGAGCAACCTAATTCAACTAAAAATTTCTCACTTCCAACCAAACAAAATCCAGATCTACTATTCACCAACGAAGAACAGTAGAGAAACACTAGGACTGAGGAGAGGGAATGAGAAAAAAGAGATTAAAAGGGGTAAACAGGTTGTCTAGGCTAAAGGGAAAGTGTTTTTTCCAGGCTTAATCTCTATATTCTTCCAAGAGCGAAGTCTCTTTTAGAATAAGAGAGTCTTAACGATTTTTTGCTTCGATTTGGGAACCAACCTGACTTAGTAAGTTTACTATATTACCTTCTTCTTCTTTAATGTTTTTTTTTTGTCTACGCTCTTATTATCCAACATATCGGATTCATTTCTCTTACTTTTTTTTTTATTTTTGGTTACGAGGGTTTTTTTTACTTCTTTACAAACAAGATCTAAGAATTCTCTTTATAAACAACCACATTTGTTTTTCTGTAACAATTTGTTTGTTTGAATACTATAGTTATAGTTGTTTAAGATTTTGGCTGTAAAAATTTGTCTGTACCTATAGAATTTAGGCAGTAGGATTAAGTGGGAGGTTACGGGTTTTTTTCAACCAATTGGAGCCCTTCCTTCACCACCTCCATGGGGATACTAAAAATTCGAGAGTCCAAGAGTTTTCTAAAACGTTCTTGGTGGAATAAAGGAAGGATCCAAAAGAATCAATCTTTCTTTTAATTGTTGAATCTCTCTTTGATTGATTAAAAAGTTACTATCAATAAAGATGTAAGAACAAAAATAAGAATCAATACAACTATTAATGTAATTCGGAAGAAAGGACTCACTGCGCCAAGATCACTAACTAATACTAATCTAATAGAATAGAAAATCGCAAACCTACGTCAAGAGAACCCTTCTTTGAAACACGTTTCCCTGATTATCGACCGGCAGACCGGCTACCAGCAGCAAGAAAACCCTTCTTTATTTAGCGAAGAGGAATCTTGCATTAGTTATATTATGTAAACGTGATCTTTTATATATTTATGAAAACCCTTCAACAAAAAAAAAAAAAAAAGATTCGTAAATACAATTGTGACTATTATAATATGAAAACATGTGGTAAGTATTATGTGTATATTGTAGATTTGTACTTATTTTTTGTCTATACTAATAAAAAAAAATATAAACACTAAAATATGTAAACACACCATCTTAAACTTAATTTTTATTTTGACATAACAAATAAAATCATCTTAGAGTTTTTGACATAACAATAAATTAATGTTCACATTTACCTATTAGTATTCCATAAATTCATTGCAATCTCATCACAAAATCCCTCCATATATTGCCTCGAACGAGTCACGTTTCAATGCCTTGATTTAAGATTTGATTATTTTGAACATCGATATAATGATTAATCTATATATATAAAGTTACCTTTCCTCACTCCTCATGCTGCCACATCAGCAACTCAATTTTTTTATTTGGGCCTAATCCTAAACACTAATCCACTATGTAGCTTCTAATCTATTCATTCATAACACTTTAAAAACCTATATTAAATCTAATTTTTTTAAATAAATGAACATTTTAAAATAGTAAAAAGAATACTATTGATTTATTTTAGTAATAATATTATTATTAAAATTTTAACCAAAAATGATCATATTCCAAAATTTAGAATGGATTAATAAATTTTAGAATATAAGTAAGATTGTAATGCATGGTGGAGTAAAAAAATAATTTATGTAATTGTATTTATAAAATTCTAAACATAAAAATAAAATTGAAGTGAAACATTAGTTTCTAAGGAACAATTTCACTTATAGGAAAATAAAAGATTAATTACTTAACTCAACTTAAAAGTTTTGATCTAAAAAGAAGAGATTGTAAGGGTCACAATTTTTTTTTTGGAAAAAACTATAAAAAAGAATTTTTAAAAACTAATATATCTAAAAACACAAAATCAATGGTCACAAAAAGAAAAAATTATATGTAAATCGTTACAAAAAAGTGACATGTATAGCATATCTCAGAATGCATATTATCAACCGGAGCTACAATTCTATAACATGATAAAAAAATATATATATATATAAAACAGGTTTGAGATTTTATCAATTTATGATCAAATGCTTTTAACCAAAAAAATTGCCAGAAATAACATAGTATTAAAGTACACCATATTTTTTGTAAGAAGACAAACCTAAGGTTACATCACAGAATTAACATCTGAAAATAACATATGAGGGTTTTATACATATATGTAACTTGGATTAGTGAACGGATATCGGATTTAATCATTTCACCATTTAAGCATTCTTGACTTGGTCAGAAATTCTATTATGGTAGGTGATGCACTTGGATAACTCCGTTGTAGCGACATAACATTAAAAATGTTCATGAAACTTTGTATATTTGCATTTAATGTGGAATATCGATATGTTTAAATGATCTCTATAATTAGGTCAATGATCGACCTTTGGCGTTAGAAATTTTAAAATGATGTTTTCATTGGATATAGATATGGAATGTACTCTTCAAAGGAGATTCTTAAGTCATTTTTTGTTACTACGTGATATATTATTGTTTTACCAGAAAACATTATTGTGACACTAGACAATATATATATTATATATAGATTAGTAAAATAAGAATGAATTTTATATGAATTTATCTTTTAAACTTCAAATGATTAATTATATTTATATTTAATAGTTCTTATTCCTAAAAATATATAAATTAAAATCCCTCGCAAATAAATATAACAAATAAACATTATCTTCAATAATATATATGATGTATGTTACTTAGTTTAGTAAGTTTAGTGTTTATATAGATTTATACTCAAAAATTTCAATAAATATATTTGAGTTTAAGAATTTATATTGACAAAAAAAAATAATTAAAATGCCGCGCGTGCGCGGGTTCAAATTCTAGTTGATAAATAAATTACAATAGTTTGAATGTAAAACCTTTGTAATTGAAACTGGTACAAGAATTTAGCTATGAAATATTGGCATTGGAGACTTTGATAGATAATTTGTTGGTTTATTTTGTTGTCTTCCAATCCAACAAAATTGAACTTCATCAAATCTTGATTTCCACCATTGTATATATTGTACCCAGTTGTGAATCGCAAAGTTTAATAGTTCACCAATTGTGTTGCATCTCTTGAATTAATCCTTGGCATTCTCACTTTCAAGAGCTGATTGATCACTTTGTGGCATATCGCTTAACTTGTTCTCATACTTGCCCCTTTGTCATCTCTGTATATCAAACCTTATGGAAGATAAAGACTTGTAGGATCAGAGGAAGGAGATGAATGTTTCTGTATATCGATCTTCGAATAAGAGTACAATTATATATGAATACACAAGCGTAGCCAGCAAGTCCTAATAACTACAGAGATTTGGGAAAGGATATACAATACAGAGTAAGGAAACAAATAACTCTACGATCGTGATGTACGGGATATGATTGTAAGGGAATAATATCCCATTAAGACTACTCCAAAAATCAGACATTTCATTTGAAAAAATGTAGTCTAAAATTCTTCACACATAGAGAAAAACTTAAGAAGAAAACATGTTCTCAATCATTCTATTTGCAAGTGTTGTTGTCAAGCTAAGGTTTTATAATCAAATAACTTATAAGTTTTAAGCTTAGGTTTCTTATCAATTTGTTTTTAAATAAAACTTAAGCAAAAAAATATCTATCAATTTTCCTCAGCCTAAAATTTATGGTTGTACCTTTAAATCATCCAAGACATAAGATGGTGGCAGTCACGATTCCATTCTGTTCAACTTGTTTTTACTAAGCGATGTTGTAATATAGTAGCACACCTGTTAGCAAAATTTGGATATCTTAATTGTACCTTTTATTTTGAATGTTTTAGACCACCTGTTTGGCTAATTCATCAAATGTATGTAGACTTTATTAATTCATCAATATAATTCACTTTTCAACGAAAAAAAAAGTGTGTAGACTTGAAATATATATATATATATATATATATATATATATATATATATATGTAAAGCATAATTGTTGTGGATTTGTAAGACTAAAACCACAACCAATCAAGCTGTTAATGAAGTGTTACTGTTCTAGAGAAAAATGTAGGAGTTTTGAATGGTGATCCTCTTTTTAAGTCCTTTCTTCATGAAGGATCTAGGAGATACACAATAATATTTTCAAATATTGTATCTTTATATCATAAAAATATTTACATATTTATATTTATATAATATAGGAAATTTCTTTCATATGTATTAACACATGTACTTAGGGATGTATTAAAACTAGTATTTTGGAAGATTTGAGTTTTTTTTTTCTTTTAAGTAGTATGTTATTCAACTTGAGATTTTAGATTCTCTTATCAAACACCATGTTATTGAACTTGAAGTTTATGTAAAGTCTCTTTGTAAACTCCATTTTATTGAACTTGAGATTTCATATTGATTTTAACATTCTCTATTTCTAAGTTACGTATTCATGCTTTTCTATCATCACTCTTCAATCGTTTCTGAAAATCATATTTATCTCCAAATGAGAACACATATGCATCATGAAATCATCTGCCATCACCTTGAATTCATTTTCTGAACTTGAAGAAGCATTGATCTCAATCCTAGTTGGTTTCTTTGTTGCTCTTGATACATTTTCTTCTTCTTCTGAAATCTAAATTTTCTTTTTATTATTTTTCCTAAAAATCTCCCAAAATCATCAAAAAAAAAGTTAAAAGATAAATAAATAAACAATTCCAAAAAAATATCCAAAAAACTCACTCAATCTCTCAAAATCCCAAATTTTCCAAATACCACAATGATCTAACGGTCGATGTTAATAAGCATTCATCTCATTCTTTACCATTTGAGATGAATGGTTGGAAAATTTATTCAACTTAAAAATTTGAAAACTGATCAAATTACAAAGAAAAATTGTTCAGCTCATTTATCCACTATATCGCAAATGAAAAGTTGAATATTGTTAATTAATTGGTCTCTGTTTTAATCTTCTATTTTTTCTTCTTTTGTGATTGATCATACCTCAACAGTTTACATCATCATCTTGTACTATCATTCTCACATAACATTTTTGTTTTTCTTTTTCATTGAGAAAACTTGGTCTTTTTTTTTTTAATCTTCTCTTCCTTTTTCTTTCGCGATTGATCATACCTAAGCATTTTGCATCATCATCTTTCTCAACATTTTTATGTGCTCTTTGTTACTCATCTTCAAACTTTTCTTCTCTAATTCTGGGTTTTACGTGTTTTTTCCATGGCTTTGCTTGGATCTTCATTCTCATTCCTAAAAATTTAGGATTTAACAAGCTTTTCAATGTTGTCTTAAGGGATTTCTCTTTCTCGAGTAACACTTCCTCCATTAAGTATCCCAATAATGCATATGCTTTCTCTTTCTCGCAACATCATCAAGTCAAAAAAGGAAGATGATGTGAGTGAGGCAGCAACCAAAGAGGTGGATGAAGATGCAAATAAATAGGTGATTGAGAAATTTGAGAAGCATATCATATGCCTTTGAATATAAAGCTACAAGTTTGTAATTCTATTTTTCTTTAGTGTTTTCATAAGAGAATTTTAATGATTCTACCACATTGGAAACTCATTCTTTTTCAATGTACCACATTCAGAAATTCCTTTTAAGGACTACTACAAGTGTCTTTCGAAATGACCATTATAGCCCTACAATTTCTTTACATTGCATTCATGATAGATAAGGAAAGAAGTATTTGTTTTTTTCATTAATAAAGAAGATCTCCTCCAATTACTCCTTTCTCTCTGATTCCTGAGATCACACTTCCTCTCTAATTCCTGGTTTCATGTTTCTTTGATTTTCTGATACTCATCAAAATCGCCAACTCCTTCTTATCTTTGTATTTCTTGGTTTTCTGTGATCTCTGACCTGTAACCGTTGAGATTCAGACGAGGAGCATTGAGATTTTGGGAAATCTTACTCGAGGAATCCAGATCGGAGCGTCAAGATTCAGACGAGGAGCGTTGTTGGAGGATTGAAGAAACTTGGCTGTTGTTGTGTCGAAGGAGGAGGAAGGGTCTCGGTGTATTCGATAAGCTACGGTGGATTCGTGGCGTATAGAATGGCGGAGATTTGGCCGGAGATGGTTGAGAAACTGGTGTGGTTGTGGTGTCGTTGTGGACATGTTTTTGATGGTCCAGATCTAGTGATACGTCTATTAAAGATGTTGTCCACAATCCAGCCAGATTTACAGTGTGGACCACACGATTTGGTTGTAGATGGATCAGATCTGGTGAACCAGTTCCTGTGGACCAAATCTCTTTTTTTTTTTTTGGTAGAAAAGTTGGTTTTGTTGTTTGTGGACAAGTTATACTAAGTTTCATGGCTTGTATAGTACTAGTTTCACGACTTGTCCATAGATCCAACAAACTGAAACTTGTCTACAGAAATAGTTTTTCTATATACTTAACTTGTCTACAGAAATAGTTTTTCTATAAATTCATCAAACATAATTTGTCTACAGAATCAACAAATCGGAACTTGTCTACCCACAAAAAATCAAACATGATTTTTTTTTTAGCGCTACAGTACAAAACGTAATAAATGTCAAGTGAGACATAGTATAATTTGGTTGTACTAAACACAAGGATCTTTTCGACATTTGTAATGCCACTTGTGGTAGAATAGAAAATAAGTTTATGATTGTGGTAGAATTAGAAAGTTTTATATTGAATGTGGTAGATTAGATTAAATTCCCTTTTCATAACTCATAAGTCAAGTCTATAATGGACCTCCGAATCAATCCAAAATTCTTATAAACAACCCAAGTTTTTCTGAAAAAAGTAGATTTTTTTTTGAAAATTGTTCTTATCATTTCTTAAGCCATGAAGCTTCTTAATCGTCAATGCTTTATCAAACAAAAAGGTGCTGCTTTTTTTGAAAAAAATCTTTAGTAGTTCGTGTAAAAAAAAAGAAAAATAAGAAAGGAACACCACCATCATATTCTGACACAAGGTTAAGCCGTAAAGCACTTTTTTTTTACAACAGATTACAAGATTGGCTCAAACAAGCCAATACGAATGAACATTGTTTATATAGGTAATTAGGTGCGGAACTGTGCGAACACGCCGTGCTAAATTATCCGCTTTACCATTATGAGAGCAAAGGACATAAACTAAAGAAAAAGAAGCAAACTCCTCTTTATCCACATGTATGTCATCCAAGTAAAATGTAAAAGCTGGTCACTCGGAAGGCGAAGAACACTTTCAATATATAGCTTCCATTTTCACACTATTGGTCAATCTTAAATCGCTGATTTTGATTTCTCTCCATCACCGTCTTTTGTTTGAGGGGATGTATAGTAGAATTGAAGTGTCCTTATGATATAAAGATATTAACATATTTGTATCTATCTATTAAAAAAAATTATTTTATATGTATAAATCCATGAATAATTATTCTTAGGAGAGCAATATGCAATTCTTCCAATCTCGATCTCTCATCACTCTATCGTATACCACCTTAAATTTAAAATAATTTGAGTTTTAATGATTTTTTTTTTATTTATGATTTTAATGATTGTGGCTTGTGGGTGAACTTAAAGAATTTTTTATGATTTATTGTAAAATCCTCATAAATACGACCCAAAACCATTTTACTGATAATAAATTTATACAGATTCTAACCAATAAATAAAATCTCTAATATATTTTCACAGCTTAGTCGTAAAATATTTTGTCATCTTAGACACTAGTTACTTAAAATTTCTAGTAAGTTTTACAATTTCATTGTTTCGACCGTAATAAACTAATCCAAAAGCCACCACAATAATCTAAATACAACAAGAAATAATTTGGTTTTCAATAATTTATGTGAAAGTGCAACCAAAACAGTTTTATTCGCAAAGTCTGAAACAAAAGAATGGAAAAGTACTCTACAAACACCGATGTCAACACTGAATGTCACAAACAGCGTGAACAATACCACTTGGTCACCCCCATTACATCCGTCTATAAAGTGCAATTTTGATGCAGGATATGACATCAGACACAACAAGCCACATGTGGTTGGATTTCTCGAGACTATCAAGGTGAATCACTGGGGTGGGGACCGTCTAGACTAAACTATGCAAGATATGCTTTAGAAGCTGAAACAAAAGGGGCTTTTGGTATCGATACAACAGGCTTGGATTAGAGAATACATATCTATCATCTTTGAAGGTGACTGTGAAGTTTTAATCAAATTGATAAACGGCCAACATTCGAATGCTTCATTGACAAATCTCTTGCAAGACATAAGGCTTTGAGCTTCAAAGTTACAACAAGTGTTTTTAACCTTCACAAAGAGAGAATGTAATAATGTATCACATGCTCTAGCTAAATGGTTGTATTGACAAAATATATTATGCTGATACTGTATTGAAGTCTATTTGGCTATCTCAAACTCTTTGTAATGATCTTTGCTAAATCAATATATTTTACTTGTGGAAAAAAAAACAATTAAAATTAAAATCTATTAACATATCCCTTTTCATTCCTTCTATTAGAAATTTGAATAATCTTAAATGTAACATCTGTCAACTATAGAAAAACCCAACTCATTATACAATCATTATAGTTAATAACTTAATATTGGTATATTTTGTCCCATTGTAATACTTGGCAAATCCTCTCTATATTTAGATGATGTAATGAATGAAAATACTCTAATGAGCTCTCATAGTCATCATCTTACTACATGTAACCTAGTTCTTTTTTTATCAGCATAATTTAAAATAAATTGCTTCTCATGTTAATAATGATTCGGAGGAAGTCATCAAAGACTTAATGAGATATTTTAGATAAAATTTGTAAACAGTACAATATTAGCCAGAGAGGCCCATAACTTCTTCGAGCCGGCTCGTTTCGTATTTTACTAAATAACCCCTAATTTCACCTTGAATGGGTATGTATTTCTGAGGGGTTAAACGTGGGTAAGATGGTAATTTCGAGAGTTCTAGTTTCATCGCCGATCAAAAACTAACAACGAACCGAACCGAAGCGCCTTTGGTTTTCGCTTCGATCCCTTCCTCTCATGGCTGTTGCACAAGGCGTTGCTTAATTTCGATTTTGGAGCTTCTTCTCTTTTTTTTTTTTTTGTTGATGAACTCGTGGAAACAATCTTAATCCTCAAAATCTTTGATTTTTGTTATCGGGGATTTGAGTTTTTTTTTTGTGTGTGTGCCCTTTGCCGCGGTTTTTGATTCAGAGGTACGGGCTGTTTCAATCTTTGAACTTTGATCTGGGTTATTAGGGTTTTATTGATAGTATCGAATTGTTGATTACGCTGCTTATTAAGATTTTGCTTAGTTGTTTTATGTTTGATTTAGTTCTCTCCTAGGGTTTCGTGTTTAATACAGGGATTGATAATTCTTAGTTCAATGTTGATTAATTTTGCGGCTTTTGTGGTAATGAAGTTAGATTATGGTGAAAGTAACAATCTTTGGAGAGGATGAGGATTAGTTCGTATTTGTAGTTAAGCGTGGAAGTTAAAATTTGTTTCAAAGTTGGGGGGATGATTTTTTTTTGTGATTAATAGACAATGCAGATCATTTGTGATGAAGGCAACTAAAGGATTGTGCTTTTCAAATTTCCTCAGGGTTTATTTATTGGATTCGTGAGTTTGGTTGTCTAATTCTGTCCGGTGCTCAACGAAGTAAGCGGAAGTGAAACTTGGAGGTGTTTTTCCAACACAGGTCTCCTGGATTCTCTGTAAGTGAAAGGATAGTTTCTGGAAGTGAGTTTAGAATGATTTGAAAATAACATATCTGTTCTTGCTTAGTTTGTTTTCGAATTTTAGTGAACGTTTTGCATTTTTTTTTGTATCTCTTAATGCATTCCCTTGGTTGGTCTTAGTTCTTAGGTTGGGCAGATTAGTTGCAGTATCTTTGAATAATTTTTTTCTTTGCTATTATGGATTTAAACATGGTTGTGGTAGTTTCTGTCTAAAGATCATAGTGGATAACTTTTTTGCTTACAAAGCCAAATTTATGCAATAACTGTTACTGTATGAAGAAACCAGATTAGTCTGAAACCACGTAAAGGGATTCCTGTGTTTGTGTGTAAAGATATTAGAATTTGGTCTTTGTTGTTTTTTTTTTTCAAGTGTTGGGCAGTGTAAATAAAAATTTTCACTTCAGGTTCTCGCTTATTTTCATGCTTAAGTTCTACATAAAATATCTTGGGATTTGTTTGTCTTGCAAGTAATTGTACAAATGCCGTTCTCATGGAAAAGACTTATGACACTAATGTATTATTTCCCGTTGTCACATGGCAGGTGCATCTTAAATCAATTATTTAAGAGCTGAGAAATCAACATATTTATGTGCTACAGCTTGTCATGCTCCACTGTGTGTTTAGTGTTTATTATAAACCATAAGACTTTCGGGAGCTGAGGGAATGTCAGCACCTGGGAAGTTTGATTATTCTTCTGGTGGGCTAGATAGGCCTCTATACAGATCTAACTTTGCTGCACAGATGGAAAGATCTAGTAGCTTTCGCGAGTCCATGGAACATCCCGTCCCATCTCATCCAAACATGTTGAGGACCACTTCACCAATAGCACAAACCGATGTAACAAATTTCTTTCAGTGTTTGCGTTTTGATCCTAAGGTGGTTGCCGCGGATCACAAATCTATTCGTCAAGGTGACTTTAAGCGGCATGTGAGTATTGCTCTTGGAATACAAGAAGATGAGTCTCCTAGTGGATCTTTGAAAGGGAAGTCAATTCCATCTCCTATACCAGAAGAGATTAAAAGATTCAAGGCTGGTCTGCGTGAAAACAATGTGAAGGCCAGGTAGTTTAACTACCACAAGTTCGTTAGTTCTGTTTGAGGTGCTCTTTTGGCTCATTTTTTTTTTTTTTTTTTTTTTTGTGGTCACAGGGAGCGCGTAAAAATTTTCAATGAAGCTTCCTCTGTATTTAACAAGTTTTTCCCAAGTGTACATACAAAGAAGAGGTCTCGACCAGAAGGATTTTCTACTGATCGCTTGGTATCAGGACCAGGCCTTGGTAAAATGGGAATTCAGGGTCAGACCCTGGCTGGTGGTTTTGAGCCTGACCAAAAGTTGGACGAACGACCTAAAAGTGGTGTTCCAAATAAACGAACACGTACTTCCATGGTAATTCCTGATTTTTTAAATTACATCCGTTTCTGCATCAGCCGTACGGAGTTGTTATCTTGCTTCATGCCTGAACAAATAAGCTTTATATGCTGTAACACAGTCTTTTTGTTTGCAGCAATTCAGTTTTGAATTTGTGATAGATTATCGTGGTTGCAATTTGTAGTTTTAAATACGATATAGAAGCTTTGTCATAAAGGCAATTTTTGGTACCAAAAGTAATATTATATAAATACAATGTCGGATTGCATGCAGTTAAAGTGTTACATCAAGGAATCATATGTTATTGCATTTGTCTTCTTATATCTTATTGGCCCTCAACTATTTTTGCTTATAAGCCTGTTGTATTATCACAATACTGTTGTGGCCTGAATATATTTGATAGTATGAAACTAACTCTTATTTCTTTTTAAGTTTTGATAAAAGTTAATAGAACTTTGCGTCTGATTGTATTTTCAATTCTCAGATAACTAGTAAGTGCGTCACTATAGCTTCAGGGAAACTTAATATCTATATTTTGTTTCAGATGGATGTTCGAAGCAATTCTATTGTTCGACAGTCACCGGCTGTAGACAGAGATAAAGAAATAATGAGGGTAGCAAATAATAATGCAGTTCAGGGTGAAGATCGAAATTCAATTAGTATTGAGGGTTGGGAAAAGTCAAGAATGAAGAAAAAACGCTCATCTATTAATGTGGACTGTCATCCTAACTCAGCGTCAAAAGTGGTTGATGGTTACCGAGACTTGAAGCAGGGCATACAACAGAAATCAACGGGCGACTCCCGGTCGAGATTGAATGGTGACTCAAACATGTTAAGGTATGACCTGTTGTATGTACGTGGTAGATTTTTGTGCAGTTAATATACAAGGTCCAACGCTGATATTTATTAGCCTTGTGTATTGAGTGTCGCCTTGATGTGTGTTTTTAAATTACTTAGCTTACATGTACTTAGCTTGCAAACTTTATTTTGAAGACCTCATAATTGCACTACATTTCTTTTGCTATCCACCTTTTTGAGTTTATCATCAAATGAAATCAAAACTGGTATGTCACAACATTCTATTGATTGTTCTTCATTTACATGCTTTTATCTGACTTAGTGACCTTATAGAAGTATGTGCTGGATTGATGACTCTTTACGCTCTAAATAACTTATGTATGTTGGAGATGCATGAGTGTGGTTTGTGCTTCCACCATCAGTATCTCCGGTTCATTTTATTTCCACAATTCTACTTGTAATTTTGTTGACTGAAGAATTGACCTGATGATTTCTGTAATCCATTTAAGTGCTGTAGATTTTCAAGGGTTCAGAATATGCTGAGATCCATTCACTTGATTGAATTACTCACTCTGTATTGTTTTGCTTCTTCTTTATTTTCTCGCCTCCTGTCGATCAATTGGATTCTGTCTCCTTTGATGGTTATTCTGTAGGGTAAAATCTCCTGTTTGAATTATTTTTGTAGGCAATCGGCTGGTAATGGAGCTAATGGGTATGGAAGATCTGATAACCTCTCTCAGCAGACGAGCCTGGTTGGGCATTCTCCACTGCCGAGGGTTGATTCTGATTATAACTCTTTGTACAATGAGAAGAGAGAACGCTCCATTGGATCAGATAAAGAAAGGGTGAATCTCAGGGGCGTCAACAAGTATGTATTATAATCATGATGATACTTTTTGAAAATTCCTATCAATTACATGTACTTTGGTCATAAGATTTCAGTTCACCGTATCATCTTGCCGATCTTTAGCCATTGTTGTTTCTGCTCATTGTTCAATGTGCTTATTACTCTGTTTAATTCATTGAAGGTCAAACATTCATGATGAGTTCAATTCTTCAAGTCTGGTTGCAAATACAAAAACAAATGCTTCAGTTCGTGGGCCTAGGTCAGGATCGGGACTACCACCAAAACTGTCTCCAGGGCTCCATAACTCTCCGTCCCCAATTGAATGGGATATCTCTGGCTGTACGAATAAGCCTCCAACATTGTCAGGGGTTACACATCGCAAGCGTATGACATCAAATCGGTCTTCATCACCACCTGTCACTCAGTGGGCCAGTCAAAGACCACAAAAGATATCTCGGGTAGCAAGAAGGACAAATTTAGTGCCCATTGTTTCTAGTAAGGATGAAGTTCCCTATTCTGATAATATATCAGATGCTGGTTGTAGCGAAACTGGGTTTGGATTGCATAAACGCTCACCAGCTGCTTCACCTCAATTGAAACTAAAAGGTGAAAGCAGCTTCTCTCCAGCAGCCTTATCAGAAAGTGAAGAATCTGGCCCCCCTGAGATCAAGTCTAAAGACAAGGGTAAACAGTCTGATGAGGTTGATGGGAAAGCTGCACAGAATATTCCTAGAGTGTCCATCCCTGCTTTACAATCAAGAAAAAGTAACAAGCCTGCTGCTGGTGAAGAGACTGGGGATGGTGTGAGAAGGCAAGGAAGGACAGGCCGTGGCTTTTCTTCCACTAGGTCTCTTAACCCAATGGGAGTAGATAAACTTAAGAATGTTGGAACAGCGAAACATCTTCGCAGTGCAAGACCTATTTTTGACAAGAGTGAAAGGTAGAGATCATTCTTATCATTCACGTACTCTTAAATTTCTTTCTTGTATGATTGTTGGAATCCATGGTGTTTATCTCATAGATTTCTTTATGAGTTCTGTGCAGTAAGGTGGGTCGTCCACCCACTAGGAAACTATCTGATCGTAAGGCTTACAAACGCCAGAGAGTCACGGCAACGAATGCTCCAACACTAGATTATCATGGTAAAACAAGTTCAGTTTAATAAGAATTGCTCTTTTGGATGGAATTATTTATTACTTGATTCCTTTATTCATGGATTGGTTACATTTCTTAGTCGGCTCAGATGATGGCCGTGAGGAGCTACTAGCGGCTGTCAACTCAGCTGTAAATTTTGGTAAAATGTTTTTTCCTTGGTCACTCTTATGATGTGTACTCAGTTTTTGTTTCTGGATTAATTATCTTGTTGTTGATGCAGCTCATAATTTTCCCAACTCTTTCTGGAAGCAAATGGACCGCTACTTTTGCTATATATCTGATGATCATATCAATTTCATGAAACAACAGGTGATACCTTTTACTTCATTTTCAGATCTCATAGTGAAGGATTTGAGTTGACAGATATATCTTTTTTGGGTCTCCTGAAGTAATAATCTAGTTATTTTTCTGTTTTTTTTTTTTTTTGGGCACAAGTGTAGTTGGTTAGGAATGTGCTACAGGGAAAATTAGGGTTTGTATTTATAGTTGGACAAGAGAGTATCAAAAATCTCACTATGCATTGCTGCCTAGGTATCTATCTGCACCCCACTTTCGTAAATGTAAAGGGAAAGGAGGAAATCCCAAAGAAGTAGAATAATTGTGTCAAGTGTCTGTTGGAATTGTTTTCATATGTTATTTGATAGCAATATGTGCAGTGCTATGGAACTAATCATGTCAACACATTGAAGATAGTCAATAATGTAATGTTGATTAAACCTTTTCTTTCAGGGAGAAATTTCCTCCATGGATCCTCCGCCCGTTTTGACATCCTCTGACTTTGATAGCCGTGTATGTCCTGAGGAATTTGCAACTAGCAGGGTGGATTCCAAGGCTTCTCCACTTTACCAGAGACTGCTATCAGCTTTGATTTCTGAGGACTCGGTGGGTGGAAATGAAGATTTACAAGTTAATGGATTTGGGACCATGCATGATCATGACGATGACTCAGAATTCAGTGTTTTGAATAATATGGAGTTCAATGGGTTTAAGAACAATGAAAGGCTGGAACTTGATGAATCAGAAGATGATGAGTCTGCAATTTTGTTCAAGGGTGTTAATAAGTCAGCCCACCACTGCAATGGCAAATTTCCAGATAATTCACCCATTGACATCTTAGACATTGAATATGATAAATTGGGGATAGATGAAAAGATATATCTGGAAGCCCGATCGATTGGAATATCCTTGGAACCAATGGTATACAGTCTATCTTAGTTACTTAGAAACCTATTACTGCTATATAATTTTGGCTCTAACTGAATTTCTTGCGGCTTGATATATTGTTCTTGTGTTTCTTACAGCCTAGTATCTCAAACGTGGAGGATGAAGGGATTGCTGACGAAATTAAAAAGTTGGAGGAGGCTATCTGCAAGGAGGTCTTTATTTATGTTATATTGATTCATATCGTCTCCTTTGAGAGTTATTAAGCACTTAAGAAGCATTCTGATGTTTCTTTAGGATCCCTTGTAATAGTACAAAAGCAATATCCTTGTGTCCCATGTTACTTTCTCTAGACACCGTTTGATGGTCTCTATGTTATTTTTCTTAGGGTTCCAAGAAGAAAAAGATGGTGGATAGGCTACTAAAGCCTGCCATAGAGATGAAAGAACTTCAGGAAAAGTATGAATTTTCCCTTACTCTGCTATTTAGGGCTATTGTGGATCTGAATTATGATCTGACGGTTTTTCATCTGTATTTTTTTTTTTTTCCCTTTCCATAGGGAGCTTGATCAGATTGGTTATGATAAGCTCATCGAGATGGCATATGAAAAGAGCAAGGTAAACTGAATTTTCTTAAAGTCGGGTCATTTTCATCTTTGTTTTGCATCCTTAGTAATTCCAACTTATTCTGAGTTATTTGTTGATAACTCTATTTCGTTCTTTTACAGGCTAGTCGGCGTCATCACAACGCTGGTGGGAAGAATTCTAATAACAGGATTTCAAAGCAGGCTGCATCGGCTTTTGTTAGAAGGACACTTGAACGATGCCATCAATTCGAAAAGACGGGCAAAAGCTGCTTCAGTGAGCCTGAAATTAAGGATATGTTCATTGCCAGGTTGGCAACAGCCGAAGATACTCTCATGGATAAGGAGTGTAATCCGTCGACTTCAAGTACGATCTATTTGCCTGTATAAAAATAACGAAATCTCTTTTAAATCCATGTTCTCTCAGCTAATTTGTATCTCTCTTTCTTTCCCTGACAGCACCCATGGGCTCACAGCCAAGCTCTTCTTTAGCACGCATTGGGCAGAACTCGGAGAGCTATGCCAGTTATGTTCTACCATTTGAAAATGCTTTATTAGAACAAGCGACGGGGAAAGAAGATACAGCATGGTCCAATAGGGTCAAGAAGAGAGAGTTGCTGCTTGATGATGTTGGTACCGGGACACAACTCTCAAGTAGTATAAAGGGGAAGAGAAGCGACAGGGACAGAGATGGGAAAGGGCAGGCTTCGTCTAGAAGTGGAGGAACCAATAAGATTGGCCGGCCTTCGCTGTCCAATGCTAAGGGTGAAAGAAAAACGAAGGCAAAACCAAAGCAGAAAACAACTCAGATATCTCCATCTGTTAGGGTCCCGGAGCAACCCAAACCATTATTACCAAAACCGAATGAAGCAAACAGCGAGTATAATAACTTGGAGGCACTGGAGGAGACAGAGCCAATTCTAGACTTATCTCAGTTACAAATACCAGATGGCTTGGGAGATTTTGATACGCAACCAGGTGATATTAGTTCATGGTTTAACATGGATGACGAAGAAGATTTCGATATCATGGAGCTTGGAATACCAATGGATGATCTCTCAGGCCTGAACATAAAGTTATGAAGTTACCTCTCCTTCTCTCACTTTATCTATCTGTATAGTCTTTTGTTGGTTTTACTAGTTGACAACAACAACAACAAAAAAAGCATAAGGTAAAAGAAAAATTTTGCTTCCTTGGGCGAATAACCAACGCAGGAAATTGGTTATTTGGATGTTAGCTCCAGAAAATTAGGTCATATAGATTCTTTTCTTCTTCATTATCTTCTTCTTCTTCTTAGGTTTTCTTATTACCGTCTTCTTATAACTCTGATTTCTCGGGCGAAACTCCGGCGGGTTGATAGTTAACTTCTGGCTGTAAAAAAGCTGTTGTGGCGGAAAGAAAGAAAGGAAAAGAGGAGCGATGATGGTGATGTTGTAGTGATATATATGTATACATATAAATGGAGGCTCTTCTTCTTTGAACTTTTGGGTTTTTTTTTTTTTTTTTTTTTTTTCTCTTTTTCTTTTTGTAGTTTTAATTACCTCAGGACCGTTACCCATCTCTGTACATACATTTTATGTTCCTTAATAAAATTCGCAAATTCAGATTCTCTCTGTCACAGATCATTGTGTGATACTCTTCTCTTCACCATCATGATGTTATGGTTAAAGTGTTTCTAGTAACCTTTAATATTTGAAATGTAAAAGGTAAGATGAGTTCAAGTTTAGAGTTGAAAAAGGTAGAGTTTGCTTTGATCTTTTTGATATTATAGCTTGTGTTTGATTGTGCAAGGGGTTAAACGTTCAAAACTGGATTTTGGAGCCTAAAATATTAGTCAAGAAGATAGGATAGTTTGATGAAATTCCACATTTGGCACAGACAGTACTAGCAATTCATATGACAAAACTGTGACGGGTAACCCCGATTTGAATAGCCATGTTACCAATGGTTTGGCTCAAGAACTAGATTCAGTCTTTAGCCACAAGTTTCACATACTTCCCGTCAACCGTGAATCTAGAGCTCGAGTTCACCTGTAAGATTGTGGAAAAACAAAAAGACTTTATTCAGGAGAACTTTCAAAAGCAGGGAATAGACTCGTTGTGTATTAATTAGGCAGCTGAGATTTTCCTGACCTTTAGCTCTAGCTCTGCCTTGAGATCAGACTTGTTTATGCTTGAATCCACCAGAGATTCTAGAACGAGCTTTTTCAGTTTCTTCATCTTCAAAGTTTTATCATCGTTCTGTATCAATACAAATTCAACAATGTGTTACTGCATTAGTAATAATGGAAACTGCAAGCTGCAAAAAAAAAGAGAAAAGGTTAAAATCGAAACCGAAATTGAGAGAGAGTTGATAGATACGTACAGACTTCAAAGCCGATGTGATCAACTTCTTCCAATTGATTTTCTTCTCATGGTCCTGTTTCTTCGCTTTCTTTAGTTCACCTTCTTCGGCTTGAACTACCTCACCTTTACTTGTTTCATCCAAAGTCTCTAGCTTTCTCTTTTTCTCAGCATACGAGTCTCCATTTGCAACATCAGTGGAAGGGACAGGTACATCCACTTGCTTCTGTTCGGAATCACCATTAGAAGCATTTTCGCTTCCATCCTTCTTATCCACCGTGGATTGTTCAGATTGTTGTTGTTGTCTAGCATGGAAGGCTTTTGCTTTTCCTCGGTGCTTCTTCCCATCCGCATGGGCAAGCAATGTCTGCTGGCTAGTAGCTTTTGTGTAACATATACTGCAACCAAATACATAAATTACTCAAAAGCTGTCCTCACAAAATCTCACCAAGAGTCAAACAACACACACAAACAACAATACACTCCAAAAGCAAAAGTCCACATTATCCCTATCGTTCCAAAGATACATCAATACAACCAGCCGGTGCAGACAAACCCTTAAATACATTAAAACTGCATCCATGTCTAAAGCGGAAAACACAAGGTAAAGTCCAAAGATGTAAATATATATATACCTACAAAACCACGGATAACGGTTCGATAAGCCGACATTAATATCAAAGTCAGGCTGTTGCTTGGAGCTGTCCTTTGGCTTAGCAGGTGTGCCATTAGATGACTTCGACTGCCCTTTTGGACCATACTTCTCCTAAACACAGAAACAAAAGCTTCAGTCTTTTTCAATCCAAAAACAAAAATGCAAATCCATAGACAATGATAAAGCACTTACAGCTTCTGTAATGCATTGGTTATGTCCTTGTACACTATATTTCCCAAACATTTCTCCACAATCGATGCACGATAACTATTCATAAGAACCACAAACAAAAGAGACTTAGCAGAAACAATCATCATACAGTTTCGATTTCACCAGAAGAAGAAGAACAACAAAAGAATCTTTACCTTTGTGGCACTGCACATCCTGAAGTGAGTCGGGAGCTTCGGCTTCTTCAGATTCTCTCCACAGTCCTCGCATTGAAACCAAACCATTGTTTTCCTCTTCCGGTGATCGAATTTGAGATTTGTGCGAAAATTTTTAAGCAGAGGGATCAAATTCTGGGTATAAAGATTAGTTTACCCCAGCTAGGGTTTTAGAACGGCTTACAACAACAATGAAGAGTTTGTTTATTAAAAGTGTCAGACGACGCGCTGTTTTTGAACACTAAAAACGACATGGTTTCTTAGTTTTCTTCTGTAAAACGACAAGCGCGCGATGAGGGGAAATTAATTTTGTGGTCTAGATAGATATACACAAACCGAGACAATCAGTCAGAATTCAGTTACAAAATTACATATTCCAAAAAAAGTTAAATAATTTATACAGAGAGGTTTATCTGTATTTAGTAAGTTTAAGGAGGTCAATTATTTCTTCAGCTTTATAGTTATTTTCATCCTGAAAAAAAAAACAAAACCCCAGAAAACTCTAATTTTAATTTGGTTATAATATATATTCACAGAACTCCAAAACCGGAAATTAGTTTTTTTCTGGCTTCATGATAGATCATAAAGACACCAGATGAATTAATAGCCTAACCGTAGATTAAAAGTCTACTTTAAAAGAAAGCTTCACCAATTGATCTCAGCTACCTCTGATACCAAGCATGTTCGCCATCACCAAAATATTGCCTTGCCATGCCCATATGGTTAGGTGGTGGCAACATCGATCCCTGGTTCATCATCATACCCGAACCAAACATACAATAGTTTGGTTGACCAGCTACCATTTGATTACCAGGTAATGCACCATACATCGGGTCAAAATCAGCAAGCTGAGAGTGTCCGTAAAAGGGTATGTTCTGTCTGTACGTAGCCTGTTGCTGGTGCATATTCTCGAGTGCATACCGGTGAGGCAGTTCAATACCCGGGAACGTCACTTCACTCTGATTAGCCATCTGAGTTAGATCAGTCTTCACCGGCTGATTAGCCATCTGAGTTAGATCAATCTTCACCGGTTCAACCGTATCTTGCACCTTTCCAGCCCCAGACGGCTTCTTTGATGCTAGGTTACATACCACTATGCGGTTGTACAACCTCTTCTCTGGATTTCTCAATGCCTCTCTTGCTCCCTTCCGTGTCTTGAACAACACAAACCCGTAACCTTTACATCTTCCAGTGTCCTTGTCCATGATCACCGTGCACTCCTCTATCTCCCCATAGGACTCAAAAGCGACCTTGAGGTTCTCGTGCGTTGTGTCCCATCCAAAGCCACGCACAAATATATTGCGCTGAGCGATGTCACGTTCCGCCGACTCAATGATGGCAGAGAACAATCGAGAGCCCTTCTCGGCAGTCTTGTATACGAGGTTGACAAGCTCTTCCTTCGAGTAAGATACCAACAGCTGCTTAATGTCTTCCTTGTCATACTCGAAATCAGAGTCTGACTTAGTCTCCTGATTTCCCTTCCTCTCACTGTCTTGCTTCTTGGCTTTCTTTCTTTCACTCTTTTCCTCACCCCCTCCTTTCGCTTCTTCGGCCTGAACTACCTCCCTGTTCTCTGTTTCATCGAAAGTCTCTAGCTTTCTCTTTTTGTCAGCCTGTGAATATCCATTAGCAACACCTGAGGAGACAGGCAAATATACTTTATTCTGTTCGAAATCACCATTAGAAGCATTTTCAATTGTATCCTTCTTATCCACCGTGGGTGTTTTTAATTGTTGTTGTTGTTGTTCAGCAAGAAACCATTCAACATTCGCTCGGTGTTTCTTCCCATTGGCATGAGATAACAAAGTCTGCTGGCTGAAAGCCTTTGTGTTACACAACCTGGAACCAAGAAGACATATTCAAAGCATTAACTCTTCCCGAGAAAACTGATAAGAACGAACACAAAAATCATCTCTATTTATATTACAGTACACAATCAAAGATAAATCCGTGCAACCATAACAATGATGCAAAACTGACCATATACACGACTCCACTCAATAGCTGATGCACATCCTACTTAGAATTATCCTAGTCACAACTAACTTACTCAGGATTCAGGTGGCAATGGCATCATTGGCATGTAGATTTGGTGAGCACTCTTACTAAGGACACGGATAAACAAGGCATTTGCAAATGCCAATTCATTTTACACCAAGTTTCAATAAGTCTTTGACCAATCCAAAGACAGAAAGAAAAGGTTCTTCTAAAATGACATTATTATACTCCTAAAAATTGTAGAAACGCCTCAACTGTTTCATAATTAACATATCCAGTAATCTCACATCATCAAAAAGTGCATATTCATTTTTCTAACGTGATGTAGGAAATGGCAGTGGAAAAGGTGAAAGATGTGAAGAGATTACCTACAAAACCATGGAGGACGATTGGATAACCCGACATTTATATCAACTTCGATCTGTTGATTTGAGTTGTCCTTCTTATCCATCGTGGAATGCTGTTTTGATTGTCGTTGCTGTTGTTCAGCATCAAACCGTTTGACCTTCGCTTGGTGTTTCTTCCCATTGGCATGGGACAACAAAGTCTGCTGGCTGGTAGCGTTTATGTTACACAAGCTGGAACGAAATAGATAAATATTTAATGCATGTTCTCATAAATTTAAAATCTCACCACAAGAGAGCACACAAAGGCCAGTACATTATAAAAGTCTCCACCAGCAAATCTCATAGATTGATTTTACTGTAGTCCAGCCTCAGACAATCATAGAAATACAGAAAATGGAAGAAAAGGTGAAAGATGTGATTACCTACAGAACCATGGATAGTGGTTTGATAAACCAACATAGATATCTAAGTCGGGCTGTTGTTTTAAGTTGTCCTTATCATCTGTTGGTTGTTCAGCAACCTCTTTTTCTTTCTCTCGGTGTCTCATTCCACAGACATGAGCAAAATAATCCTGCTCGCAAGTCATATTTGCATCACATAAGCTGCAAACAGATAACATTCAAGTCATGTGCCTGATAAAACCTCACCACAAGAAAACACTCACAAACAAACACTACGTTATGGAGCAAAGTCTCAACTAGTTTTATCAAAACCTAAAACAATGTTAGTCAAACCTCAAATTTAGATTAACGATGTGCGCGTACCTACAAAACCAAGAAGGACTCTCGTATAACTCGCCATTTATATCGAAACCGAGATGATTTCGTTTCGAATTCCCGAAATTATATATCCCCTTTGAACCATATTTCTCCTAAATACAGAAAAAAAAAAAAAAAAAAAAACACGAAATAAATCTTCAATCTCTTCAAGAAAATACATAACTAAACCTAAAAGGCCAAAAAAAATTCCATAGAACGCAGAAGCATTTAGGGATTATAGCATCATCACGACGATTGATAGAGATTTGATTCGCAAATACTTACGGCTTCGGTGATGCACTGATTATGATAGTGAACACTATCTTGCGCAAACATGTTTCCACAGTCAAGGCAAGATAACTGATCATCACAACGATTTCGAAGATATCATCAGGATTCAAGAGAGAGAGATTAAAGAGAAGAATCATCGGAGAAGTTGCAAATTTTAGAGTGTACCTTGGTGGCACTGCACATACTGAAGTGCCTCGGAAGCCTTGCCTTCTTCAGACTCTCGCCACAATCTTCGCACTGAAACCACACCATTTGGGGGAATTTGGGATCGATCGATTAGAATTGGGGAAAAATATTCAATTGTCCCTTCAAATTTGAATTGAAAACCCCTTCTTTTTCTCCAGAGGGATTGATGAATTTATTTTCTAACTACGTGTTATTTCCCAACACTCGAAAACGACATGGTTTGTTACTTTATAATTACAAAACGGCGCCGTTGTTGTTTTTTTTTTTTTTTTTTTTTTTTTTTTTGTGTTAAATGAGATAACACTTCAGACAAGAATATAAAAATCCTCGAGCAATAATTTGAAGTTGGATTTCGAATCACATACGAAGAGTGTGTAATGTGTAATCTGTTTGAACAATTGCATCAAATTTCTACCAAAAGAGTATTAAATAGAAATAGAAATAGAAAAGTAGACGGAGATGTACAAGTAGCACATAGCAATGGATGAGAACCAACAAGCCATATCGGGTGTGACTTTTGAGTGGTAATCGATCTTAGGCTGGATGAATTTTAACCCGTGAGCACTGAGCAGTACTCACTACCACGGTCCGATCAGTTGGTGCAATCATGATCATATGCATAGATCTCATTTGTATATAAATATTGAAACAAAACTCAGTTTTTAAAATTTTGTATTAAAAATCTCGAGGACTATATAAAGTGGTAACCAGTTGAGGTACTTATCACACAAGATTTTGTTTTGGATTTTTAAATCAGTTAAAATCCTCAATCCATCAAGCATTCTTTTAAACGTTCTTGATGACTTTGACTTACACTAGTTATAATAGTCTCAAAACTAAAATTATATCTTAAACTTTATGTTCACCATGACATATATGCTAGCTAGATGATGGTGATAAATAATAACTGACATAAATAGATTAGATTCACACAAATTAAACATGCTTACATCTATAAAGTACACCAAGGATTACTTCCACCGGGTCCTCCATAAAAGAAATGAGTCTTCATTGTAGGATTAGTGCCATACCTAAGGTTATGACAGCTAGCATTCGTCACAATAGAAGAAGTACCTACAGCTTGTTTCACAATATCATGTTCATCGATTACTTCAACATTCTAATGGTTCGTCAATTACATCACATGTGAAATTACTGATCTAAGTGGTTTGAACTTTGAAATAAACACACCAATTACATCACATGTGATTAGCTTAGTCTATACGTTACAAGGATGTTTATCAAAGACTAATGATCTAACGTAGAGAATGAGAAACCAAAAAGAGATACATATCAAACATAGGTCATTCGAGTAATGTAAAATCACACTAAAGAGAATAATTAAGTCACTGGTTTTAAGCAATATAAAACCTTCCCTTCGGAAACAACCTATACATTGAGTGTAAGAGAGGACAGACGCCGATTCATAAGTCTTAAACGGATGGTATGTTTGAGAAGGAGAAACCTTTATATCCTTTGTATGCGTAATATGCAATCCGTGTATAGTAAAACCCCGGGATAAACAGAAGACATCCGAGTACAATGAAGAAAATCCCTGTTTCAACACCAAAAAAAAGGAGTGAGTTTTCACTTTTCAGTAATCATTAGTTTGAATAGTTTTCTCGAAATACAAATTTGAAAGGCTGTGCCCTGTTTTACGTTCTAAACCCCACTATTGGTGTAGATTACTTCTCCAGTATTTTGTTTAAAAAGATGGAAGTGAGAAAGAACCCAAAGAACAATTTACATAGAAACGATCAGTTGTGGAAGTGACAATGAGAATGAGAAACAAGTGACTGTCTCCTCTAGCACTGGTAAAGAAAATAGCATATTCTATTATACTAAGAATCTGATGCAGAAGCTTTTGTTTAACATAGCAGTGAGTAGATGTGTAAAATGAACAATCAAGAAGTTTCAGGAAACCAGGGAAGATCAGTAATTTCAGTATATATTGCAAAGCACAGGTATTAGAAAATATTGATATACAAACATATTTTTATCAACTGGAAACAATCAAAGATGAGATCAAAGGAATAAACTTCATCGATATCCACAAAAATCTGACTCTCTGAAACTAATTAAACCAATGTTGAAATTATCAGAGAGAGCAACCAAATCTAATGCCTCTGGTGATTTCACTAATTGATCCCTAGAAACCTTACAAACAGAGACCAAAACCAAGTCCAACACAAAGCAGTTTCCTAAAAAGTTCTCAAACTAATCCCTAAATCTCCCCAAAATAGGTTTCATCAGGAAACTAAAAAGTCTACACACAAGTAAGCAGCAGGACTACCAAATGATCCAGGTTATCACTAATTTCCTCAATCTAAGCTAATCAAGAACACAGTGAAGCGCAAAATTAGTAACAATTGGTTAATCAAGGAACCGTACCGTGACCACGATCACCACCAACTCGGTTATAAGCCATGAAGAAACCAGAGACAATTCCTAGGGTTCCGAATACGAGAAGAGCAACCGCGAGTGAGATCTCTTTCACCGGTGGTCTATTACTGACGGTGTACGAAGTCCCAATCATTAGGTCTTCGTCCGATATCGAGAACGCATGGTCGACGTATGCCATCGAATAAGCCTCCGAGTCAAGTTCGCCGGAATACGATTAGAACCAAAACGACGTCGATTTTAAGATTTCTTTTGGTCGCGAGAGAAGAAAGCTGTGAAGACGACGAAATCAAACTTTTTTTTTGCTTCCTTTATGAGTGAGTTAATGAAGAAGAAGATGACGGAGATATTATAATATAGATTGTTTCATTAATCAAAGCAACCAAGTCTTGCCGTTTTGCTATTAACATGAAAACTACGTGTCGTTTATTTTTGTTATTAAAACGAAAGAACGGCAGAACGTCCGATGTTATAACAAAAAACCCTCGTTTGTCCAAAAGAGAGAAGATTAACATTGAAATCGAAGCGAGAGAGAAATCGAAATCGAAGGCAAAGATGATGACGAGATTGAGCTCGATTGCAAAGGTAATACCTTGGAAAGCATTAGGAAACTTCAGGAGAAGTTGAATGAGTTGGAGGAATTGAATCAACAACAATCTCAAGGAAGCGAATGAAATCGGCCTCTAAGTCATCGTTGAGAAATCTGTAGTAGGAAAACTTTTTTGGGATTTGTAATAAACCAAGGAAAAAATCCCATTTGTTTTAGATGAATCTTTTAAGATTGGAATGCAATGTCTTATGTCTTGCTTGAATCTTTAAGATTGTAATGCATAAGATTCTTATCTTTAAATTCCCACTTATCTCTGTGTTCTGAATACCTCATCAGCGGTTATTCATTTATTGTGTGTTGGTTGATGATTCTCTAGGATTTCAGACATGGATTGTTATGGCGTCTTTATGTATTTGCTTGCAACATGACATTTACCCTGAAGACTTTTCTCATGCTAGCTGGTCATATACTCATATGCTTTGGTGATTGATGCATTGCCACAGCTCTCAGAGCTGGGTTTCACGAACTTGTTCATCCATTACAAGTCGTATCTTCACCGTAATGTAGAGCCAGATAATGTTCGTATTTGTGAAAGCGGGCAAATCAGGTCGTATTTTTTCATAAATACTCAGTTGGGATTTTTTTTTTATCAAAGTCTATAAGATAATAACGAGTCTGTATGTTGTAAGCTAACATTAATGAAAGAGGAAGACAATAATATGATCAAACAACTAACAAGTTGGTTTAAGGGAAAAACAAAAAAAAATCCATGGGAACAAAAAATTGTCAAATCTAATCTATACGACCACCGAGTAAAGAGAGCCACAGCTTCGACAAGGATCTGAATCGGGCGACAGATTTCACCGGAAGTCTGCAGAGGATCTCCACCATGACTTTAAGAGGAAGGGTTGTTGTGTAGTTCTCGGGGTGGTCTAGGTTACTTGAAGGAGACCGAGGCGGTTGTGAATCTTCCTCCATGACGTAAAGTTATCGTGTGATCAAGGCTTAGCAATATAGAACCAACCATATATATATATATATATATATATATATACATAACACAATCACCTTTTTATTTAATTTCCAGAAAGAAGGCAAGAAAATTACTTTTTTCTATGGTAAAAAGGAAAACAAAACAGGAAAGTTTACTTTGGTAGTGAATGGTGACATATAAAAAGCGGTTTTCAATATCTTGATTTATCAAAACCGCACAACATTCACCAATCATAAGAAAAACTCAATTTTGCGTTTTTGTAAAAAAAAAAAAAACTATTCGCGGATTTGTCCAGTGGATATTACACTAGACCGCTTTCAAAAATACATACAGGTCTTTACCAGTGTTATTTTTGAAAACCGCACAGAGGAAAGTACTTTTTTGTATATAAAAAATATTTATGCATATGTCTTACGGTTGCTTTGTCAAACTGATGCAAATAGTAAAGAGAAATCATTTTTTATATGATTCAACTCTCTAGACCTCTCATCTCTCTCTATTATAACATCTTGTTTTTTTTGTTAGGCATTTCTTTAATGTTTTTTCTTAAATGATTTAATGGATTTCAAACTATAAAAATTGATTTAAATGATTTGTAATTTTTAAATGTTAATAATTATTATTTAATTTTTTTACTTCCGATTTCTATAATATAATGTTCATATTAAAATACAGAGGTAATTTTTACTTCATATCAATGTGGGTATTTAAAGTTCATAAAGTTATTGCAATTTTTTTTAGAACATAAAACATATAATAATTTACAATTATACTAATTATTCATATATTTCTTTTCTATCATATATATAGTGTGTAATTTGCATCAACATTTTTATTTAGCCATTCACACATTTATTGTATATCGCAAATAGTTTTTTCACCAATCAAACATTATTATTATTAATACATTTATTTTTATTATTAATTCATAACATACAATAATATACAAACATACTAATTATTAATAAATTTATTTATAATATATATTTAATCCGCACCGTTTTTCCTTTTTTTACCATTCACACAATTAATACTGAAGCACAAATAGTTTTTTCACCAATCAAATATCATTCTGTACCGCTTATTTTATAGAAACCGCACTTGTCCCGCAAACCGCACGTACCGCAGTTAAACCATACCGCACTCCAAAACCGCTTTCCCCGCACAACCAAAACCGCGATCACCATTCGGACCCTTTGACAACAAAGATTAGGAAAGTTTCACTGAAATTTCCTTTTGTCGAGGCCAACAATTTTACCATATTTTTTTTTATTGGTATATAAAATCCAGATTTTTTTAGAAAAACATATATTTTTTACAAATTATTCCAAATTTAAGATAATTATAAAACAGTGTTTAACTTTATCGTATAGTGATCGAAGTTTTGTAAAATCTTCGAAAATGTTATTGGGAGATTCGCTTCCACACTCAGTGGCGGATCCAGAAATAATTTTCACCGGGTGCAAAAATTTATTTAATAATTAAAAAAATCGTTTAAAAATACTTAAAGTATAGTTTACAAGCATACTCTACGCTCACTCATACACTGAAATCTCTTTATCACTTTTTCATTAGTGATAGAATCAAGCAACTCTTTTTCAATATAACATACAAGACAGTCACTTAGAAATTGGTCTCCAATGCGGTTGCAAGTTGTTGTCTTCACTAGTTTCATTGTAGAAAAACACCTTTCGACACTTGCAGTAGCAACAGGTAAAGTTAATACTAACTTTAAAAGCAGATAAACCAAAGGATGTGCAAGATTCTTTTGTGTTTCCACCATTAAACGGGAAAGATCTCCAAGATTTTTCAGATTATCAAACCTTTTATCTTCTCGTACATTGTCAATGTAGATTCCAAGTTGATGCTCAAGAGATAAACACTCCTCAACACTAAAATCTTCTGGATATAATTTGGCCAATCTCACTAATTTTCCCTTGTCAAACTCACGAAATGAACCAATTGGACTCAATGAAGCCATACAAATTAGCAGATCAGTGTTTACCTTAGTGAAACGATCATTAAACTCTTGAAGCTGCAAATCCAAAACGGTATAAAAACAGTTAACCTTATATTGATGGAGATTGGTTATGTGGGTCTTTTTTCTTGGCCTATTTGAATCAACAAAGTCTTCCTCCATATTGAGTATTTCAGCATCATGTTTCTCACAAAAAGAAAAAACTTTATCCATCAATGAATCCCAACCATCATTCCTAATGTTTTGTAACTCTCGCTTAGTTGATTCCACCAGTGACATGGCATTCAAAATGTCTTGATCTTTTGTTTGCAAAGCCATTGATAAATTTTCGGTTAGTCCCAATATAAGTAACATTAGCTGCATATAGAAGATACAATCAAATGTGTGAAAGTACTTGAGAAGACCATATGCTTGGCGTCTTTTTGAGTCATCAACTCCTTCATTTTGGATATACTCAAGTACTTCAACAATAGAAGGAAACAAATCAACCATGCGTAATAATGTTCGATAATGAGAACCCCAACGAGTATTACCAGGTCTTTGAAGAGAAAGCTCTTGATTCAGTCCATTCCAGTGCTAATATCACCACTACAAATTCCTTCCTGCACTTTTTTACGATGGCTTTCACGAATCATATCTTTTCGTTTGCAAGAAGCTCCAACTACATTCAACAACGTAGATATCATATCAAAAAAATCACCAATATCAAAGTGCTTCTTTGCAACTGCCACTACGACCAACTGAAGTTGATGGGCAAAACAATGGATATAATAAGCTGAACTATTTTCTCTGACAATCAATGATCTCAACCCATTAAACTCGCCTTTCATATTACTTGCTCCATCATAACCTTGTCCCCTAACTTTTTTCAAGCTCAACCCATATTTTGCAAACAAAGCATCAATGGCAGACTTCAAAGATAAAGAAGATGTTTCTTTTACATGAATGACTCCAATAAATCTTTCTTTGACGGTTCCACTCTTATCAACAAATCGAAAAACAACAGCCATTTGTTCTTTGTCAGACACATCAGCAGACTCGTCAACCAACAAACCAAACACACCATGATCAATTTCCTCTATGATGGATAACACTACTTCTTCAGCAAAATAATTTACAATATCTTTTTGAATCATCGGAGAAATCATCTGATTATTTTTTGGAGCATTCTCCAAAATAACCTCACTTTTAGCATCATTATGTTCTCATGTGTACTTCACGAGTTCTAAAAAATTTCCTCTGTTAGCAGACTCTTTCGACTCATCATGACCCCTGAAAGATAACCCTTGTCGCAACAAGTATCTAGAAGCATCAATTGAAGCATTCAAACGAATGCGATACTCATTTTTCACTGTAGCACTCTGTTTATTCAAAGCATGCACGATAGACTGACTTTGATTCCTCAAATCATCACACTTTTTAACAGCAATATTATGAATACTATTTGGCGTTTTACCAACGTGTTCACCCAAATTCTGAGGTTTATGCCAACTAGAAAAGCCTTCTGTCATAAACGCATCATTCCCACCTTGTTTTGGTATATCGGCTTTGAACAAATAACAACACAAACAAAATGCTTTATCTGTCAATATACTATACTCTAACCAATTACCATGCTTTTCAAACCAAGCTGGATTAAAACGCCTCATTGCAGTTCCAACTTTTGTTTGTGGAAAAATATGACCTCGAGGTTGACATGGACCTCTAGTTAAGTATTTGCGTCTTACCTCGTCTCTCTGATTTGGATGATAATCTAATATTCTTTTTCTTTTAGCAGGATCTCATGGTAAGTCATCCAAATTAATGTCAAAGTCTAAAACTGATTTTCTTTTGAGAAATCGCTCCATACTCGTAATCTGAAAAAATATGTACTAATTATGAAAACATCTATAAACTAATAAACATATTAACATAAACTAAAATACCAAACGTGAAACATATATACTTCACCAATTGTGAAACGAGCAATAGAAAATTAGAAACCCTAAACTACTGCAATTATTAGCTTAAAAGATTAATCAACTAAACTAAGAATCAACTAAAAAAATTAAAAATTACAAGAACTTTTCATAAACTTACCCGTTTGTTTGTCAATAAATTTGTCAAACCTATGAGTTTTTTTTTCTTTTTTTTTTTCTAATCCTCTGTTTCACCGTTAAGAAGAGAATTCAATACAGTTTATGTAGTTTAGAAAATTATGGAGAAAAAATATTTGTGTGAGAGATTTTGTTAGATTTATAAGAAAATTGCCTATTATTATCCTCCACCAAACGAAAAAGGAAAAAAATTAAGTGGGCTTTAAACCTTATAAAGTTAACATTTATTAAGGTGCAGGAAGAATATTGTATTTGATCCTATCAGGGTTTAATCTCCTCTCTTTGAATCTCACGTGGGCTTTAGTTATCAGCATTACCATTCTTCGAAACAATGTCCCGTTAACAATGTACGAAACAATGTTCGGTTAATATATTCAACATTTATTATACATAATATCGTAAATTAATCTATATATAATAGCAAACCTACTTTTTTGTGTCAACTTTTAATCCAACAGATGAGATTAATTCCACTTTTGATATAACGGTTTAAAATTATTAATTGTGTCTTTTGGTCATATACCCATCTTTCAAATATCACACCTCTTAATTTTTACATCTCTTTGTTGTACTTCCATGTTTCAAAAATCACATCTTTTAATATTTAAGCTTTTTTATTTCACACCTCTATATATTACACCTCTTTGTTGTACCTTCATGTTTCAAAATTACATCTATTAATTTTTACATATTTTTATTTCACACCTCTATGTTTTATAACTCAGTATTTTACACCTCTTTGTTTATATATATAAACTTTTATTGCTATCAAAACAAGTTTCAAATTTGTTGTTTTCTAAGTATTAATTTAAAATTACAAGTTAATAAATAAAATCAAAGAATTGTTTTATTTTCACACCTCTTTGTTTTTATCTATAAACAGATTTATGGATTTTGAAAACATATTTTGTTCTTTGAGTATTATTAATGATCTCACTCTTTGTTAAAAATCTCAAAAGTTGTAAAGTTTCGGTCCAACAATTATGTTTCTTCGTCGCACCCCCAGCTTTCCATGTTGGCACCCGTTAGTTTTCACACCTTTTTTTGTTTTACACCTTTTTGTTTATATAAAGTTGCAATATTTTGATCAAACCATTTTGTTTCTTCGTCGTACCTCTAGCTTTCAATAATTGCACTTGTTAGTTTTCACACCATTTGTTTCATACTTTTTTGTTTTATACCTCTTTCTTTTCACATCTTTTTGTTTTCATATATATACAGATTTTTATGGACTTTGAAAAGAGTTTCTATTCTTTGAGCATTATTAATGATCACACCCTTTGTTAATGATCTCAAAAGTTGCAAAGTTTCGATCCAACCATTGTATTTCTTCGTTGCACCCCCAACTTTCCATGTAGGAACCCTTTAGTTTTCACACTTTTTTGTACTACATCTCTTTGTTATATAAAGTTGAAATGTCTTGATACAATTCATTGTACCCCTAGCTTTCAATGTTTGCACTTGTTAGTTTCGCACATTTTTTTTCTCACCTTTTTGGTTAAAACCTCTTTATTTTCTCACCTCTTTGTTTATATATATATATACAGATTTTTATGGACTTTGAAAAGAGTTTTGTTCTTTGAGTGTTATTAATAATCTCACCATTTGTTTATGATCTCAAAAGTTGCAAAATTTCAATCCAACAATTGTGTTTGTTCGTCGCATGCACCTCTAGCTTTCCATGTTGGCACCTGATAGTTTTTACACCTCTTTGTTTATATAAAGTTGCAATGTTTTGATCCAACAATTGTGTTTCTTCGTCGTACCCCTAGCTTTCAATGTTTACATTTGTTAGTTTTCACACCTTTTTGTTTCAAACCTTATTCACACCTCTTTACTTTCACATCTCTTTGTTTTTATATATATACAGATTATTATGGATTTTTGAAAAGAGTTTTTGTGTTTTCACACCTTTTTGTTTCAAACCTTTTTGTTTCACACCTCTTTACTTTCACATCTCTTTGTTTTTATATATATACAGATTATTATGGATTTTTGAAAAGAGTTTTTGTGTTTTCACACCTTTTTGTTTCAAACCTTTTTGTTTCACACCTCTTTACTTTCACATCTCTTTGTTTTTATATATATACAGATTTTTATGGATTTTTGAAAAGAGTTTTTGTTCTTTGAGTATTATTAATGATCTCACCCTTTGTTTATGATCTCAAAAGTTGCAAGGTTTCGATCCAAAAGTTGTGTTTTTTTTGTCGCACCCACAACTTTCCATGTTGGCACCCGTTAGTTTTTACACATTTTTGTTTTACACCTCTTTGTTTATATAAAGTTGCAATGTTATGATTCAGCAATTGTGTTTCTTCGTCATACCCCTAGCTTTCAATGTTTGCACTTGTTAGTTTTTGCACCTTTTGTTTCACACCTTTTTGTTTTTCACCTCTTTGTTTACTCACCTCTTTGTTAGTGATCTCACCCTTTGTTAAAGATCTTAAAAGTTGCAAAGTTTCGATCCAACAATTGTGTTTCTTCGTCGCATCCCCAGCTTTTCATGTTGACATTCGTTAGTTTTCACACCTTTTTGTTTTACAACTCTTTGTTTATATAAAGTTGCAATATTTTGATCCAACCATTGTGTTTCTTCGTCGTACCTCTAGCTTTCAATAATTGCACTTGTTAGTTTTCACACCATTAGTTTCACACTTTTTTTGTTTCATACCTCTTTCTTTTCACACTTTTTTGTTTTCATATATATACAAATTTTTATGGATTTTGAAAAGAGTTTTCGTTCTTTTAGCATTATTAATTATCACACCTTTTGTTAATGATCTCAAAAGTTGCAAAGTTTCGATCTAACAATTATGTTTCTTCGTTGCACCCCCAGCTTTCCATGTAGGCACCCTTTAGTTTTCACACTTTTTTGTATTACATCTCTTTGTTATATAAAGTTGCAAGTTCAAACTTTTTTGTTTCATACCTCTTTCTTTTCACACATTTTTGTTTTCATATATACACAGATTTTTATGGACTTTGAAAAGAGTTTTTGTTCTTTGAGCATTATTAATGATCTCACCCTTTGTTAATGATCTCAAAAGTTGCAAAGTTTCGAACCAACATTTATGTTTCTTCGTTGCACCCCCAGCTTTCCATGTAGGCACCCTTTAGTTTTCACATTTTTTTGTATTACACCTCTTTGTTATATAAAGTTGCAATTTCTTGATACAACAATTGTGTTTCTTCGTTGTACTCCTAGCTTTCAATGTTTGCACTTGTTAGTTTTCGCACATTTTAGTTTCTCACCTTTTTGGTTAAAACCTCTTTATCTTCTCACCTCTTTGTTTTTTTATATATATACAGATTTTTATGGACTTTAAAAAGAGTTTTTATTCTTTGAGTATTATTAATAATCTCACCATTTGTTTATGATCTCAAAAGTTGCAAAATTTCGATCCAACATTTGTGTTTGTTCATCGCATGCAACCCTAACTTTCCATGTTGGCACCCCTTAGTTTTTACACCTCTTTGTTTATATAAAGTTGCAATGTTTTGATCAACCAATTGTGTTTCTTCTTTGTACCCCTATCTTTCAATGTTTACACTTGTTAGTTTTCGCACCTTTTTGTTTCATACATTTTTGTTTCACACCTTATTGTTTCATACATTTTTGTTTCACACCTCTTTACTTTCACATCTCTTTGTTTTTATATATATACAGATTTTTATGGATTTTTGAAAAGAGTTTTTGTTCTTTGAGTATTATTAATGATCTCACCCTTTGTTTTTGATCTCAAAAGTTGCAAGGTTTCAATCCAAAATTTGTGTTTTTTTGTCACACCCACAACTTTCCATGTTGGCACTTACACATTTTTGTTTTACATCTCTTTGTTTATATAAATTTGCAATGTTTTGATTTAGCAATTGTGTTTCTTCGTCTTACCCCTAGCTTTCAATGTTTGCACTTGTTAGTTTTTGCACCTTTTTGTTTCACACCTTTTTGTTTTTCACCTCTTTGTTTTCTCACCTCTTTCTTAATGATCTCACACTTTGTTAAAGATCTCAAAGTTGCAAAGTTTCGATCCAACAATTGTGTTTCTTCGTCGCATCCCCAGTTTTTCATGTTGGCACTCGTTAGTTTTCACACCTTTTTGTTTTACAATTCTTTGTTTATATAAAGTTGCAATATTTTGATCCAACCATTGTGTTTCTTCATCGTACTCCTAGCTTTCAATAATTGCACTTGTTAGTTTTCACACCCTTAGTGTCACACTTTTTTGTTTCATACCTCTTTCTTTTCACACTTTTTTTGTTTTCATATATATACATATTTTTATGGATTTTCAAAAGAGTTATCGTTCTTTGAGCATTATTAATTATCACACCCTTTGTTAATGATCTCAAAAGTTGCAAAGTTTCGATCCAACAATTATGTTTCTTCGTTGCACACCCAGCTTTCCATGTACGCACCCTTTAGTTTTCACACTTTTTTGTATTACATCTCTTTGTTATATAAAGTTGCATGTTCACACTTTTTTGTTTCATACCTCTTTCTTTTCACATCTTTTTGTTTTCATATATACACAGATTTTTATGGACTTTGAAAGAGTTTTTGTTTTTTGAGCATTATTAATGATCTCACCCTTTGTTAATGATCTCAAAAGTTGCAAAGTTTCGAACCAACAATTATGTTTCTTCGTTGCACCCCCAGCTTTCCATGTAGGCACCCTTTAGTTTTCACATTTTTTTGTATTACACCTCTTTGTTATATAAAGTTGCAATGTCTTGATACAAAAATTGTGTTTCTTCGTTGTACTCCTTGCTTTCAATGTTTGCACTTTTTGGTTAAAACCTCTTTATTTTCTCACCTCTTTGTTTTTTTATATATACAGATTTTTATGGACTTTAAAAAAAGTTTTTGTTCTTTGAGTATTATTAATAATCTCACTATTTGTTTATGATCTCAAAAGTTGCAAATTTTTGATCCAACAATTGTGTTTGTTCGTCGCATGCACCCCTAACTTTCCATGTTGACACCCCTTAGTTTTTACACCTCTTTGTTTATAAAAAGTTGCAATGTTTTGATCTAACAATTGTGTTTCTTCTTCGTACCCCTATCTTTCAATGATTACACTTGTTAGTTTTCGCACCTTTTGGTTTCTTACTTTTTTGTTTCATACCTTTTTGTTTCATATCTTTTTGTTTCACACCTCTTTATTTTCACATCTCTTTGTTTTTATATATATACAGATTTTTATGGATTTTTGAAAAGAGTTTTTGTTCTTTGAGTATTATTAATGATCTCACCATTTGTTTATGATCTCAAAAGTTGCAAAGCTTCGATCCAAAATTTGTATTTCTTTGTCACACCCACAGCTTTCCATGTTGGCACCCGTTAGGTTTTACACATTTTTTTTTTACAGCTCTTTGTTTATATAAAGTTGCAATATTTTGATCCAACAATTGTGTTTCTTCGTCGTACCCCTAGCTTTCAATGTTTGCACTTGTTAGTTTTCACATATTTTTGTTTCAGACCTTTTTGTTTTACACCTCTTTGTTAATGATCTCACCATTTGTTAAAGATCTCAAAAGTTGCAAAGTTTCGATCCAATAATTGTGTTTCTTCGTCGCATCCCCAGCTTTCCATGCTGGCACCGTTAGTTTTCAGACCTTTTTGTTTTACACCTCTTTGTTTATATAAAGTTGCAATATTTTGATTCGACCATTGTGTTTCTTCGTCGTACCCCTAGCTTTCAATAATTGCACTTGTTAGTTTTCACACCATTTGTTTCACACTTTTTTGTTTTATACCTCTTTCTTTTCACACTTTTTTGTTTTCATATATATACAGATTTTTATGGACTTTGTAAAGAGTTTCTATTCTTTGAGCATTATTAATGATCACACCCTTTGTTAATGATCTCAAAAGTTGCAAAGTTTCAATCCAACCATTGTGTTTCTTCGTTGCACCCCCAGCTTTCCATGTAGGAACCCTTTAGTTTTCACACTTTTTTGTATTACATCTCTTTGTTATATAAAGTTGCAATGTCTTGATACAACAATTGTGTTTCTTCATTGTACCCCTAACTTTCAATGTTTGCACTTATTAGTTTTTGCACATTTTAGTTTCTCACTTTTTTGGTTAAAACCTCTTTATTTTTGCATCTCTTTATATATATATATATATATATATATATATATATACATATTTTTATGGACTTTAAAAAGAGGTTTTGTTCTTTGAGTATTATTAATAATCTCACCATTTGTTTATGATCTCAAAAGTTGCAAAATTTTGATCCAACAATTGTGTTTGTTCGTCGCATGCACCCCTAACTTTCCATGTTGGCACCCCTTAGTTTTTACACCTCTTTGTTTATATAAAGTTGCAATATTTTGATCCAACAATTGTGTTTCTTCTTCGTACCCCTAGCTTTCAATGTTTACACTTGTTAGTTTTCGCACCTTTTTATTTCGTACCTTTTTGTTTCATACATTTTTGTTTCATACCTTTTTGTTTCATACCTTTTGTTTTCACACCTCTTTATTTTCACATCTCTTTGTTTTTATATATATACAGATTTTTATGGATTTTTGAAAAGAGTTTTTGTTCTTTGAGTATTATTAATGATTTCATCTTTTGTTTATGATCTCAAAAGTTGCAAAGTTTCGATCCAAAATTTGTGTTTCTTTGTCGCACCCACAGCTTTCCATGTTGGCACCCGTTAGTTTTTACACATTTTTGTTTTACACCTCTTTGTTTATATAAAATTGCAATGTTTTGATCCAACAATTGTGTTTCTTCGTCGTACCCCTAGCTTTCAATGTTTGCATTTGTTAGTTTTTACACATTTTTGTTTCACACCTTTTTGTTTTACACCTCTTTGTTAATGATCTCACTCTTTGTTAAAGATCTCAAAAGTTGCAAAGTTTCGATCCAATAATTGTGTTTCTTCGTCGCATCCCCAGCTTTCCATGCTGGCACCCGTTAGTTTTCACACCTTTTTGTTTTACACCTCTTTGTTTATATAAAGTTACAATACTTTGATTCAACCATTGTGTTTCTTCGTCGTACCGCTAGCTTTCAATAATTGCACTTGTTAGTTTTCACACCATTTGTTTCACACTTGTTTGTTTCATACCTCTTTCTTTTCAAACCTTTTTGTTTTCATATATATACAGATTTTTATGGACTTTGAAAAGAGTTTTTGTTCTTTGAGCATTAGTAATGATCTCCAAAGTTGGAAAGTTTCGATCCAACAATATTGTGTTTCTTCGTCGCACCCCCAACTTTCCATGTAGACACCCTTTAGTTTTCATACCTTTTTGTATTACACCTCTTTGTTATATAAAGTTGCAATGTCTTGATACAACATTGTGTTTCTTCGTCGTACCCCTAGCTTTCAATGTTTGCACTTGTTAGTTTTCGCACATTTTTGTTTCTCACGTTTTTGTTTAATACCTCTTTATTTTCCCACCTTTTTCTTTTTATATCTATACAGATTTTTATGGATTTTGAAAAGAGTTTTTGTTCTTTGAGTATTATTAATAATCTCACCCTTTGTTTATGATCTCAAAAGTTGCAAAATTTTGATCCAACAATTGTGTTTGTTCGTCGCACCCCCAGCTTTCCATGTTGGCACCAGTTAGTTTTTACACCTTTTTGTTTATATAAAGTTGCAATGTTTTGATCCAACAATTGTGTTTCTTCATCGTACCCTTAGCTTTCAATGTTTGCACTTGTTAGTTTTTGCACATTTTTGTTTCACACCTTTTTGTTTTACACCTCTTTGTTTTCTCACCTCTTTGTTAATGATCTCAACCTTTGTTAATGATCTCAAAAGTTGCAAATTTTTGATCTAAAAATTGTTTTTTTCGTCGCGCCTCCAGCTTTCCATGTTAGGACCCGTTAGTTTTCACACCCTTTTATTTTACACCTCTATGTTTATATAAAGTTGCAATATTTTGATCCAGCAATTGTGTTTATTCATCGCACCTCTAGCTTTCAATGTTTGCACTTGTTCATTTTCGCACCTTTTTGTTTTACACCTTTTTATTTCACACCTCTTTGTTTTCACACCTTTTTGTTTTTATATATATACAAATTTTTGTGGACTCTGAAAAGAGTTTTTGTTCTTTGAGTATTGTTTCACACCTCCAAGTTTTTAAAATTATGAGTTTTATTTTCTTTCAATTTATTAATCAACATGATTCACTCATCTTCGTTAAACTTTGGATTGTTTTATTTATTCATCTAACTTTTGTTTGGTATTGTTTTCTATTTATACCTGCATCGATCATCTTTTTCAAGTATCATTTAATCTAGGTAATGTTTGTGATTTCTACTTTTCATAGATTTATATGTTTATATATTATAGCAAATTCACTTTCATGGGTCAATTTAATAACTGATGAGATTGTTTTTCTTATCTCATCTAACTGTTTAGATTTGTTAATGATCTTAAAAAATTGCACTATTTTGATCTATCAATTGTGATTCTTCGTCTACTCCCAGTTTCCAATGTTCACATTTGTTAGTTTTCGACACATTTTTGTTTCACACTTTTTTATTTATATATATATTTTTATGGACCTTGAAAAAAGTTTTGTTCTTTAAGTATTGTTTAACACCTCCAAATTTAAAAATTCTGAATATTATTTTCTTTCAATTTATTAATCAACATTGATTCACTCATCTTTGTTAAAAAAATTGGATTGTTTTATTTATTTATTCATTCATTTAACTTTTGTTTAGTGTCGTTTTTCATCTAACCCGTATCGATAGTCTCTTCCAAGTGTTAATTTAGGTAATTGATTGTGATTTCTAATTTTTCATAGATTTATCTTTTCAGTCAATTTGGTTGGTTGCAACTATGATGGAAAACGATGAGCTCTTTCTCTTGGTTGGTTGGTTGGTTGCAACTATGAGCTCTTTCATAGATTTATATTAAATTTTGTTCTATGTGAATATTTTTCAATATTGATTATCTGAGTATGATTCTGTAAGCTTAGATTTATATATCTTTAACATTATTCTCTTATTTTCACTGAATCGATTTTTCTTGCGAACAGCTTGATGCACTATCTCCCTTCAACCCTTTGAGCGAAATGCGGCAAAGAAATTTATATATACAACAAACATTTTATTTAACTAATTTGGTTGATTCATCTTAGTCATTATTTATGATTTTTATATTATATAATTAAAGAATTCCTATAAAGTTATTTGAACTGTAAAATTAACAATGTTAATCATTTTAATTTTTTATTTTCCTGTATGCTAACGCAAGGGCCAACATTCTAGTCAATATTAATAGTAAATGCAAACGAAGAACTTTCGTTTGAATCATTTACTTGTAGCTGATCAAGAAATAAATTTTGACTAGATATTACTAGTAAATAAAGTCACAGTAAAATTGCGTTCGAGTGTGTGACGAGTGACGACAACAATCAACAATACCGTGCCTTGAGACCTATTGACGAAAACTACTAAAACAGTTTCCACATATTAATAAAGAATTTTTAACTGTCACTCTATTGACGTCAAAAACAAAAACCATTGTTCACTTTGTATAATTAAAATTTAAAAACTAATCAATTTGACTTGAACAAGTTGACATTCGAAAGCTTAACCGGACCGTTTGTTTTCTTTATCTTAGTTTACTAAAATCAAGCATATTTTGAGAGGGCTACCAAAAAATAAATTTTTTGGAATTGCGATCGAGTGCAGTGGCGGAGCCACGTTGCTGGGAGTTAAATTTCTTCTTTACCATCTGTGATCTGTTTGTTCACATTTGCAGCGCAAGATTTTGGCACCCCTTCCTTTATGTACTTATGTTGATATTATGCGTCTTTCTAAAATGCATAAAAATATGAAGATTATGTTGTCGATAGGTTGGATAGTTTGTCTTCATGAGGATGACATATCACTTACACCTTTGATTCCAATTAGTTTATGGACTCAATAGACAATGTTATTGAATTCGTAGAGAATGGGAAGCATAGATGAGCTTGATCCTGAAGTCTAGTCCATTTTGAGGTTGAGTGATTCGTATGGGGCAGAAACTGAAGTTGACATTGTCTTGTTTGAAAAAGGTTGTGTCGCCATGCATGGCTAGTTTTTTTTTTGTTTCTCCCAGCCAGTGGATCCCTCCCACACCGGGTTAACTCCAGTTCACGAAGCGTGTACTGCATTTTTATGGTCATCTGGCTGCTGTTGATTCATCTCTGCACAGCCATAGACACTTGGAGTTGAGCCTCCGACCTCACTACTTTGGTCTTCGTTTACTGAGCGTTTTGTTTGGAACAGAATATTTGGCTCAGGATCTCTTGTTAGTGTGGGACGAGCAATATGTTTTTAGCAGATAATAATAGTACACGAACGGAATCTTTGTTAAAATACTTTGTTTTCGTTTGTTCTTTGGCACATAAAAAGTTCAAACTTTAAAGTTCAATTCATATAAAATTATACCAATTCAGAATTTGGAAAGTAAGAATAACTTTGTTTCAATAAAATTCGTGAAAGTTCATACAAAAGAATATTAAATGCACCAGCTAAAATTAAAGAATAAATCAAAATGCATGTTTTTTCGTGAGCACCCCAAAAAATCGTCTTCAAGACAAGTTATTGTTGAGGGTGGATTCACACCTCAAACAAGAAGCCTGGCCCAAGAAAAAGCCCATGATAAGTTCTCAAGGAAGGGAGGGTATTATGGTCTTTTACATGGACGAACCGACACGACTCCCTATAAAATACAGGCGTACGGCCCGCATTTAGGGGGATCGTGAAAAAGGCAACAGAATTCGTACAGCAAGAACCAGAGCTCAACTCGTCTAAGAAGAAGTCAACGTTCTCAAGCCTAAAGCTCGGAGAATCGACGAGCTGTCAACCCGTCGATTACCTTGTTATAACTCGTTTACATTGTGTTGTAGCCCGTCCTTTTGTGCCTCGGCATCAATATAATAAAGAGAACTTCGACCCTCCTTTGACCGAACTAAACATATTAATTGTGACCAAAAGGGACATCAACAATTTGGCGCGCCAGGTAGGGGGGAGCCAAGTCGAACTTTTCTAAAGGAATTGAAGAACGGGTTTACACCAACTGGACGAGATGACAACGAGTGATAAGCAAGCAAGCAAAGAAGCAAGCTCGGCGGGGGGAACGACTACCCCGGCAATGGAGCAAACGGAGCAGACAGTCCTTCCCACGCCGGACGCTCCAAGAAAGGTCGTGGCGGTGGAAAGCCCAGAGACATTCGTCATAGCCACAAACTTGACGACCCCTGTGACCACAGAGCCACCGCAGGTCCCAACACAGCTCTCCTTGCTCAGCAACCAACCCGTCTCCAGCATAGACGAGCTGTTCCGCGGAATCCTAACACGCCCCGACCAGCAGGAAGAGCGAACTAACAGCCGGTTGGATGCACTCACTGCGGCACAGATTAACTCGCAAGATGAAATCAATCATCTCCACAATGCTCGGTTCAACCCAATGAACCTCGTCTCCGCAAGGGTAACTCCAGGATCATACGCGCGAACTGACAGAGTGGAACGTAGTCCCATCCAACGCATTGCTGAGCAAAGTAACGAAGTGATAGATCGAACGAAAGATCCCGAGCTCGTAGCGATTAAAGAGCAAATGAACGAAATGGCCGCAATGCTCCAGAAAGCGACGGACAAGACGCCTGGAGTCGGACTCATGCTTGAGGCAACTCAGCGAACTCCGTTCTCTCGAAGACTTGCCACAATGACAGTCAAACGAGCAGTCAAACCAAGGTTGGGCCATTACGATGGAACGGTCGACCCACGAGATTTCTTACTCACCTTCGGCGTGGCTCTTGGGCCTTTACAGTTCAGTCCGGCGGAGTACAACGCTGGCGCTTGTCAAGTTTTTGCCGAGCATCTAACGGGAACCGCTTTAAGCTGGTTCTCGCGACTCCCACCAGGATCAATCGATAGTATCCGGGAGCTAATAACTGAGTTTTTGAAACAGTTCTCTGTGCTGATCGAAGACAAGAATTCCCATGCCGACCTGTATGCCTTAACCCAGCACAAAGACGAGTCGCTTCGATCCTTTATAGGGCGATTCAAGGAAATCTATGTGAATATTTCAATCCCGGACGCTGCCGCAATCGTCGCGCTTCGAAATGCGCTCTGGTATGAATCTCGGTTCAAAGAAGAGCTGTCTTTGACACACGTCGAAACCGTGGCCGAGGCGCTACTCCGAGCTGCAAAACACATTGGTCTCGAAGAGGACAAAGCTATCCACGCCAGGAAGCATTCCTCCGAAGCGAATGCGGTAACTAAGCAGCCTACAGCCGCAGCTCCTAAGGTCGAGTACGTCGAGCCACGACAGCACTTTACCAAGAACCAAGATCGAACTCGCCGAACCTTTGCGATCGGCGAAAACAAGTATATCCGGAAGGAAGGGGGGGAAAATAGTGTAACCTCGTATTGTGATTATCATCAGAGTACCACCCACTCGACTGACGAGTGTCATTACCTCCAGAAGGTTTTGATGGAGCGGTATAAGAAAGGAAAGATAGTCGTCGAGCCCGACAGGAGCAAGGCAACCCGATCTGGGCGAAGCGACCCCAAGCGCACTGACAATATCGCCCGAAAGTTCGTCAAAGATTCGAAGATATTAGCCGATCAAAGCGAGGACGAAATGGAAATCCCAAACCTACTTGCTGAACGACGTGAAGACAGCGGTCACGAAAAACGAGCGCATACAGATCGTAAGCCTGATCAACGTCCCCCGACTATAAGACGAATCAACATGATTATGGGCGGGTTGGCTGGATGCAACGATTCTGTCAGAGCAATCAGAGATTATACTAAGAAAGCCGAGATGACAAAGTCTTGGCCATCCCGGTTCGAGGCTGAGAGTATGCCAATCACCTTCGACGGGAAAGATCTGGAAGGTTTGGATTTACCGCATAACGACCCATTGGTCGTCGAGCTCTTGATCGGCGAAAGCGAGGTGACGAGGATACTGATCGACACCGGAAGCTCGGTCAACGTCATCTTCAGAGACGTCTTGTCGCAAATGGAGGTCGGCGAACGGGACATTATGCCGGAGTGTCACTCCTTGACGGGCTTCGACGGGGATCACCTTATGTCCGTCGGCACAATCACTTTGCCAATCTTCGTCGGAGGGATAGCCAGGTACTTTCGGTTCGCGGTTATCGACAAGCCGACAATCTACAACGTCATCCTCGGCACCCCATGGATCCACAAGATGAAAGCCGTTCCATCGACATATCATCAGTGCGTCAAATTCCCAACTTCAAAAGGGGTGTACACGTTGCGCGGCAACCAGCAAACTGCACGAGCCTGCTTTATGATCGAGCACAAACTTCGTACCGGGAAGAAGTTATAGCAATCAAAGCAACAAGTCGGCGACAGTAGCACGTCACCGACAGATGGAAAGCCGACTGCCGTTCAACAGGGCGTCGCCGCGGTCGAAGAGGTGAACCTAGACGAAAACGACAAGAAACGATGCGTAAATATCGGGACAGAGATAACGCCCGCCATGCGCGACGAGTTGATAAAGTTCCTCAAAACCAACATCTCAACGTTCGCATGGAGCGTTACTGATATGAAAGGAATCGACCCAAGCGTCACGACCCACGAGCTTAACGCCGACCCCACGCATAAACCGGTCAAACAGAAACGGCGTAAACTAGGCCCTGAACGGTCCCAAGCGGTGAACGATGAAGTTGACAAACTCCTCGGCGCCGGGTCAATCATAGAAGTCAAATACCCAGAGTGGCTAGCTAATCCAGTGGTCGTCAAGAAAAAGAATGGAAAATGGCGGATTTGTGTCGACTTTACCGATCTCAATAAGGCTTGCCCAAAGGATAGTTTTCCGTTACCAAGGATCGATCAGCTTGTCGAAGCAACTGCGGGCAACGAGTTGTTAACCTTTATGGACGCGTTCTCTGGTTACAATCAGATTCTCAAGCACAAAGAAGACCAGGAAAAAACGTCTTTTATTACAGATAGAGGGACGTACTGTTACAAGGTCATGCCTTTCGGTCTAAAGAACGCAGGAGCGACATATCAACGACTAGTCAATAAGATGTTTGCTGCGCAACTCGGCCGGACTATGGAGGTCTATATTGACGATATGCTCGTCAAATCACAGCGCGCAAAAGATCATATTACCCATTTACGACAATGCTTTGACACCCTCAACAAGTATGGGATGAAGCTCAACCCGGCCAAATGCACTTTTGCGGTCAAGTCCGGCGAATTCCTTGGGTACTTGGTAACCAGACGGGGCATCGAGGCGAACCCGAGTCAACTTAAGGCGATCATTGATCTACCACAACCAAAGAACGCCAGAGAAGTACAACGATTAACTGGACGGATTGCTGCTCTAAACCGTTTTATATCTCGATCAACAGACAAATGTCTACCATTTTATTAGCTTCTCAAAACGAAGGGCAAGTTCGAATGGACCGAGTCATGTCGCAACGCGTTCAACGAGTTAAAGAACTACTTATCGACCCCACCAATATTAGCAAAGCCGGAATTCGGCGAAATTTTATTTCTTTATATTGCGGTCTCAGAGTCGGCTGTCAGCGGTGTACTCGTAAAAGACGAGCGAGGGGAGCAACGACCCATCTTTTATATAAGCAAGTCACTCGACGACGCGGAAACTCGCTACCCAACAGTCGAGAAGGTTGCCCTGGCGGTCGTCACATCTGCAAGAAAGCTCCGTCCATACTTCCAGTCACATACTGTCGCTGTCTTGTCCAATCAACCTTTACGATCTATACTGCACAGCCCAAACCAGTCGGGCCGACTAACGAAGTGGGCAATTGAACTTAGTGAGTACGACATCGAGTATCGAACTCGGCCGGCTGCAAAGTCCCAAGTACTCGCCGATTTCCTGATCGAGCTACCGTTTGGGGAGGCCGAGCCAACGCCTGTCGACCCATCGGATGACCGATGGACCTTGCATGTAGATGGAGCGTCCTCTCACCTTGGATCAGGTATAGGGATTCGATTAACTTCGCCGACCGGAGAAATTTTGGAGCAATCCTTCCGCCTTCGATTTCAAGCAACTAACAACGTCGCCGAATACGAAGCACTCATCGCCGGTCTTAAGCTCGCTAACGGCATGCAGATTAAACGAATACGAGCCTTTTGCGATTCTCAGCTTGTTGCCAACCAGTTCAGCGGCGAGTACGACACCAAGAGCGAACCTATGGCCGCCTATCTTAAGGTCGTTCAGATTTTGTCAAAGCGATTTGACGAATTCGAACTCGTCAAAATTCCCAGAGGAGACAATGCTCCGGCCGACGCCTTGGCAGCACTAGCCTCAACATCGGATCCCGATCTTCGACGAATCATCCCGGTAGAAAGCATAGATACGCCGAGCATAAGTGAAACTTACGCCGAGACCTGCTTCGCGCTCCACCAACCCAACGAAATACGGACGACTTATCGAACGATGAGGTCAGGCCGAGGGTGCGAACCCGCATCTGGCAACGACACGACGGATTGGCGGGTCGAAATCCGAGCATACCTAGCCGACGGCGACGTGCCAACAGATAAATGGGCTAGACGAAGACTAAAAGCCAAGGCTGCTCACTACACTTTGATGAAGGACCATTTGCTTCGGTGGACGGCGGCAGGAGCCTTGTTGCTTTGCATACACGGCGACGACACTGAGCGCGTCATGCTGGAAATGCACGAGGGAGCTGGAGGAAATCACTCAGGTGGCCGAGCCCTAGCACTACGAATCAGGAAGCATGGACATTACTGGCCTACGATGATATCCGACTGCGAAAAGTTCGTCGCCAAGTGCGAAAAATGCCAGCGACACGCCCCTATTATTCATCAGCCCACCGAACTTCTACGAGTTGGAGTAGCCCCTTACCCCTTCATGCGCTGGGCGATGGACATCATCGGCGCACTACCAACTTCCAGACAAAAGCGATATATACTTGTCCTAACCGATTATTTCACCAAATGGGTCGAGGCCGAGTCTTACGCAAACATCAAAACAAGGGACGTCCAACTCTTCGTCTGGAAATATATAATCTGTCGTCACGGCCTCCCGTACGAGATAGTCACGGACATGGGGTCGCAGTTCATTTCCCTGCAATTCGAAAATTTCTGTGCGCGATGGCGAATCAGATTAAGCAAGTCGACGCCGAGGTATCCACAAGGGAACGGCCAGGCCGAAGCTACCAACAAGACTATACTCGATGGCTTAAAGAAAAGACTAGACGCAAAGAAAGGTACTTGGGCCGACGAGCTAGACGGGGTACTCTGGTCCTACCGAACGACCCCAAGGACATCCACCAACCAAACCCCATTCTCCTTGGCCTACGGGATGGAAGCGATGGCACCCGCCGAAGTCGGCAGTTCGAGCCTCCGGCGAACAATGCTTGTTCAAAATACCGCGCTCAATAGTCAGATGCTCTTGGATAGGCTCGACGACTTGGAGGAGGAACGAGACAAAGCACTCCTGCGAATCCAGAACTATCAGCTCACCGCAGCCAAGTACTACAATAAGAAAGTCCATAATCGGCATTTCGACGAAGGTGATCTCGTCCTTCGTAAGGTTTTTGAGAACACCTCCGAACCGGATGCCGGGAAAATGGGGGCTAATTGGGAAGGTCCATATATAGTGTCTAAGGTCGTCCATCCTGGCGTGTACGAACTCCTAACAATGGGCGGCAAACCAGTGCCGAGGTCTTGGAACTCGATGCATCTCAAGCGTTACTACTATTGAAAATCACTAAAGCGAGCTCGGATATGTCCAGCTCGTCCTTTCTATAAGTACAAATAAACATGTAAATGTGAACTACGACCGGCTTGATCCCTCCTGATCGGGAGGTACGTAGGCAGTCCCATTCTGCGGGACCCAGCCGCCAATAATTTAAAAATTTCTTTTTCAAAAAAAAAAAATCTCATTTGCGAATCATTTTAGTTATTACCCTGGCCCGGTAATAACCCGACGTCCCGACGTACTATTTTAAGCCGAGTCGCACTCGCACAAAAGGATAAGCCGACTACTAACGGTCGCCCCTGGTTATTTTTAAGCCGAGTCCTAACTCGCACTAAAAGGGTAAGCCGACTGCTAAAACAGTCGCCCCCGTTTATTTTTAAGCCGAGTCTAACTCGCGTAGCAGAGATAAGCCGACCATCACGAGTCGCACTTTTTCAAAAAAGGGGGGGGAACAGAACTCTCAAAAGTAACATAAAGTTGCTATTAAAAAAAAAAGGGAGCGATGATACAATCTGATATGGGTGCCGACCCCATTACGGCACACAAAAAAAAAAAAAAAAAAAAAAAAGAGCAACAGCTTAACAAAGACGAATCATTCAATTCCTAGATCGGCGTTGGAAGGCACGTTCAAATCCAACCCGCCAATCGTCGTTTGCCAATAGCGACACGACTCTTTAATGTCCTTCAGCAGGTCCATCGGAACAGCCATGCCTCGTCCAACCATGTCCTCGAGGTACGCGCAGACCCCATCGACGCGACTACTTTCGCTAAAGTAGTGGCTTGTGCTCTCCAACTGCCTCACGTAACGGCGAAGCACGTCGATACGATCGCGACAAGCCTCGATCTCCTCCCGCTCCTCAAATGGCCTCCGGCCAAGAGTGTCAAGGTCGCCCTGCTCAAGTGTAGGAACTACCACTTCCGCACATAGATCTTCGCGCCGGGTACGCTCCTCCACCAGCCGATCCCATCGCCACTTCGGGAAGAAGAGTCCTTCGTCGATCAGTGGCTCAAGACATTCCACAACCCCGTCAATACGACAGAAGTCGTAGTAACGCTCAAACGAAAGACGGGTTGCGATGATGTAAGCCCTTAGCCGATGAATACGAGCATTATAATAAGCGAGTTCCGATTGAATCACCTCGTCAGACCTAACACCGAGCTGTGCTCGTGCCCTGCGTAACCACGCCGACCTGGTTGTCACCGGCATCAGAGCAACTTTCTCCTTCCTACAAGAAAATGATAACAAACTCACAAAGACAAGATTGAAGGAAAGCACAAGACTATTTATAGAACAGGGGGCACAAGTCCCAACAAGCGCAAGTTCCCAAACGACAGAAGCATTCAATGAGTCCAATAAGCAAACGTTTCAAAGAACAAAGCATTAAATGAGACTCCTCAATTAATGCCCCCAAAAGTACGAATAAAGTTTTACGGGAGCCGACCCCTATACACGGCGCATGAAGTACAAGGGAGCCGACCCCAAAACACGGCAAAAGAAAGATAGTATGAGGGAGCCGACCCCTCAACACGGCAAGTGCAAACATGGACCATTTATGACGCCGGATCAGCAGGTGGAGACTCGCAACCAGGAGTCAAAGGACGAGGGAGTTCTTCAGTAGGACGATCGATGGTCTGCTCTTCAATCCCACCCGCAGGATGATCATCACCCTTTGCCTGTTCGCCGACGTGCCCCACAAGACCACCGCTGCCAAGCTCACCTTCTTCCCCAGCGTCGTCACCACCCTCAGCGTCGCCACTAAAAGGGGAAGCGATCCACTCTGGAACCGGAGGAAGTGGCTCAGCATAGATGCTGGACACGTCAAAGTCATCCTCGGTAATATCCGGGAGATCGACATCTTCAACTTCACTCTTCAGTTGAGTCATCACGGCGACGACTTTTTCCTTCAACCCCTCCTCAAGTACAGCGATTTGACCCTCGTTGACGAGCGTTTCGAGCATTTGGACATTCCCGATGGCTTGGTTATACTCAAGAAATTTCTCCATTGATGCTTTAAATGCCTCGGCGTACCTCTTGTGTTTGGTCAGCAATTTCTGAACACGCACGGCCATCTCGTTGAAAGCTTTAATTCTCTCGTGGTAGCCGAAATCCTCCCGCCGATCTCTGAGCCTCTTTGTCTCCGAGTTGAGAGTAAGGCACATCCTGTTGTAGGCCGCGTCCGACGCCTCAAGCTTTGCCTTCAGGTCGTCCCGCTCCGAGATCCACTTGCGCCGTTGACTCTCAAACTTTGACGCTTCGTCACTAAGCCTTTGGTTGGATCGAACGGCCTCCCCTAGTTGGGCCTCGAGGCGTTCAATCTTCTCTGCGTAGGTTGACGCCCCAGACCGGTCGTCCTCCTGATCGCGAACGCGGCGTTCGTAGCGCGAGGTTAAGCGATTGATTCGGGCAACGAGCTGAGACGGAAAGAGGGATAAGAACAGAGGACGAAACAAAAACAAATTCAAAACGAGTCGACAAACAGAACAAACAAAGACAAACCTCGAAGGAGGCTTGCGCCACATCAGCAACTGCATGCGTTTCCTTCATTTGATCAACCGGAGGCAAAAGACCAGGACCAAAATGGATCTTCCGGAAGAGTTCAGAGCAAGCTGGAGAGTCGTTCGGGAAAGGACGAGCTTCGGACGAATGCGAGAAATCCCAGCCAAAATCCAACGTCCTTTGTCTCTTTGACGGGTCAGGTCGTTCCAGGCCGGCGTCATCTTTTCTTTTCGGAGGACCCTTTGCACCTTCCGTATCGTGACCAGACCCCTCCGAGCGACGAACTAAAGGAAGGGACTGGGATTGATGTCTCGGTGGAGCGTCAGACGACTGACGTGATCGAGAAGAGACCTTCCCGGCCGAACCAGCACCGGAGGACGAGTGATCACGTCGACCATCCAACTGGGAAGTCGGACGAGGTACGGAAGATGAGTCCGACGATCGGCGATAACGAGCAGACGCGTTGGGAACACTCATGTTCATTTTACCCATTGTCTCGGCTAAAAACAAAAATGAAAGAAAGGAGGGACTAATCAAAACAACAGAATTACTTTACAATTCGAGGGAAAACAAAAATTGGATCGATCGTGTAAGGATTACCTGTTTTTCTTCGAGGACCCGGTGGTTTCCTTGGACGATCTTTTCTGGTACCCGGCCACACAAAAGGGCAATGAAGCCTAATTGCGTCTACCATGGCTTGCAAAGAAGAAGGATACGGAAGCAGACACCTTGGAATAACAACTACAAAAAAAAAGGGTTAAGTAAAGTTAACGAGTGATAACAAGTGAATAACTAAGTAAGAAGGATCGGCTACCGGGTGAAGGGTTCCACCCAGAAAACCAAGGGATCGATGGATCCTCCATAACCCCCGCGGCAACTTCCAAAAAGAAGTACGAGCCTTTCCAGTTATACGTTTTGCCCTTGGCACCCTCGACGAGCGTCGTCTTCTTTCCCGAAGCTACGTAATAAAGACCGGGCGTTTTCTCCCGACTCGACGGATTCAGACATGTCAGCTCTTCAAAATGATCGCAAGAAAGCGTGACCCTTGCAGCCGCGGCCATGATCGAAAGACCGACAGCATTTCGAAAAGTCGCCGGGGCAAATTGGGAAATAGCCGCTTTTCGACGAGCGAAGTACGCCATCAAAAAGGATGGGAGAGGAAAGGTGAGCCCACACTCGGTGAAATATTTCTCCGAGAGGCAAATAAAACCGGGAGGTGCATCCCAGTGACGTTGAAAAGGTTCCGGAATCAAAATCTTCGGCCTAGTGCTTAGTATCCGGCCACTAGCCGCGTCGGTCGTCACGTCGATTTTTAACTTCCCGACACGAACTGCATCAACTGCCGCGTCAATTTTTACCGATGACGGCGGCATATGGTCGAAACAATTGACGGTCGGCAAAGGAGCGTCGCCCAAACCAATAGACGATGGGTCGTCGTTTAGGGGCTCATCTATCAGATACGGAACCCTACAAGGAAGCTCCGATGAACTAGGAGCCGCCGACCCAGGAATAAGACGCCGCTTCAGTTCCTCGTATTGAGCCGCATCCGAATCCGTCGAGGACGAGTCGGAGGAATTTGGAGAACGAGTACGACGACGAGCAGATCTCGTGGAATCGCCGGAGTCAGAAGTTGTAGCTCGTCGAAGGTGACTCGCGGCGGAAGAATTAGATGACGAGGATCGAGGAGAATCCATAACGAAAGCGCGACACTAAAAGCAAAATAACGACGAAATAGGAAGAAGGGAGAATACCTGAACGATGACAGCACCAATGCGCGAGGAGAAGATAATGAGATAAGGGAGCAGTGGTATTTATAGGAGAAGAAGGAAGGATCTGGAAGCGTCATCATTACCACACGCGCTCGGTGACGATACGACTTCCGGATTTCACGCGCGTCAAGCACCGCACGCTATGATTCGACCCTGGGCATCGGGAACCGTTTTCTCACGCGCGACTCTTCGATTGTCCAATCAGAAAAACATCTTTTCACCTTTTCACAATTATTCTTCGCCTAAAGACTACGAACTAAAGGCGGAGGGGGGGGGACTACTGTTGAGGGTGGATTCACACCTCAAACAAGAAGCCTGGCCCAAGAAAAAGCCCATGATAAGTTCCCAAGGAAGGAAGGGTATTATGGTCTTTTACATGGACGAACCGACACGACTCCCTATAAAATACAGGCGTACGGCCCGCATTTAGGGGGATCGTGAAAAAGGCAACAGAATTCGTACAGCAAGAACCAGAGCTCAACTCGTCTAAGAAGAAGTCAACGTTCTCAAGGCTAAAGCTCGGAGAATCGACGAGCTGTCAACCCGTCGATTACCTTGTTATAACTCGTTTACATTGTGTTGTAGCCCGTCCTTTTGTGCCTCGGCATCAATATAATAAAGAGAACTTCGACCCTCCTTTGACCGAACTAAACATATTAATTGTGACCAAAAGGGACATCAACAGTTATGACCAATTTTTTCGTATATAAAATGTAATTTTGACACATATTTATGATATGCAAACGCAACAAACTACGTAGATGGATGGCTTATTTGAGATCATCAAGGGATTCAACTTAATAGGGGCAGAATTCAAAACTCATGTAAAATTATACTAATTTCAAAATATTTGACCGTGGCAGCTGCCCCGGTGTATGCATGCGAAGGTGCGTGCGTCCGCCCTTATAAAATGTCTGTAACCAAAGTAGAAACATTAGTAAAAGGGTCTCTTTGTACGTTTAATATCTTCGGTGGCAAAAATCAATCAAGTGAGAATTCTCAGACGTATTCGCGCAATTAATCCTTGTTTCCAAACAAGCCCAATTCTGAAACTCTTCCTGATAGTTCCAGTTACACAGATCTCGAAGAGCTAATTCCGAGGATCCGACAAAATGGCTCCAAGATCCGATTCACAAACCCTAGCAACCGGCTCCGGTGTATCGGACGGTTCAGATCAATCCTCAATCGATCCTATATTCCACCTTCTCCGAATCCTCCCGTTCTCATTCCTCCGACCACCACGTCTCCGTCTCAGGATCCCATCCTTCACGCTTCCTTCTCCGATGACTGTATACGCTCTGATCCTCCTCACGTACTTCCTCGTCGTATCAGGTTTCGTCTACGACGTCATCGTCGAGCCTCCGGGTATCGGATCGACTCAGGATCCGGTCACTGGAACTATACGACCCGTGGTGTTTATGTCGGGTCGGGTTAACGGGCAATACATTATTGAAGGTCTCTCGTCCGGATTCATGTTCGTTCTCGGTGGGATTGGGATCGTTATGCTTGATTTAGCGCTTGATAAGAACAAAGCCAAGAGTGTTAAAGCTTCTTATGCGGTTGCTGGAGTCTCCTCGATTGTGATCGGTTATGTCATGAGTATGCTATTCATCAGGATTAAGATTCCTGGTTATCTTCATTAGGGTTTTAGATTAGTGCAATGTGTAATGATGCAGTTATAAGAGTGATCTCACTTGAAAAAAGTTGTGTTTTTTATTCAGAGTCTTCTAGGCTTTATATGTCCATTGTGACCTGTTCGAACTCAGTCCTGTATCTCTTTGGATTTTAATCAAAGTCTTAGTAACGGTTCTAATGAGTTCTTTTGGCCTCATTGTGTATTTCTGTGTAGGAATAATATAGTGACAAATAGGAAAGTTTGGATCTTTAAGTGGATTTGTTTGTCTTCTTTCAATCTTTAAACAAGCATATATTAGCTATAGCAGAGAAATTAAAGTGTTGGAAAGTGAAAAAATTCTCCTTTGGCTATGAATTAAAGTGTTGATACTTTGGTATGTGAAATACATAGTTTTGCTCATCAAACTAGACTGTGATTGTCAGAGTATGGGATGTAACTGAGAGTTCTAGCCAACTAATAATGTGAGCCCCTGTGTGTTAGCTTTAAATTTCTGCTTTTTTTTGGAATTGCTTTCTTTGTCAGGATCTTTTGCTAATATGTCTAAAGAATCAGAAAGAGAAGGGGATAGATTTTCTGAAAGAAGACACTTTATTCATAAACAAAATTTGGTGTATAGAAACAGGAACCTGGTGCAAGCATATATAATAAAGAAAGAAAAAAAACAAGAATTCTAGAATCTGATGAACATATTGAGATACTCTTTATACATTTTATGATGCTAATAGGCTTTGGTCTTGATGCTACAGTTGTGCATAGCTTGTAGGAATATGGAAACTTTTGGTTGTTGTCTTTTCTATCTGCTGAAGTAGGTTTTTGGAGAAAAGAGACGACGGGGAGAGAACATTCCAGAATACCTAGGCGAAGCAAGACTGTCAATGGAACGGTACTCAGGCATGATGAACCCATTGTCTCTCTCCTCTCTGTTCCAGCTTCTTGATCCGCCATTGAACGTCCCATACTTCACCAATTTGCCGAATCCCCACGACTTCTTTTTGCTGGGACTCTTTGGTGAGCCACCGTTCATCTTCTGTGTCAGATACTCTCTGACCACCTGCAAATTCTGCTCCATCACCTCAATGGGCGGGGACACAAGCGGGTTTCCTTCAACACTCAGCTTCCTTAACCGTCTCATGCAGCCAATGGACTCAGGCAAGGCAGTGATCTTGTTGTAGCTAACATCGAGCTCAATGAGGTTCATTAAAAGGCCAATGGAAGATGGGAGAGCGGAGAGGTACTGGAAATTCTGGCTGACATTGAGGATCTGGAGGTTGATGAGATTCTCGAGATCATCCGGTAGAATCATGAGGCAGTTGAGACGAGCATCGAGGACGCGGAGAGAGGTGAGGTGAGTAATGGAGATTGGGAGGCTAATGAGCTTGTTGGAGTTGACAGAGAGCTTCCTTAGATTGGTGAGTTCAAATCCAATGGAGTCCGGTAATCTGATGAGTTTGTTGAAGTTTGCATTTAGTTCTTCCAAAGACCTGAGAACAGAAAACCAATAAAATAAGGTGAATTATATGGTTTGTTGAGGCCTTGAGGGTATTGTGAAAGTTACGGGGTGAAACCTGCAGTGTTGGATAGATTTGGGGAGAGAAACAAGAAAGTTGCCGGAAACATTGAGAGTCTTAAGCTTGGAGAGACAACCAATGGAGTTTGGCAGAGCTTTGATCTGATTCGAGTGAACATCTAATGCTATCAAGTTGAGTAGTCTCGCTGTAAGTGATTCTGGTATCGTCTGTGTAACATCCGAAATAGAGCCAAACGTTAAGAACATGGCAAACAAAATATTCTACATTATTAGAAGGTAGTACTAAGCCGGCCAGTATATCGAATACCCAAGCAATAGTTGAAAATTAACATAAATAATTGGCCATTTTCAAAAATTTCGAGGAACCCAAACCAAAAAAAAAAAAAGCCGAAGTGAAAACTATCCATACATGTTGTTGTAATATTAAAATAAAAAATGAAATAAATATATACATGCTTATGAGAGGCACTAAATCCTGCAAGAAAAATGTCTCATTATTATAAAAATGTGTGTGTTTAGAAATGAACCTGGAGATTATTGTTGGAGAGATCAAGCTTGCAAATCTGAGCTAAATTGAGTGAAGGATTGGGAAGAGACTCCAATGCCATCCCACTCAGATTCACTACCTCTAGCCTCTCTTCCTCATTATCAATAATGTTATTGAACGATGGTGATCTAGGTGATGATGATGGAGATGATGGCGACGATAATGGTGATCTCTTCCGTTGATGATGATTAGTATTACGTTGATCCATCATCATCATCGTCATCATTTGTTCCTTTTGTATTTGCGGTTGCTGATGATATGCCTCCTCGCATATCATCTTTCACTCGTTTTACGTTATGGTTGAAGAAGGAAAAGAAGAGAATGATCAAATGATCATAGAAGAAAGAGAGAGTTCAAAAGCTTAATATGGTTTTCACAAATGTGTGTGTACGGAGAGACTATAGGAGATGTACGGTGGAGAATTGTGGTGGGATTTTTAAAAGGAAGTAGATCGATTTAAATTAAACAAAATATTAAAGCTATAAATTAAAAATAGATTAATTTGGTAATTAAAGAAGCATGGCTTCATTTTAATTAGTGGTCATGGTTTAGACCTGATTAAAAGAAAAAGTCAAAATGATACGCAAATTACTCTTTTTATTTCTAATCAGTCTTTACTGTTTTGTTGGCATCTTTTGACCAAATCAAAAGGAATGTGTTCTCACTAAATAAACTATTGAAAGGAAAAAAATCACAAAAGCATTGAACTTGTGTTAAAAAAAAAAGAAGGTACGAATATTCCAATTCATAATGTACTTTTGACACATCAATCTCTGTTATTCCGTACGTATTGATATGTACACGTATGTGTGCAAGCAAGTACATGATTATGATATTGATATGTACACGTATGTGTGCAAGCAAGTACATGATTATGATATGGTTGGAATATTCTCCATTAATATGAGACTTGATCCATAGAAAATATTTCTTTCCTCAGATGTTTTAAATTTAAAGTTCATTATCTCATCTTTCTCCACTTTTTGAAATAAAAATAAAAATATTATTTCAAGAAATGAAAGTTTAGTTTTACTTCATATAAATCCTAATCCTAAATACATGGTTTCTCCTAGGATCTACTATATTAACTTTCAAATACTACGAAATGCTTGTTACACATTGAACACCTACTCTCAATTTCACTTCCTTCTCTCTCTCTGCGATTACTCTTTGATTCATTCAAAATTACGAATTCCTTTTCATCTCAATACAAAACTAGCTGTGAAAATTGTTACTTTTGTTCATGATCATCTCCTTTGTTAAAACTAACTATATATAAGAACTAAAATTTGTGTTTACCTTCATAATCTTCTAAATTTTATGTCTGGTTTGTTACATTTCTATGTGTAGAGAGTTTTGTGTTTAATTCAAAAAGTTAAGAAAATATATATCCATTGGGGTTGTTACACACACACATATATAAGTATAGTTTATAGTATAGCATCAAAAGGTGACACATACACACATAACTTTTCACACGTAGGTTGAAGACGATTTGTTTAGAATGAAAGTTGAAAGTTGAAACTCATTTCAACGATCGATCAAAGGTTTTATTCGACATACTTCAATCGTTTTAGGGGCTTTCTCGTAACATTTCCTCTTAATTAATTTGGCTCATCCTTCCACGTATCCATCATAAAAAACACCTTGACATCAAACACCAACACGTAATGATCTATAACGTTTGCCAGGTGTTCTTGATTCTCGTGTCTTAAGTCCAGAAGTATCTTACAAGAAAATAGTGAACGTGTGAGAGAAAGATAACGAAGAGAAAGATATGGAGGCAACAAAAGAGAGAATGGAAAGCGAAGATAAGAAGAGAGACGTCACCAGTGAGGCAGGAAAGGCTCAAGACAAGACGACGGTGAGAGCCATCATTCGCGAATCTATAGTGGAAGGCAGAGGTGCCAGAGACGATGACAATGTCAAAGACGGCGGCAATGGTACTGGCAAGCCGGATGATATTCTTGTTTACTCAAGAACTGTACGGAAGATCGATTCGTCGCTTGAATAGTAGCTCATGTTGATGGGTTCAGCGACCATGAAAACGATCAACTTTGAACTGTGTGGTGTTTCTCATTTAGTTTGGGTTATATGGGCTAAGATGTGGGGGGAGTGTTTTGAATCATTTCGGTGTTAGTTAGTGTTCGTTTACTGTCTATTTAAGTTGTCTACGTTTGTGAAACTTTTTATATGAAGAGAAAATTACCTAAAGTTATACTTAAGTGTTCTTTGTCCGAAAAAAAAAGAAAAAAACTTATGTTCTTGTTTTTATTGTTTTGATCAACACACTTGTTTAACACATAACTAGGAGTCTAGGACCTATCAAATGTATTTTTTTTCTTTTTTCTTTTCTTTTTCTTTTCCTAAGTACACTTTGAAGATTAATATTTGATTCTATTAATGTGAAACGAGCTCTTTTCGTATCAATCGACTGGAGAAATAAATACACCGGTAGATGTTACACTATTAGTTGAACACAATCGTGAAAATAAAACATGTTTACTAAGTAATAACATTTTGCCACCATATTATTTTTTGCAAAGGAAGTTCCTCAATATGATTATCTACCTAGAAAATGACACACTAGATTTCTCTAACCAAAAAAAACAAATGAACCGTAAAATATTTCAAATCTACATTTGATTTATACACAAACACCAACATCGTCATAGAGAAAAGAAAAAAAGGTCATTAGAGAAAGCACTATTGGGCTTTATATTTCAACTCTAGGCCTAGTTAGTAATTTACTAGCTTCAGCTTCATCACAACTGTCACCATCTCAAGAAAACTCTAGAATTCTCTCGAGTAGTATTATGATTTATATAGCTCAGCTTCCGTTGCTTTCTAGAGTAGAGAAAAAGAAGATGTCAATAGTTCCCATCAACGATCGCCGGAGACTATCTCCTGGCGAGAGAATCTGTGAACTCATGAACACCTTTCTTGATTTCTCATCACCATCTCTCTTTCTTTCTCACCACTTCCCTTCGCTTTCGACCGTCGAGACGCAGCTCAATTGGACGGAGACTCCAACAGCTCACGTTTTCAAAGCGTATCTTCCTGGAGTGAGTCAAGACGAAGCGATTGTGTTCGTGGACGACGAAGGATATCTTCAGATATGTACTGGTGACAACAAGTTTATGAGTAGATTCAAGCTCCCTGACAACGCCTTGACGGATCAGGTCACGGCCTGGATGGAAGATGGGTATCTCATCGTCTTCGTCGCGAAAGATGGTTCTTCTTCGCCACCACAGCTGCGGGAGATTGAGGAGAATCGTAACGTGCGAGTCGTGGATATCACCGGCGATGATGATTAATTAAGTTTTGAGTTTATAAACTCTATGTACTCAATGATTAATTAAAACCTTAAAGGCTCTTATGTACTTAATGATCAAGTTGCGAAAATTTATCTCTCTACGATTATTACTTACTTGCGTCTAGATCTAATATCTTTACTATGGGATAACCATTCAATACATATAATATCTAAAGTACACCAGTTTGACAAAAAAAAAAAAAAAAAATCTAAAGTACACTAGTCGCTAGAAGCTCACATTTGACACAAAGACAAGACATAATACCTTATTTTAATATTTTGTACCTCCTTCTCCTAACTCCTCTTTGATTTGCTATCTCCTGCTAGACTTCAAATTAACATCTACTCAATGATTCTAGTAGCCGGCATCAACATCACTAGCTAACAAAAACCAGAAGAATGCTACTGAGATTTTCCAACAGGAAAATGATTTGGTATCATATATATTGATATCCTTGAGCTATATTAGGAAAGCCAACATAATTTGTCTGAATGCAAATGTTGGTAGAATATTCTAAGCCCTTCAAATTAGTGAATGGTCATTGGTAAATGTCGATTAATTTGTTTCCTTTCTCAAGTGCTAATTTGTAGACAATATGGACTACTATTAATGGGCCTCATATTTGGGTCAGCCCACATCTCCCTCAATCATATATTTTGACATTGGGTATTTTAGATTTAGAGGTATAAACCCGTTCGAATATTTTTTAGATTTTAGATTCCGATCAAATATTTTGAGTTTGGATTCGGATTACTCGAAGTTCTCAAAATTCAAAACTTTCGTATCCAAATTTGTCTAAACTATTTGAAACTACTCACACTATTTAGAAACTTCAAGTAGTTTTTATTTTATTTTTTTGTCAAAAAAGAATTTATATTAATAAATTATAATAGTCCAGATAAAACTGTTGAATAAGCCAAAAAGTTTGTGAAAAACAATCAAAATAAATAATGAAGACATCTGTATTTAGCATGGAGATGTGCTATTCTATTACAACATAGTTTTGGTAAAAGCAAAAAGTACATGGTTGAAGGATGTACAATAGACAAGGTAAATAAACAATAAAACTTAAATTTCCCCAAAATTTTTGATTTTAAGTATTTACGAGAACTCTAAATGCTCATAAATCAAAAATTTCGAAAATAAACACCAAACATAGCAATTCAAACGAAATTGGAATCGTGAAGTACCTATTAGAAAATCAGAAAAATGTAATAGTTACCTTCCTAATGCTCATAATTACCTTCCTCTAAGATACCCCAAAATGTTGAATGTTTTGTACAAACGACGAACATGCGGAAGATTCCTTACTAACATTTTATCATAGTCTTGTGACTTGTGAGGATCTTATATATATAATAAAATTAAAAAGAAATTCCCTCTTGTTCTTTTTAATGAGAAACGATTACAAAATTAGATGAAGCACTTAGGAAAAAATCTTCCACCGACTTTATGGATATGACCAAGTGAATGATGCTTTTGGTTCTAAACCGGTCAATGTTCTACGAATATTGGATATGTGGTGTGGTGGATATATGATTATGATGTTATAATTTTATTTTACTTAACATTTTTTCGTTTTCCTTTACAAAAATCTTACAGCCAATGAGGATAGTTCACAAGATCTTATCAAAATGGAAAATGTAATAAAATTTAGAATAATTTCTGATTTTAAAAATGCATAATTCTTTTTTTTGACATATCTAACATATAATTCAATTTTTGTTATTCTTCTGGTCCCTAGAAAGAAATATTTTGTTTAGCAATTAGCGCATATCATTGAGTATGCATTAGATTACATGAACTTACCGGAATGTTTTCAGTGATTGAACAATATTGCATTTATATCAGTTAAAATTGGATATAACCAAATCTAACTAAATAACACATTCAAAATGAACAATTGGTTAGAAATGACTGTTTTATATAAAAAATCTAACTAAATAATACATTGAAAGTAATTTAAATTGAGATTAATAATATCATACTATTATCAATCTTAGTTGAAAAGCATTTGTTTCTTAGAATATGTATCTTTGTTTAAATGATATTGATTTTAATCCAATTTTTGCTAAACGAATTTGATGAATGATACATAGTAATGGAGGTCTACGGGACAAAAAAATAAAATCTTCATTCTCTTTGGGTTGCACAACCAAAAAAGTATTTTGAAGGTTAAGAAGAAGATTAGAAAAATACAAGACTGTATTAAAAATTATGTCATATTAAAAATCCAATTTTGGTATGGAGTGTTGTACCCACGATTGTTCATCTCGGATAACGGGCAAAAGGCCTGGACCAGACACACTAAATGGGCTAAGGACGTAGCACTGATCGGCCTACCAAGCCCAATGAGAGGGATGGAACGCGGAGAGGCATCCCTCGAATCAGCTCGCAGCTCGGACTCGGTCAAAGATTCCCGCAATTAATCGGGTTGATTAGGGTGCGAGATTTGCGTAGAGAATTAATTATACATTGATTATATGAAATGAACTGATATAAATACGTAGGGAGGGTCAATGTAATGGGGATCAAAAAACTTTACTCTCGAGCAATAGTACACTCACTTTTAGCACTTTAAAACTCTCAATTTAGTTCGAAACTTTAACGGTGGTGAGCTCCTCCATTCATAAACACTTTGGAAAGAGAATTTCGGTTTCAGTTCTCACAATTGGTACTAGAAGGAGGGGAGTCATCACCTACACTCCATATAGTTCCGACGCTTTTCACAAATCCTCATCGAACAGAATTTGTAATGGCTCACGCATCTGCTAATCAGGTAAATCTGGAAACAATCCAAAAGCTTTTGCAGGATCTGACAGAGAAATCCGACCGCCAGCAAGCTGCCTCCGCTGCTCTTTCCGAGCATTTCGATGGTTTGGAAGGGCAGGTCTCTACCCGACTAGAAGCAGTCACAAGTTTGATTGTTGATCTGTCTACCTCTCACCGAGCATATGCCGATCGGGTCGACCTCCTGTCTTCCGAGCAAAATCCGCGACGACGCGCTCTAGACTTTACCGACATCATTCCACCTATCACTTCGCAGCCGGCAATGGTGACAACAACTCCAGGGAGTACTTTCCCACCACAAACAATTCCTCAGTCAGCACCACCATTGACTGGGGTTAACCGCATTCTGGTTCAAGATGAAATCGTCGGATCCTCCGGGATTCCAGTTTGGATCGCTCCCCCTGTGGGAGGAAGTGTTCGTCAAGAAAACCTGACTCCGGGTTATTCTTCCATACCCGAGTTTCACAAGATGCAGAGTGAGATCCGTGACATGCGATCTATAATGCATAGTGCAACCACTTCAGCACCAGACATCTCCCGAGTAATTGAAGAGTCAAAAGCGAACTCCTTTCTCTGACCAAGTAGCCCGGGTCCGCGTCAAAGTCACCGGAAAGATAAAATTCTCGAGCTACAAAGGAAAAGGAGACCCGACCAGTCATCTCAAAACCTTCTTGTTAACGACTAGCCGCGTGGACCTCGAGCCTGACGAAGCAGACGCCGGATACTGTAAGTTGTTCGCAGAAACATTTTGTGGACCAGCACTACTCTGGTTCGCATCCTTGGCAGCTGGCTCCATTAACAACTTCACAGAGCTGTCAACTTCTTTTATTAAGCAGTATTCTAGCTTAATAGAAACCGCGGTAACAGATGACCAACTTTTGACCCTTAACCAAACAGCCGGAGAGTCACTTCGATACTACATAACAAAGTTCAAGGAAATACAAGTCCTGATTCCCGGGCTCTCCGACTCGACTGCTTTGGCCGCACTGAAAAATGGTCTTTCGCACGAGTCCCATTTCCGCAAGGAGCTAACTGTAAACCAGTTCGCTACCATCCAGGATACGCTACATCGAGCTTCGAACTGGATAGTTGTAGAGGAAGAAAGGGCTGCTGCAGCTCAAAAACATAAAGTTGCAAACAAACCCCGATTCGAGGCACCTGCTAAAAAGACTCCGCCTTCAACCCCGAAGTCCTCAAAAAATTTCTCCAAAGAGTTCACCCTCCAAACCACCATTTTCACCATGCTCCAAGAGCGGAGTGCTCCCAAGTAATAAATGGGTCCGGGACGAGAACACGTATTGCAAAATCCACAAAACTAACGGACACTCAACTCGGGACTGCAAGAAGTTGATGAATCTTCTTGCTGAAAAGTTCGTGTCTGGCGAGATGCCAAATGTTTGGATTGACGAACTGGACCCGAAAACGGTGTCTGAACTCGACGAGGATGTCCCTCCACCAAAAAAGTTAAAACAAGCTGAGGGGGATACATGTCCTAAAAAACGAATAGACGTAATCATGGGAGGCTCACGCTTATTTCGCAACTCGATAACAGCAATCAAGGATATCAGCGCAAGCTCGCTAATCCAGCACCTAAACGGGCGAAGTTCGCTCCGAGCGATCTACCTGAGATCACATTCTCGGAGAAGAAAATGGAGGATCTAGATGCTCTTCACGACGATGCACTTGTTTGTCTCTTGATGTAGTGAACCACGAGGTGTGCCGAATCCTGGTAGACACTGGGAGTTTGGTAGATTTAATTTTTCTGGAAACCCTCACTAGGATGGGCATCAGAAGGGAGCACATCGCAGGACCTACATCTCCACTGGTCTTGTTCACCAGCGAAACATCGATGTCTTTAGGAACGATAATTTTACCTTTTTCTACTCAAGGTACAGTTAAGATGGTGGACTTCATGGTTTTTGACCGACCTGCGGCCTATAACGTGATAGTGGAGACGCCTTGGCTGTTCCAGATGAAGGCGGTCCCGTCAACGTACCATCAGTGCGTCAAGTTCCCAACTCCTCAAGGAGTTCGAGAAATTTTGGGAAGTCAGAGAGTAGCGAGGAGCTGTTACCTCGCAAGCCACAAACTCCTGATCCAATAGCAACCACAGCCAGAGGTCGCCAAGAACCCAGTTCGGAAGCAGCTGCAAGGTGACCTCACAAAAGCCCTAACCCAAAATTCCCGGATCAAGAAATCAAGATAGGGGCAGGTTTGAGAAGCGAGCTACGAGCTAGCTCCGAGCTAGTTTGATCTCTTTCCTCAAGGAAAACATTACTATTTTCGCCTGGTCAGTCGACGAAATGCAAGGGATACAACCCGAAATCATTTTGCACGAGCTTAATGTAGATCTGACATTTAGGCCTGTGAAGCAGAAGCGACGGAAGCGTGGCCCCAAGCGGGCTGAAAAAATTGTCAATAAAGAGGTAAAGCGACTACTGAAGGCTGGGCGGATACGCGAGGTGAAATATCCGGAATGGCTCGCCAATACCGTGGTTGTTAAAAAGAAAAATGGGAAATCACGAGTCTGCGTTGACTTCACTGACCTGAATAAGGCTTGCCCTAAGGATAGTTTTCCTCTTCCTCACATCGATAGGTTAGTCGAATCCACTTCTGGACACGAGTTTATGTCCTTCATGGATGCCTTTTCCGGATAAAATCATATCCTCCTAAACCCTGATGATCAAGAGAAGACTGCATTTATCACGGACCGCGGAACCTATTGTTACAAGATGATGCCATTCGGCCTGAAGAATGCCCGGGTAAATAACCAACGGTTGGTAAATCGGATGTTTGAGAAACAGCTCGGGAAGACCATGGAAGTTTATATCGATGACATGTTGGTAAAGTCTATGGAGTCAAGCTCGCACCTCGCTGATCTGAGAGACTGTTTCGAGATCCTAAACCAGTTCGGGATGAAGCTCAATCCCACGAAGTGTACATTCGCCGTTCCATCTGGGGATTTCCTGGGTTATATCGTAACAGAAAGACGAATCAAAGCAAACCCAAGGCAGATCAACGCTTTTTTGTCCATGAATTCCGCAAAGACTCTGCAAGAAGTACAACGCCTTAACGGACGGATAGCTGCACTCAACCGTTTTATTTCTCGCTCAATAGATAAATGCCTCCCATTCTACCAGTTATTAAAGAAGGAAGGGAGGCACTTCGCATGGGACGAGAAGTGCGAGGCAGCGTTCTCCCAGCTAAAAACCTACCTGTCTGAGCCACAAGTTCTAGCAAAGCCTGAGCTTGGGCGATACGTAGCCATCTCCGCAAGTGCAGTAAGCGAAGTTTTAGTTCGCGAAGAAAGGGGGGAGCATAAACCAATCTTTTACATCAGTAAGTCTTTCACAGGAGCCGAATCTAGGTACCCGATGATGGAAAAACTGCATTTAGCAGTAGTAATTTCAGCGAGGAAGTTACGTCCATACTTTCAGTCGCATTCGATTGTTGTCCTAACAATGCAGCCACTTTGAACGGTGCTTCACAGCCCGAGCCAGTCCGGTAGATTGGAAAAATGGTCAGTGGAGCTTAGTTAGTACGACATTGAGTTCTAAACTCGAACTTGCGCAAAAGCACATGTCCTCGCAGATTTCTTGATAGAAATCCCACTTGCTAGTTCGGCTGAAAGTAGTGTGGATGTCCCCTAGACTTTACACGTAGATGGTGCATCATCCAAAACAGGCTCTGGAATTGTCTCGTTTCTCCCACTGGCGAAGTGATTGAGCAATCGTTCCGTCTGGTCTTCAGTGCATCCAACAATGAAGCTGAGTACGAGTCTTTCTTAGCCGGACTCAGACTCGCTGTAAGAATTGGTGTTCGAAGACTACAAACCTTTTACGATTCACAATTAGTTACCAATTAATTTCTAGGAGAGTACGAGACCAAGGACGGGCGCATGTAAGCCTACCTAGCCGCAGCCAAAGAGTTAGCAGCAAAGTTTGACGAGTTCGAAATCACTAAGATCCTGCGAGGTGAAAACTCAGCTGCAGACGCCCTGGCATCACTAGCCTCGACTTCGGACCCAACCACGACAAGAGTTATCCCGGTAGAAGTTATCAAATACCCGAGCATACGATTAGAAAGCTCGAACGTCGTCACTAGGGCAATGAAAAAGAAGATAGCCGTCAAAGAAGCAGCTCGCGCAACTACTTCTGGCCCTTCACCCGAAGAAACTGATATGCTCAAATTTACCCTAGAGCTACTCTCTCAAATTAAGAGGTCAATTGTAGTACTTAGGGATCGAATCCACAGAGACTCTAGTTCACACAATAGATTTAATAATCTTTTAATTATGCTAAACAGAAGTATTTAAATTAAATTGCAAAATAAAACAGAAATAAAAGAGATGTAAATTCAGATGGAATAAACGCTAGGCCTAGGGAAATTCTCAGGAAATCATGGAAAATCAGATCAGTTAATTAAACAAACATGATTCAATAATTAAGCACCGTTCTTGAACTCTAAACACAATTATAAAATAAATCAGTTCTCACTGCAAATATTATCTAAATTTAAAACCAGAAAATCCAAATCTCTTTGCAAAATTCTAGGTAATAAATCAGCTTTAAAATCAGGTTAGATAAGTTCACAAAATCACTAATTCAAATCTCTTTGCAAAAAGTAATTTTGCTCACCAAATGTTTTTATCAGGAAAATCAATTATATTCTCATATCAATTAATAATCCTAAGATCTAAATCTAGATGACTAATCAAAGGTCTAGCATTAAGAACAACCTATGATGAAGAACAAGAAAGATAATGAATCCTAAATTAACAGATCTAACAATCCATGAAATTCCTAATGAGAAACCCTAAACCTAACTAGCAGATTTACTCAGACATAATCAATGAAACACAAAACATCTTCTGAATAAATTGCATTAAGAAAGAGATTAAAGAAGAAGTAGAGGAGTTCTGAATCTTCTCTGAAGGAGTCTTGATTCTTCTCTCCAAAAGCTCTCTAAAAATCTCACAGGGTTTTGCTCTCAAAAGTTGCAGGCAAAAATAAAGCTTAGGTCTAAACAATGACCCTAAAAATCCTATTTATACTCCTAAAAACGTCCAGGGACTAATGATGCAAATATAGAAGACTCTGGGGCAGATTTGTAAATCTTCAAAACTTGTGGGAAAACTTCCAATTCTGACTTTGGCCTAGCATCAATCGATGCACATACTGTGTCGATCGATGCACTCTTCTAAATTCGTCTCCCAACTGCCTCAATGCTTGATTAAGCTCCAAATCCTCCAATTTAGCTCCAATAAGCTCCCATCCATGTTAAATCCTATAAAGACTCAAAAGACTCTAAAAATACGAAAAATACTCTATAATTAAGACTTATATCATGGCTAAAAACACCTAAAAACCATGATATATCAACTCCCCCAGACTTAGCCTTTGCTTGCCCTCAAGCAAAACATAAACTTCATATGTGAAAGAGGTTTGAAAACGCAGGAACTCAGTTTCTTTTTAAAGTAATGCTATGATATCCAAACCTTAATCCACATGCTTAGCAGATAAATCCAAATCGAACCACCATGTACTTCTCCTTTGACTTTCATAGCATCCCAAATTCAAACCAAATTCCACTACTTCCTCCATTAAGCTTTCATCGGTGAGTCTCATCAATTTGATCAATATCAAGAACCTTCTAGACTCATTCCCGTACAATACCATAACAAGCAAGACATATCTTTTAAACACATGTGGTACTCTTTCTCTCCCCCAGACTTATTTCTATTTATTCTTTCCTTAAAGCTTTGCTTTGTTTTTTTTTTTTTTTTTTTTTTTCTCTCAAAGTTGTAGGCGAATAATGGGGTCATCGGTAATTTACCTACCCCTCGCTTCCAAGCTTTGTGTGATCATTTGACTTAAGAGTAGAATAATGAGGTCACAGGTAATTTACCTACCTCTCTAAACTGATCAAAATCATCTCATCCTTTATTCTTTTTTTTTTTCAAACAAAGCTCTCAGGAAAAATATTTTAAATTTTAACAAGGGAGAGGAATACCATTTTTGTTTCTTTTCTAAAATCTTACTTGTCAGGTATGAACAAGGAGTCAAGCTCTATGAAAATCAATCTCCTTGATGAGGTAAAAAGAAAAGTACAGAAATTACCTCAAGCTTTTATGGATTCTGTTGAGAATTTGGATGTTTCTGGTTCACTGGTCAGCCATTGGATTTTTCATTAGTCGGATTTGTGGATTAAATCTGCAGCATTAATCAACCAAGGCAGTACACTAAAAAGAAAAATCATAGTTTCCAACAAAAATTTTGACTCAATAAAACTTTTTTTTTTTTTTTTTTTCAAAAACAAAAACATAGTTAGTAACTGCCTCCCCCAGACTTAAACAACACTGTCCCCAGTGTTATCAAGTAAGAGATTGGCGAATAAAATAAAAATAAATGAAAATCAAAAGAAAAATGAAAAAGAAAAACCTACCAGTGGGTTGCCTCCCACTAAGCGCTTGTTTTCAGTCATTAGCTTGACTGTGTCGGATCTCAGGCATCCGGTGGATCGGAACATGGCAGTGAATGCTTCTGAGAGGATGTCCTCTTCATCCAAGGTGGTGTGTATGCAGCAGATGAATGAGGTCTACAAGGGACATGAGGAACAGGACCAGGGTGGGACTGAGGTATGGGTGGCTTTCTTTTTAAGTCCTGCAAAATCATCAACAGAAGAAACAAGCGCTCTACGATAATTTCGTGGCTTGGTTAACTGGACAACAGTTTTTGTACCTTTCAAATTCTTATTGATGGTAGGAGAAGGTTTGGGAGAAGGAGATGCATACCTTGGCCTTACCTGTGGGTTCTGGACTGTGGAATGGTGAGATTTGAGCTTTACAACTGGTCTAGGACTTGCAGTTAAGGATCCAACACGAGAATCTTCGGTTTTGGACAAGTCCGAGCCGATTCTGGAAGGTGTGTCGATTGATGCAACAGCTGCATCGATCGATGCAGTGCCTGCAACTCGTGTTTCTTGAACTTTTCTGCAGCTTTCCTCAGCAATCCGTGTTTCCAGCACAAAAACGTCATCTACCAGCGACTTGTCATGCATCAGAACCTCATCATGATCTCTAGTACTAATTAGATGATCTCCACTCCAATCTTCAAGCTTAACAGCTTGCTTGCTCACTTTCTCAACAGTCTCCAACTCTTCGACATACCCAGCAGAAATGTCATCATGAAGCTCTATGATCAGATTGTCATCAGAAACAACCTCCACAGAAAATGTCTGACCATCAATAGTGGGAACCCTTCTCAGCTTGTCCATCTCAAAGTTCATGACCAAATCTTCTACATTTAGAGCTATGTGTCCCTTCTTCACATCTATGATTGCACCAGCTGTAGCCAAGAAAGAGCGTCCTAAGATGAAAGGATCATTAGGCTGTTTGTCATATTTCAGCACCACAAAGTCAGTGGGAATCATGCAATCTCCAATCCTAATCGGAATATCCTCTAAGACACCTTCAGGAATCCTTCTGGATTGATCAGCTAAGATAAGAGAGATCTTAGTTGGCTTAAAATCTGTCATCCCAAGTTTCACAGCAACAGAATGTGGCATCAAGTTAATACTAGAGCCAAGATCACATAGAGAGCAAGGAAACCTTCCTGTGGAGATAGAGCAATCTAACACAAAACTTCCAGGATCTGGTAACTTCTCTGCAATCCTACTCTGAATCACAGCACTCACTTCCTTAGAGACAACCACCTCCTGCTTCTTATCCTTCTTCCTCTGTGGAGGCTGCTTCAACAGAATTGAGCTGACATCCTTTGTAAGCAGTGCTCCTTCCTCAGGACTCAAACCATTGGTGACCATTCTCTTCACATATCTCTTAATACTAGGAGAAAACTTGACAGCATCAATCAAAGGCATCTCTATCATCACCTTATCCATCATAGCTTTGCATCTAGCTTCTTCAATCTCCTGCTTAGACCTCCTTGGCTTAGGAAAAGGAACCTTAGGCTTGTAGGCTTGTTGTGAATCAGATGGTTGGACTGGAACAGAAACCGTAGCTGTCTGTGGAGGTTGTCGATCGATGCTGACATTGCGTCGATCGACGCTTGGTGATGATTGCATCGATCGATGCTCTTGTGTAGTGTCGATCGATGCTGGATCGACTGACGGATCTTCGTCTCCCTCCTTCACCAAAATCGCATTGCAAGCATGCCTTGGATCCATCTCTGTTCTTCTAGAAAGAAGTTCCTCTTGTCTTTTAACAGACCCAGCAGTCTGAATCACTTGATTCTCTAGCTTCTTGACATGAGTGTTTAGAGCTTCAAATTTCCCAGTCAGCTCAGTATAAACAGAATCAATCTTTCCATTGAAGTCTACTGTTAACTTCTGTTGACCTTCCAAAATCTGTCCAATCATTGATTCCATCTTGCTCTCTGAACTTGGTGGAGGGAGGGGTTGGTAAGAAGAAGAACCATAGTTCCTTGTGAAGTTGCTGTTTGGATTTCCTGTGAAGGAATTCTTCTGACCAAATCTCTGATTTTGATAGCCAGCTCCATACACATAGTTGACATCTGCTTCTGTATTCTCTGGTTGTGGCTCAAAAATCTCAACATCTTCAGCAAAATGGACAGACTTCTTTCCCACAAGAAGATTGTGCACTGTATCCAACTTAGCATTCACTGCAGCAAACTGATTTGAACCATTGCCTTCATGTGCTCTTTTCCGCTCTAAGTCTGCATTCTTGGTGTTGTTGCTTGATGCTAACCTTTCTATCAACTGTTCTGCCTCATCTGGGTACCTTGTCTTGAAGTTCCCATCACTAGCAGCATCCAAAGCCATCTGATACCTCCAGTCAATTCCGCTAAAGAAGATACTGATCAATTGCACCTCTGAAAACCCATGATGCGGACAGTCCCTCTGGTATGCCTTAAATCTTACCCAAGCAGCTTTGTAAGATTCAGTAGGACCTTGTCTAAAGGTGGAAAGCTTGATCCTCAGCTCATCAGACATAGCATCATCATAAAAGTGATTCAAGAATGCCACCTTGATGTCATGCCAGGTTGTTAGAGATCCTGGCTTCAGCTGCCTTAGCCAATGAGAAGCTTCCCCAGCTAGAGAGTAGGGGAAAAGCTTGCAGTAGAGGTAGTCTTCTGTGACTCTATTAGCCTTGATGCTTGTGACTATATCCTCAAAGTGCTCTATATGGTCTAGAGGCTTCTCATTTGGAAGGTTCTGGAATGGCCTTTGTCCAACAAGAGCGAAGTAGGCAGGCTTCAACTCAAAGTCATTCCTTGGGAATGGAGGAGGGACAATTGCGGAACAGTTTTCATAGAATAAATCTGGTCTGTTGAAGTCCGCAAGAGTCTTGACAAGCTCTCCATTGTTGTCCCGTCTTGGCTGAAGGTTCTGCTGGTTGTTACCATCCAAATTGGCTCCGTTCGCACCAGCCCCGACATTGCGTCGATCGATGCCTTCGTTGCGTCGACCGACGCCATCTGCATTCTCACCGACGACAGCAGGTTCTTCCTGAATAACTTGCCCTTCAGCATCAAGTTTTTGGCCAAGTTCGTTGCGCACATGACCCTCTTGATCTCTCAAAACTCCAGCCGCATCTGGTCTCAATATGATTGGGTTGACCATCTTTGTTGATTTGGCTGCTTTGGTGTTCTCACGCTCTAGTTGTCCTAACTCTTGGTTGGTAAGCTTAACAACTGGACCAGTAGGATTTTTCCTGGTGCTAGGCTTTGGCATGTGCCTGAAACACACAAGAGAAAAGAAACAAAAGCGTGTGAGTAAAACAGAAAAAGAAAAATTTAGACAAAATCAAAGATTTTAATCTAATGGTGAATCAAAAGAGTTCCCGGCAACGGCGCCAAAATTTGATATGCTCAAATTTACCCTAGAGCTACTCTCTCAAATTAAGAGGTCAATTGTAGTACTTAGGGATCGAATCCACAGAGACTCTAGTTCACACAATAGATTTAATAATCTTTTAATTATGCTAAACAGAAATATTTAAATTAAATTGCAAAATAAAACAGAAATAAAAGAGATGTAAATTCAGGTGGAATAAACGCTAGGCCTAGGGAAATTCTCAGGAAATCATGGAAAATCAGATCAGTTAATTAAACAAACATGATTCAATAATTAAGCACCGTTCTTGAACTCTAAACACAATTATAAAATAAATCAGTTCTCACTGCAAATATTATCTAAATTTAAAACCAGAAACTCCAAATCTCTTTGCAAAATTCTAGGTAATAAATCAGCTTTAAAATCAGGTAGATAAGTTCACAAAATCACTAATTCAAATCTCTTTGCAAAAAGTAATTTTGCTCACCAAAGGTTTTTATCAGGAAAATCAATTATATTCTCATATCAATTAATAATCCTAAGATCTAAATCCAGATGACTAATCAAAGGTCTAGCATTAAGAACAACCTATGATGAAGAACAAGAAAGATAATGAATCCTAAATTAACAGATCTAACAATCCATGAAATTCCTAATGAGAAACCCTAAACCTAACTAGCAGATTTACTCAGACATAATCAATGAAACACAAAACATCTTCTGAATAAATTGCATTAAGAAAGAGATTAAAGAAGAAGTAGAGGAGTTCTGAATCTTCTCTGAAGGAGTCTTGATTCTTCTCTCCAAAAGCTCTCTAAAAATCTCACAGGGTTTTGCTCTCAAAAGTTGCAGGGAAAAATAAAGCTTAGGTCTAAACAATGACCCTAAAAATCCTATTTATACTCCTAAAAACGTCCAGGGACTAATGATGCAAATATGGAAGACTCTGGGGCAGATTTGTAAATCTTCAAAACTTGTGGGAAAACTTCCAATTCTGACTTTGGCCTAGCATCGATCGATGCACATACTGTGTCGATCGATGCACTCTTCTAAATTCGTCTCCCAACTGCCTCAATGCTTGATTAAGCTCCAAATCCTCCAATTTAGCTCCAATAAGCTCCCATCCATGTTAAATCCTATAAAGACTCAAAAGACTCTAAAAATACGAAAAATACTCTATAATTAAGACTTATATCATGGCTAAAAACACCTAAAAACCATGATATATCAGAAACTCCTCTAACTGCGGCAGTCATCCCTATCTCTGATGAGCAGGAAACCAGTTCGAAGTCCATACTCCAGTGATACCTAGGCCTCCGAACCCGGATCAAATCATCCTACGTGACAAAATTCTAGGCAACACGAACACTAACAATTGGAGGGCAGGAGACTGGCGGAGTCCGATCTGGGCTTACTTGGAACAAGGTGAACTCCCAGCTGACAAATTGTGGCTAGGAAACTTAAATTTGTCAGTGCACGATATTGCATCCATAGTGGAGCACTCCTGCGTCGGAGTATAGCAGGTCCCTATTTAACATGTGTGGCCGGCGAGGAGCCCGAAAATCTGATGCAAGCTGTTCATAATGGTTCCAATGGAAATCACTCCGGGGGACGGACTTTGACCTTCTAACTTAAACGAGAGGGGTATTTTTGGCCCACCATGGTCGCTGACTGCGAGGAGTACGCCCGAACTTGTGAGAAATGTCAGAAGCACGCTCTGTCAATTCACCAACCTACCGAGCTCCTGTCCTCCGTGTCTGCACCTTACCCGTTTTTATGAGATGGTCTATGGATATTATTGGCCCGCTACACCAAGGACTTGGGGGGGGGGGTTCAGTATGTACTGGCCCTTGCTGATTACTTCTCTAAGTGGGTTGAGGCAACGGATTATGCTAAAGTGACAAGTGAGGAAGTAGAACAGTTCGTACTAAAGAGCATAATCTATAGGTACGATGTTCCACACGAAATCGTCACTGACAATGGCCTGCAGTTCATTTCTTCGCATTTCGAAGGATTATGTGCCAAATGGAAATTACGGCTTAACAAGTCAACTCCTTGTTACCCGCAAGGGAACGGGAAAGCCGAGGCAATGAACAAGGTTATATTGGCTAATTTGAAAAAAAGGCTGGATTCTCGCAATGGGCGCTGGCCAGACGAACTCCAAGGAGTACTCTGGGCAATTCGAACCACACCTCGGCGAACTACAAACGAAACACCTTTTTTCTTAGTTTATGGAGTTGACGCTGTAGTCCCAGCCGACCTTGAAGTACCCATAGTTCGCATGACCCAAAGCTTACTATTACGAGTCGCACCTGATAAAAACAAGGCAAGTTTCAACAAAGCTGTTTTCGATGAACAATGTACGACCTAGTCATTCAATCCCTAGGTCGGCGTTGGACGGTTCGTCCAGTCCGCCGATTGTCGTCTGCCAATGACGGCATGACTCCTTCAAATCCTTCAGCACGTTCATTGGGGGCGTCCATACCACTCGCCACCATCTCCTCGAGATACGCGCAGATTCCCTCAGCACGGTTACTTTAGCAAAAGTAGTGCCTCGTGCTCTCTAATTGCGCGATGTAACGATGCAGCACGTCCATATGTGCTCTACAGGCATTAATATCCGCATGAGCCTCACACGGCCTTCGACCGATAACCTCCAGATCGCCTGGTTCAACGTCGGGTATTGCCACCTCTACGAACAATGCCTCGCGACGAGAGCGCTCTTCCAACAATTCGTCCCATCGCCACCTCGGGACAAAGAGTCCATCGTCGATAAATTTCTCGAGGCACTCTACAAGCCCGTCAACACGGTAGAAGGAGAAGTAACGATGGAACGAACAATGAGTGGTAATGATATAGGCCTTTAACCGTTGAATGCGTGCGTGATAGTAGCCAAGTTCACCTCGTCCGGTCCCATGGTAAGTCGTGCGCACACTCTTCGCGACAACGCCGACCTTGTAATCACCAGAATTAGAGCAACTTTCCTTCCCTGCAAAAATAGTAAAACACACCAAGAAAAAAATGTGAAGTGAACAAGAAAGGCTACTTATAGAACGAAAGGCGTGAGTTCCAAAAGGCGCAAATTCCAAAAAGAAAGGCATTGACCAATAAGCGACGTTTCGGGAATTACATGCATTAAATGAGATATCCCAAATAAATGCCCAAAAAAAAAAAAAGGGAAGGCAAGCAGAGTTTTTAGGGGAGCTGACCCCAAAATACGGCACAAAAAGATACGAGGGAGCCGACCCCCAACACGGCAACTAAGACAAACACAGTAAATCACGAGACCAAGCCGGTAACCGGAGAATCATGCCCAGGGGTCGGAGGACGAGGTAGCCCATCAGCAGGACGGTCGGTGAGTTGCTCCTCGGCTCCATCAGCAGGACGGTCGTCAACCTTCTCCTGTTTGTTCTGTTCCCCGCCCCCATCGCCTTCAATCTCCCCACTTTCGGACCCGTCTCCCCCCCCCTCATCATCATGGCCCTCAGTGTCCCCGCTAATAGGAGAATCGACCCAAGTCGGAATCGGAGGAAGAGGATCGACAAAGACCTTGGACACGTTGAAGTCAGCATCGGTAATATCCGGAAGATCAAAATCTTCAACCTTGCCCTTTAGCTGATTCATCACGGCGACAACCCTGTCCTTAACCCCCTCCTCAAGTAAAGAGATCTGGCCCTCGGCGACGAGCGTCTCAAGCATCTGGATATTCCCAACGGCTTGGTTGTACACGAGGAATTTCTCCCTCGATGCCTCAACCGCATCGGCGTACCCCTTGTGTTTGGCTAACAGCTTTTGCACACGAACGACCATTTCATGAAAAGCGTTAATTCTCTCAAAATACCCAAAGTCCTCACGTCGATCTCTGAGCCTCTTCGTTTCCGAGTTGAGAGTAAGCTTCATCGCGTTACAAGCAGCATTCGACGCCTCAAGCTTCGTCATATGGTCATCCCGCTCCGTGATCAACCTGCCTCGATGGTATTCAAGCTTCGACACCTCGTTTCTGAGCCTCTAGCTGGATCGAACTGCTTCCCCTAGTTGGGCCTCGAGGCGTTCAATCCTCTCAGAAAAAGTTGACGATCCTGACCGGTCGTCCTCCAGATCACGGATGCGATGCTCGTAACGCGAGGTTAAACGATTGGTCCGGGCAATAAGCTATTTCAAAAAAAAGGGGGGGGGTGAGAACCAAAAAAAGATAAAAGAAAAAGAGAGGAGGGTTACAAACCAAATCGGTTGAACGAACGAACCTCAAAAGAGGCATTAGCCACGTTAGCAATCGCATTCGCTTCCCTCGTCTTCTCAACGGGAAGTATGCGACCAGGTCCGAAGTGAATCTTCCGAAAAAGCTCGGAGCAAGCCGAGGAGTCGTTCGGGAAAGGACGAGCCTCGGAAGTGTGAGAAAAACTCCAGCCGAAATCAAACTTCTGTTTCTTCGTCGGGTCGAATCGCTCTTGGTCAGCGCCCTCCTTCCTCTTTTGAGGACCTCTTGTAACCACAGTATCACGGCCAGAAGTCTCGTCCACCTTCCTCCTCGGAAGTGTTTCGGCAGATTCAGTGTGGCGATTTGAGGGAAGAGGCTTGAAAAGCTGTTTCGATGGAGTATCAGACGAGTGATGTGATCGAGAAGAAACCTTCTTGGTCGAACCAGCGCCAGAGGAAGAGACAGCACGACGAGCATCTTGTTGGGGAGTCGAACGAGGAATGGACGACAGTTCTAACGCTCGGCAGTAACGAGCAGATGCATTGGGAACACTCAAATTAAACTTGCCCATCGTTCCGGCTAAAATAAGGGACGACGAAAACAATGTCAAATCAAAAACATAAAAAGATGAGATAAATCACACAAGGACTACCTTTCTTTCTCCGGGACCTGGCGCTTTTCTCGGATGACCTTTCTTTGATTCGGTCGATCTCCGCTTGGAAAGGAGAAGGATATGGAAGCAAACACCTCGGAATAACGACTAAAAAAAAAGAGAAGGGGTAAGTGAAACCAAAAGTCAGAAAAATTCAGAAGTAATCAAGCAAGAATGGTCGGCTACCGGGTGAAGGGTTCCACCCAGAAAACCAAGGAATGGACGGATCCTCAAGAACCCCCGGGACAACTTCAAGAAAGAAGTACGAGCCTTTCTAGTTATACGTTTTCCCTTTGGCACCTTCGACGAGAGTCATCTTCTTCGACGAAGCCAGATAATAAAGTCCAGGAGTTTTTGTCCGATTCGACGGGTTTAGACATGTCAGCTCCTCCAAATGATCACAAGTAAGCTTGACTTCCGCAGCTTCGGCGATAATCGAAAGACCGATAGCGTTTCGAAAAGTTGCCGGGGCAAATTGAGAAATGGCCGCCTTACGACGAGCGAAATATGTCATCAGAAAGGAAGGAAGAGGGAAAGTAAGCCCGCACTCGGTAAAATATTTTTCTGAAAGACATATGAACCCTGGAGGGGCGTCCCAGGGATGTTGAGCTGGAGTCGGGATCAAAATATTAGGTTAAACGGTCAACTTTCCAATACGAACCGCTTCAACAGCATCGACGAGATCCAGCGTCGATCGGCGCATGTGAGAGAAAATATTCACCGTCGGCACAGGGATATCGCTCATTTCGGGAGAAGACGGGTAATCGGTTAATGGCTCGTCGATTAGAGAGGGGATCCTGCAGGGGAGTCCCGACGAGCTGGAAACGGCCGTCTCAGAAAAAAGACGACGCTGGGTTTCTTCGTACCGAGCTATGTCAGAACCCGCCGATGAAGAGTCAGAAGGGCTTCGAGAACGAGCCCTATGACAGCAGGCCTAGTGGAATCGTCGGACCCAGAAGAAGTGGCTTGCCAAAGATGACTCTCGGCGGAAGGATCGGGAGACATGGATCTAGGTGAATTCATAACGAAAAGTGCGAAACACTAACAAGCAAAATAACAACGAGATAATAAGGAAAGGAGAGTACCTGAACGATGAGAGCACCAAAAACTCGATAAGATGATAAATGAGAGAAGAGGAGGGGTGGTATTTATAAGAGAAAGAAGGAAGGATCTAGAAGCGTAATCATTACAGCACGCGTTCGATGACGATATAACTTCCGGACTTCACGCGCGTCAAGCGCCGTGCACGATGATTCGACCCCAAGCATCGAAAAATGTTTTCTCACGCGCGACTTTTCGTTTTCTCAATCTTTGTCCGAAGATTCACCACCTCAGTAATCAAAGAAGCGACCCTTCATCTTCCAACGAACCGTCCTTCGCCTAAAGATTACGAACTAAAGGCGAGGGGGGGGGACTACTGTTAGGGGTAGATCCCCACCCTAACAAGAGGCCTGGCCCAGGAAAAAGCCCAAGATAGATCTCCTAAGGAAGGAGTGGTATTATGGTCTTTTACATGGACGAACCGACACGATCCCCTATAAGTACAGGCGTACGGCCTTCGGGGGAGGGGATCACGGAAAAAGGCAGAAGGCTACATATAGCAAGGAGAGAATCTCACTCGTCCATAAGCTCAAATCGACGAGCCCCTAGCTCGTCTATTAAAATCATCCTTGTTTGTAGCTCGTCTAATTGCATTGTAGCCTGTTTTTGTGTCTCGGCACCATTTAATAGAAGAGAACTTTGACCTCCTTCTACCGAACTAAAACATATTAATTGTGATTGATTCGTACATCAACACTATTGTTGGGCGTTTGCCAGGAGTTCAAAGAAGATAGTTATGTAATGGTTAGTAATTAACGAACCTGACTAATTCTCATGTTACACATCTTTATAGCTTTCTATTTGAAAGATTTAAGTTTATCCTGCTGATTGTAGACGTAGTTAAATTGGAAGCTGATGATAAAGTAGCAAAATCAAATCCTTAAAGTAACTTTGTGTAAGAGCAATCATGTGGACTTCATGTAATGCAGTTTCGTAGATAGCATGATGAAGGATGATGCTTTTATAATTTTTCAGGTGGATATCTATGGTTATACTGCATATTCAGTCCGCCAGTTTGGACTTCAGGATTTAGCACAAGCACTTCAACAAGAATTTATTGCTGATGACATTCACGTCACTCTTATTTTTCCTCCTGAGTCCTGACAATGATGATACACCAGGATTTAAAGAATGTGAGAAAACGATATCAGAAGCCTTTTTTAGATTCATTATGGATGCATATAGTAGATATTCTAAGTATAGCACGTGAAGGGAGCTAGGATTAGGTACTGCTACTAAATACTTAGGCAATTAAATGCTTATAAGAGTTGGAAACAGATTACTACATAAAACTATACCATCAAAGTTGATATCATTAATTTAAATATCATCAGCCAAAATTGATTAAATAAAATAAAACTACTAATAATAATAATGGTCCTACAATGTAATACAAGAAAAAACAAAATTGATTTTAATATACAATTTCATTAGAATATTTAAAAAACAACCAACAACTAATAACAAAAACCTAAAACCAAAAATATTACCAATGAACATTGTCAAAAAGTATATTAATGATTTGTAATTGCAAACACCATACAAAAATTATAAAAAAAATTAGAATAAAAATAAAACAAAAAACACTCCTGCGGGATAGCGCGGATACTATCCTAGTCTGACTAAAATCAGGAAGGGTATTCTCAAGGAAAAATGTACTACTGCATATGATGAACTCACATATATAACAGAAAAGCCAAAACAAAAAGGCAGGAAACGAAGTGAGAGAGTTAGATATGATGCTGAAGAATGTGATCTCTGTTAGTTCGTAGTAATCGACTTTTCATCTACACCAATTATTCAAGATCACTGTTTATTCCACAGGTTTAGTTCGTAGTAATCGACTCTTCATCTACACCAATTATTCAAGATCTCAAAATAACATATAATAGGTTTTGGTTTTGGTTTAGGTTTAAACCCGGTTCAGTTTCCAGTCCTCAATTAATCACATAACTTAGTAGCACCGTTTGGCGTTTGGTTCTCTAGTCTTGCATAATTCTTTAAGAGCAAATCTAAGTTCTTCCAGGACGAACCAGTCCCTTCCAGCAAAGCTGCTTTTGCCATTTTTGAGTATTCTTTCACATTCTTTCTTGCGTTTTTTCCCATTTCTCCTTCTATTAGTTCTTTTACCTGTGAAATTGATAAGAATCAAAATCAAATTCCAACATATAAAACTGTTAAAATTAAAATGAAAATGTGGTTGGTTATTATTAATTTTTTAGTCTTTTAACAATTTTTTAGATTGATTAATGGAATAAAATAAAAATAAAGTAAAATCATTCTTGTTTGTATCTCAATACCTTTCTACTTAGTTCCTCTCTTGTCACGAATCCTTGCACACTACGGTCCTGAGTTTCAACTCTTACTCCAACCTTTATCTCCTCTACAACCATCTTTGCATTGAGTGGTTGCTCTGCCATCATCGGCCAAGCCAGCAAGGGGACCCCAACGCATATGCTCTCTTGCGCCGAGTTCCAGCCACAATGGCTCAAGAATCCTTTCACACTATTATGTGACAATATCTCCCATTGGTCCACCCAATCTCTCACTATCATCCCACTCTCTCTTACCCTATCGTTAAATCCTTTTCCAATAATCTCTTCCACGTCTTGTCTTGTGACCCACAGAAAGTTGACCTGAAATGAATCAAAATACGACATGTGAATTTATACAACACCATACCTTGCAATAATGCCAAACTTGTATAGTTTCGCATTCAAGACCATGGATTTAGTCATTTAGGTCGACCAAAAACGTAACGGTAGAATTAAAACACCTCACCAGTATATTTTTTGTAGTCACACTATAAATTAAAGTCATGAAAGAAATTAGGCTGACGAGTGGCGACAAACAAAAAAAGCCTAGATTATTACTCAGAGTCAGAGCCAGTCATGATGATAGTGGACACTGTAGTGTAATGGAAATGGCTCCCCATAGAATTTTGTTTTTATCAGAAGAAATAATCTATATAGGATTTTTTTTTTTCTTTTTCTTTTCTGACACAGAAAACTAAATTTTCGACTAAAAAAACATACAGAGAACAAAGTTTTGGACCAAAAACTTTTTAACGTTTTTTTTTACGTTTTGATATTCCTCTTCTTTTCTCCGTTATTACTTTTGAACCCTAAAGTTGAAAGAAAGAAATAAACATTGACTAAACATAGAACACACTTTTTTAGAGTTAATATCCCTAATTATCGTGGCCGACGGTAATCATGTCTAACTAAAGTATAACACCTGAATTAATTGTATGAAAACTTCCTTGAACGGTTAAATCAAAAGCTTCTATATAGATGAACGGTTCAAGGCATTATATTAATGTACCTTGGAATCTTCCAAGCCTAAAGCAAGTTCCTTGAGCTGCTTGTTCGATATCTCTGCCTGCGTTCCAAACGCCACGTACAACACCGGACGTCCTTCCTCTCGCTTCCGATCCAACCATTGGATCCAAGCCGGTTTTGCACTCCCCGGTTTAGGAGGATCTTTCAAACACAATGGCCCAACACACCATGAGTTTGGTCTATCAGAGTTGTTGTTATTGTAATCGACAAATGCTGCCTCCAGCTCGTAGAAACTATTGACTAAAGACCCATGGCTTGTGGCGGTCGAGGTCACTTGGTCCATGAATAGTTCGTAAGCTGGACCTGATTGTTTCGGATCGGTGACGACGTGGTCGAAATCACACTTCTTAACCTGGATCCATGGGAAGTCCGGTACAGTGACTTGTTCGGTATCAGATTTAATTTCCGGTTCCGTAAAGAGTTTGTGATGTAAAGTAGAGTTGAAGACGGCAGAGGCGTAAGAGTTCATGCCGTAGAAAAACAATCTAGGAATCTTGAACTTAGCCGCAGATTCTGATGTCCACCAGAGGAATCCATCGGAGACTATGAACGAAACTTGTGGAAGATTCTTGAGTGTTTCTTCGAATAAAGGTTGGAGAAGCTTCGTGGCGCGCGTGAACGGCACGAAGAGTGACATGGAAGGGAGCTTGTCGGTGCTCTCGACGCCGGGAGGGATTCCCGTGATGTTTTCCGGGAAAGGGAGAGAGATTACTTTGATCAGCTCCGATGTGTCGGAGAGGAAGTCTGAGACGAATGGTTGGTTCTTGGGAGTGGTAAAGACGGTGACGGTGACGGAGGTGGTTTGTTCTTTGCCGCAGTGACTGAGGAGGAGACGACCGAACTGGAGGAGAGGGATGGTGTGCCCTTTTGACATGTAAGGGAAGAGAACCACGTGATGATGTGTTGAAAGTGCCATGTTTGTGTCGTACTACTATATATGTGTTGGCTTGCAAGCCTCTATATATAGAAAATAATATTGGTATCATCTTAAGTATTACTACTAGATCGATTTTGTGCATAAAATAACTATATGTCCATGTCACAAGACTCATTTGCTCACCATTTTCGCATGCAAGAATCCGAGCTCGCCATTATCAAAGTTTTGCAACCAATTCTGACCATTTAAACACTTTCTAAATGTGATATTCGTCAAAATGATATTACCAGTGTGTAATAAAATAGTGGTGAAAAGAATCGGTAATTCTGTAATGGAAGTTGGACTTTTACCCTTTTAATTTACATCGAGATTACAAGGAGTGTTGAATGTTGATTCCTTTGTTTTTTTTTTCGAATCCTTAATTTGTATATATATATTATCAACTAAAACAAAGCTTAGAATATTGGCCATGCATGCGTACGATATTTATAATACAATTATTATGAAGAAGAAAAAAAAAGATGCGGATCACAAAGAGCGAAGACAACACGAGTTACACGACGGTGAGAGCAATCATTCGCGAAACTATAGTGGAAGGCAGAAGTGCCATAGAGAGTGACGATGTAAAAAACGGCGGCAGTGGCACTCGATTGCAAGCTGGAGGATGTTCTTGCTTCCTCAAGAACCGTACGGAAGATCGATTCGTCGCTTGAGCTCATGTCGATGGGTTCAAAGATTATAGCTTCTAATTTAGTTTGGGTTATGGGCTGAGTCCTATGGATGCTATACTATAACTAAGATTATAGGTCTTCTTATTCAATGTTTTTTTTGTCTATTTAAGTTTTTTTTTTTTTTTTTTACGTTTGTGAAACTTTTTATAAAGAGAAATTATCTTTTAAGTCTGTTCTCATTTTTATTGTTTTGATCAAAACTTGATGAACGACCTATCAAATGTATATTGTGTCTTTTTTTAGTTTTTGATTTGAAAATGTTTGATTTTCGCCATATGTAGCAATCTACTTGTGTATCATTCGAGTGGCGAAACTTTTCGACATTTTACACTATTAGTCAGGATCGGTCCACCCATAAACGTAATGTTTGGTTGCGTAAAGAACAAAAAAAAACAAAAAAAAAAAACAAAAACACAAACAAAAATTCTGTTAATAAAATAATAATTACATAAAAATGCATCAAATTCATTAATACTCCCTATGTTTCACAAAAAGTGTCATTTTGACCAATTACACACAAATTAAGAAAATTTTGAATTATACATATATGATCTTAATTATTTAATGAGTAATTTATCATTGAAATTTACTAGAAAAAGCTTTAGGTTAAGGGTAATTTAGAAATTTTGATGTTAAAAATTACATTGGAAATACAAAGTAACAGTCTTTGTGAAACAAAGAAAAACTCTCAGAATGACACTATTTGTGAAACAGAGAGAATAACAAATAATAATAAAATAAAAATGATTTAATTATCATAAAGAAGTTCGAACTTAAAAGGCAATAGAAGCAACTTTTCATGTGCCTCAGTGCCTTAACCAGTACAAAACAAACGTTTTCACCAAAAGTGATGTCCCAAAAAAATTTCTATGCATGAACCACTACACTTCAAATGTCACGACAGTTTATAATGTACATTTCGATGCTTAAAAACCTAGCTTCACCAGGTTTAAGTCGGGGTTAGACTTAGACCTTGCTAGTAGCTTAACACAATTGCGAAAAATAATAATAATAATAATGTGTACAAATATTTTTGCCACCAGATCATTTTATGCCACCAGATCTTTACCTAGATGACACAAATGAACCGTAAAATATTTCAATCAACATTTGATTTATACACAAACACAATTATTGGGCTTTATAGTTCAACTCTAGGCCTAGTTACTATTCTTCATCACAACTGATAACCATCCCAAGAAAACTCTAGAATTCTCTCTAGTAAAAATATTATGATTATAGCTCAGCTTCTGTTACATTCTAGAGTAGACAACAAGAAGATGTCAATAATTCCGATCAACGATCGTCGTCGGAGATTATCCTTTGGCGACAGAATTTGGGAACTCACCTTTCTTGATTTCCCATTACCTTCTCTCTTTCTTTCTCAGCACTTTCCTTCATCACTTTCTCGATCTTCATCTACCATCGAGACGCAGCTCAACTGGGCGGAGACTCCAACAGCCCACGCTTCAAAGCGTATCTTCCGGGAGTGAGTCAAGACGAAGCGATTGTGTTCGTGGACGACGAAGGATATCTTCAGATATGTACTGGTGACAACAAGTTTATGAGCAGATTCAAGCTTCCTGACAACGCCTTGCGGATCAGTTCACGGCCTGGATGGAAGATGGGTTTCTTGTTGTGTTCGTCGTGAAACCACAGCTGCCGGAGATTGAGGAGAATCGTAACGTGAGAGTCGTGGAGATCACCGGCGATGATGATATTAATTAAGTTTTAAGGTTATGAACTCTATGTACTTAATGATTAATTAATTATTGCTATCTCCTAGTAGATTTCAAATTAGACATCTACTCAATGATTCTAGACTTAGTAGCCATCACTTCTTAAAAACATTAGAATCTAAATATCCGATCAACGCTAACAAAAACCAGAAGATGCTACTGAGATTTCCCAACAGGAAAATGATTTGGATTCATATATATTGATATCCTTGAGCTATATTAGGAAAGCCAACATAATTTGTTTGAATGCAAATGTTGGTAGAATATTCTAAGCCCTTCAAATTAGTGAATGGATCATTGGTAAATGTCGATTTGTTTCTTTTCTCAAGTGCTAATATGTAGAAAATGTGGACTACGTACGTACTACTACTTGAGTGGATTTATCGATTGGAATGTATTCTTTTCCACACAAAAAAAAAAGAATAATATTAAATAGAAGAAAAACAAAACACTAAATTTAGGAGACTTTGCATTTTTTTTTTTCTTGAATAATTGCTAGGCATGAAAAAATCGCACCTTCATAGGTGTGAAAGATCTCATTTAGAAGAAAAGAAAAATTTCCCACGAAATATTATGATCGACCCCCTTTTGTTTTTTGTTATTCATGCGGTGAAAAACAAAAAAAGAGATCGAATTAGTGTATTCTAGAATTTCGAAGGCCTAGAATTTTAGAAGGTGAAAATTAGAAAGAATGCCTAGAATGTTATTGGCCTTGAAATGGTTTTAGAACGACAATGTCATCTCTAATTTTACCAATCCAAATGAATAACAATTTTGGTTATGGCAAGAGAATAAATACAACAAACCAATAACCAAAAATGAAGAAAACGAGACAATCTTGTTCCAATACACACCCCCTAAATGAATGTTGAAATATTCTTTGCACAAACGACGAACATGCCAAAAGAAATTAACAATCAAACAATCCAAATTTCTCTAGAATCATAGTTATACATGGATTTTATGTCAATGCCTTAACAGGTGGGTGGCCGTTGACTTGGCTTTATATATTTCAGTTTAAAAAATAGTATTTGATTAATCGAATAAAAGTTAAATGGATCTACTCAGGTTAGCTTTTGGAAGCAATGAGTACTTCTTATAAACTTTCTCCATTATCACTATAAGCCTAGACCTTTATGCACTTGCACTTTTAATTTCACTAAATGGAGTTACTAAAGCTTAAGGCAGGTTTTTTAGTTTGTTCTCTGTTAATATGCCAATACCTTAACTGAGTCAATATTTATGTCACACATCTCCAACCCATATTCCATTTTATTTTCTTTTCATTTATACTGCATATCTCTCTGAGAATATATCTCTAACTCATATTCCATTTTATTTTCTTTTTTCATTTATTCTCCAGATTGTGGTTCTCAACTCTACAATATCAAAGTATCATCCATCAGTTCAACATTTTGTTGCATCCACCGCACACAAATACTTCTGTCTTGCCGACAAAAAGAAGTTAAAGAAGAACCATGAGTTGTCCTCGAAGCCAAACCCTCGGAATATCCTTGATGATCTAGTCAAAGCTATGAGAAAGCATTTCGTTGTATGCTGCACTCAACAAATATTCAACAAAGTATATGGTTATGCTCAGTTGAATCATGTGTTTGCCTCCCGCCTCGTTGATGTCGAAAAATCTACTTTGTTGATTTCTTAATGCTATCTATTTTAATTTACTTTTCTTCTTCTTTTAATTTCTTAATGCTATCTATTTTATTCATGATTTGTGTTATTATAATGATGTCTGAGTAGATCTGCTTGTTAGGTTTAGAGTTTCTCATTAGGGATTTCATGGATTGTTAGATTTATTAATTGTTTGGATTCATTATCTTTCTTGTTATTCACCTTAGGTTGTTCTTAATGCTAGATCTTTGATTAGTCATCTGGATTTAGATCTTAGGATTATTGATTGATATGAGAATATAATTGATTTTCCTGGCAAAAACTTTTGGTGAGCAAAATTACTTTTTGCAAAGAGATTTGAATTAGTGATTTTGTGAACTTATCTAAACTTGATTTTATTGTTGGTTTTTAACTTGAATTTTGCAAAGAGATTTGGATTTTCGGGTTTTAAAACTTAGATAATATTTGTAGTGAAAACTGATTTATTTTATAATTGTGTTTAGAGTTCAAGAACGGTGCTTAATTGTTGAATCTTGCTTACTTAATTAATTGTTCTGATTTTCCATGATTTCCTGAGAATTTCTCTAGGCCTAGCGTTTATTCCTATTGAATTTACAACTTTTTTATTATCTGTTTTGCATTGCTATTTAAATTACAATTTTGGTTTAGCATAATTAAAAGATTATTAAATCTATTGTGTGAATCTAGAGTTCTTGTGGATTCGATCCCTAAGTACTACAATTGATCTCTTAATTTGAGAGAGTAGCTCAGAGTTAAATTTGAGCATATCAACAGCTACAGTTTCTTCGTTGATTGGAGTTTCTGTCATTGGTTTGGATATCTTGCCTATCTTCAACAATGAGAAGAGAGAAAGGGCTGAAGAGTTGAAGTTGATGAGGAAACGATTTCAGCAACTATTCAAATCTTTGCCAAACAAAACTCTAAGATGAAAAGGTTGGAAGATGATCATCCTAATTAGAGAAAGAGTGTGGATGATTTGAGAAATAAGGTGAGTGGTCTAGAAGAAGACAAACATAAGTCTTGGTTCGGATGGTGGAAATAGATGCAGCTAGGTGATCTGTTTGTCCCAATTTGTGACTCTTAATTCTTTTAGACCACCTTCATAATGAGAGGTTGGGTGTCTTAATCATAAATTAAGATTTAAGACTTTTCAGTTTTTTTTTCTTTTGTGTCTTCATTAAGACATTAGCATCCCTTCTTCTAGACATTCTTATTAAATAATAATATAATTACTTTTTAAAAAAGTTTGAGACACTCATATTGAGTATCACCGATAATGATGCTCTTATGAATGTAATTAAAGCAGGGTTATTGAATACTAGAACATTTGTATTTTGGGACAGGTTCTCGGTTAATGCAACAAAATCTATAATCAGCGGGACATTTTTAAGAATATCCTAAATTTTTAAAGGAATTTGAAAATTACACTCATTATTATAGTTATTTGAAAACTACATATTTTGAAATGAAAATGGACAGATATATCCTTTTAATTAAAAATTGTTTTAATAATTAAATAAAAATAATAAAAACAAGAAAACCCAAATTTTAAATTTAAAATAATTAAAATTTTAAAATAAATAACTTAAAATTGTTAAATTCTGAATAATTTATTATTAAAATAAATTATAACAAAAATATATTTATTGTATTTTAAATAATGATTACATAAATCAATTTTCGATCTTAGAATTTTGAATAAAGAAAAAGACTTTAAATATTTTTGTTAATATTTTTAGATATAAATTATTTAAAAATAAATAATACAAGATTATACAATTTCTAATATATATATATATATGTATATATACCAATTTTTAGACTTATTTTAATCAATGTTGATTTATTTATAATATCGACTTTTCGAACTATCGTTTTATATTTATTTATTTTAATTGCATAATAATTATGAAACAATACCAATATAATAAGGTAAATATATTTGTGTAATTAATTTTTCTTATAAACAATAATGATTTTACTTTAAATACGTTTTACTGTTTGCAATATATATCAAAACCCCAAAAAAAATATTATTAATAAGACGTGTGTAGTTTGATAAGAACCATTTTATTTTCATTATAATATGCAATCATTTCTAAAATAAATAGTAAAAGGGGGAAAAATCTGGAATAATATCAATCCTATACATTTTTAACATAGATTTGTCATTAAATCAATAAAAGATGAACAATAGTGTATTGTATTTGGTTTGATTTTTCTGAACTTAACTAAAATTAATGAAAATAAATAATTATAAGATTTAGGTTAAAAAATGACACATGTCAAAAAGATAATTGTCTATGTGTCAACTTCTGAGAGCATGCGAAAAGGAGAAAAACCATGAAATTGCTTTGATCAGATCTAGGTTGCTGACATGGTAAAAGTTTCATACACCATAGGTAAAATATCAAATCTAATATGTTCATTTTGATTGGTTATTTATTTTTTAGAAATTTAAATGCATTTTCATTTTTATTAGTGATTAAATTGCATAACTAGTATTTGACATTTTACTTTTAATGACTATTACTAATTTGTTTTTTTAACATGTATTGGTAATTGGTAATAGGCTAATAGCATTGAATGTGATTATTAACCCTTATTAAGGTTATATTCAAAATGTATTTCCCTAACAATATATAGCTCATAATTACCTTCCTCTAAGACACCAAAAGGTTGAATGTTTGTACAAACGACGAACATGCCGAAGATTCCTTACCATAGTCTTGTGACTTGTGAGGATCTTATATATTAAAAGGAAAGTCTCTTGTTTTTTTAATGAGAAATTACAAAATTAGATGAAGCACTCAGGAAAAATCTTCCACCGACTTTATGGATATGCCCATGTGAATGATGCTTTTGGTTCTAAACCGGTCAATGTTCTACGAATATTGGATATGTGGTGGGGTGGATATATGTTTATGATGTTATAATTTTATTTTACCAAACATTTTTTTGTTTTCCTTTACAAAATCTTACAGCCAATGAGGATAGTTCACAAGATCTTATAAAAATGGAAAATGTAATAAAATTTAGAATAATTTCTGATCTTTTAAATGTATAATTCTAGTTTTGACATTATCTAACATATAATTCAATTTTTGTAATTTTCTGGTCCCTAGAAAGAAATATTTTGTTTAGCAATTAGCGCATATCATTGAGTATGCATTAGATTACATGAACTTACCGGAATGTTTTCAGCGATTGAACAATATTGCATTTATATCACAGTTAAAATTGAGTATAACCAAATCTAACTAAATAACACATTAAAAATGAACAATTGTTTAGAAATGACTGTATTATATAAAATATCTAACTAAATAATACATTAAAAGTAATTTAAATTAAGATTAATAATATCATACTATTATCAATCTTAGTTGAAAAGCATTTGTTTTTAGAATAAGTATGTTTGTTAAAATGAAATTGATGTTAATCCAATTTTTGCTAAACGAATTTGATAAATGATACATAGTAATGGAGGTCTATGGGACAAAAAAAAAAAAAAAAAAAAAAAATCATCATTCGCTTTGGGTTGCACAACCAAAAAAGTATTCTGAAGGTTAAGAAGAAGATAAAAAAAAAAATACAAGGCTTGATGTAAACACTACTTTTTGGAATAAATTTTACATTTTATTCAAAAAAAAAAATACAAGACTGTATTAAAAATTATGTCCAAAATCTAACAAAAGAATATGTTCAAATTCAACAATTAGTTAATATTGATTGTATTTATATTAAAAAATTCTATCTAAACAATACATTTAAAATGAAATTAATCGATATTATAATAGTTATTTTCTTTTAAATATATTTTTTGTTAAAATGAAGAGTGATTTCAATCCAATTTTTGCTAAGAAATTTTTTTCTATAACGTACTCAAAACTAAACTAAACAAAACAAAAATATCATACCAAAATGTTACTTCATATAGGTGGTGTCTAAGCCAAAAGCATATGCATTGATTGCGTCCATCAAGATTTTCCTTTGTTATCTGATTTATTTCGATCCTTTGGTTCTAGCTTTCACTTCTTGGCGTCTGAACGAGGTCTAAGCCTCAGAGAGAAGTGACCATTCAGTTTTAGATCCTTGATGAGAACAGAAGGCTATGGTAAGGATAGATCAAACAACTAACGAGAAAGGTAACAAACCATCTTGATGTACTTGAGTTGCTTAAGAGGATCTCATTTCTCTCAATTTCTTAAAGAAATGAAACACAAGTTGCATTGTGTAAACTTAGATGATTTTTTTGGGAGTATGTAGAAATCTGTTCAAGAATCCAAATCACATGTTCATGAAGAAAGATGATGCAAGACTGTCACTGCTTTTACTAAGTAGTAGACTCTTATGGCTGGCTGCTACCTTTTCAACTTAGGAAGGTTTTTTCTTTTAGGAAAAGAGGACATTTGTAAACAGAGTTTCTGACCTAAGGGACAGCACAGTCAACGTGATGGATCCCAAAAGCCGCAGCAGAAGAGAAGCATTCCCAGTCTCTTGAGTCATTCTTTTTACACCAGTGGTTGAGTTATAGATATGAGACAAGGAAGAATGTATTGGTAAGAAGCCCGGTGAAAAGGCAATAGATAGAAAGGCACATTCAAAACGAGAGCATGAGCCGGTTCCACGCCACTTTCCGCAGATATATTCATTAGTATCTTCCTCCCTGCACCGAAGCCAATTGAGTGCAGAACATTGTTTCTTACTATTCTTGGACTTCTTGAGATCCTGCAAATAGAGAAGAATGGCAGCTATCTGAAATCCAGCCAACTCTTTGGCTATGATGACTTAATTTTCAAACAGGATGGGCAAAGCCAGTCATCTATCTCTGCAGCTTCTTTCATTTTCAAACACATTGTTTTATGCTTATTCCAGTCATCTACCAGGTTGATCTCCTGATTCTTATTCTAAGCCCACACATCGCCAATGTCATTTAGAAAAACAAGTTAGGATCTAAAATTTCTCAGCGAAGTCGAAGAAAGGGAAATACAGCCTAGAAAACAACCATAGAGGTAGAAGGATTGTTTCGAAGAACGGTAAAGTGTTTGTGAACGGAATACATAAATGACATAACCAGGAAAAGAATTTGTAACTGAACCAAATTTTATAATTGAAAGTGCGACTCTTGTATCTGTATGTAACAAGATAAGTAGGGAACTTACTATTAGCTTCTCTAAAATTTTCACAGTTCATAACTTACCATGAAGTCCTTTTCATCACTTTTGGACGTCAAAAAAATGAAATTATTTACAAAAGAGTTTACATATTCATTACTGAGTCTGCAACTAGTTTCAAAAGAAATCATCAAATCTGACTACAATCAGGAGGGGTATTCTCAAGGAAAAATATACTACTGCATATGATGAAATCACAGATATAACAGAAAAGCCTAAACGAAAAGCTTACGGGACATCTGCGATATGGTTTTGATTCCATTCTAGTAAAGCTGCTTTCCCTTTCCTATCTATAGCTATCATCAACTCTAGCTTCCTCCGTTTCTGCTCCAACAACCTCACTGATTCTATTTTCTCCAGCTGCTCTCGTTAAGCTTCCAAGGTATCGAATTGTGTTTGCATATTAAAAGGCGGGAAACGAAGAGGGAGAGTTAGATATGATGCTGCAGAATGTGATCTGTTATCATCAGACACCATTTGCAACAACAATTTCTTCAAGTAGCATGGATGCATGCTTTTCTGAGTTCAGAAATCTCTTTCCCTCAAGCCCCACAACAAGTGCATGATGGGTACTCTCATTTGGAAGCATTCCCCTTTGAACCATCAAACCAATCAACTCACATGCTTTCTCAACATCCCCTACACTGCAATATCCATGGATGAGCGTATTATACAAAACCACATCTGGCTTTAACCCCGCATCAAGCAACTTATTAAACAAAACAATAGCTTTTTCCATTCTCTGCGCTCTGCAATAGCCATGAAGTAATGCACTGCATGTTACAACATCAGGTTGCGCTCTAAGATCAGCCATGTAGAACCACAAAAGAAACGCTTCCTGAAAATCCCCCCTCTTTGAGAACCCATCAATCACATCAGTGAATGCAAATGCACTAGGAACGAAGCCCCGTCGGATAAGCTCACTGATAATTTCATTTGCTTCATCTACATATCCTCTAATTACCATGCTATGTATCACAATATTGTAGGTTGCAACATCTGGAGAAATACCAGCAGATCTCATTCCATCAATAAGCTCAAAAACTTTATTCAGCTGATGTGTCTTCCCATAACCATACAACAGATTGTTATACGTTACAACATCCGGTTTCAAACCCTCAAGTTTCACATTCCGAAACACAGACTCTGCATCAACTATGCTTCCAAATTTGCTGCAAGCACCAATAAGTAGTGTATATGTTTTCAAGGATGGCCGGTTCCCACTTTTCAACAGCGCCCCGAAATATTGAAAAGCTTTATCTGTTCTGCCTAGATTACAATACCCATCAATCATATTTGTATAACAAACACAATCAGGAAGAAGCCCCAACTCGAAAATCTCCTGAAATATGGTAGATGCTCTTAGCATGTCTCCCTTGGTACATATATTTGACAGAAAGCTACTGTACACAAAAATGTTTGGTCTAAGACGAAAATAGTGAATGAGCTTAATGGCTTCCTCTGGTTTTCCTACCTTACAGAACCCATCAATAACAGAACTGACGGATACAGAATCCTGAGAGATACCAAAGAGTTTGAGTTTAAACAATACTGCAGTTGCTTCTTTTAGAAACCCTGCCTTACATAATTTATTAACGAAAACTGTAAATGCCACAACATCAGGTCTGATGCCATAGTGTTTCATCCCCATAAGTAATTCCCAACCTTTATCAAAATAGCCATCAGAGCAATATCTGCTTATGAATAGGCTAAGCGCAGCAACATTTAGATGCCTCCCTCGACTAAGCATGTGCTCAACAAATTCCCGAGCTAACTCCAAGCCATGAACTCTTAGAATTCCCTCAAGCAACGAAATACAAACCCCTCGTGAAGGAAAGATACCAAGCTGATCCATTTTGTAAGTTAGTTTCAGGGCCATGTCAATTTGTCTCTCTCCAATGCAACAATCAATCAGTATGCAAAACACAGTCTCCAAAACCCGACGATCAATACGAGTTTCGAATAGATCATTCATAAGTAAACACAAGGACCTCTCTTCTCCACTACATTTCTTCACCAGACACAGAAGCATATCCACAGCTCTGTAATTCATATTTCCAGAAACCAAAATATGAACCATTCGGCTGATAGACCTGCTCGAGTGCTCAACGCCAATCCACAACTCTGACCACCTAAAGAAGTATAAAGCAATAGAGGCATCCAAAGTCTCCTCAAACAGATCATCCAAAATTCTAACGAAACTATACTGATCAAGCTCAGAACTAAACCCAGTCTCATGTTTCTGTATCCAACTGTGTTTCATAAGCACATTTCTAATAGTTTCAACACAATCGTCACTAGGGACATCAATGTTCCTCAGAATCGTATCAAAACCTCCACCAAAATAAAAATGCTTACTTGAACTAATTCTTGCATCGGAGATACATGAATCACTCTGAAACCTTGGGGGGTCACAATCAGCGAACGAAGTAAGAGAAAAGCTCCTAGACCAGAAATATCGAAAGGGCTTAGCTCTCGTAAACCAATGAGACTTCAGGTTAAGTATTGAGCTTGAAGCCCACATAAACAGGGATCGGTCACAAGTAAAATCTGAACAAGAAACAAAAGCAAAAGTGTTAATTTAGTGGGGAAAACAATACTAAAGAGGTATGCAAAGTTCGAATAGAAAGAAACTAACTGCGAAAACTTACAACAGGAATTTTCTTAATTTTGATCGTCCGGACAATTGATAACGGCGACGAGGAGGAGGAATAGGCGTAGGCGAGTCAGAGAGGAAGAGAGGTTGGGGGAGAGACGAAACGAAGAGAGTGAGTATGATATAAATTTCCGGTTTTTTCTCTTCCAGAAATCAAACCGGTTTTCTAATCAAATAACCAAAACCGGTTTTCTAATCTAAAGCCCATTTCACAACAGAAGTGTGTGATGTGGCTATTTGTGATTCCGGTTTTCTTTCTTCCAGGAATCGAACCGGTAGAAACCAAATTGCAATAAGGCCTTGGTTGTGAGAGTAGTTTTTGGATTCAGTTTTTTGATTATCAATTTTGTTACCATTCATAATTTTCGAAAAACAAAATTTCTTAAGAAACAATAGACAATCTAGGCCTTGAAGGTTTACAAGTTTTTAAGTGGTTTTTGAATTATAGTTTTTGGTTTTGAGATTCAAGATTTAGGTTTATGGATTTTAAATCTTGTGTTAATAATTTTTTTTTTAAAAAATTACAAAAAAAATTCAAGTCATGATTAAAAATGAAAAACTAGTAAAACAAAGATTTTGTTTTTTTCTTTAAAAAATTCAGAAAAACCAACAAAATCTGAATTCCTTAATTTTAAGGAAAACCAATTTTTGCATAATGTTGATTAGCTTTAAAGTAGATTTTTATAAAAACTAAAACCAAAAACAACTTAAAAAATCAACAGTCATTCAAAGTTCTAATTTTTGAATGTCCCATATGCCAATGATAATGGACATAGATTGTACGAGAAACAAATTGTCGATATAATGATTTTTGTTTAATGTGGATTGATCAATCAGGTTGAACATAAAAATTAATGAAATTGAAATCAGATTTGACAATTGATGAGTGAAATCATTTTTACTATGTTAACAACATCAATAAAAAAAAAATAGATCAAATCAAACTGATTTCATTAAGATTATATTAAACAAAAATTATTGTACGGTATCATGCGATTTATATACTAAATCACTATAATTAACAAAATAGTATATTAGCAAAATTAGTATTAAAATAACATATTTACAAAAAAAAAATGTCTCAAGGTATACTACAAATCATAATCTAGTTTATCATATTTTGAAACAACAATATAAATACCTAATTCAATAATAACACATGAATTTAAAAAGATGTGTAAAAATGTCAATTTAAATAACACTAGGTTAACTTTTGACGTATTACACAATATTTGATTTCTTAACATTTTTCATTAATTATTTGTCAGCAAGTGAAAAAACATAAGCAAAAATCATGTAAACAAAAACAAAAATCATGTAATCTTTGTGTGAGCTAATACAATTTGGAAACTAATCGATTCGTAAATCATATAATAATATTAATCCGTATGGTTTACGGAACTTTTGAACCGTATATGTACATATTTACCGTGGCGTCACACAAATGGGCTTTTATAAAAGGGCCTCAAATCTTTCCTAAAAACACGAGAAATACCCCGACATATATATCTCGGCGACGGCAAACTCTTTCTCTCTCTATCTCTCCTTCGACAATGGACTCTCTGGTCGCGAGTTACGCTTCGTCGGACGAAGACGACGAACCTCAACCCCGTAGAGGAGCTTTCACCTCGAATTCTTCAGTACCTTCTTCTTCTTCGTCTTTATTCTCAGTTATTCCTCAACCTAAAGAAGTCAGATCTTCCGAAGATGGTGATTTCGGTTCATCTTCATCCAGAATAAAATCATCTCCGTTCCTCTCATCTCTCCCACCTCCTAAATCCTCAATTTCACGGCAACAAGGTCCGGCTCCGTCGTCAATGACGAAACGCGTCGTTCAGATCAGGCTTCCGGTAAACCCTAGACCGAGCCATCTCGATGATGAAGACGATGATGAAGAAGAAGAAGAAGAGAAAGCGAGGAAGAAGCGTAAGCAGATGGAATCTGCATCCTTATCTCACGATTCATCAGTCAGATCGTTCTTATCCGCCATGCCTGCACCTAAAAGCTCGCAAACACTCGGCGCTCTTCCTTCATTGGGATCAGGATCAGGTCGAAGATCCAATCTCGAAACGGAAACACCTGCAATTGCAATCGCTCAAACGGCGGAATCAGATAGCATTGATCAAAACCAGAGTTATGATTCGGTAAGCCATAGTAATAGCGAAACGGAACAAATCGCTGGAGTAGATAACTATTATGCTGGTGGTGGTTATGAAACGAATCCTAGTGCTAGTGTGGGATATGATGGTAGTAGCTATGGAGGTAGTACTTGGAACGGTGGTGGGTATGAGGCGACAACGGGATTGCCCGAAGCGGTTGTAGCTATGGATAGTGGTGCTAGGAGAGGAAGGAGAGGGAGGAATCAGATGCCAGAGATGGTTGAGGTTAAGCAAGATGAGCTCATGAAGAATAGGCCAAGAGTTGATCAGGTTAAATCTACTGGAATCGCTTTTGGACCCGCTTATCAGGTTTGTTTACCTTTCTTACTCTTGCTTTGCATTTGTTTCGGCTGCAAGAACTTGGTAGTTGTCTCTAGGGTCTGTAGTTTCCTCTGGTTATGTAAATCTGAAGCCTTTTCTCTTAGGAGCATATTGAGTGATAGATAAGCCTGAAATTGCATAGGGAAAAGTAAAAGAGTAGGATTTGTGAAATTTATCTCCTGTTTGTGGCTGGCATTATTAAGTTCTTTTTTGTCTCTACGGTCTCTTATTACTCTTGTTGTGTAATTTTAAACCCTTCTCTTGTAGAGAGAGAGCATATTAGGTAATCAAACTTTTATGAAATGCTCAATTTAACCGCCAGGGAGAAAATAGAATATGATTTGCAGATTGACTCTTGTTTGGGGCTGACATTGTCAAGTCTTGCTGCAAAATATCTGTGTGTTTATTAGTAGTTGAGCTACTAGCAAATTTATTGTATGTCTCTCACAGAGAAGACTTGAATTCTTGGAATATCCTTCTAAATGTTGTCTTTGTTCACATTTGTCTTGCAGCCAGCAACATCTTCATCTAAAGGGAAAGTGTCAAAGCTTCACAAGAGGAAGCATCAAATCACTGCATTATTCATGGACATGAAGCACAAAGAGACTGAGTTGACTGAGAGACGTTCTAGAGGATTGCTCACAAAAGCCGAGACACAAGCGAAATACGGATGGTGATTTTCAGCTATTTGTTGCTCCCATTTTGTGATATTGGCTACATACTTTCTGTAACTCACATTGTGTAATATTTTTTTTCTTTTACTATCTTCCAAGATGCATGGTTTGAATGTAATACTCATTTTTCTTAATCACAGCAGAATGCTTTGTAACTCACAAGCTTATTTTGTTGCACTCAAGATAATTCCCAGATTAAACAAGAACCTGAACCAAAATACGAACGTTCTATTCACTACCCCTGTTTTGGGAGCTAACAAACAAGATCTGAACCTAATTAATCTTTTATAAAGAAACTTGACATCCTTAAGTTTTGCAAGTGATAACAAAACTCAGCGGTGCTTCACAAAAAATATTCTCATTGTACCTTTCTAGTTTCTAGGGTGTCTAATCCAAAAGCATATGCATTTGATTGCATCCATCAAGATTTTCCTTTGTTACGTGATTTATTTCGACTCTTCGGTCTTATCTTTCGCTTTTTGGCATCTGAACGAGGTCTAAGCTGCAGAGGGAAGTGACCAATTCAGTATTAGATCCTTGATGAGAACAAAGACTATGGTAAGGATTAGATCAAACAAGCAATGAGAAAGATAACAATTAACAAACCATCTTGATGTACTTGAGTTGTTTAAGGATCTCACTCGTCTCCAGTTCCTGAAGAAATGAACACAAGATGCAGTGTAAACTTTAATGATTTTTTGGAGTATGTAGAAATCTGTTCAAGATTCCAAATAACAAGTCCATCGAGAAAGATGAAGCAAGACTGTTGAGAATTTCTCACTGCTTTTACCAAGTACTAGGCTCTTATGGCTGCTAGCTTTTCAACCTCAGAAGGATTTTTCTTTGAGAAAAATAAAATAGTTGTAAAGAGAGTTTCTGACCTGAGGGACGGCACAGTCAGCACGTGATGGATCCCAAAAGACGCAGCAGAAGCATTCCCAGTCTTTAGTTTGTACCTCTGAACGAGGGGCCCTGTGTATATCCAGTCAAACTAAGCATATTGAGTAATTCATTTTACACCAGTGGTTGAATTATAGAAAAGAGACAAGGAAGAAGGTATTGGTGAGAATCCCGATGAAAAGGAAATAGACAGCAAGGTCCATTCAAGACGAGAGCATAAGCCAAAAACTGGAACATACAAAATTGTTTTACCTACCTACGCCACTTTCCGCATATATTACCATTACTATTTTCCTCCCTGCATTGAAGCCAATTTACTGCAGAACACTGTTTCTTACTATTCTTGGCCTTCTTGAGATCCTGCAAAGAAAGAAGAATGGCAGCTATCTGAAATCCAGCCAACTTAAATGTATGCTTATTTGCTATACTAAGAGCTTACATGCATGTATTCTGACTGATCAATCTCCAAGGGTTCACCAACAAAAGAAGTATCACTGCATTGAGATCAAAACGTATTTGAATGTCAATCAAATAAAAGCCACTCATTCTGGTGAAAGGAACAACACTCATTTACCAGTAGACAGACATCTTTGATACTACAATAGAACTCAAAACTTCAAAGGACGGTTGATTATCGAAGTGCATACCTCATTGTTGGACCTGACCAATCTGGAACATCTGCTTGAAACTCTTTTCCTATTCGAATTCCTATTACATATGGTACTGTAACTCTCCATTTCCGTTCCCGTGAAATTCTTCCCTTAATCTTGGTCTTTGTTGACTTATTTTTCAAACAGGATGGACAAAGCCAGTCATCTATCTTTGCAACTTCTTTCCTTCGAACACCACAGCAACTTGTATGATATGCTTCTTCACATTCATCACAAATTAGCATTTTTTCAACAGTTCCTGGCTCATCACAATGTTTACACTGCCTGAAAGGGCTGCTGCTACTGTCTGTATCTGTGCTGCTACTGTCTGTTTCTGTCTCAGACACCCCAGCATCAGAGGAATAGCAATCATCTTCCCCAGTTTTACTGGAACTTGAATCAAGTTCAGACCTAGATTTCCATGACGAACAGTTGACATTTGTTCCATCAGAAGAACATCTCACTTTGGTAACTTGGGTACCGTCTACAAGTTCTAGAGAACTGGCAATAGGAAGTTGATTACCATTATTCTTAATTTCGCTTGGGTCAGGTCTAGCAAAAGGTCCTCTGAATTTGAACTTTTTCCGGGTATAAACTAGAAAGCCATTAACCCGGACACCAATAGATTTCTCTCTTCGCTTTCTCCGGCTGTACACAAGCAACACATCAGATGTATCTCCATTTCTCTTTGTTTTCCTAATATGACTTTCAGTCAAAATACCATTAGATTTCACTAACTGCGTGCTCTGGCTGTAAACAGGTTGATGACCACTTTGCTTGATTTCTCCAGGGTTAAGTCCAGTAAACGCACTATCAGCTTTAGCAATCTGCCCCCTTTGGCTACATGCAGAAGAGTCAGCTTGGTCACAGCTTATCTTGGTTCCTCCAGTGACATGTGAGCTAAAACTACAACTATTAAATTTCACTCTACCTTTTTTTCTGCTATACACAAGACAATTATCTGATCGATTGCCTCTTCTCCTCGTTTCTCCACAGCTATGCTCAGAGACAAAAGCATCATCACGCCCATCAGCCCTTATCGTAGTTTCTCCAGTAAAAGTACAACTGGATTTCCCTCTCCTTTTTTTCCGGCTATAGACAAGACAGTTGTTGAAGCGATCTTTCCTTTTTGTGCTTTCTTCAGGGTTATGTAAAGAGACATCAGAGTCATCAAGAGAATCATCCTGTTTCATGTTCTTCCCTAGGTTAGGTTCCGCAGTTCCCCCAGGTTTTAAGCTCCTCTTCCTTCGACGATACACAAGAGAAGTCAGGGCCTTTTCCGATACCTTGTGCCTAACAGATGTCTCTGGACGACTTACTTGATGTTTTGGATGTTTTGATTCATCAAGATTCATTGCATCAGTAACTGGAACAGCTTTACGAAAGCTTACTTGAGACTGTTCGGGAACTTTGTGGATCATCTGATAAGTTTCAGCAAGCGACGCCCAATCATATGCAGCAAATGGGTCTTGATACTCGGATACGTTCAGTAGACTAGTTTCAACAGAAGAGCTGAACGAACTTTCCACCAACATGTTTTCCTGATTAACCCAAAAAGTAGCTGAAAGCACATTACTTTTTCTAACTACCAATGAATCTGTTGGTCAACTTCTTCATGTAGTCCCTCTGGAATGGTAGAGTTCATATGCCTCTGATCTCCTAAACGTCGTAAACAAAACATGGAACAGAGTCAATATGAGAAGAAAACCAAATCCAATGATTACCATAACGAAGAAACGGCAAGTTCAGATTCCAGTGACTTATCAGGCACCCAAAAGGGATGCTCTCCTAATTCTCATTTTACTAGTTTTGGGGTACTGCATTCTAACCCTACACATATTTTTCTCATCATCTCCAATCTCACTAAGTTGGTCCTTCTATGACAAATTCAATTCAGAAAAAAAATAATAATCCTCAATAAGTTCGTAGTACAGGATTTTCTTAGATGCTATTAAAATCCAAATCCAGCGCCCAAGGTTAGAAAACCACAAAGATTCAGATCTAACGTGACTCAAATCTGGAAACCCGTGTACCCTTCAAACTAGATTCAAGCTAGACACATCTATAATCCAGGTTGCATAAAACCATTTTGAAGCAAGTAAATTTCTCTTCCTAAGCTAAAATCCAATTCTCAATCTCAACAATCTCTGGAACAAATTTCAATCTCAACAATCTCTGAAACATATCCTGAGAAATTCACAACAAAAACAGACTCAAATCTGGAAACCCGTGTACCCTTCAACCTAGATTCAAGCTAGACATATATTTACAGCATCTTAAATCCAGGTTGCATAAAAACCATTGTGAAGAAGCAAGTAAATTTCTCTTCCTATGCTATAATCCAATTCCCAATCCCAACAATCTCTGGAACAAAATTTCAATCTTTCGGTCATACGTATCCTGAGAGTTTCACAACAAAACAGACTCTCGTTCTTATGAAAACCCTAGAACACAATCAAACCATCGGAGACTAAACACCAAAAATCCAATTCCACTAAATCCACAAACGTTTCACATACTTCACAAATCATAGCCAAATCCAGAACACAACAACAAACAATACAATGAGCAACAGAGATACACACAAGTATCGTACAATAAGAAGAACACAATGAACAAATTCGCAATTTACCAGATGACTACGAAGAGAGCAACACCCTCACCCTCGTTGGGCTTTACTTGTGGCGTTTCTTCTGAGTTTTAGCCTCACTCCCAACACTAACCCAAGTTTCGCTCTTTCTCTTCTCTCTCTATCGCCCTCTCTCTCTTTCTCTTTCTCTTTCTCTCTCTGACTCGCTGCTAAAACAACTTTTTTTTGGTTTACCTGTGGAAATATTCTGTTGAAATATATATAAACTTCAAAAATCTAATTTATAATTAAAATGGTCAGATTTTTTTTCTTGTGTAAAAAGGGTCTGTTATATTTTTAGTTTCTTGCATTCTTATCCCTGACTCTGATTTTAAAAACCCAAATTTAAAAGCTATAGCAATGAAGAAACACAAACATTTATACATTTACATATACATAGGTGTTGAACAGTACAACAAAGTTACATGTGTCCTTTGGACTTGTTACTTCAAATATGATCAATACATATGAGTCCCACAAGAAGCTCAAATTGTTCTGCTATATGGGAATGAACATACACTAGCGAGGTTTGCTTGGACTAAAACAAGAAGACTTGCCTAAGAGTTTCCTGGACTTTTATATGCTGTAAGTCTCGATGGCATGATCTTTCAGGTCCAAGCAAAGCTTCTCCGTTCCTACTTCGAAGCCAGCAGTTCTCCTCCTCTTGTTTCAACGGAAATAGTGACACTTACCTGCTGTGTTCTTTACCTTTGATTCCGAGGTAACATCATATTGATAGTTTCCGGGCCCTTTTACTCTCATTTGCAGAATCTTGAAGTTGATTGTCCTAGCCAGAGAATGCCCAAGTAGAGTGAGGTTGTTGAGAGAAACCTTGTTTAGATATCTGAGAACCCACCTTACCTTCCTACTCCTCAATGTCAGATGTTGAAGCACCATTTACTGACCTGACAATGGAATTTAAGGAAATGATTACCGACAACAGAGCTTATGAAGAACTGATACTGACAAATCAATGTTTATTAACTACTTGAATGAGGATGTTATAGCCTAACTCGTTCTAACTTTGGATGCTGGATACCTATAAGGCTATAACAATTTGAAACAAGTACTTTTCTCAAGGATACCTTCTTTAGTTCAAAATCCAACTTTTATGAAACAATGTCCCTCATGGTTCTGCAAACATCTGATGTACTGCTACATAATGCCAGCCGTTAGAAGATTTTAGACCCAGTAATCAGATATTTTATTATAAACTAAATAAGAGATTAGATAATAGGAAGCATATGTTAGACCTTAGCAACACCACCACTGGGGAGTCTGAAAATCGAACTTATATCTTCATCTTCTACAGAGAGTCTTTCCTCTCCTCTTCTGGTGTTTCTCCATCTGGGCCTCTCTAACTACTTTTGCACATATTTGTATCTGATACTTACACCTCAGTCTTTGTCTTCAAAAATCTGCTCATGTAGAGACAGTCCTTTCCAAATACCTCCTAATACAATCATATGATATAAAATTTAGACCAATAGTGTTGCAAAAAGTTTGAATTGGAATCCTTATCTAACGAGAAGGTGGTCTTGTGAGTATGAAAGGGTAAAACAACTATCATTACCATTGGGAACTACTACTAACTTTGTTAATAAAGAAACAACACTGTCATGATGTTTTATGCTTAAACTACTACCCTATGGAGAATCTAGAAAGTAGTTTCTTCTACTCTGTCCTTCAAGTAGATCAATAAATTCTTCCTCAACTTTGTTCTTGAAGCAAATCACAATATTCTCTCCCCTAAACAAACAAAGGGATTAAAATCAAAGGTACTCACATATTGTAGTCCATAGCTCTCCATTGTCTTGGCCTGGATATAATTTCTTCATTTTCAGTTTCAACTGAGGGTATTCCAAATGCATGACCTTCATTTTGAAGTTCTAAATCACGGCTTACCGGATCCTATAGAAAGCGTTTACACCATTAGAAGAGCCATCTTCATCGTCAGCATTTCCCAAGACACCAATGCTATTTACGCCTTCTTTCGCTGCAGGATCATAATCACCATTTCCAGAGTCATCCCAAAGCTAATTCACATCGTCATTGAGTAACATTTCACAAGAAGAGAGTAAAAAGACTCAGAAGTAGAAGAGTAAACAGAATTCTGATATATAGAAGAAGGAACATCTCTTAACTCATTTAAAGGCACCTGCGTCTTTGATGTTTCTGTCTATTCATTTATAATTCTAAGAACCTCATTACGGTGGTCCTGAAACTGTGTGGCAATATCAACTGCTGCGACGCGATCTTCAAAACTCATAGGAAGGTCTGAAGTCTGAACTACAAATGTTAACATCGTGATGTAAAAAGAGAAATAACTGTGAATTATCGAAAAGAATCTTTGATTCTAGTAATACCTTACATTAATGGCAACACGGTCTAGCCAGTGCTCTCGGACAGCACTTTCTTCAGGGTTAGAAGTCGCAATTAGAAGTGGCTTCCATGCGTGCCTAAAGCTGATACCTTCACTTTCAACTATATTAACACCACCCATCAATACATTGAGAAGCAACTAAGTTCCATAATCTAAGAAATTTATCTCATCAACATACAACACTCCTCTATGGGCTTCAGCCAAAAGACCAGGTTGGATAAGAGTTGTCCCCCTTTTCACAGTCTCCTCAACATCAACAGACCCGATAAGTATGTCCTCTGTGACTCCTAAAGGAATATGTCTAGTACGAACGACAGAGAAACCTAAGTAACACAAAAACTATCTCAGAAAGGTTCTAATAGATCATAAAACTAAATGTACCTGAATGAAAGGAGATTTGAAAATCTCAGTCTTAACGCTGTTATCAGCATTGTATGAATTGAGAAGCGGATGTAATTCAAAGAAAAATCTTAATTTGTTTTCAGGTTGTAAGATTATTACTCCTCTGGACACGCTGGGCAAGCATTTAATATTGAACCCACAACAACTTCTATAGGAGGGAGGATTTCATGTAGCCCCCGTGCCATGATTGTTTTAGCAGTCCCTCTACGACCTGAAATAGCAACCCCTCCAATTTCACGATCAACCGCCAATTTAAAGAGCAGTTCTTATGCCTCCCCACAAGAAAATAACAAACAACATTACTTGAATCAAGCAACTTATATATTCTGTAAGGCTGTTGCATCTGGTGACAAAAAAAGCTAAGTACATCTCTGAAAATAAAATGAAACCAGAGAGTTTTAAGTATGAGATAGCTCAAACAAAAGGAAACACTTGGGTACCCACCCAGCGACTTATCAGACATATCCTTTAACACAGGATCTATATTGTTTGTCACTGGTATGAAGCATTGGCCAAAGGTTTATCTATTCTCTCAAGCTCCTTATTTGGTGGTCTGACCGTTTCCAATTGAACCCAAAATGACCAGAAAAAGATACATTTATGTGGAACAAACCTATAGTGGAATGTAGCAAACTGATCACCAGTATGTAACATAAACCTATAGTAGTGAATTGTTTCAGCAGTGGAAGATATACTACATCTCTATTCCCTAAGAAGCCATGCATGTATTCTTTGGACTGCAATATTTATCATGATTCGACAACAGAGAAGTTAAGCATCCATCTATAGTAGCCAGAAGCATATCAAAAGTCCTCATTTTTTAAAGTACTGATACTCAACAAGTCAATTCAATTCATGATGAATATAGCAAAACACAGACATTTCATTCACACTGTTCAAAGATCATATAAAACAGTTGTTGTTGAATAGTGTATTTTTATGGAATCCTCGCTTTCTAATCCGAATCGGTAAGAAACTCAAAATTGATACAGAACTGAGATAGCTTACTTGCGCGGATCATGCTTGCTTGGTCGGTTCTGTCACTGGCGGCGGCGACCGACGAAGCTGCTCTCAATCAACGGTCAGATTTGGGTTCGTCATCGCGTCGGGTCGCGTCCAACTTAACTTTTCGTTGCACTCTTTAAGCCTTAACGCTTTTACACTTTAATCCCTGTATTTAACAACCTTTATATATCAAACCGTTATCTATCTTCATGTTCAGTTCACAATTAAAAAAAAAAAAAAAAATGTTACACTTTGATGCTAAAATGGGTAAACCCATCCTATTTGGTATTTAAGATCCATCTCATATTAATTAGTAAACCCAATTATACACATTTTAAATCAGAAATCTATTTAACTTCGTTCATTTAAACATATCATGACCAGTTCACACTCATTTAGATTTCTTAAATAGATTATTAATTATTAAATTGTCCATACTCAATAGAACTAGTTATAGTGTTTTTTAAAATATTTTTCTTTTATGTTATGATGACTCGTTTACACTCATTTTTTTTTAATATATTTGTAATAAATTATTAGAATTGTTTTCGTATTATTTTAGAGTATTTCTTTAATATATATATATATATATGTATATTTTAATTATTTTTATTAATTATAACTTATCTTTTATTTAAACTAAAATTAAAATCCTAAATATTTTGATTTTGTGAAGACTTTGAGATCAAATACACCGGAAGAATTTACTTTACAATAGAAATTTCAAAAAAAAAAATAATTTGGATAATCGAGCTAAACAACTGCTCTAAAATTAGAAGAATGGGAGATATCAAATATAGAGAAAAAGGGAAAAAAAAATCATGGAGCAAACCAATCTCATTTAGAAGATTTGAGAAAGCTGATCACTCTTTAGAAGATTGAACCATCACGACTAATTATGTATAATTTGTTTCGAACATCTAACAATCAAAATCTATCTTGCATCTCAAAACAAAACGGCCCTCTTATGTTAAATGGATTCCCAGTAGAGCCACAGTTGCTGATTGCCCTAGTGAGGCTCTGAGAGAATTTTTAGATTTTTGGAGAAACAGGTGGATGCAATGTGTCTGGTGCAACTGACATCTTTCACACAAGGTTTTGAAGACTAAATCAATGGAGAAACTATTTGGGAATAAATGCCATGAATACTCTAGCAAGATATAATAATAGAGATATATGGATATAAATGGGTTGATTTTTATTTAAATTCAATTTTTTTAAAAAAAAAGTCTATGCCTATTAATATCATGAGAAATTTGAAATGCAAGATTGTTTTGGTGAATGAAATAACAAGGTGAACAAAAATTGATATCGACGAAATGAAGTCTTGAGTTTATTCACAATTATATTGAAAAAAACTCTAGATAAGTTCATTGAAAGTACAAATTTTTGGGATTACAAATTTCTTAATGATGGACAAAGAAAATGTATATATATTTATTATCATAATATAGTAGCCGATGCATACTCATAAATTTACACATTATGATATACAATTAAGGTAGCTACAATCTCTAGTACTACACTAAAAAAATCTAGTATTTATACATCGATTAAATGTATTTGTATCACTCACTAAAAAAAAAAATTAACAAAAGATATTATCTTACTTTGCATAGATATCGTTATCTTGATTAATTTGGTTCGAACAAATTTTTTTTAATTTACCTGTATATTGTCGGTGTCCTGGGGAAATATACGATTGAGTTTGAAGGAGCTTCCATAGCTTATGGAGTTAGGTCTTGGTCGTTAGAGAACAAATGTGGAACTCAAGAGTGTGGGGTTAAAGTTAAGCCGGTGAATCAGGAGGGCTCATCGGAGAAGTGTTTATGCGGCTGAATTGAATAAAATATTCCAGCTCACCTCTCTTGTTATACGGTCGCTATAAGTGGTTGGTTGTGCGACTCAGTAACTAGATGAGGTGGTGTTTGGGATAAGTGTTTAAGTTGCTTGTTTGGATGGATCACGAAGTGGTCAGTTGGAGGAAGAATTGGAGTCTATGAATATAAGATGCTTGTGGAGCAGAAATATGTTTGTATGATTGCTTGTGTGTATAGTGAAAGAGTTAGTTGGTAGTTGCAGAATATGTGTTAATTTTGATTTAGCTAGTATTGAAACTGGTTATCTCGTTAGAAATATGAGATTATGGTGAGATTGTTTCCAGTGTGTCATGTGTGAGTATTAGAAATCCGGATGCAGTCATCTCAGCCATAAACATTACTTCCACCAGGAGATAGATAAACTTCCTTATCTGATGTTTTATATAAGGGAAAATATGATCAACGTGATCTCTCTGTATCTGTAGACCTGTCATATAAGTAAAAAGTAATTATTTTTTAATATATAAAGAATAATTCAACTTTTGTTTTTATAAATAAATTTCATATGTTAGTAAAAATAAATATATTTTAGATAAGGTATAGTCATGCGGATCTAGTTAGTTTTGTGATTTAATAAAGAAAATAGTGTTGAGTTTTTTTTTTTAATGGCAAATAGTGTTGAATTTGTTGGTCAAGCACTAAAAACATATTCGGATCGATTTTGGAACAATAACAGTATTCCTAGGCAATTAACATATGACCAATTTAATTATGTAAGAAAAAGGTCAATTCATTATTAGGGGAAAAAAATCTGATTATAGGGTATTTCAGTTAAGTGATAAACTTGTAATTAATGTTCTATGATAGATGGCAATATTAACATGTACCATTTTTTTATCAATATTATTTTAATAAGTAATACCTAATTTTAGGTAGAGCAAGAAAAGTTCAATTAATTAAAAAAAAAAAAAAAAATTACTAGCATTTATCTGCTGCTGCTTCTTCTTCTTCTTCTTCTTCTTCTTCTTCAATCATCATCTTCGCCCTTAAATCTCCCTTAAATCTTCATCAGCACAAAGTAGGTGGAAAGAGAAAAATGGATGTTTTGTGATTTAAGTCGTGTGTGATTCAACTAGGAATCGATAGAGATTAGCAAAAAAGGATTTAAGCTATATGGCTCCGTCGGAGATCGAGCCAGCGTTACATGAACAGTCAGGATCATTGGTTTTGAGTAACGCAGACGAGTCAGATCGTCGCTTCGCTAATCTTAGGGGAGTTCGGTGGCGTGTGAATCTCGGAGTTCTTCCGTCTTTTGCTTCTTCAATCGATGAGCTTCGCAGATCAGCAGCTAATTCTCGACGAAGGTATAGTGATTCATCTGTTCATAAACCCTAAAGAATGATTGTTAATGATTCATGGCTCAAACGAGTGCAATGTTGTTGTTCATGTAGATATGCTCTTCTCCGGAGAACACTTTTGATCAATCCACATGTACTCGAGGATAATCATAGTTCCCTTAATTTTATCACTGACGACCCCTTGTCACAAAACCCAAGTAAGCTTAGTTCCTTTTGCTCATGGCATATACATTTTCATTAGACTGATATGATATGTTGTTCTTAATCGTTGTTCAAGCATGCAGTCCTATAACCAAAAAGTGAAATTATTAGGTTTGCATGTGTGTTTGTAAGCTTATTGGTCTAGTTTAAGGCAGTTTTGAAACTAATATGTATGTTCAACGTTACTTCCTTAAAGATGGTTTTGGTGTAAATGTGTAATCTTGTTTAGATTATTTCTACGTAGATAGCACATGGGGTCAATTATTTCGTATCTCTGAGTTGGCAAAAACACTTGACCAAGACTTATCAAGGTTATATCAAGAACATTATTGGTGTTATTTTCAAACGCCTGGATGCCAAGGAATGCTGAGACGCATTCTATTGTTGTGGTGCCTGAAGCATCCCGAGTATGGGTATAGGCAAGGTACACGTTTGGCGCATTTCTTTTGTTGTTGCTGTAAGCTGCTGAAGAAACTATGCTACTTCTCTTATATAACAAATACTTGATCCTTCTAAGAGGTTATAGCTTATGTATCATCTACTTGGTTGCATATCTTTGCAGGAATGCATGAGCTTTTGGCACCACTCCTTTATGTACTTCATGTTGATATCATGCGTCTTTCTGAAGTGCGTAAAAGCTATGAAGATTGTTTTACCGACAGATTTGATAGTTTATCTTCCGAGGAAAGAGATATCACATACACTTTTGATTTTAACAAGTTCATCGATTCCATGGACGATGGGATTGGAACCGAGGGGTACTTAAAGAAAATTAAAAGTCTCGATGAGCTTGATCCTGAACTCCAGTCCATTGTGATGTTGAGTGACTCTTATGGGGCAGAAAGTGAACTTGGCAGTGTCTTGTCTGAAAAATTTATGGAACATGATGCTTACTGTATGTTTGATGCTCTCATGAGTGGGACTGATGGTTGTGTCGCCATGGCTAGCTTTTTTACTTACTCTCCAGCCAGCGGATCCCACACCGGGTTAACTCCAGTTCTTGAAGCTTGTACATCATTTTATCGTCTTCTGGCTGTTGTTGATTCATCTCTGCACAGCCATCTAGTTGAACTTGGAGTTGAACCTCAATACTTTGGTCTTCGTTGGTTGAGAGTTTTGTTTGGAAGGGAGTTTTTGCTTCAAGATCTCTTGTTAGTGTGGGATGAAATAATTTCAGCAGGGAGTAGTGCAAAAACGGGCACAACTGATGAGGATAGTAGAAACCACAGCTTTGGGATCGTTGATTGTCCTCGGGGAACCTTAATCTTGGGAATGGCTGTTTCAATGATATTATATTTAAGATCAACCTTGCTTTCTTCTGAAACTGCAACTTGCTGTCTACAGAGACTATTAAATTTTCCAGAGATTACTGACCTGAATAAGATAATACAGAAGGCTAAGCTGTTACAAGCTTTGGTTTTGGATACTGATGTACGATCAGCTCTGTCAATAAATGGTGTCTTCGACCAGTGCAGTTATGTACCTTCAAGAACTAAAAGTTTTCCATCCGGCTCCACTTCACCTAGATCTCCTTTAATTCTATCACCTGAAAGCTATTGGGAGAAGAAATGGAGAGTTCTACACAAAGGCAAAGAAGAAGAAATGCAAAAAGTTTTGGAGACACAGAGTCCTCCTACACAAAAGAAAAGGATGTGGTTGAAAGTGACAAAACTTTTCGGAGCAGTGACTGATCTAACACGTCACAAGGAAGGGAATGGGGAAAAGGAAGCAAACTCATCTCCAGTGACACGAAGTTTGCTTGAAGATTTGTCTCAACAGCTCCTTCCCGAACTAGAGGAAGCTAATAGTATTGATTGTCCTGTGATTATGAACAAGGAAGATAACTCTCCTCAAGAAACTGAAGACGACATTATGGATTTTCATTCTGCTAATGAAGAGAGTATTATAAGTGGAAATTCACCTAGTGAGGATAATGCATCCATTTCTTCAGACCATATCAGTCCTGTCCTAGGTTCAAACTACCTTGAAACTGGTTCAGATAGCAGTAGTAGTATAGGTTCACCTGTCTCCTCATATCCAATTAGTGCTGCCATAGATTCAAATTACAGTGGAAATGATTCACATTGCAGTAGTGGTCCAAATCTGTTTCTTGATGAAAACTATGAAGATCCTCAAACAAGTGGAAATTCACCTGTTTCCATATCTCCTTGTCCGAATAACGAGTATCCAGTAACTCAGTCTGATGAAGATGATCCCACAGATAAATATGTGGGCATTACTAAGGAGCACAAGCTTTTACATGGAATAGTCCAGTGGTTTCGGAAGTTTAAACGCACTTTTTCCAGTGAGGAGAAGATTGATATAAATGCTTCTGATGCCACAAAACCAAACAATGTTGAAATAGAAAAGAACCAAATCGGTTGCTACTCTGAGTTCCACCCCCAAGCTTCATCTTCTGCCCAAAATAGAGACTCAGATCAGAATCTGTTGAAGACTCTGAAGAACCTTGGCCAGTCCATGCTCAAACACATTCAGGTAATTTCTCGGTTCTATATCATCGTGTGTTCAAATGGTTACCAGCACATTCAAAAAGATAAGTACGTACAAAGACAGTAAAATAGGGTATTTATGATTTTTGAAGGTGCCAATAACAAGTCTGGTAGTTTCTTGCCTCCAATAGTTTAGGATTATTATAACAAAGATAGTTAGCCAAATCCATGACAATGCTTTTCAACCTTTCAAGCATAAATGTTCTGATGATTTTAGCCTCTTTTATATTCAGGTAATTGAGTTGGTTTTTCAACAACAACCTGGTATGGTTCAGGCAGGAATGGAAGGGAACTTAGCTAAAACCAATTTGATCGGAAAGGGACAAGTTACAGCTACAACAGCACTCATGGAGCTTCGGAAAATCAGTAATCTGTTGTCAGATATGTGAGGTCTAGGTTCTCTCATTTCTTTTAGCCAGCTCTGTACGTATATATACATTTTGAAAATGTACTGTATATTGATTTAAGAGTAAATAACAAAGATGAGGGTATCTCGATCTTTTTCATCCAAGTGTGGTTAGTTCCAAATGGCTAGAGGAGTGTTTTAAGTTTCACCGATCCTGATGTATGTTGGTGCTAAGATGAATGATCAATTTATTTATATGTATTTTAATGGACTGATCCTGAGTTTTTATACATAATAAACAAATCTTCTTTTCTGAAATTTGATGAAGAATAAAAAAAATGGTTTTGCATCATATGAAAAGATTATTAGTTCAGGCCGGAGATTGAAAACTTATCTCCTTGCACGGATAAAGGGCAGGCTCATCACTGTGAGCTATTTAAATCAGAAGGGATTATATATATGTACGTGGGAATATGTAAGCGAGATAAGATTGTCTGACAATAGACCAGCGACTACATGTCCTGCAAATGTATGAGCAGGAGCATGAAATATCTAGATAACAATAAAAGACTCATAATACTTTCTTTATCTAATTAAACAACATAACATGTAAACTCATGTTAATTTATATCTAGTTGAAAAAAAAATATATAATAATAATAATAATCTTATGGTAAGTAAACTTATTGAACTCTATGTTTGACTATATATCTTTTCAATTACATTATCATTTAGTAGAAATGAAGATAAGTCAATGTTTTAGTGCATCAAATTAAATTCTGTCAACGCAAATTAGATAGTTTACCAAAAAGAGAACATGCTCCAACGGGTATAAAATGGAGGCATATAGACCTAGTAATCTCAGAACAAAAAAAACCAACACCTCTGTAGCAAATCAGAATCTCTCAAGGCGCTCATCTTGGTAATGAATCTCTCTAACCACTCTTTACCTCATGTTTGTATAACATGTAATCAGAATCTCTCTAGCCACTTTTTATCTTGTTATATTTATTAGCAAATCAGACTTAGGTAATCCAAATTAGCAAATCAGAATCTCTCTCTGGTTTTATTCTTGAGGTTAGTTCTAGATTGAGCCATGATGTAAAATTTTCAAGACATATTTGGATGTGTACTTTGTATAGATTTGGTTACGTTTAAAGCTTTGTTTTTACAAGTTTGTGTTCCCATGGAATCACGGAATGACACATCAACCAATCAAATTACGATTTACGCAATTTTTTGTATTTATTTTCCCGCGGTTTCTAATGGTATTACCGGTAAAAGTCTTTACATATATTTTTTAATATGATATGTATATTGTTTTGGAATAAACTTATTATTTTATTATTTTGTTGTTTTATTTATCCATGCATATAGTAAAGAGTTATGACGTCCGGAGCCGCATGGGAACCTGTACACCACCGAGTATTCGTGGACTTGTGCGTCGTGCAAAAGATATCGGGGAATCCACCTAGAATGCAGCAAATATTGGAAGTTTTTCAAGAAATGACGGGAACCAGGTTCACCGTAGACGAGCTTATCAATCATTGGGATACAATGGTCAAGCAGTGGAAGATATGGTGTAGACTTGTTCAAAGCAGAGATATGAAATGGGATCCCCTGACAAACACGTTTGGTGCCAGTGATGAAGAATGGGCCAACTATTTACAGGTACAAACAAAGTTTTTTCTTTTTGTGTGTGTTTCTATTCACAACTATATGTAATAAAACTTGATTGGATTTGTCACAGGTGAATCCTGAGGCTGGGCAGTATCGGTGTAATCCCCCATTGTTCCTCAAGAAACTAGATGTTATCTTTGAAGGTACTAACTTAGATGGTGAAGGTAACAGCAACAGGAGCCAAGGATGCGAGCATCTTGATAAAGTAAATGATGCCGCCGGAGTAGAAGCTATCCTAACCGCTTCTAATATCTTGAATCGTCCTCGTCATCGTCGCACTAAGTGGACATCATCCGCACATGCGATTTTTGTCAACTTGTGTTACCAAGAGTGTTTAAAAGGAAGAAGACCAGTAAAATATGCCGGAGTTTATCCAAAGGAAACTTGGAACATGATGGTTGAGACGATCAATCGGAGCGCTAAAGGAGTAGACTACACAATTCTCCAGATCAAGAGGCATTGGGACGTTACCAGAAGAACTTGGAAGCAATGGTGTGAAATTATTGACTCTCCCATCATGAAGTGGGATGCCAATACACGTACGTTTGGTGCTACGGCCGAGGACTGGGATACCTACTTGAAGGTAAAATAAAACGTTACTTTAGATTTTTATTTATTTATATATATGAATTGGTAACTAAATTTGCATGCAGCTTGGGAATATCAATATATATTGGTTCTTTTTTTTTTCTTTTCTTGTCGACTTATAGGGAACTAAAAATGATATAGCTAAAGTGTTCAAACGGAAGAATATTTCTCACGCTGATAAACTGGCAACCATCTTCAAAGGAGATGTTGAACCGAGGAAACTCAAATCAGGTCGGAGAGTGATCGATCATCAGTCAGAATCATCACAGATACATCAAGAACCAGTTCCATCATCAACAGTAGTCATCTACACAAACGAGCCAGTCATCACAGGACGTAAAGATAGAGCTGAGGGTGATGATGACAATGCTGACAATGATGAGCCTACTGAACGGTTGTATAGGTCAGACTCAGAGGATGAGGATGTTGAATCTGTGAATCCGGGAAGTCAGAGTTTTAATACCGAGCCGATGGAGGAAAAGAGTCCGGTGACTGCATCGGCCAAGAAAAAGGAGTATACCATGGAAGAGTGCATGGAGTGTTTGGATGCAATGGAAGAGGTTGAGAAAGGCGGTGATCTGTACATGTCGGCGTTAAATTTGTTTCTGACGGAAGAGAACAGACAGATCTTCTTGCTGTTGGGCAATCCAAGTTTGAGAAGGTCTTGGCTGCTTCGACGTTAAATTGGTGGCTAAAGATCCTCCTATTTTCCCAAACTTCTGATTATGCATATGCTTATCTACCGTTATTTATCTTTTTCTTTTTTAGAAAACTTGTTTATTTCATGTTTTGTCGTTTTCGTTTCAAGTTAGTTTCATGTAATGCAATGCAAATCAGTTTTCTTTCTTTTCTTAACTATTTATATGCAAAATTCTCTACTATATATGTTTATGGGTGTAAAATTACTTAATATATTGGAGAGTACCTAGAACTCAACAGTGTGCGGTATTAAATTAGTAATCATATATTGTTTTCAGTTTATTAGCTTATGACTTTAAGAGAGATCAATGGCTATACTCAGGCCCGGCTCATGGGGGCGGCGGGAGGGGCGAAGGCCAAGGAACCAACCCCAAATTCAGAAAAATTTCTTTAACTAAGGGGACCAAAAAAAAAATTTAGTGTGAAAAGGGTCTAAAAAATTTGGTTCACCTAGAGACCAAAAAATTATTGAGACGGTCAGACGGGACTGGCTATACTTCTTGTTCTAAGAACATGATCAAAGCTCTGTTCAACCACCATATTAACGTCACGTTACCATGCTCAGCTGTTGTCTAAGAAAGTTTCGTCACGTCACCATGCTCGTGGCAGCATAGTAATTTTGAGTTATTTCTATATAAACCCTTCATCTTTTAAAATGTCTCAGTCACGGACCTAAATTTAATTTATATCAATTATTATTTTTTAATCCATTTTCAACTCGTAGAAAACCCCAAATATAGAGCTCGTGAATAAGATGGGCAATAAGCACTTCCGTGCATAAAATAAAAAGATAAGGTGACAAGGGATCGCCCTGTCTCAACCCCCTGTGAGGAGTAATGGATCCATGAGGTTGTCCATTAATCAAGACCCTATACTGAACGGATGTCACACACCACATGATCCAAGATATCCATTTCTCACAAAAACCAAACCTGCGAAGCAAGTGCTCGATAAACGGCCATTCCACCCTATCATAGGCCTTACTCATATCTGTCTTGATGGCCATAAACTTTCCTTTACACATAGGATTAGTACGAAGCCCATGGAACATTTCCTGAGCGATCAAGATATTATCCGATATATATCGCCCTGCCACAAACACCGACTGTGTTTCCGAAACCAGGTTCGGGAGAACTGCACGGAGACGCTGACATAGAACCTTTGAAATAATTTTATACCCAACATTGCACAAACTAATAGGGCGTAACTCAGACATTCGTGTCGGTTTCTCCACCTTTGGGATAAGACAAATATTTGTCTCATTTAACCGTTTATCAAAAACCCCCTCTTGAAGAAAGGAGTTAACCAACAGAACTAAATCCGCTTTGACCGTACTCCAAGCTTTCTGGTAAAATAAAGCCGTCATGCCATCCGGTCCCGGAGCCTTATCCGGATGCATCATAAACAAAACCTGTTTAATTTCCGACTCAGTAACCTCCTTTGTTAATGAATCATTTGTATCCTGGCCAACTAGAACATTTATCTCCGCCAGACTCTCCTCAAAACCAGACGGATCCGATGAGAGAAAAAGGTCCTGAAAATACGAAACTGCAGTGCTTTGAATCACTCTGTCCTCTGTGGACCAAGTACCATTTTGATCATAAAGACCAACAATTCGGTTCCTAACTCGACGTTGCTTTGTCTGAGCATGAAAATAGCTCGTATTGTGATCCCCAAACCGCATCCACCTACTTCTACTCTTCTGATACCAATAAACCTCCTCGTCCCGATACGCCTCCCTTAATCGCCAAGTAAGCTCCGCAATCTCCTCAACCGTTGTACTATCATTTTCCTGAGCATCCTCCAACCTGTAAACCCCTCTTGGTAGCGGAACAAGCAAAGCAGCTTACTGGTATTAAGGTTTCGACTGCTTGCCCTCCCATTTCTCATCTATTGTTTGCGGATGATAGTCTGTTTGTCGGGCAACAAAGGATCAGTGCGAAATGGTTTTGAGGATCCTTAAGCAATATGAGAGGGTTTCTGGTCAACAAATTAATTTCCAGAAATCCTCCATTCAATTTGGTCACACAGTCGATGCCACCCTCAGGGAGGAATTAAAGGGCGTTTTGGGAATTACGTCTTTAGGCGGGATGAGTTCTTACTTAGGAATACCAGAGAGTTTAGGGGGTTCTAAGACAAAAATTTTTTTCTTTTGTTCAAGATAAATTGCAGGCTCGGGCTAGTGGGTGGCCTGCTCGGTTGTTGTCTAAAGGGGGGAAGGAGGTGATGATAAAGTCGGTAGCTACGGCGGTTCCTACCTTTGTGATGTCATGTTTTCGCATCCCAAAAACGGTCACACGGAAGCTAACCAGTGCCATTTCAAATTTTTGGTGGAGCTCAACTGGACAATCTCGAGGACTCCATTGGCTTGCTTGGGACAAATTGTGTTACAGTAAAGCTGATGGGGGGATGGGTTTTAGGAGTTTAGATGATTATAATACGGCATTGCTTGCTAAACAACTTTGGCGTCTTATAACAGTTCCGGATTCTCTTTTTGCACGGGTTTTTAAAGGTCGATATTATCGGCATTCGGATCCTTTGGATCCGATCAAATCTTATTCGCCATCCTATGGCTGGCGGAGTATAGTTTCTGCTCGCTCTCTGGTAAACAAAGGGCTGATTAAACGGGTAGGATCTGGGGTCTCTATTTCGGTATGGACTGACCCTTGGTTTCCTGCTCAATCCCCGAGACCAGCGCTGAGTACAGGGACTGCTTCTGACCCTCTGCTCCAAGTTTCAACTTTTATTGACAGGAGTTCCAATTCCTGGGATATGGCTCAGCTTGTGGACACTTTTGTGCCGGAAGATGTAGCTATAATTTCTGCTATCCCTTTGCGTCAACCGGATAAGCCGGATTTGTTGGGTTGGCATTTTACAGAGTCGGGTAAATATACGGTGAAATCGGGGTATCACATCCTTCGCTCAAGTAGGGTGGCCACCGGAGTGCCGCAAGTGGGTCCTAGCATAGTACCCCTTCAGGCTTTTGTATGGAAGATTAGGTGTCCTCCGAAGATCCGTCACTTTCTGTGGCAGGTGTTATCGGGCTGTGTAGCAGTTACGGCTAATCTATGTAAACGGGGTTTAGGGGATGATGCTATATGTGGTCTTTGTGGATGTCAGGAGGAGACGATTAATCATGTCCTCTTTAAATGTTCACCGGCGAGACAGGTTTGGGCGCTGTCGCAGTTTCCGACAGCCATGGGAGTTTTCCCATCGAGCTCAGTTTTTACCAATATGGACTTTCTCTTTTGGCGTTTTCCCAATGTTCCTTCCCAGAATCTCTTTCCTTGGATTTTGTGGTACATTTGGAAGGCACGCAATGATAAGGTTTTTAGTAATCTCGATTCTAATCCTCTCGCTATTTTGCGGATAGCGGAGGACGAGGCCAAGGCCTGGACTCAGGCGCAATCTGAGGATATGGTTTTAGATCCGGTAGCTATTCCTGCGACGGTCATAGCTAGGAATGGGCGTTTAGGAATCCCTCGCTTTCCTTTGCGATACAGTTGTTTTGTAGATGGTTCTTGGAAAGCATCAGATGTTTTTGCGGGAAGAGGCTGGTTCTGTACGACACCTTCGGGTGCCTCTTTTATGGGAGCTGCCAACACTCGTCGCAGTCTTTCCCCTCTTCATGCCGAGTTTGAGGCCCTTATTTGGGCAATGAGGTGTATGATTGGGGCAGACAATCAATCTGTAGTTTTCTTCACCGACTGCTCCGACTTAGTGAAGATCGTGTCTTCACCTTCTGAGTGGCCAGCTTTCATTCCTTATTTGGAGGACATACAGGCGGATAGAGAGGAGTTCGATTCTTTTGATCTGGTCTACGTCCCTCGCTCACAAAATGGTACAGCGGACAATTTAGCACGACGAGTTCGGGCGGAGCCGCTCCTAGTTACCTATGTGAACAATGTTCCTTCGTTTTGGCTTGTTTAAGTCATTCTTGTATGCTGTTGTCAAAAAAAAAAAAAAAAAGAGCTCGTGAATAACTTCGCAAAATCGATTCCGTTACATATAAATTTTCTGATTAGATTATTGTTTGGAAACTGAGTCTCCTTCTCAATCAAAATGAACTGCTGTTTCGATAATTGGGGTTTGTACGACAATGTCGATTTTAAGATTTTGTATGATCAGCAGCAGCAGCTCCAGGAACACGACGAAGATAATCGTCGTGAAGATCTTGTGGCGACCATTACAAATGTGGGTAACTGTAATTTTTGATACTTGTCTTGCAAGTCTTTGTTACAGAACTGCTATTGTTTTGACTGATTCATGTTGAGAGACTGATTTTGACTTTGTTTATTTCATTTGCAGTTTCTTTGTGTTGTTATCTACAAAACTTATTAGTTTGACACTTTCATTGTCAACTAATCATGAGTACTCATTCTTTGGTTATTAAAAAATTAGCCCAATTGAAGATGACAAAAGACCACTTGAAGTCGTCCTTGTGTACGAACCACAAGGGAGCTCTTGGAATATCCCAACTTGCCCTTTTGACTTGAGACTTGTTTTATAGTTACTTGATTTCAAAAGATAGTGCTTCACCATTAGCCAACATGGCTATAGTATAATCTTTTACTATTAAAGTATACTGGAGCAAGAAGTACAAGCTAGCTTTGCATTGATTTTTCTATGAGAAACGGATGATCAAGAGCTTTTGTCGCTAATGGCGTATTACAACCTTCTTCCTCTGATTTCATTCGCAACCTTCTTCTCTGTTTTTGTTCTTCTTGTTGTCCGTGCTCAAGACCAATCAGGTACACAAAGTGATCTTGCAATCATAGAAATATGGCTGGCTGTGTGTTTTAAGGCTTTTTAATCACTATGTGTGTGTGTTTATGTTACAGGTTTTGTCAGTATAGATTGCGGTATACCTGAGGATTCAAGTTATAATGATGAAACAACAGATATAAAGTATGTTTCAGATGCTGCATTTGTCGAGTCCGGGACAATTCATAGCATAGATTCTAAGTTTCAGTCGACTTCTCTTGAAAAGCTGTTCCAAAACGTTAGGAGCTTTCCCGAAGGAACAAGAAACTGTTACGATGTGCAGCCTCCGCGTGGAAAAGGCTTCAAGTACATGATCAGGACTCGTTTCATGTACGGTAACTACGATGATCTAGGGAAAGCACCCGAGTTCGATCTTTATCTTGGAGTTAATCTCTGGGATTCTGTTATAATAGATAATGCAACTATGATTGTTACCAAAGAGATCATCCACACTCTTCGGTCAGACCATGTTCACGTGTGTCTTGTTGATAAAGAAAAAGGAACTCCATTCTTGTCTGTGTTAGAACTCAGGCTCTTGAAGACCGACACTTATGTAACTCCTTATGATTCTCTTATGCTCTATCGAAGATGGGATCTCGGCGCACTCGGAGACCTTCCTATCAGGTTATAATGACCACTCTTTGTTACATTTATTTCATATAATATAACATCTCTTTGGTTTGCTTGTAATAAAGATTATGTTTCCTCAGGTACAAGGATGATGTGTATGACCGTATATGGATGCCTCTAAGGTTCTCAAATCATAGAGTTTTCAGTACAAACCTCACAATAGATTCGAATATTAACAACGGATTCCAGCCTGCTCGTGTCGTCATGAACTCTGCTACCACACATTTGAACGCAAGCATAGACATCATTCTCGTATGGGAACCGCCTGTCCCAGAGTGGAAGTTCTATGCGTACATGCATTTTTCTGAAGTTCAAGAGATCCCAAGCAACGAGACCAGAGAATTTGCGATGTTCTATAATGACAAAACTAAACTGTATGATAACTTTAGTCCTCGCTTCTTGTATACAGACACACTTTACACTGAGAATCCTGTCACCGGACCAAGACACGAGTTTCTTTTCCAAAGAACTGCTAAATCTACTCTCCCACCCATCATTAACGCCATTGAGACGTATCGTGTCAACGAGTTTCTTCAGTCACCTACTGATCAACAAGATGGTATGTATGGTTACATTTTCACAAACAGAATCTTTTAGGAGTTTGAACTTATCCATGTTTTGTTTGAATTTTAGTTGATGCAATTATGATAATCAAGTCCAAGTATGGAGTGAAGAAGAGCTGGCTTGGAGACCCTTGTGCTCCAGTAATCTACCCTTGGAAGGATATTAACTGCAGTCATGTCGTTAATGAGTCTCCGAGAATCATTTCTGTGTAAGCTCTTCTTCAAATGCTTGTATATTTTAATGCTCTTTCTGTCCTGTTCTCACAAGAGTTGTTTGATCTTTAGGAACTTATCCTCAAGTGGCTTGACTGGAGAGATTGATCCAGCGTTCTCCAATCTTACATTGTTACATACACTGTCTGTATTCTAGATTTGATCTGAATCTTTAGTACACAGAGCTGCAGAATTCTTGACTAATGCAACCAAAATTTTCATTACAGGGACTTATCAAACAACAGTTTAACAGGAAAAATACCTGATTTCCTCGGCAATCTTCATAATTTGACAGAGTTGTAAGTATTACTAATTGTAATATTAGATTACATAGATCAATAACTTGAAGAATATATATATATATATATATTGATTTCACATACATGTCTGCAGAAACTTGGAAGGAAACAAGTTATCAGGTGCTATTCCGGTTAAACTACTGGAGAGATCAAACAATAAATTGCTTACCCTGAGGTAGGTTCAGATTTTTGCAGATGCTCTTTATCTGTTTGAACCAATTCTATAAGTTTAGGCCCTATTGAGTTCGGTTTTTCATAATGTCTTCTGCATTTTGATCGTAAGAGTTGGTGGGAATCCAGACCTCTGCGTATCTGCCTCATGTCAAATTCAAAATGGAAAGACAATAAAGAGTGTATACATCATTTCATTAGCAGCATCTGTCGTGGGAGTGCTTGGTCTTGTGATAGCTATAGTTTTATTCTTGCTGTACAAGAAGAGACATCGAAGTGGTATAAAATTCAAGAAACTATCATAAATTTGAATCTTCTAATAAGTCTATTTTGTAAGAAAACTTCTCATGAGATCTTTACAGGTGGTTCTGGTGGTGTTAGGACTGGGCCATTAGACACAACAAAGCGATACTACAAATACTCAGAAGTTGTGAGAGTTACAAACAACTTTGAGAGAGTTCTTGGCCAAGGAGGTTTTGGAAAAGTATACCATGGTGTCTTAAATGATGACCAAGTCGCTGTCAAGATTCTGTCTGAATCATCGGCTCAAGGTTACAAAGAGTTCAGAGCAGAGGTCAGTTTCTTACATACTTTTTAAAGGTTTAGTGTTTATAAAATGAGTAATTGAAAATTATGCATTCACTTGTTTGTCATCAGGTCGAACTTCTCCTGAGAGTTCATCACAAGAACCTAACCGCTCTTATTGGATACTGTCACGAAGGCAAGAAGATGGCACTAATCTATGAGTTTATGGCTAATGGAACCTTGGGAGATTACTTGTCAGGTCAGTCTCTCTTCTACTTAGTTTTAATCACTAATTGCTGTTGTACGTAGCTAGAGGAAACTAAACTTACCTTTTTGGTTTCTTTCTTAATCAAGGGAAAAAATCTTATGTCTTGAGCTGGGAGGAGAGGTTACAAATATCTCTAGACGCAGCACAAGGTTTGTATCAAAAACACATACCTTACTAAACAAAAGAAATAAAGTAAAATCGATTAAAATTATTTATAATGTTTGTCTAAAAATCCAGGGCTTGAGTATCTTCACAATGGCTGCAAGCCTCCCATAGTGCAAAGAGATGTGAAGCCAGCTAACATTCTAATCAACGAGAAGCTCCAGGCTAAGATTGCTGACTTTGGGTTATCTAGAAGTGTCGCACTGGACGGTAATAACCAGGATACAACCGCTGTTGCTGGAACTATCGGTTATCTTGATCCCGAGTAAGTAAAAAGCTTCTTCCATGCATTGTCTTTTAATATTAGTCGTTATGGTTTCTGAGGAATTACTTTACAAAATGAAGGTACCATTCGACACAGAAATTAAGCGAGAAGAGTGATGTTTACAGCTTCGGGGTGGTTCTTTTAGAGGTTGTCACTGGCCAACCAGTGATTGCACGTTCAAAAACAACAGCAGAGAACGTACATATAACTGACCGGGTGGAGTTTCTGCTGTCGACAGGCGATATCAGAGGCATTATGGATCCAAAGCTAGGAGAGAGGTTTGATGCTGGTTCAGCATGGAAGATCACTGAAGTAGCAATGGCTTGTGCATCTTCTAGTTCCAAGAATAGACCAACTATGAGTCAAGTAGTGGCTGAGCTGAAGGAGAGTGTAAGCAGAGCAAGAGCAGGTGATGGTTCCGCTACTAGTAGTGTTACAGAACCGGCGATGATGAGTTTTGATTCGGGAATGTTTCCTCGAGCAAGGTAAATGATTGTTGAATGATAATTTATCTGTTTTAACTTATTTCCAGAAACTTGGAAGTTCTGTGTGGTGTGGCGTGTAATGATGAAGAATTAAGAAGAACAAAGTTGTGACTTGTATTTGCCGTGTAAGATAATTTAAGACCTTACAAGAAGTTAAATAATGTTTCAAGGCATATTTTTTTCATTCTCTGTTTAATTAAGAATCAAAATATTGATGAAAGCCCATATAATTTTGGTATGCTTTATTGAGGTTTTACACCAATCTTGAATGGTAACTCACTGAGATATTACAACTAAATCCTGGACCTTATACATGCCTACGTTAATGTTCTGACATTGTTTACCAACAAAAAATGTATCACTTTATTTGATACCAATCAAAGGTACTTTCACTTTCTAGCTCCTTGTCTGGTCTGACCTTTTCCCAGTGAAAATACAAAAGTTAGCTAGACAAACATTGATCATTCATGACCAGAAAAGTTACATGGGATATAGATTCAAAAGAAGAAGAAAAATGGTATATTTGTGTGAAAGTATTTTGGCAATGGAAGATATATCTTCCTTGACGAGCCATGTCTTTCAAGATTCAATAATAATCAAGGATAACATAACAACCAGACGTAAGAAATCTCCAACCAGACCTGTAGTTCTTACAAAGACTTATAGTCAAGTAACATATATGTCAAGAAGACCAACTGTTATTAGTACCAGCGGTTCAGCATCCTCATGCTCTTCATCACCTTGAAATAAGCTTTTATAGAAACATTCTAAGCCAGATAAACAAAGACTAGTAGTCAAGTGACTTTGCAGATAAAACATAACTAGGTAACAACCCGCACATAGTGCGGTATAAAATAATTATTTAATATTTTTACTGTAATTTTTGTTTCCAAAATCTATTATAGTTATGGGTAATTGAAATATTTAAAATTCGATTGAGTAGTATATATCTATAAAAAAATTTGTATAATAATTAAAATTTAACCTGTGAGAGTTATTATAATATCAATCTTATATTATTATATCATATGAACAAAGGGTTCTTAAAATTCATTTTAAAGATTTTATGAAAATATAATTAAAGGATACAATTAAGTTAGAAAGATAAAATAAAAATCTAATTTTGGGTTTTAATTGTATTTTTGAAAAAATACAATGGTAAATAAATGTAAATATTTTCAAAAGGTGATGACAAATAAAAGAAAGAGTGCCCTGAGCTCTGTAATGCTGACACCTCAGCTTTTTTGCCAAAATGTTCCTCTATTAATATATAGGGGATTTATATGATTGTTTTTAAAAGTTTTTTTGAATAAAACATTATGTAATAAAGTCATATGTTAAATATAATAGCTTGAAAAAAACATATATTTTGTAAGTTTATATTGTAAATTTTGTAATTTTATGTATGAGATATGGTTATGTTTGTTGTTTGTTTTTATTTTAATTTTTGAATATGTTTGGTGAAAGTGTTTTAATATGATCCGTGCTTAGATAATATTTTATTAACTGCACAATAAGATCTTGGAAATCACGATTAAGTGTGATAAATTACCAAGATTTTATTCCTTTTTATGCCTAACAATATATATTTTGTAACAATACATGAAATACTAAATATTATATTTTGGAAATCGTATAAATCATCGGAATATTCTTTTTCAGAGGATTCTTTGGGATATTCTTAAGTGTATATTGACCAATTAATCTATAACTTTTTTTTTGTAACCAACCTATATTTAATCTATAACATATTTTGTAACCAACTTATAAAAATTATATAGTCTACAAAAAAAGTTGTGTACTTCTGTTTTATTATATAGAAACCGTTTTAAATATAATGAATTCACAGTATATTTTTATTCCCTTTAATAAGTTGTTTAACGTTGTGATTTATCAATAAAATCTGTGGAAATTAAATTTGTAATATTGTGTTTAAAAATCTTTGGAAACAATATGATATAGGACTAAAACATTCCAAAATATAGTTGGGAATATCGACGATTTTACTTGTTAGTTGTTACCAAAGATCTATATATCCCCTATATAATAAAATGGAAGTACACAACATTGTTTTAGACTATATAATTTTAATAAGTTGGTTACAAATAGGTTATAGATTAAGTTTTATATTATTTGTATAGTTTGGATTTATTGTTTCCAAAAATCTTAAAGAGAATATTCTAAAGAATCATTTGATATCATCTAACTTACAATATTAATTTTTTTTATTAAATTATTCATCCAATAAAATCATTTGATATCTAACTTAACATATTAATTTGTTAATTATCATTATACTTCACCTCTCATTTTTATATATGAGTCTATTTTGTGAAACAAATAAATTATCATATTATTTATTATAATTAAAAAATAGTTTTATTTATGGATATACCATAAGTTGAATTTTTAAAAACAAATATAAATGATTCAATCTATAAAATATTCATCTTTAATTAGTATTATTCTCTTAAAATAATATCTATTGAATTGAAATTTTTACTGAGTTATGGGTCAAAATTTGAATATTTAAATTCAATTTCATACTTTTTTGTTGAATTTTATAATTTTATATAATATAATAAACTTTAAATAATTTATTTTGAAATATTTGTAAAATATTGAAACTAGATATTAAAGTTAGAAATTATAAACACTCTAAATTGGTTTGTTATAGCAATGTCAATAATATGTCCCTATAATATGAAAGAATTTCAAAAAACCAAGTATATTAAAACAAAAAGTAGAACAATATATTAAATTACTCATAATATAATAACTCGATTTTTAAAAATCAAATTCACAAAATTATTTCTTATAATGACATTCAAGTCATGAAGTAGAATATACATTGTTGAAATAATTTCACGTACATAAACTAATACAACATATTAAAATTTTCTTTTAAAATAAAAATATACAAAATTTTGATTTAACCAATGTTATAGCACGAGTACTTATCTAGAATAATTAACAATATAATTTTACAAATTAAATGTCTTTTTCAAGACATCAAATTTAGCATATGATTTTATTGCATAATATTTTATCCAAAAAAACTTTTAAAAACAATCACATAAATTATATTTTATAGAAAATTAAAATATGTATAGAATGAATTAAAACCCGTGCTCTAGCACGGGTCTTAATCTAGTCAATTATCAATTTGGAATATTTAGGTGTAACCGTTTGCTCCACGATTTTAGTTGTTACCAAAGATATATCAATTATCAAATTAGAATATTTAGGTGTAACCGTTTGCTATATGAATTAATGTATATCATAACCTATTTATAACCATTTATAACTATTTATTAAAAATATAAAGTTTACAAAAACTAAGTTGTGTACTTCCCTTTTATTAAAAGGGGAATAAAACAGCACCGTAGGACACATTTTTTTACCTTTTGTCTCAGAGGAAAAAAAAAAAAAAGAAGAATCGAAGAGAGCTTTTTTCTTTCCACAGTATCATCATCTTACTAGGTCGAAAAGAAGAATAAAAAAGGAACTAAGCAGGAGCAAACCCTAACAATCACTAAAAGAAAAAATGAACATTTATAGCACGGATGATGAGAATTTTGGGATCAAAATCAATTGGTAAGGTAAGAAACCAGTAGACTCAATCTCTCTCTCTGAGTAAAGTTAGTAATATTGAAGATTGCTGGTTGATTAGGTATCAGACGAAAAAGAATAGTATTTATTATAGATCGATTGAGAATGTAAATGTATGGGGATATACATTTGACCCATCTTTGAGGAGAAAGCCAAATTTTGATATCCGATGAATATTCTTATGTTTCAGATTATGTTATATAGATTGTAGGCCTAATAGATTGTATGAATTAGGTGATTAAGAAATAGCAATACATGTTGGTTGGAGTAGTCTAGATCAGCATGAATCTCTCAAGTATGTTGTTTTTGAAATTCAACAATATCGTATACATTTACTACTTTAAATCCCAAGTACACAACATTGTTTTGGTAGACTTTATAATTTTAATAAATAGTTATAAATAGGTTATACATAGATTATTAATTAATCTATATATTAATTGTAACAATTAAAACTTTAATTGTAACAGAAAATCTTAAACGGGTTATTCCAAATTGATAGTTTATGGATATTCCATACTTTATTTTCGGAAGATCACGTATATAGTTTCAAATATCTAGAATCACAATATTACTAATTTATTTTCCACACAGTTTATTGATAAACCACATCAATAAAAAGTTATTAAAGGGATGAAAATATACTCTTAATCATAAAAAAGAATCAAATCTCGCTAATTTAACAAGATTAATCGTAATCTTCGGGATCATATTCAGAAATTAAAAATTAAACCTTAATGCTAGATTAGGACCGTGCTAGAGCATAGGTTGAAATTCATTTTATTTATATTATAATTTTAAAATAAAATATAATTTATATGATTGATTTTAAAAGTTTTTAAGGTCCTAATCTAACATTAATCGTGATCTTCGAAATCGTATTTTATTATAAAATTATAATATAAATAAAAGGATTCAACCCGTGCTGTAGCACGGGTCCTAATCTAATCTAGTACATATAATAAAATGACTTTTAGCTATATATATCTTTAGCGAGATGGAAAGGTAAAAAAGTCTTACAGGTTTGATGATAAGACATAATCTATATATGGTTTAAAAATCCAGATTTTTTTTGTTAACAGAAAAGTCAAGACTAACAGTTGGATTTAAAAAAAAAAACATTTTGAGGCCCAATTTTTTTCCTAGTTTTTTTTTCTAAAAATTAAACTATACAAATATCAGAGTTGAACCATCTTTGGAGGAGAAAGCGAAATTTTGGTATCGGATGAATATTGTTATGTTTCAAATTATGTTATATATAGATTGTAGGCCTAATAGATTGTATGAATTAGGTGATTAAGAGATAGCAATACTGTTGAAAAAAAAAGAGATAGCACTACATGTTGGAGTAGTCTAGATCAACATCAATCTCTCAAGTATGTTGTTTTTGAAATTCTACAATATCGTAAACATTTATTACTAGGAGATATCTCGTGCTGTATAGCACGGGTCAATATCTTTTCTAAAACTAAAAATATAATAATAATAAACTTATTGTTATATTTCTTTTAAAAAATATTTTGTTTGAGATAGTATTTATTTTTAATATTGTAATTGTTCGGTAAATATATATATATATATGTTTTTGAATACTAATTATTTTAAAATATTACAGTTTTTAATTTTTTTGATGTATAATACAGTTTTATATTGCTTGTTTGTATTATTTGCATCATTATTTTGTGAAATATTTAGAAGTACTAATTATAATATTGTAATTGTGAGTAAATAAAATTTATGAATTTATCATCCACATAAATTTAGTTTTACCAATATGCCAATTTGAAAAATTAAAATACACAATTTTTTTCATAGATTGAGTTAGATATCTTTGATTTTAAAAATTCAAATCACAACATATGCAGAATTGTTTTACATATTTATTAATCATAAATATTATATAGGGGAAACGGGTCCACACCTACCTCATTCGTAATGGCTCCTTCTGGGATATTGCAGCGTCCCCATCGCAGGGCTCCTGGATGTGGCGAAAGTTGCTTAAACTACGAGGGTTAGCAAAGCAGTTTCATCACAAAGACATTCGAAATGGCAGGACCACATCCTTCTGGTATGATCAGTGGTCTTCCTTGGGCTCACTACATGATCTGCTAGGCCATAGAGGATGCATCGATCTCGGGATAACCACACATGCTACAGTGGAATCCGTATTGTTAACACATCGAAGCAGAAGACGCAGAGCTGATGCTTTGAATCTTGTTGAAGCTGAAATAGCACTAGCATGTGAAAAAATGAAACCACATATGGAGGATCGGCACCTTTGGAAAGGGCGAGCAGGTTTCAAGTCTAGGTTCTCGACTTGTGATACCTGGCAGCAGCTGCGTTCTGCAAAGCCGGAGTATGCCTGGACAAAAGGGGTGTGGTTTTCCCAGGCTACTCCAAAATTTGCTTTCATAACATGGCTATGCATGCTTAACAGACTTTCAACAGGGGACCGGGTTCTGAAATGGAATCAGTCCATTGATCCATCATGCCATTTATGCAGTGATCCTTTGGAAACAAGAAACCATCTCTTTTTCCAATGCTCATACTCTCAACAGATTTGGTGTAAGCTGTTTTCTGGTTTCCTCGGGAACAATTTTACTTCGGACTGGAAAGGTATTAAGACACTCCTCTCTGATTCTATACTTGCAAAGATCCCTCTGTTGTTCTTGCGATACACTCTTCAGGTCACGGTCCATACAATATGGCAAGAGAGAAACAATCATAAACATGGTGAAGCTCCAATCCCGGCAACTCGACTTCTGAAACAGATTGATCGGACAATAAGAAATAGACTCCTCCTCCTTTTAAACTCAGGCAATGATCAGTATGCAGATATCCTTACACTTTGGTTTTCAACCAGGATATAATGTAATCTCTCAAAAATGATCTCTAATCTCTAAGCTCGGTTACACTTTGGTTGTAAAGAACTGGTTTTTTTGATGAATAAAATTTTACATTCATTCCAAAAAATATATATATATATATATATATAAAAGTAAAAATATGTATATATATATATATATATATATTTTTCTTTCCTCTCTCGACGCTTCTCTCTCGCGAATCTCTTTGTTGCTAAATCAGAGGAGATTTTCTCTCAAACCGGAAGCAATCAGAGGAGAATGATTCGATTTTTCTGATCTCCTTGCAAAGTCAGATCTCCCTGCTTTTATTTTTAAACGGAAAAAGAGATTCATCGTCGAATCTCCTTGCAAAGTCGGGTCTGACCGATTTGGATCATAACAATAGCTATAATATCAATATTTTGCTTAATAAGAATTATTTTTCTACTTAAGTTCTATTTACATTTTGGAACATAATATTTAAAGAAATTAAGTTCTACTTAAAATAAAATTATTTGATCAATAAGAACCCCACTTATATTATTATTATGGGAGAGAGATAATTTTAATTAACCTTATAAATAATCTTTTTTTTTTTAAGTCCAAAAATCTATACTAATAAAAAGTAGGAGCTATAAGCTCCTAAGGCTGTCCACCTAAGCTTTAAAACATCCAATCGGAATTTGACATGTCACTAATTAACATTTTTAAAATCTCCAGAATTTTCTATATTAAGATAATTTTAAACGACCAATTAGGATTTGACATGCCATTGATTAACATTTATAAAATTTCTAGAATTTTTTTTAAAAAGGAAAATTTTAAATTTATGGAAATAAAAGAACTATGTACAATATCCCACATCGGCTAGAAATTTTTTAGACAATGGTTCAGAACCATTATAAATAAGATTAATATGCTTCCAACAACGAATGAGCAGGAAAGCTTGATTTATCAGGCGTCCAAGTTTAAAAGTTTTATTCTGTTCGATCCGGTTTTTTATCTGATCAAATTAAAACTTCAAAAAGTTTCAAAAAAATATTATAATATTTAAAAATTTTAAAAGTTTAAAAGTTCTTAGCTTTTAAAAGTTTTTAAATTTTAAAAGTTTCAAAATATTATAAATATTGAAACTTTTTAACAGTTCAAATATTATATTTCGAACCTTTTAAGTTTAAAATATTATAAATATTGAAACTTCTAAAAGTCTTAGCTTTTAAAAGGTTTCAAAATATCATAATTTTTAAATTTTAAAAATTTCTTAACATTTAAAAGGTTTTTAAAAAAATTATAATTTATAAATTTTAAAAGTTTAGAATATTATATATATTGAAACTTGAAAATTTTAAAAGGTTCAAATATTAAAGATATTTAAACTTTTTTTTTTTGACAACAACAGAAACGAAAGAGGCTTATAGCCAATGGGACGGGACATCATTTACATAGGTAATAAGATGTGCTTCGGTACGAACACGTCGTGCCAGATTATCAGCTTTCCCGTTCTGTGCGCGTGGGATCAAAAGCAAAGAGAAGGAAGAGAATCCTCCCTATCGTCTTGAATATCCTCCAAGTAAGTCGCAAACGCTGGCCACTCTGAAGGTGAAGACACCATCTTCACTAAGTCGGAGCAGTCGGTAAGGAAAACAACATCCTGATTATCCGCCCCAATCATACAACGCATCGCCCAGACGAGAGCTTCGACTTCTGCATGAAGCGGGGAAAGACTACGGCGAGGATTGGCTGCTCCCATAGTGGGGACCCCTCCCAAAGGAGGAGAGCAAAACCAACCTCGGCCGGCAAACGGATCAGTCGCCTTCCAGGAACCATCTATAAAACATACACAGTGGGTTGGGTATCTGTCCCGCATGAAACCACTAAACCCGCCAGAGGGCACCCTGGGAACCGAGAAATCCGACTCTACTCCCTCCTCCAGCTGCGCTAAAAACCAAGCTTTGGATATTTACACATTATATAGTAATTGTAATAGCTTTAAACATTACAATTACTTAACTTCCATAGAAATTTTAAGACATTATATCTTCAGATATTGTACATAGTATTTAAAATAAAAGTAGAAGCTTCTAAGGCTGTCCACCTAGGAGTTAAAACATCCAATCGAAATTCGACATCTCACAAAATTAACATTTTTAAAATTTCAAGAACTTTATATATTAAGATATTTTTAAAACAACCAATCTCGATAAGACAACTCAATATTTAACATTTTTGAAATTATGTTAAGTTTTTAATTTAAAATACTTATAAATAAGTGTATTTACAACGTCCCACATTGGCTAGAAAATTTTAAACAACGGCTGAAAACCATTATAAATAAGACTAATATGCTTTCAACTATGAATGAGCAGGAAGCTTGATTTATCAGGCGTCCATTTTTTTTTTTTTTTTTTTTAAGTTTAAAATATTATATTTATTAAAAATTTTAAAAAGTTCAAATATTATAAGTATTAAAACTTTATAGGATGTTTAAAAATATTATAAATACCTCCATAGAAAGTTTAAATTACTATAAATATTTAAACTCTATAAGAAGTTTAAGTATTATTAATATTTAATTCTCAAAAATTTAAAACATGTTTTTATGTAGGAATGACTTTATAGATGACTGATATTGTTTATGTAAAATTATCTTTTGGGTCAAAGGAAGAAGGATTGAGATCGCTAAATCTTGATTTGATGTTGTTTGAGTTAATTTTTGAGGTTTAAAGAAGAATGATCGATGACAAGCACAAGTGTTTTATTAGCTATACATGTGTTCATATTACTTTTTCTACAAGTAATTTGCAATTTTGTAGTATTAAGGATTTTAGTTTGAAATTTTTCAATAGGTGTGGATTTAAACCCGAGTAAGTATACAGGTGAAAGTATCAATTATTGGGTGCATGTAGTGACTAAGCTGGTCCGTAAAATTGCACAAATTTTACGAGATAAGAGGCAATGATTTTGGTATTAGAGTTTGATGGGTTAACATGTTGTGTGGCAGTCTAAACAAAGGTTTTAAATGATTATTCAGCGGAAGAATGTGAGGAAGCTGATGAGGAAGAGGAAGAAGATGAGTATAATGAAGAACCGGACGGTAAAAGTAACGATGACATTTACCACAAAAATTTGCAATGAAAATGATGAGAAAGAATATGAAGAGTAAAAAAACAATGAAAATTAAATCACGAAGTCATACATGGTGGTGGTCAATTAAATATAAGAAAACAAGATTAATTCATGATTATGAAAATATTTTTGTTTTTCTGATGGTCAAAGAAACGGTTTAGGATATGTTAGATCACCAGTTCGACCTGCCTCGCCTGGACGTCCAATTAATTTCATGATTCTTTTGATCAGATTTGAATTTTTAACAGTGTGACTTTTATATTTTTAAAAGTTAAATTTTTACCAATCAATTGTAATTTAAAAATATATATAAGCTAATATTTCATAACTTTATCAATCATATATAATTTTTACAAAATTATATCAAATAAATCCACGCGTAGCGTGGGTTCAAAACCTAGTCAATACAATAAAAGTATAATGTGTTTCTTTCCAGAGACTGACACATCAGCTTTTGTATTAAACCATAGCTTGACACATCAGTTAAAATCAACAGGCAATGAAAACATTTGAATTAATACAGCTAAAATTTCTAAGCCAGTTAAAAAACTATCTGCCACATCACATTGTCTTTTACTTCATAAATCCTCAGTGACTGAATCACCACTCATGCATCGATTCTCGCTTCAGAATCTGCACAGAATCGCGGTGGAATCGCGCTTCCTAAAAAGCAGAGTTTGGAATCATAGAGGACGTGACATTTCTCATTTGGAAGCGCACAAGTTGTGAATCGAAATCGTCCAAAGATTTAAGAAAGCATTTGTCATTTGTCAATGACTAAAACTTGTTCCATAGTTTAATTCCGAGTAGATTTGTAAATTATTATGAAAACTAGAGTTTGAATTAAAAAAAAAAAAAAACAGTTTATCAAGCAGGTGCGACGGGCTGCAAGAAAAAACGAAGAAGAAGAAGCAATTAGGTTTTTCAATTCACACATGGCTTTTTGCTTTTCAATTTTATAATTTTAATATTTAAGAAAATAAAAGAGATAGCCAATGACAGAGATTTTCGTGAACAACTTATTCCTTTTTCTCTCTATATATTATCTTATCTTTTATGTTGCTAATGTGATTATTTGTCATGTATAATAAAATAGAATTCATTTTATAACCAAGTTTTTTGTTTAGATTTTGGGTACCAATATGATTTAATTGTTTATTTTAGAATTATATCTCAAAAATAATTTAAAATTTCAGCATAGTTTAGATATTGGTATATACTATATACATATCAAATATCTTAATATATTTTATTTGAATAATTTAACATATTAATAATGAAATACTTAAATTTGAGATATTTAAAATAATTTATATTATATATATATAAATATATATTAATAGTTCTAACACGCACCCGCTTCCTAATTTTTATTAAAAAATTGATTCTAAGCTTCTAAAAGAAATTCCATTTCTTTTCAGAAATCTCTATACAAACCAATTAACTCATACCAAAACATAAACATATCTACTTTTTTATAAGAGAAAATTAAGCTAAGAAATTATTTAAATATTTATAATGATAAATATATATTCATTAGTAAATATAAGTAACTCATGATGAAACTACGTCGACCGCATGATCCAAGAAATATTCCAGTTTTTTATGAACCGAACTTTAAAAACATTGTTTATAGTAATGAATAAGATTTTTACTTTTTTCTTAAAGTAAAATAAATTTTGCAATAGAAGAAGATAAAGATTCATGTTGTTGTTTTCGCTAAGAGGAAGATTTATCTTTCACATGTCACTAAATGGTAACATTATATATAAATATTGCATAAAGTATTGAAAGGACCGACCCTTTTTTTTTAAATAATAAATAATAATATTAATAATAATAAGCTACAGCTAGTGGTCCCATACCCACTAGCCACCTAACCACATGCACAAACAACAGCGGAATACTCAATACCAATAACCAATAATAAAACAATAATATAACCAATATCATAGCATAAGCAATATCCAATAATCAATCATCAGAAAACATGAAACCAGCAACCTAACAATGTTCCTAATGACTCAACTCTAGCAGCCTAACAATGCCAGACAACACCCAATCAAGTCCCTAGAACATCCTCCTCTTCATTGCCTGGATTCCACGATCACACTTTGCCTTTACCTGCACACCACAAACAACAATTGAGATGCGTAAGTATTATCACAAATACTTAGTGAGGCAATCCTCCAATCTACTGGGCTATACACACAAGCAATAAGATCTCTACATGCCACAAACAACAATCAATGAAACAAACCAGGCAATATACATAGCATGCAACATCCATCGTAACTGAACAAGGGGTGTCGACCGACACCAGATGGTGTCGATCGACACTGACTATCTGGTGTCGACCGACACCCTGCCCGACACTCCCGAAAACCCTAGTTTGTGTCGACCGACACCTCCACATGGCATCGATCGACACTCGCCAAAGTCCCGAGCCGTCCTCGCGTTGGTGTCGACCGATACCCCAACTGGTGTCGACCGACACCGATGCCGAGCAGCGATTTCCTCGATCGAAACTCGAATCTCGCCTCCAATCTTCTCCAATCCGCTCCTTGCACTCCCAGAAGCCAAACCCAGCCCAGTCAGCAACGAAATATCATAGAGAACTCAAAGAAACAACCACATAAGCACCAAATCACATAGAATCTAGAGATCTCAGCTTAGATAAGCCATGGTCATGCACTCACCTCTTTCAAGAAGATTCTGACCAACAGGAACGAATTCTCTCACTCCTAGCAAGCTTCTAGCTCCTTCCCAGCCTTAGATCTCCCAAGAACAGCAAGGAATCTCTCAATCTCTTCCCAAAAGCTCAAGAACACTTTTCTCTCTTTCTTTTTCTCTAACAGCGGCCAAATAACACCAAAACACGACCCTAGGTCGTTTTCCTCTTTTTACAACTCGATTTAGGGATTCCCTAAACCAACCACACAAACCGGACAATTAAAATTGAACCGACCTAACCGGCCACAACTGGTGTCGATCGACACTCCCCCTGTGGTGTCGATCGACACCCTCACTAAAATTCCCAAAAAATGGTTTGCGGGTGTTACAAGTATACAATAAAATTTTAGCAAAAACAAACTACTAAATTCTATAATCCTTTTAGAATCCCAATTTTATTTATTTTAAAAAAGAAGTTACTGGCTGTTAAAATCATGTAATTGTGAGAGTTACTGGACCGTCGTCCGAAGTCGATATACCAACCATACTCCAAAGTCACAAAGTATCCGAATATGGCAGTACTAGGAGAACCAAAGTCCTCCAAGAGCCGCGAGCAAACGATTCTGAACACGTCTGAGTCCTATCCCTATCCAGGTTTCCCTCCCGTGGCTCACGTAAAACATCTCAATGTCCTACCAACCACATATCCCCTCACTGGAATACCTCATGACCACACAAGGATCATATACACGCCGCAAATGCCGCCACAAAGGCCAACAAAATGTCCTAAAGAGGACCGCCACCAAGGCCAAACAAAATGTCCTAAAGAGGACCGCCACCAAGGCCAAACAAATGTCCTAAAGAGGACCGCCACAAAGGCCAAACAAATGTCCTAAAGAGGACCGCCACCAAGGCACTCTGGCTAAACAGCCCGCCAAAAAGGCCATCTGTCCCGAAGGACCGTCACAAAGACACTCTGGCTAAACAGCCCGCCACAAAGGCCATCTGTCCCGAAGGACCGTCACAAAAACACTCTGGCTAAACAGCTCGCCACAAAGGCCATCTGTCCCGAAGGACCGTCACAAAGACACTCTGGCTAAACAGCCCGCCACAAAGGCCAAACATATGTCCTAAAAAGGACCGCCACTAAGGCCACACAAATGTCCTAAAGAGGACCGTCACAAAAACACTCTGGCTAAAAAGCCCGTCACAAAGACCATACATTGTCCAAAAAAAGACCGCCACCCACAGGCACACTGACTCGAAAGTCCGCCACAAAGGCCACAAAAGCCCCCTCCAAGGCTTCCCACCGCTACCATGGACAAATTCTCTCTTCCGAAAAACTTTCTATAAATAGCACTTTCCATTTCTGGAACCTTTCCACTTCAGGGAAACTTCTATTCCGGGAAACTTTTCTCCAAAACCCGCCTCACGGAAACTTTGTACCCCGAGCACCACCTCATCTTGTTACTGAGTCGCACAACCAACCACCCCAAGCGACCGGGTAACAAGAGAGATGGGCTGGAATACTCCATTCCCGCTCCAGCCACGGATTACAGACGGAACCAGACTAGGCAAGCTCAAGTCGTGGTTGCTTCTCATACCACTTCTTAAACCTTGCCTTCATCCTTGCTTCAGGCTCCCAAGTCTGCTCCTCCACACCATCACAGTCCCAAAGGACTCTCATAAAAGGAATCTTCTTCTTCCGAAGTTCCTTGATCCTCCTCTCGAGAACCCTCACTGGTCTCGCCTCCAAAGTCATGTTAGGCTGAAGATCTTCAGGAATCTTAGCCAACAACTGATCATCCTCACGGAGACACTTCCGCAACATAGACACATGGAATACCTTGTGGAAAGCTCGCATAACCTCAGGTAACTCCAGTCTATATGCCACTGGTCCGACTCGCTCAATCACTCTGAACGGACCCATATACCTCGGACTCAACTTAGTCTCAGTCAATGACCTGTTCGGACCCCGCAACATGGCCATCTTGAGGTATACTCTGTCTCCTACCTGAAACTCAAGATTTCTCCTCCTCCTATCAGCATAACTCCTCTGCCTATCCTGAGCCTCTTTCATGTTCAGCTTGAGAACCCGAATCTTCTCTGAGGTCTCCTGAACAAAACTTGCCCCGTACATGCTCCTCTCCCCCACCTGAGTCTAGCATAACGGTGTACGACACGGCCTCCCATACAAGGCCTCATAAGGAGCCATACCAATACTCGCCTGATAGCTGTTGTTGTAAGCAAACTCTACCAGGTTCAGGTGATCTGCCCAATGGCCACCCCAATCCAAAACACACATCCTCAGAAAATCCTCCAACGTCTGGATCGTCCTCTCAGACTGTCCATCTGTCTGGGGATGATAAGCTGTACTCATATGCACCTTAGTACCCATCTCTGCCTGAAAAGCTTGCCAGAACACCGAAGTGAACTTAGAATCTCTGTCAGACACAATGCTCGCTGGCACCCCATGCAATCTGACTATCTCTCTCACATACTTCTTAGCCAAGACCGCTGCTCCATCAGTCTTCTTAATGGCCAGAAAATGTGCTGACTTAGTCAACCGGTCCACAATGACCCAAATAGCATCAAAGGTCCGTGACACTGGCAATCCTACCACAAAATCCATGGTAATCATATCCCACTTCCACTCAGGAATGGGTAAACTCTTCAGTAAACCGCCAGGAACCTGATGCTCAGCCTTCACTAGCTGGCACACATCGCACCTCGCGACCCAACTAGCTACATCCTTTTTCATCCCGACCCAATGATAATACCTCTTAAGGTCATGGTACATCTTAGTCGCTCCTGGAGGAATGGATAACTTGCTCGCATGAGCCTCTCTCAGAATCTCCTGCCTCAACTCCTCATCCTTGGGCACACAAACCCGACCGTGCACCAAAATGGTACCATTATCTGAGACCTGATACTCTGAATCAACATCCTTTGAGGCATTCACCAGCCCCAAATCCTTCTCTTGTGCCAAACGCACCCTACTCAGAAGATCTGCTCTGTCAACTGCTTCCAAACCCAACGGTTCTAGTGAAACAGCACACAAACTCAAAGCACTGATCTCTCCTACCAGAGACTCCATCTCCTGCTCTTGAGCCGAAGCTACCCTCTTCCGACTCAGAGCATCTGCAACCGTGTTAGCCTTACCAGGGTGATCGGCTATCTCCAAATCATAGTCTGCCACAAGCTCCATCCACCGCCTCTGTCTCAAATTCAACTCAGGCTGAGTGAATATATACTTTAGGCTCTTATGATCTGTAAACACCTGTACCTTTGCACCATAAAGATAAGATCTCCAAATCTTCAGGGCAAAGACTACAGCACCCATCTCCAAATCATGAGTAGGATAGTTGCCTTCATGCACCGGCAACTGCCGCGAAGCATAGGCAATCACCTTCCCATGCTGCATCAGAACACACTCCAAACCAACTCTAGATGCATCTGTATAAACCACATAGGGTTCTCCCTGCTCAGGCAAAGCCAACACTGGCGCAGTAGTCAACATCTCCTTCAGGCTTGCAAAGCCTTCCTCACACTCTTCAGACAAAAGGAACATCCTTCCCTGTCAACTTAGTCATAGGACGTGCTCTGCTTGCAAACCCCTGCACAAACCTCCTGTAGTAACCTGCCAACCCAAGGAAACTTCTGATCTCTGTAGCATTCTGCGGTCTAGGCCAATCTCTGATAGCCTGAATCTTCTCTGGATCTACAGAAACCCCCTCTGCAGAAACAATGTGACCCAGAAAGCCCATCTCACGCTGCCAGAAACTGCACTTGCTCAACTTAGCAAACAACTTCTGCTCCCGCAGCTTCTCCATAACTGCCCTCAAATGCACTGCATGCTCCTCAGGACTCTTAGAATAAACCAGGATATCGTCGATGAAAATGATGACAGATACATCTAGAAACTCCTGAAACACACTGTTTATCAATCTCATAAACGCTGCTGGTGCGTTAGTCAACCCGAAAGGCATCACCACAAACTCATAATGCCCATACCTCGTCCTGAAAGCAGTCTTCCTCACATCTGCCTCATCTATCGGTATCGATGATAACCCGACGCAGATCCACCTTAGAGAACCAAGTAGCACCCCTCAACTGATCCAACAACTCATCGATCCTAGGAAGAGGATACTTGTTCTTCACAGTGACCCGGTTCAAACCCCGATAATCAATGCATAACCTGAAACTCCCATCCTTCTTCTTTACAAACAACACCGGCGCTCCCCACGGTGATACACTAGGACGGATGAATCCCTTACTCAACAGATCCTCTAGCTGCTTCTTCAGCTCTGCCATCTCTGTTGGAGCCATTCTGTAAGGAGCCTTGGATAACGGTGTCGTCCCCGGTTCCAGTTCAATGGTAAAAGGATCCGACCAAGATGGTGGTAATCCCTGCAAAGACTGAAACACATCTTCAAATTCCTCTACTACCGGAATACCGATAAACGTAGACTTCCCCACTGACTCCGGCATAGATATAGTAACCAGATAAGCCTCACGGCCCTTCTCGATCATCTTCCCAGCCTGAATGGCTGAGATCACGAGACTCCCCGAAGTCGGTCTAATACCCTCGAATACCAACTTCCCTCCTGGACGCTCAAACTCCACCCTACCCTGATCCAAATGCACCATATGCCGATGCAACCAATCCATCCCGAGAATAACGTCATACAACTCCACTAGACTGATAAGCAAATCCGCTGGCCTCGACTCTCCTGCGATCTGAATATCAACCCCTTTAGCTCGTCCAATAACTCTCAGGAACTTGCCTCCAGCAACTCTAACAACTCCTGTACGCTCCCCGGGATCCCTTCTGATTCCCGCACACTCTGCACACTCCGGGGTAATGAAGCTATGAGAAGCTCCAGAATCAAACATAACGTGGGACTTAAACCCGCCCACCAACAAGGTCCCTACACAAACCTCATGTGTTGAGAACCTAACACTTTATCACAGGAAAACACAAAATCTGTACCTACTAAAAATTCACTAAGTTTAAGTACCATAAGTTATACCTGTGATCGCCCCGGCACTGGTTCCACCAGTCTCGGCTGTCGTGTAAGCACGTGGCGTCTGCTCAATCCGTGCCACCTGTTGACCCCCAGGCTGCACCTGCTGCAACGCTGCCACTGCTACCGGCTGCAACTTGGGACAGAAAGGCCTGATGTGCCCTGCCTCCCTACAATGATAACATACCCGAGGCCCTGCCGTCGGAACACTCCTCTTGGGACAACTAGCAACCTTGTGATCCTTGCTTCCACAACCGAAGCAACCTGCACCACTCGGCCTCTGCGTAGCCTCCCACTTCCTCTTGGTTCCCTGAGCATGCCTATCGCCCCTGCTAGAACCACTCTGCTGCTGAGCTTTACTAGCCTGAACTGTTGGAGCTACCGCCACTGACTGTGCCCGGATATCCTCCTCAATCTCTGCTGCAGTCTCAACCAGCTCTGCACGCGTAGCATAACTCCGCCCTCTACAGTGAACCCTCAAATCATCACGTAGAGCCCTCAAAACCTCCTGATCTGAGCCTCCTCAGACTCCATAGCCCGACCCCCATAACACAGAAGTCGACTGAACTCCAAATCCAGCTCCCGCACTGACCGTGTCCCCTGAGACAACTGAAGGAACTACACCTCCAAACGATCCAAAGCCTCTCTAGGAAAATACTTGCGGTTGAACTCCAAAACGAAGTCAGCCCAAGTCATCTCCCGCTGCACCCTCCTAGCAGCCACATATCTCCACCACAACTCAGCATCACCACTCAAAAAGTAGACCCCTATGTCCACCCAGAACTCCTCAGGACATCTCAGAGTGTGGAAGTTACGTTCCACTCTCGTCCTCCACGCATCTGCAGCAGTAGGATCTACACCTCCTGAGAACTGCTCAGTACGCAACTTGCCCATCTCTGACAACATGTTGAGATAACGAGCATGGACCCCCACATCCGCAGCCACTGGCTGCCGCTCCTCCGCCACCACTGGTGGCACTACCCGAGCCTGAGCCGGTACCACAGGTGGTAACCGCTCCAACACCTGTGCTAGCAAAGCCGCAATATCAACACCAGGGACTCCACCCGCTGGGGCTCCCACACCCGGGGCCCTAGCATCACCGACCACTGGAGCATCAACACCGCCCCCTCCGGCCACACTCACTGAATCCCCCGGAACACCCTGCGACTCGCCAACACCCTCAGCTGTCACACTCTGGTCCTCGGTCTCACTAACCACTGGGGCTCTCCCCCTACCACGACCACGACCGCGTCCACGACCTCGACCAGCAACAGCATCCTCTCTAACCATCTGCACTACCATGAACAGAAGGCTAAGCAAACAATTACTATTTAACACAGAAATAGAAACTCACCATGGAATCACCAATAGGCTCGAAGAGGATGTTCTAGGACTCCATGCCACACACAATTGGCTAACTCACATAATCAATCAAGACATGCAATCCCAAACATCTACAGCACAAAGCCTAGTGAACCCAAACCTAGAACCGTAAGGGCTCTGATACCAAAATGAAAGGACCGACCCTTTTTTTTATAAATAATAAATAATAATATTAATAATAATAAGCTACAGCTAGTGGTCCCATACCCACTAGCCACCTAACCACATGCACAAACAACAGCGGAATACTCAATACCAATAACCAATAATAAAACAATAATATAACCAATATCATAGCATAAGCAATATCCAATAATCAATCATCAGAAAACATGAAACCAGCAACCTAACAATGTTCCTAATGACTCAACTCTAGCAGCCTAACAATGCCAGACAACACCCAATCAAGTCCCTAGAACATCCTCCTCTTCATTGCCTGGATTCCACGATCACACTTTGCCTTTACCTGCACACCACAAACAACAATTGAGATGCGTAAGTATTATCACAAATACTTAGTGAGACAATCCTCCCATCTACTGGGCTATACACACAAGCAATAAGATCTCTACATGCCACAAACAACAATCAATGAAACAAACCAGGCAATATACATAGCATGCAACATCCATCGTAACTGAACAAGGGGTGTCGACCGACACCAGATGGTGTCGATCGACACTGACTATCTGGTGTCGACCGACACCCTGCCCGACACTCCCGAAAACCCTAGTTTGTGTCGACCGACACCTCCACATGGCATCGATCGACACTCGCCAAAGTCCCGAGCCGTCCTCGCGTTGGTGTCGACCGATACCCCAACTGGTGTCGACCGACACCGATGCCGAGCAGCGATTTCCCTCGATCAGAAACTCTGAATCTCGCCTCCAATCTTCTCCAATCCGCTCCTTGCACTCCCAGAAGCCAAACCCAGCCCAGTCAGCAACGAAATATCATAGAGAACTCAAAGAAACAACCACATAAGCACCAAATCACATAGAATCTAGAGATCTCAGCTTAGATAAGCCATGGTCATGCACTCACCTCTTTCAAGAAGATTCTGACCAACAGGAACGAATTCTCTCACTCCTAGCAAGCTTCTAGCTCCTTCCCAGCCTTAGATCTCCCAAGAACAGCAAGGAATCTCTCAATCTCTTCCCAAAAGCTCAAGAACACTTTTCTCTCTTTCTTTTTCTCTAACAGCGGCCAAATAACACCAAAACACGACCCTAGGTCGTTTTCCTCTTTTTACAACTCGATTTAGGGATTCCCTAAACCAACCACACAAACCGGACAATTAAAATTGAACCAACCACACAAACCGACCTAACCGGCCACAACTGGTGTCGATCGACACTCCCCCTGTGGTGTCGATCGACACCCTCACTAAAATTCCCAAAAAATGGTTTGCGGGTGTTACAAGTATACAATAAAATTTTAGCAAAAACAAACTACTAAATTCTATAATCCTTTTAGAATCCCAATTTTATTTATTTTAAAAAAGAAGTTACTGGCTGTTAAAATCATGTAATTGAGAGAGTTACTGGCCAAGGAGGTTTAGGTTTTGGATGTAAACAAAATAAACTAGAAAAATTAATAAATGAAAAATACTTTGCAAACTTTTTTATACGAAAAACTTTCCTGATGTTTGGTATTTTTCTTTTCATTCTCTTATTGAAGCTTTGGTTTTGAAGTTACTGTAGGGTTTTATATGTGAGTTGGTTCAAAAAAAAACGTTAGTTTCCGTAACGGCGTTTTTTAGCAGACGGGTTTAATTTTAGCTAATTCCTAAATTTCCCAATTTCGTATATTGTTTGTTTCATTCCCCCAAAACAGAGTTGACATTTTTTTATTTCGATTTTGTCCTTGATCAGTGACTGTCTAGGTTTGAGTTCGAAATTTAGGGTTTTGGATCGGTGAATATGATGATGAAGAGACGATTGTACAAGCTTGAACATGGTACTATAGTGGCCATGATTCATCGTCACTCTGAGTCTGAGCCGGGAGACAGGAGAGAAGACGACGATATATAAGGAGAAGGTGATTTCTTTAGTAACACGTAACGAAGATGATGTCTATGTCCTCAGGTTTGGCTTCTGTGATGAAATCACATCTCTGTATGACTGTATTATATGATTCAGAACTAACGGAATCTTTGACAATCTGGAGACGAGGCTGATCAGTGGCAATACCGCTGGTTTCTAACTTATCCTGATGGTAAGTAACAATTTTCAAGAATTAGAATCCATGTTGCCCTTTTCGAGATAATCCACTAATCTCGATAGGTTCAAATAGCTCAAGAATCTTCTAAGGCATGTTAAAACGTAGAAGAGGAATGATCTTCACTACCGATTTCTTAAATGTTACGCATAACCCAACCTGGAGACTTTTGTTTGCTAATAGAAAATAATTAATAAAAAACCTAGCTACTTGGAAATTGTTGTGAATATAATACACACTTTTGTAATTAGTGTTGACATTATATTAAAGAAACTCTCATAAAATCACAAAATACCCTTTTGGGTTATAGTATATGCTTTAAGATCGAAGGTAGGCAACATGTCTATTGAATGACTGAATAAACAAGTGTTTGCATATATAATTTGAATCTATGAGAAATTGATTGAGAATTGTGACTGATGGGGCATTTCAACTTTCTTCCGCTAGTTTCATTCACAAGCTTTGTTCTTGTCGTTGTTCTTGTTTCTGCTCAAGACCAATCAGGTGGACAACGGTTTGGTTTTTAGTTCCTTCCTTAAGATATTGAATAAGGGTTTCATGTGTGTTTGTGTGTGTGTTTTTTTACAGGTTTTGTCAGTATAGATTGTGGTATACCGGAAGATTCAAGCTACAATGACGAGATAACAAACATAAAGTACATTTCAGATGCAGCGTTTGTCGAGTCTGGGACAAACCAGAGCATCGGTCATGAGTTTCAGATAAATACTCTTGAGAAACAGTTCTACAGTTTAAGGAGTTTTCCTCAAGGGAAGAGAAACTGCTATGAGGTGAAGCCTACACGAGGGAAAGGCTTCAAGTATTTGATCAGAACCCGTTTCATGTATGGTAACTACGATAACCTAGGGAAAGCACCCGAGTTTGATCTTTATCTTGGAGTCAATCTCTGGGATTCTGTTAAAATAGATAATGCAACTATGATAAGTACGAAAGAGATCATCCACACGTTACGTTCTGACCATATCCATGTGTGTCTTGTTGATAAAGAAAAAGGAACTCCGTTCCTGTCCGTGTTAGAACTCAGGCTTCTGAAGAACGATACATATAAGACTCCTTATGATTCGCTTATGTTGTATCAAAGACTGGATTTGGGGGCTTACGGCCTTCTTCCTATCAGGTGTGATGATGATGTCCTCCTGTTCTATGAGTACCCATCTCTCTGTTTGCTTACTTAATCTCTCTGTTTTCGTATAATGCAGGTACAAAGATGATGTGTATGACCGTATATGGATGCCTCTAAGGTTCTCAAATCATGCAGTACTCAACACGTCCTCCCCAATAGATTCAAACATGAACAACGATTTCCAGCCTGCTAACGTTGTCATGAGCACTGCTTCAACACCATGGAACGAGAGCCTAGACATTGTTCTGTCATGGAAACCACTTGATCCAACGTGGAAGTTTTATGTGTACATGCACTTTGCTGAAGTTCGCCTGGATTTCCCACGTAATGAGACTGAGAATAACTTGCCAACTCCATTGCCACAGTTTAAAGGAATCCCAAAGAGAGTGTTCTCTGTGTTTTGGAACAAGACAAAACTCTTCAATGCCTTCAGTCCTCGCTTCTTGTATACAGACACACTTTTCACCAAGGATCCTGTCACAGGACCGAAACACGAGTTTTCTCTTCTTAGAACTGCTAATTCGACGTTTCCACCCAGCATTAACGCCATGGAGATCTATCGAATCAACGAGTTTCTTCAGTTACCTACTGATCAGCATGATGGTATGGTTTCAATTCTGAGATAATAACTTGGCCCTCTTTCATCTTTTAACTATATGTACTTACCATGTCTTGCTTGATTTCAGTTGATGCCATTCTGAATATCAAGTCCAAGTATGGAGTGAAGAAGAATTGGCTGGGAGATCCATGTGCTCCATTAGGTTATCCCTGGCCCGGTATTAGCTGTAGCTACCTCGACAATGAGTCTCCAAAAATCGTTTCGGTGTAAGTATATTTTCATATATTTCCTGCTTTCTATTTTAATTTTTCTATTATATATAGAATCTCGCATCTGTGTTCTAAAAAGTTATATAAAACTTGTGATCTGCAGGAACCTTACCGTCAGTGGCCTGACTGGACAAATAGATCCAGCCTTCTCCAACCTTACATCGTTACAGAAACTGTCGGTATTTTTGGTTCAATGCAGTAAAAAAAGTGATGCATTCTTTTGTGCACATAGTTGTAGAGTCTTAACTGATGTCACAAATATTTTTCATTTTAGGGACCTGTCAAACAACAGTTTAACAGGAAACGTACCCGAGTTTCTTGCCGATTTACCAGATTTGAAGGACTTGTAAGTTATACTAACTTGAGTTGGAAGCTAGTGAATACTTGGAAATATATGTTTGAGTTCATCTTAAATTATCTGCAGAAACTTGGAGGGAAACCAGTTCACAGGCCCCTTTCCAATAAAACTACTGGAACGATCAAATGACGGATCGCTCTTGCTAAGGTTTGTTTCTTTATTTACTGCTACAGAAATGATTTGGCTTATGGTTTATGTTTTCATTATGTTCCACATTTTGATCCTAAGACTTGACGGGCTAAATACACCGAAGATGATAGAAAAACCAGAAGCTTGCGTGTCTGCTTCATGTCAAAATACAAATAAGAAGAAAGAGAAGAAGAGTGGATATATCATTCCATTAGTAGCATCCCTAGGAGGATTGCTTGTTCTTTTAGCCGCATTAGCTTTGTTCTGGCTGTTCAGGAAGAAATATCAAAGTGGTAAATTATGAAAAAAACTCCTCAAAGTGCTTACCCTGGTAGCTACGATTTCTTGTAGCAAACCTTAACTTAGATTGAATTCTTTATAGGTACCACTGGTGTCAAGACTGGTCCCTTGGACTCAACAAAGCGATACTACAAATATTCAGAAGTTGTTGAAGTAACAAAAAATTTCCAGAGAGTTCTTGGTCAAGGAGGGTTTGGAAAAGTGTACCATGGAGTCTTAAATGGAAACCAAGTTGCAGTCAAAATGCTATCTGAATCGTCTTCTCAAGGGTACAAAGAGTTTCGAGCAGAGGTCTACTCTCTTGTGCATTAAATATTTAAAGATTAGGCTTTGTCAAGTGTGTGTGGTGGACAAATAGAAGATATTTATATACTTGCTTACCCGTCAGGTCGAACTTCTCTTGAGAGTTCATCACAAGAACCTAACTGTTCTTATCGGATACTGCAATGAAGGCAAGCATATGGCACTGATTTATGAGTACATGGCTAATGGAACCTTGGGAGACTATTTGTCTGGTTAGTCTCTTGCACTTTTGATCAGTTCCTATTAGTTCAAGCAGGGAAACACATTTCTTAATGTGTTTTGTATATAATCAAGGGAAAAACTCGAGTATACTGAGCTGGGAGGAGAGGTTACAAATATCACTGGATGCAGCACAAGGTTTGCGCAAAACATTTCTCGAAAATACTTGCACCAAAGAATGTGTTAATAATTGTTTTGGTTTGTCTGAAATAAACCTAGGGCTCGAGTATCTTCACAATGGCTGCAAGCCTCCCATAGTTCAAAGAGATGTGAAACCAGCTAATATTCTGCTTAACGAAAAGCTCCAGGCCAAAATCGCTGACTTTGGGTTATCTAGAAGCGTTGCATTGGAAGGTGGCAGCCAGGTCTCAACTGCTGTGGCTGGGACTATTGGTTATCTCGACCCTGAGTAAAGCTTTTTGCATGCTCTAACTTTTAAATTTGTTGACGTCTTTATTTGTGTGTGTTTACTATGTTTTAGTGTTTTATGGTTTCTGATTCGTTTTTTGTTTTTGTTTTTTGTTTGTGATGAAGGTACCATGCAACACAGCAACTAAGCGAGAAGAGCGATGTATACAGTTTTGGGATGGTTCTTCTACAGGTAGTCACTGGTCAGCCTGTATTTACACATTCAAGAGCACCAGAAAACAGACACATAAGCATCTGGGTCGGATTGTTATTGTCCAAAGGGGACATCAGAAGCATCGTGGACCCGAGGCTAGAGGATAGGTTCGATGCTGGCGTGGCCTGGAAGATTACGGAAGTAGCAATGGCTTGTGCATCTCAAAGCTCTGCTAATAGGCCGACAATGAGTCAAGTGGTGGCTGAGCTGAAGGATAGTGTAAACAAAGCAAGGGCTATTGGTGGTGGTTCCAGCGACATTAGTCCTGAAGAGTCAACCAACATGGTCTCTATTGATTTTGACTCAGGAATGGTTCCTCAGCCGAGGTAAATGATGTTATCCATCTGAGTTTTTTATTTTCTTTTTTCTTTTTGCCAGAAAATTGCAACTGTGTGTGACTATGAAGAAAGGAAATATTGTTTATTTTGTAAGAGATTGAATTGTACAAAAGTGAAATGGAAACAAAAAAAAATTGAAAAACTGGAGAACCATTTTGGTTACTAAACAACCCTTTTAAGTTCCAAGACTAATGTTTGTTACATACATATATAAGCTGTATTGATCCTTTTTGTGCTTAAGCTCAAGACCAATCAGGTACATAAATTATTTAAGGAGTAATTTGATTGTATACCTTAAATATTATTAAAAAAATGAAATCTACACCATACTTTTAAAGAATTTGAGATTATGGGTCTGACTGGTAACATGGTTTTTTGAAGTTGGGTTGCAGAGAATATTATTTTTTTTTTTTTTTTTTTTTTTTAACTCTAATTTCTTCTCCATTAAAAAACATAACGCTATGACCTAAGTCATACAGTTTAAGAAGCTACAACAATACAGCCCTAAGGCAATATTACAAAAATTATAAGATTGGTAACCGAATCTTCCGCTTCGGTTGGCTTCTTAAAGCATCATGGAAGACAACTAGCCACGTCCACGGTATCCGCGGCCACGATTTCCGCGGCCACGGTTTCCACGTCCACGGTTACCTCTTCCTCGAGCATTAGAAGATTCTTGAACCTCTTTAGCTTTGATGGACAGCGGAACTGGTCTCTCACGCAATAGCCTTTGCCCGAAAGGAGTCATATGATCCATTAATCCAGATTCACTGTCGGACCTGTCCGAATCAACTGACTCTCCATCTGAGGGAAGTGAATCCCCATCTGAAAAGGAGGAACCCAAACGACTGAACCTATTCTTAGCAAGAACATTACCTAACTCACAATCACTTAGAATCTCATTATTCTTTGTGCCTACAGTTTCCAGAACTTTTTCAACTGAGCATATCGCCTCAGTTACATCCTCACCATCATCATTTTGAAGGCAATCTGCCTCCCTTGAGCATTGTCCTGTTGTGACTTGGATTGATCCAGTCTCACTGTCCAAGGCGGTACCTTCTTGGGTTACTGATTTTGCGGTAATAGCAACACTTGGGGGCTCCTGTTCATTAGTGTTTGGTGAAACCAAAACTGTGGCAGTAGCTAAATTTTGGTTAGCATGAGTGACGACCTCATTGGATGCTAGTTTGGTGAGACTTGCATTTGGCAGTTGTGGTTGCATACAGCGGGAAGCCTTATGTCCTAACTGTCCACAACCTGCACATTTAGCTGGAATCCAAGCATACTCAACATCAACCATTGAAATGTTACCTTTTTTATCAGCTGCTGCAATCCTAGAAGGAAAAGCTTTACTCAACTCAACTTCCACCAAGATTTTGGCCTCACCCATTAGTGAAGGGTCCAGTCTTGGTTTGTAAGCAGCCATAGGAGCACCTAACCCTGATGCAATATGGCTAATTCCTGGGATTGAGTACAACCTGCTTGGAATATTTTTAAGGGTTACCCAAACAGGAATAGTCGATATCTCAGGGAGATCAAATGTATCTGCAGTAGACCAAGGAGCTACAAACATTATACAATCATCAACATGCCACAATCCTCTTTGAAGAACCCAATTTCTGGTTGAAGCATCCGGAATATGGAAGAGAAATTTGGAATCATCTAGCTTGCGCATATAGATTCTACACTTCCTACCCCATATTCTATTGACTACTGCATGAACCAAACCACCAGAAGGAGGACTACACCTATAGAACTGTCCTAAAACATATTCTTTCTGATTCTCAAGACCTTGCAACATTACATGACTTGGAATTGTTACCTTTGGAGTTCCATCTTCCATGTACTCCGGTGATGTTGCTCTGTACAAGTTCCTCGCTGCTGGATCCATTTTTGCAGCCCAAGGAAACCTCATATTATCCTCCTTTGTTGAGTCCTGATGAGAATGCCCCGGAACATGAATCTTTGCAAAGGTTGAAGAAGACGAGAAGTTGAGTGGCTTTGACCAAGCACCTTTCAGATTTGGAGAAACAAATTTATCCGAAGTAAGTGACTTAACCGAACTTGCGACATTCAGCGGTGGCACGACAGAACCGAGAGCATCCTTAGCTAACGGCGGCACACCAGAATCAACGGTAATCACGTCTAACGGTAGGACAACAGACGATACAACCGGCTCAGCATTTAACGTAGGCAAACCTGAACTAACACCCAACGGGTTCATAGGAGTTGAAGACGGTGGTGAGGAGCTCTTCAGAGGAACCGCCGGAGTAGAAGCTTCCACTGAAGAGAGGATCTTTGCAGGTCTTGCTTGAGAAGAAGCATGAACCGGAGCAGAGGAAGCGGCGACTTGGTTCACACCCGCTAACCCCGATTCCGACCAGCGGTGCTTGCTAGGCCAACGCGGATCTGGAATTGGAGATTCCAGACAGGCGAGAAGATGATGCGAAGATGAGTTTTGGTTGAGACTCGACAGAGGAGGAGGATCGCCGGAAAACTCATCAAGTTCTGATCCCAGATCCATGAGGCTTGAGATGAGGATACTGACTCAGGCTTGGTTCAATAGCTAGCTAACGACGAGACGATTCCAATGATGGTGATCGTGATTGGCGACGCGCCGGAGCAGCGCCGGAACGATGAGGATTGTCGGAAAGTAGGAGTCTACGATTTTGACTTTTATTCTATAAAAGACAACAAAAGTTACAAAAATCAAAAAAAAAAAAAAAAAAAAAAAACAGATAAAAAAAAAAGAAACAGATAAAAAAAAAAAAAAAAAAAAAAAAAAAAAAAAAAAAAAACAGATTGCAGAGAATATTATAATCCGATGTATCTTGCAGTAAAAATTATGTGGTAAAAATAGCAGTTTGATGTAATAAATTGCTGTAAGAATATGATTTATCAATCTTACCAAAATTATTGACTGGTGAACTTTTGTGGTAGATGTTGCAGTATGTATTATTTAATTAATTTTAATTGAAAATGATTAATAATTATAATTATTAAAGTATTAGTGAATAAATTTAATAAAATAAAATGTATTAGTTAAAAATATTAATAAAATAAATTAAAATAATTTAAAATAAAATATATTAATAAAAATAACTTCATGTATTTCATAATATTTACAATCTTATGATATTTAGATCTATGCCTAATTTGATTCAAATGATAAAAAAAATTGGCAAAATATAAAAAATTCAAAATAACTAAATAAAGAAGTTATTAAATAAAATAAAAAGGTAAAATATATTTTTATTGATTTATGAATTAAGCAAAAAACAATATTTTGTTTTATATAACTGTATTTTCGTTTTATTTTAATTAAAAAATTAGCTAACTCAACTTACCACATCCTAACTCATGAAAAATTCCATGATGTTGAATAATTTTTTAAGTTAACAATTTTACAAAGGATATACCTCAAATTTGTACATCAACCATAACACATGATTATTCAAACTCAACTTTAAAAAATTTATATACTCCGGGTTTGATTCTTGCTTGAGGTGAAAGGTAACGTTTAAGCATATATAATTATATGTATACTTAGTGGAAACATTTCCTGAGTAAGATAATTTGCCGTGTAAGATAATTTAAAGACCTTACTAGAACTTAAATGTTTCAAGGCATTTCTTTTCATTTTCTCTGTTTAATCAAGAATCAAAATACTGATAAAATGTTAAATTTGGGCTTCTAACTAAAAACCAATTGGCAATTAGTAGATTGACCCTAACCCTTTATATATTAATTATAATCTCTTTAAATTTCAGATGTGGGACTTGGTTTGTATCCCAACAATCTCCCCTTCAAACTAGGTCTGGGCATTCGGGTAGCCGTTCGGGTTCGGTTCGGGTATTTCGGGTTTTCGGGTTTTCGGGTTTAGAGGTATAGGACCCGTTCGGGTATTTCTAGATTTCGGGTTCGGATCGGGTTCGGATCGGGTTCGGTTCGGGTATTTTGGGTTCGGATTCGGATTACCCGAAGTTCACAAAACTCAAAATTTTAGTATCTAATTTAGTCTAAATTATTCAATAATACGCAATATATCTAAAAATTTAGAGTATTTTCTACCCAAATTTACTAATAAACAATTTAAATACTTCAAATTGTCGAAAATATCTGAAAATATGAATATTTTGAACACTTATATTATTAAAATTATAAATATTACTAATATATTACTACTATATATTAATAATATTGGTATATTCGGATACCTGTTCGGATATCGGTTCGGATCGGGTTCGGATTCGGATTTAGAGATTTAGAACCCGTTCGGATATTTTACAATTTCGGATATGGATTCGGATCAGGTTTTTTGGATCGGGTTCGGATCGGATATTCGGATCCCGATATTTTGCCCAGGCCTACTTCAAACCAGTGACCACATGTGGGATATGAACACGCCTCCTCGAGATGATAACTCCATCTCGAACCGATCCCACTTGGACCGACAATAAACCCTTCTTGGGCCTCCATTACTCGGGTTAACAAGAGGCATGTCCGTATCCACTTTTCTAGGTCCACCAGAATTTTAACCTTAGGCTCTGATACCATGTTAAATTTGAGCTTATCTTGGGCTTCTAACTAAAAACCAATTGGCAATTAGTAGATTGACCTCAACCCTTTATATATTAATTATAATCTCTTTAAACTTCAGATATGGGACTTGGTTTGTATCCCAACATGAAAAGCCCATATAATTTGGTATGCTTTATTGAGGTTTTACACCAATCTTGCATGGTAGCTCTCTGAGATATTACAACTAAGATCTTGGACATTATACATGCATATATTGTTCTGACATTGTTTACCAACAAAAAAAAGTATCACTCCATTTGATACCAATCAAAAAAGTACTTTCACTTTCTAGCTCCTTGTCTAGTCTGATATTTTCCCAGTGAAAATACAAAAGTTAGCTAGACAAACATTGATCATTCATGACCAGAAAACTTACATGGGATATATATTCAAAAGAAGAAGAAAAAATGTATATTTGTGTGAAAGTATTTTTGGCAATGGAAGATATATCTTCCTTGACGAGCCATGTCTTTTAAGATTTAATATTAATAATCTGTTAAATAAGATTTCAAAAAGATAGTAATGTTAAAAAAGATTAGATAGGCAAATTCTTATTCATTGGCAAACAAAGTCTCAAGATTTAAAGTAGCAATGTAGCATCACCATTATATCACATAAGCCAAGCTCGAACCCCATTCATAAGAAGAGAACAAGCTTGAACTTTCATGAAAAAATTTCTGTACTCGAATCCAAGTTTAGGTGAGAGAATCTTTATCCTTTGTTCAAAGGATGATACAGCTGAAGAAATTAAAAGAATCGGGGAGTCTAAGCACAACGTTTGACCGTTCAATCTTCCCCCAAATTTGTAATCCAGAAAAGCCAATGCGCTTCTCGAACCTTATCACCACACTGCGAATACGCTTTGTTTGGTAGGGAAAAGTACTCATTCTTTTGCAGGGAAAAGTTCTCCTTCCTATGCAGGGTAAAAAGCCCTTGTTCCTCTCCACTGGAACGTACCGTTGCGGTGGCGGTAGGCGGTAGTCCCATAGAATTATGAGTTTCCCACCATAGTTAGCTAACCGAATGGTAGGATAGCCAAAACGATGATCTTCCAAACCCTTAACAATGGACCATTTTCTACGCTCTGAGTCATACCAACCGACCTTACCATCACGATGTACACCAAACTTTATATCTTCTATAACGCAACAAGGTCCAAACTTATATTCTCGACTTAAACCCAACTTTACAAGCTCCTTCCATCTCCCATCTTTTGAATCATATACATACTTTTTATGCTCACTTTTAACATATAATTTTCCTCTACGAATCTTAACTTTACGAGCGTAATCATTAGTAGGGCTAGGCAAAGGCTTCCAAGTCTGAGTCTTTAGGTCAAAAACCTCAGCCCAAGTCATGGAGGATGATGACTCAACTGTTCCTCCAATGACATATATCTTGCCGTCCATAAAAGCAGAGTTGGCGTGTTTCCTTGCCACCGTCATGTTAGGAGCATCACGCCACGTATGAGTACGACAGTCAAACACGCGAACGGCCGAGGACGGCTGGTTGTTGATAGTTCCGCCCATTTGGTAGATTTCGTAACCAACGGCTACAGTGGTTGACATGGATGGAGCAGAAGAAGAGGGTGTTATCGGTGATAAGCTTCGCTCATCCTTAATATTTCCACCAGTAACTAGTTTCTGATCAAGAAGGAACAAGCGATCATAAAGGTGTGAGTGTTGGCATAGGTAGAGGAAAGGCTCTGTGCTTCCGATCAAGGAGCGAGACTGGTAGAGCTCTGGAGAGTAGATGAGAGAGCGGATGCTCTTGGAGACTAAAGAGAGGGAACGGTAGTGACATCTGGAGATGCGAGCCAAACAGTTCAAAACAATATCATCTGGAAGTGATGAAAACGACAGAGGAGGAATTGTTGTCTTCTTCCTTTTCTTCTGCGGTGGCTGCTCTACTCTGGCGTCCATACCAAGCAACGAAGGTGGTTACTAGGGTTTTAGGTTTTGGATGTTATGGATTTTAGGGTTTTAGGTTAGGATGTAATATTTATACTGAGGCACAAAACAAAATAATTATAATACTCTGCAAACTTCTTATACGTAAAGATCTTAAAAGACCTTTACTAATCAATCATATCTATCAATCTGCCTTAATCACAAATATATATATCTATATATATAAAGTTAACTTTGCTCACTCCTCCTTTCTCCACATCAGCATCCACCTAATCAATTTATTTTTTTTGCATAAAAAATAATATTTTTAATATTCATTTATTGCATATTAATTACTTATAAGTAATAATAGTAAAAATAAATAAATAAGAATTAATTAAAATAATTCAATTTTAAAATAATATAAACAATAATTTAAGTTTTTAGTAAATAATAAAAATAATAATTATCTAAAAATGAATTAAGTAAAATAAATGAAAATTTTAAAATAGTAAAAATAATACTATAAATATGTTTTAGTAATAATGCTATTTTTAGAATTATAACCAAAAAATGATAATATTACAAAATTTATAATGGGTTAATGAGTTTTAGAATGTAAGTAAGATTTTTTTGCATGGTGGAGTAAAAAAACAAGTTATGTCATTATATTTATAAAAATCTAAACATGAAAATAAAATTCAAGTGAAACATTAGTTTCTAAGAAACATATACCATAAAGATTTATTATGGTATATCTCATAAGGTATACTATCAAATGGAGCTATAATTTTATAATATGATATAAAAACATATATAACAAATATTATGGCAGATTATGCATTCTATCTTGCATTTGGACAACCTCATTGTAGCGACATAGCACTAAAACTGTTCATGTAACTTTGTATATTCGCATTTAATGTAGGGCGTCGATATGTTTAAATGGTATCTATAATTAGGTCAACGATCGACATTGACGTTAGAACTTTTAAAATTATGTTTTCATGGGATATGAATATGAAATGAACTCTTTTAAAGATAAAAGGTCAGAAGATTGTCGACAATATTATTACGACACTAGACAATATATGTTATATATAGATTAGTAAAATAAGTATGACATTTATATATTTATCTTTTAATCTGCAAATTAAATTCATATTCAGTGATTCTTATTTAAAAAAAATTTAACTAAATCTCACGTAAAATCGCAAATAGATATAACAAAGAAATATTATCTTAAAAATATATATGTTGTATATCACTGAGTAAAGTAAGCTTAGTATTTATATAGATTTATACTCAAGAGTTGGAATGATTATATTTGAGCTCAACAATTTCTATTAATAAGAAATATTTTAAATTAAATTCCCGCGCGTGCGCGGGTACAAATTCTAGTATATATATATATCTACCACTAATTAAAATAAAAACCTACAAATTTGATATCACATATATCAATTTAAAATCTAATATAAAATCCAAATTCAAACATCTCCTAAAGTTGATTAATTAAAAATTGAATAATATAAAAGTTTTATAATAAAAAAAAATTCTTTTACAAATCCCTTATATTTTAATAGGAATCATTTTGTTGAAAATGCCGACGTGTCGTCACCAGAGCGATTTGGAGATTTAATTGCAGTTAACCATCCTCAAGATAAATATATTTACAAAAACAAGTCTTTCGATTTATAAAATGTGCCACTAAAGTATAGGTGATGATTCTTTCTATTAGTTTTAGTAAATAAAAAACTTAATCATCTATTAAAACCAGAAAATATATTTATTTATTTAATTATTGTACTTATAACATATTTAATTATTAAAAGTTAATTAGATTTTACAAAGAATTAAAAAATTATTCATCTATTTAATTTTTTGAAATGCAAAACCTATTTTCCGATTTTAAAGTTTTTATGACTATTAATGTATATTTAAAAACTAATTATCACAAGAATCTTAAAAATAAACAATTTTAAATTTCTTAACCAATTTAAATTTCTGAAAAACAAAAATCTATCTCCTATTTAAAAATTCCAATAATGCGTCAAATATTTGAAAATTTTTATCAAAAAATAACTACCAAAATAATCATAATGATAAGATATTGAATTCTTTCGTTCAAAAAAAAAAGATAAGATATTGGCTTTTTAATAATTTAATATTATATGGTGATACACTACAAGAAAACAAGGTATTTGCAAGGGAAGGTTTCATAGCAATTCCCTTGCAAATAGCATGTAGCAAGGGATTTGTGAGAAAAGACAATCTCTCGCAATTCGCTTCTCGCAAATTACAAATCTCGCAAATCACTCGCAAAATTTACGAAGAAAATCTTTCATAACATATCTCTCGCAAAATATATCTAGTAAATCTCTTGTAAGAATTGCTAGATTTGCGACATTTTCAAAAATAATTATATATTTGTTTTCACAAAAATAAATTATATTTCTTCTATGGATTTACGAGGCACCGTAAATAATTTTAAAAAAAATTATAATTAAAATTTTTTCAGAAACTTCATTATTGTATTAAAAATGTAATAGTGTTACCAAAATAATAATTACAAAATAACAAAAATAATGATTTTTCTTTATTGCATAAATAATGATTTGTTTTATTAAAAATTAATGTAAAAGACATATTTGTATATACATATATATGAAAACCTTACTCTTCAAAAGACATTGTGGTTTCTCTTACATCAACAACATTGATGGCAAGGATGCCATGATCCTAATTTCCAAAAATACCGGTTTGGTATTGGTTGGAAGGCTGTAATATGCTTTGGGATCTGGTTCATTTCCATGTATCCTTTCACCAAAGAGCAATCATTTACCAACACCAAAACGATTGAAAAGATTTTCTACATCACTGAAGCCAAAAAAATGACAGTGTGGTAGATCGTCCAACTGAGGCTATCAGGAAGCATTTAGTTGTCATATCTTCTGAGGCCACTGTTTTGTGGTAATGCACTCACAGCTGCTGCATCTTCATCTCAAAGAGCCAATGCAGCAGTGATGAAAACATTAACCTTCAAAATACATTGTGGTTTCTCCTACATCAATCACCTTGATTTGAAACGGATGGAGTACAAAATAGGAATTACGCAAGTGTAAAAAATTATAGTAAATTTTTATAAATAATATTCAAATTCTAAATTGTCATCCACACACTTTTAATGAGTTCAAATAAATAATATATTTTTGTTACAATGTTTTTTTTGGTCAACCGCACATTTATTAGAATAGATAACCTTAATAATAAAATGTGAATATATATTGGTATTTATGTTAATTGATTATATTATAGTAATTAGGTTTATTCAAATTCTATATGAATGTATCCACCTTGTCACAAACTCACATCAACATCTAATATGGAAGCATAACATGTATGCTCTCAAGTTTTAATTTGATCTAATGATCAAACTCCTCTTCCCATTTTTTTTCTCTAAAAACAAAGTATTGGTAAAGATATAAGAAAATCTAAAAAATAACAGACAACAAACTATTGTAAATGATAGATGTGAAGAAAATAAATGATATGAAGCCAAAAATATGAATATAGAGCAAGAATGACTAACATTCTTCAAAGAGAATAAACAATTTTTGTACAGATGTTTGTGAAATTTTTATTTCATTTTTTTTGAGTTCAAGTGACCACAATTTCTGATTTTCGTTTATTTGTTGAAATTTGCTAAATCTCAAATTTGTTAGATTACCATGTGAACCACACAAGATTCAGGAAGATCAATCCTTTCATCAGCTCTTTAGGAAAAAATCCAAAGAGTTGGATGAAGTAATCAGTAATTTGGAAGGAAGGAAGCAATGATATGTTGTTCTTGTTTATGAATTTGTATTGTCAGTTGATTAAAAATCTTAACTAAGTATATCATCAATTGATGTTAGTTTTTGTTTGACTCTATCCGACGGATAAGCTGTGGTTTGGTTATGCACTTATTTAGATGGTTCTAGAGAATTTCTTTTGAGTGAAAGAGGGAGAAAGGTGAAAGAATCTCTTCCTTGTATTTATGCTAATTGATTCTATTAGAGTAATTAAATTTATTCAAATTCTATATAAAGAATCTCTTGTTCACCTATTAATGCGATACGGAGTTATCAAAATTCTACAACAAACTAGTTTTGAGCTGCGCATGAGGAAAGCTCGGTGAGAAAATACAGTTCTTGATCACACACACACACGAGAAAGTCTTTCATCGCAACTTCGACAAAATAAATGCAATAAGAAGGCACCTATCTTTTCTACCAACCTCGAAGAAAGCAATTAACAAGATTGGAGAAAACAAACATAACATGCGAAAATGCTCGTATTGAGTTTAGAAAGATTGTAATAATGGTTAAACTCGAGCATAAACGTAGAAGAAGAAAGCCCCCAAGCTAAAATTATATATCAAGTCAAATTATAAAATATATAAAGTCAACAAGGCATATCAAGTCAGCCAAAAGATCATCATATAACTTCATGGCTCACAAACCCCATATGTACAACAAACTGCTTCAACCTCAGTCACAATCTGTTTCTCCAAGCATGTCCTGTTCCTGTATTAGCAAAGCAAAACATACTTCAAATCAATAACAATCATTGAGTATTAAAATCTCTTCTTTATGATGATGATGATGATGATATAAGATACAATCTTGTTACCTGCCCCCTCAGCACTGGAAAAAGGTATCGATCAACTCACTCTTTCCCATCTTCAGGTTTGAAAAAGTAAATCGGATCTGGATAATGCGCTAACTTGACTTCTAACATCTCATTCCCTGGGATTTTCAAATCCATGGTCGTAGCTTCTACCTCTTGTGTAGATGATGAATCATCTACAAACATTTCATATACATAAACAAAACATATCACCAACATACCAATACACAAAATCTCTTCCCTATGTAAATCCCTTTTAACAACCTAAATAACGAATTCCATATACCAATTTCAATTTCAATTTCAATTTCAGGGGAAAATGAAATTGAAGCTACAAAGATGATACCTGGAGGAGGGATGAAGAAAGAGGAAGAAGGCCAACCAAAAGGAGACGAAAGAGAAAGAGTCTCTTCCTCCGTCAACGGATTAGTCACCTTATCGACCAAATTCGCAATCTTCTTGGCGGTGATCTGATGAGGAGGTACCCAAAAGGAGGAGCCAGGTGCGAAAGGGAGCCAATCCGGGGTCGAGTTATGGACGATGATCCTTCTAACGAACTCGTTTAGCTTCTTGAGAATCGCGGCTTCGGCTTCGGTTTTGGTATCGATGTCGACCTCGATGAGGTGTGGTACCGATGAAAAGCGGCGGCTGAAACAGACGGTGTTTGGTGGTGTCGGTGTTTTAATCGCCGCCGGGTTGTTGAAATTACGGAGGAGGAAGAATCTTCCGGTTGGGATTAGGGTTTTTGAGAGCAATCGAGACATTTTTTTTTTGAGAGAGAGAGGAAAATGGAAGTTTTTTTTTTTGTTTTTAACATTTATAAGCGATGACAGAGGTCAAGGCGGTTTCACACGTCTGTGAAACTGAAACGGGTACCAAAATGGGATCCGAATCCGTGAGATCCGATCCAATTATAGTAAACACAATTTATTGCTAAGAAACAAAAAGAAAAAAGAAATATTTACAAGGGTGAAAAAAAAAAAAAAAAGTAAAGAAGAATGAATGAATATACGAATTTGCTTTGTTGGTGTTATTATTACGAGTGAATGAATATACGAATTGAATATTATATAGTTTATTTTAAACAGTAAAATTTCCAACAAAGATTTATAATCATCATATTAAAAAACTTAAGTAACCAAATGCTCCATATAGAAATGAAAAGTTAACTAACATATATTTAATCATTCTGAAGTACATAAAAAAAATTAAAATTTAAGATATTGAAATTTGAGGTGAAGAAAAAAGAATTTAGTTATGCATTTTAACAAAAAAAAAAAAAAAAAAAGAATTTAGTTCTTGGAGTTGCTAAAATACAGTATTGGACTGAACTCCCCCCTCCCATAAATGATGCTCTACGAAAAATGAAAGATACACTAGACTAAACTATATTCAGCTTTTGTAGCCCTCAAATTAAAATTTAATCATAATATATGTCATAGAGCACACATGTTCTACTTATTCTAAGCAAGGGCCGATTATGGTTAGATGAAACTCAGAGTTGTGAATGGAAGATGAGAGTGATGATTTTTGATTTGGGTTTCGGTCATCAATTAGAAATGTTTTAGTTCGGTTAAAACGAGGTCAAAGTTCTCTTTTATTGACTAGTGCCGAGGCAAAAAAGATGGATTACAACTTAAATTAGACGAGCTGAAATAATTCCGATACAAAAGACAAACTATGAGTTCGCCGACTTAAGACTTTAGACGAGTGATCGCGTATTTTCTATCCGTATTTTTTCCTTTCTTTTTGGTCAACTCCATTTTTCGAATGTCGTACGCCCGTACTTATAGGGAGTTGTGTCGGTTCGTCCTCTGAAAAGACCAAAATACCCCCTCTTTCCTTGGAGGTTTATTTGAGCCTTTTCTGGTTCGGGCTTCTTATTAAGATGAAGATCTACCCCTAACAGGGTTGTCCCCAAGCTTTTGTAAGATGCGTAGGCATAACCACCGTCCCTTGGTCGACCAAGGACATGAAAGCCATGCCAAAGCACACTGGACAGTGGACACAAAACACATGCATGCAACCTCCGAGTTCATAAATGTTTATACTTTATAGACATATATAGCTTCATTAGTTCATTATCAAACTGAGCTTCGAAGACTTTGGATAGAACTTTTTAAAAGATCACAAAGTACGTGACGTTTTTTACTCTTGATTTCCAACTAGCTCAATTCCAAGAAAAACATTCCCCCGCTATTATCTTGTTTCCATTTCTAAAATCTAAAATTGTTTTCCATTATTATTAATGTTTGAGCAAACCATTTTTTTTCTTTTTTTCTTTAAAAACGAGAATCTAATAAAGACGAGTGGATTGGGCTTGAAATGGGCACGATTGATCAGATCCGGTGGCTCTAAAGAATAGTCTTCTTGGTAGATGCAATTTGCAGGATTCGCTGACCCAATAATATTTGCTGACATAATTTCCAAATGTAATATATGGAACTATGATCATGTAGTCATGTGTGTACGTAAATGCACGTGAATATGGGAGATTGTGAGTCCACATGTCATAAAGTGTTGTTTATATTATGCACGTGAATTTGGAGTTTATAGTTGTACCTTGTTAAGTCATATCATAATGCTATGACAGAGATATGGATATAGTTAAACGACTAAAATCCCCACCATAACCAAGTGGGGTTTGATCAAGAGGCCAATCCTAAATCTTCTTGAAAAGAAGGTTGAACTTATTCTTATTTTGATTCTCCACTTGCAAAAAAATTGTTCTATAAAGGAGAGTTAATAACCCACTTTTTGGTCACCATATGCGCTAAAATGCCCACCACGAAGGCAAGCATTCCAAAGCTAAATCTTAAACTCAGTTTGAATTTGACAATTTGTGTCAAAAGAAAAAAAATATGTACGAATGAAATGACTTCAAAAATACAAATTTTCCCATCTAATTTGCTTAGATCATTCAGGATTTAGTTTATTTTCAGTTTAGAAGGGACTACTTTTTTTTTTTTTGGTTTCTTCGAACAAAAGAAGCACTTGATATTTGTTCAACAATCATGTTTTACTATCCCCACACCTTCAAACAATCATACACATGGTTGTTATGATGAGATGATACGTACACAAAGAGAAGATATATATAATAAATACTATAATAAACCCACAATCAAGGAAAGAGATCACCTCAACAAAATACTATAAAATTTGTCATCAATACGTGATATTTTTTTGTGGATCATTTACTCAAACGATTGACAAGCATACCCTACAATTTTACAGATCCAATGAAATAGTTTGTATTTCAGTTTAAAAGACCCCAGTTATATAAAAAAAAGACCCATCATTTGTTATAGTATACAATATTTCTCATTACAAGAAAGATAAAAGAGAGATTGCGGCATCGCTATCATACCAGAACGGTTTGTCTCATGCATGGTGTGGCTACGTCGACAATAAATTAAAGAAGTAAACTTCTTTGAACCAAACAAAAATAAATAATTATAATAAAAAAATGAATATACGAATTTGCTTTGTTGGTGTTAGAGGGAAACCTATTTATTAATATTTAGCAAAGAAAAATGACTGGACACATGATGTGTTTGGACTAGACGACATTTTTGTGGGAACATTACTCACATGTGCGCTTTCAGATGTTAACTTTAAACTGCCATATAAATCCAATTCGTAATTTAGATTGATCTTTTTTATATGTATACAATATACATTCAGTATAATCGTTTTCCTTATCGATGTATCTGATCATATTAAATGTCTCAATCAAAGCACGAAGAACAATTGCACAATGCACTTTATTGGGTTTGGCTTACAACATGCTTAATGATCCTTCTTTCTCTTAATTCACGTCACTCTTTGTAACCCATTCGAGAAATAATATTCCTGTCACACTAGTATTAGTGACAGTCACAAAATATTGAGTAGTATTAGTGACAGTCACAAAATATTGATTTGTAAATCTCTTGGAAAATTTTGTATCCAACTGCATCAATTGTAGTCTACAAATATATATATGTTAAAAAATTGCGTGTATAATGTTGTACAAAGTAACTTAGAATCGTGCTATTTTATTTTTTTGGGCATACTCAAGTGATCAGTATAGGAATGTCACGGGCGAGAGGTGTCGAGTTTTGGGGTCTATATGTACATAAGGATTTCTTATGAGCATTATTGGCAAACTCATCTACTTGACCATTACTCAACTTTCTGGTATTTGTTGGGCTAAATTGGCTCAATAGTCAATACACATAATAGCTCAAGCTATTTTTAAATAGCTTCATTATATCAACGGTATGACAGTTTAAGGAACTTTTTTCCTTTAGCTTATATTCTCGAGTTAAAGTCCTTTGGATGCAGATTGGGGACATTGGTCCTTACACTAGAAGATCAATACCGAATATTGAATGTCCTTTGGTCCTTCTTTTGTTTTATGGAAGTCCACATAGCAAGCTGAATACAAAAGTATGGCTTATGCAATTTGTGAAACCGTGAGGTTACGCAGTTTACTACTTGATCTTCACATCATATTCAGTTCACCAACTATATAATATTCTGACAATATGGCGGTAGTTCATATTGCTAATAATCTATAGTCTATCATGAAAGACCAAACATATTGAAATGAATTGTGTGTCATACAATACGAAAAGTCTTGAAGAAGGGACTTTGATGCTTCATAATGTTCTAACATATTGTCATGTTGCAGATATCTTAACTAAACCGGTTTATCCTAGACCATTTCCGAACTTTACTATTGAGATTGGAGTTTCTTACATTATATCTTGAGGGAGGCTATCAGTGTCTACATCCTAGTAGATAAAGATTATTGGAGACGTCGAAATTAGTTGTGGATGACAGTTACTTTCTTTTACTACTCTCCTAAATTCAGCAATGTAGGTCAGTGTAAAGGTTCGTTTGAAGTGGAATGGATTTTTTTTTTTTTTTTTTTTTTTTTTTGAATAAAGAAGTTAGTAAGAAATATTCAGTCAAGTAAACGATAATCTCTCTAAAATTAAGTACTCTAAAAACTTAAATTTTTAAGTTTGTGTATAAGAAGAATACATCATTACTTGTATTTTTTAAGGAAAAATGATTATGTTCAAATGACATTGACAAAGTTATTAAACAAAAAAAGAGATTATGACAATATTATTATCTTTTAGCTGCATGTAATAACGCGTTTGAGTAAAGTAGAAATTTCTTATTTAGTAAAATTGAAGAGAGTCTAATTAGACCTTTTGGACCACATGTAAATGTTTTAATATGAAAAATCCAATAAACCAAAATTGATCCAAATTAATGTGGTACTAATCAAATTTCTCTGGTCCCATCTGCTACTTTTTATTTATAAAGTTCTATTTACTACTTTTTAAATAAATTAAAATATGTTGAATATATAGTTACACTAGGTAACAACCCGCACTATGTGCGGTATAAAATAATTATTAAATATTTTTATTATAATTTTTATTTACAAAATCTATAATATTTATCGGTAATTGGAATCTAAAATGTGATTGTGTAGTATATACATATATATAATATATTAAATTTTTGTATAATAATTAAAATTTAATCCGTGAGAATTATTATAATATCAATCTTATATTATCATATCATATGAACAAAGAGTTCTTAAAATTTATTTTTAAAGATTTTATAAAAATGTAATTAAAAGATATAATTAAGTTAAAAAGAGAATATAAGAATTTAATTTTAGGTGTTAATTGATCTAAATATTATTAAAAACTAATAACAAATAAAGGAAATAATGTCTGGAACTCTGTAAATACGACATTTGTCAACATTTTGTGTGAGAATACTTCTCTTTTAAATATATAAGGGATACGACCTAGTAACTAAAAATATATTTCGTATGTAATATTCACATACAGTAGTATCTAGTCCCGACCGACTTCTTTTGTGCAACATATATGACTCGTAAAAATTTCCATTCCATGGTAAGAAAGTTTGCTTTAACAAAACTTATTAATAAACATCTGATTTGGATTCATATTTGTTCCTCTAAAGTGAAGTAAGTTACTTTGAACTTTGCGTGTCTTCTACAATTGTTTTTATTACGCCATTTGGACTTTTGTTACATTTTATCTTTTATCATTCTTTTAAAATATCACTTTGTACTTTTCATCTTTCGGGTAATATAGAGTTTCAGCTTATATGACATGGTCATGGTTATAGGATTATATCTTGGTGATATTTTTATAGACTGTAACATATTTCTTTTGGTTTAACAAAAAAAATACTGCCTTTTTGACATTTATCATACATATATACTAAGAATTTGTTATGTTAGAAGTTTTAAGAAACTTAAAAACATAAAAATATACTTTTATTCAGTATAAAACTATTTAAGATGAATTAAGTTAAGAATTGATAAGTTTTGAATCAGGGATAAATTAAAATTTTGATTTGTGCGACATACTTCCTATTTATTGTTAACAAAAATATCATTCTAGAACGACATTATGTTGTGGAACATCAATGATAACAACCTTCATAAACTTTACTTAACACCAAATCTTAAATTATTTCACATGTTAGATTGGATATAGAGACTCTTTTTAGCTGTAGAATTATTGTATTTCAATTGTCTATAATGCTTTTGGGATGAAAAAGACGTGTTTATGATTGAAAAGGAACTCATTTCCTCAGCGATCAAACACCATAATTGAGTTAAATAACATTGGCCCTCTAATTATGAATATAGTATTTAACTTTTCACCTGTAAGGCTGTAACCAATTTAAGTCTAACAATATTTTGTTCTTTCTTTCTCCTTGGCCTCTTCCATGTTCATAACCTTTTTCTGTCAAGAATCTTTCAATTTTGTTTTTTCTTGTTATCGTATGTTTTTACTAAAATTGCAAAATTGTGAAGAAATATCCCACTTTAGAAAGATGTAAAGGTAACGTAAGTATTGTATAAAAGATATTTATCAGTCAATTCATTGTCAATTGATTTTGAGTTGGAAACCATTACAAATCCTAATTTAACAAAAGGAAAGATACATTATTAAATTATATATGTTGACAAAAACACTAAATATTCGGGAGACTAAAAACCAAAAGAAACATAAACCCAAAAAAAATACAAAACCCTAAATTACATATAAACTAATTTAAACAATGGGTAATACTAGCAAACTACTAAAGAAGAAGACAAAACTCAAAGATTTAAAGTTTAAACAAGAGCTCGAGATAAAATGGATTTGCCAAACTTACTCTCATGTCAAAGTGAACTTAAACTAGCTATAAAATACTATAATCTATTAATTTAGTATGTCTTTTTTTTTGTTTTGTTTAAAACGACTATTTTAGTATTTCTCAAATAAAAATTGTATATCCCATAAAAAAAATTATTTATCATAACTCACCAGAGATTATTAGGTGAAATGACAAAAAACAGTGAAATAACTAATAGACCATTAATTACATGAGACAATAAATAGTGTGGATCATCAATTTTCAAGAATATCAACGTGTTTTCTATACAGTATACACAATTAAATTTTTGCACAGGTAATAAAATCACATAAATTATTCACTCTATTATTATTATTTTTTAAAAATATATTATATATATTCAGAAACATTTAAAAACGAAAAGAAAAATAGGATTTGTTGTATCAGCATTTAATACAAAAAAAACATTGATATCAATTATCTACTTTTTAAGGGGTAGAACCGTCATTAAAGTACGAGCTGACAGCAAATCTGGCGCGCGAATGGTCACTCTCCTTCCTCCCACCTTCGGACATTTACGTAAATCCATCCACACACCACCAATTATAAACTTATCATTATTATTATCCATAAAAAAAAAAAAATTTACTAAACACTTTTTTTTACATTTTACAATTACACAACTATAAAAATCTACTAGTACTAATTAACCATTTAAATACATAATCTTCGGTTCGGTGTCTCCTTAGCATTAAGTCATTTACTATAATACTAAATCAATATCAAGAAAATTTTAATTGATATACCCAAAAACACACACACACACACTCTCACTTCATTCAGCACTAAAATATTCACGGTACTGTAACTTCTTTTTATTTTTAACTTAAATTTCGTACCCTTTTTTTTTTCCTCTCTCTTTGGATACTTTGCTAGATCTCTCTAGTATTTTACGAACAAAAACCCAGAATCAAAAAAAAAAAAAACAGTAATCTTTTAATCATTCGACTAGAGTCTAGACTCTAGAGAGATCTGAATCAACTTGTTCTGTGGTTGTTTTCTACAAATGTGGTTTATGTAGTCTCTAAATTTATAATCTTTTCGGCTTCTGATTCGATTCTTTCGTATCAAAAATCTAACTTTTTTTCTTTTCTCTGTTCATCCGTCTCGTGAAGCACAAATGTAAGTTTCGTACCACATTATTATTGTCTTTTTTTTGGATGCTACAGTTTTTTTCTTTTTCTCAAAGGATCTTTCTTTTTGTGTTTTTATTTGATGTTTGGTTGATTCTTTGCTTGGGTGGTGATTTGTGAAAGTTAGTTTATTCTTACTTCAAGTCTTGATTTTTTGGATTTTCACCAATTGTAAGTTTTAAGAGATTTAAAGATTCTTTCTTCTTTTTGCCTCTTCTTTGTTTGTCTCATTAATTGAAGAGCAATAGTTGTTATACTGTACTTACTTACTGTTTTTGGGGTTTCTAGCTTTTTTCTTGTTTATATAAATGGTATAAGATAGGAGCTGAACTTTCTTTACTTGATTATTGTGTTTAGGCTATTTTCTCTAGAGTAAGTTCTTTGTTTTCAACTTCTCTTTCTTGGGGTTTGGTTATAATGCTTTTATGTGTTCTGTTTTTGGCAAATTCAAGTTAAAACAGTGAGAAAGATGAATCTCTTCCTTGCTTTTTTCTTGTGTGCTTGTTTTGGTGCCCTTGGAGATGATTGATTCTTGTGTCTCTCTATACAGTAGTTTTGTTTCATGTTTTTGATTGATTATGTGGTTTGAGTGAAATGATAGTTTCCATTAATGGTGGTATTGGTCTCAGGATGCTAATGCATTCATTTGATTTTGATGCTGCAGTTGAATCTACAGCGAAAGTTTAAAGTTGGAGCTTCATTTGTGCGAACCAAAATGGATGTCGGGTTGAGAATGTTTGTTGTTTCTGTGCTTCTTGGTACTGTGGCAGCAGAGGTTTACATTGTGACTATGGATGGAGATCCAATTATAAGTTACAAAGGTGGAGAAAATGGTTTTGAAGCAACTGCTGTCGAATCTGATGAGAGGATTGATACATCAAGGTACTTATATAGTTTCTCCTCTTCAATTGTGTTAGTACTGTGTATACATTGCTTGTTAGATTAACAATCTGTTACTGTTTTAGTGAATTGGTGACAATGTATGCTCGTCACTTAGAGAGGAAGCACGATATGATTCTTGGGATGCTCTTTGAGGAAGGATCATACAAAAAGCTATACAGCTACAAACACCTTATAAATGGATTTGCAGCTCATGTTTCTCCAGAGCAGGTGAAAAAATCGATTTGAGATCATTGCTAAGTATATATTTTCTTGAATTCATGTTCCCTTACACTATTCCACTATATATTTGGTAGGCAGAAACACTTCGTCGCGCCCCTGGTGTGAAGTCTGTAGACAAAGATTGGAAAGTGAGGAGACTCACCACACATACACCAGAGTTTCTAGGACTTCCAACTGATGTTTGGCCAACAGGAGGAGGTTTTGATAGAGCAGGAGAAGACATTGTCATCGGGTTTGTTGACTCGGGGATTTATCCTCATCACCCGAGTTTTGCCTCTCACCACAGATTACCTTATGGCCCTCTTCCTCATTACAAAGGGAAATGTGAAGAAGATCCCCATACCAAGAAGAGCTTCTGCAACAGGAAAATCGTTGGAGCACAACATTTTGCTGAAGCAGCTAAAGCGGCTGGGGCATTTAACCCGGATATCGACTATGCATCTCCAATGGATGGTGATGGGCATGGAAGGTTTGTTCTTTTTATAGTTTTGTGACTTAGGGGAGATAAGACTGCATCATTGTGAGTATGTATTCTATTGTACTAAGCAAGTCTGATTCTGCTGGATTTTCTCAGTCATACAGCAGCTATAGCAGCTGGGAATAACGGTATTCAGTTGAGGATGCATGGTTATGAATTTGGAAGAGCGAGTGGAATGGCTCCTCGTGCAAGGTAGGCAGATGTGTAAACTGGCAGTTTTATTGACAGATGTATTCTTCACGTTGGTAGGCTAAAAGGCTAGTTTCATTCAGGATTGCTGTTTACAAGGCTCTTTACCGGCTTTTTGGAGGCTTTGTTGCTGATGTAGTTGCTGCCATTGATCAGGTAAGAGTAAGAACTTAGCATTAGTTTTAACATCATTAAGTAGCATAAGCTTAGATGAAATGATTTTTATCCTGCAGTAATTAACCTTATAACTGCTACTGTCCATGGACATTACCATTAGTTGATATTAATTGAAATTGTCATGACAGGCTGTTCATGATGGAGTAGATATCCTGAGCCTCTCGGTTGGTCCAAATAGTCCTCCAACAACTACCAAGACAACGTTCTTAAATCCATTTGATGCTACACTTCTTGGTGCCGTAAAAGCTGGTGTTTTCGTTGCTCAAGCTGCTGGAAACGGAGGACCCTTTCCGAAAACTTTGGTATCATATAGTCCCTGGATAACAACTGTCGCCGCTGCAATTGATGATCGCAGATACAAAAATCATCTGACTCTTGGGAATGGGAAAATGCTTGCTGGGATGGGCTTATCTCGTAAGAATAAATAATAATGTTGTTTTTACATTTGGCATGGCACTATATATACCGAGTTTTTGTTTTGATGAACTGTTACGTGGTTTCTGCAGCACCAACTCGCCCTCATCGATTGTACACTTTGGTTTCTTCAAATGATGTTCTGCTGGACTCATCGTCTTCGAAGTATAATCCATCTGATTGCCAGAGACCAGAAGTCTTTAACAAGAAACTTGTCAAGGGAAACATTCTTCTCTGTGGATATTCTTTCAACTTTGTTGTTGGTACAGCTTCCATCAAGAAAGTTGTTGCAACCGCTAAGCATCTCGGTGCTGCTGGTTTTGTTCTTGTGGTTGAAAATGTATCTCCGGGAACCAAATTCGATCCTGTTCCTTCTGCTGTTCCAGGAATCCTGATTACAGATGTGTCTAAGTCAATGGTAATGGGAGTTTCAGTTGCTTTTCACTTACTCTCCTCACAGCCTATTTTCTCAATCTGAAATGCGGTTTTTGGTTATTTTTAAGGATTTAATCGATTACTACAACGTCAGTACATCAAGGGATTGGACAGGAAGAGTCAAAAGTTTTAATGCCAAGGGAAGTATCGGAGATGGCTTAGCACCTGTTCTTCACAAATCAGCACCTCAAGTGGCATTGTTCTCAGCTAGAGGACCCAATACCAAGGATTTCAGCTTTCAAGATGCTGATCTTCTTAAACCCGATATTCTTGCACCCGGTTATCTGATATGGGCGGCTTGGTGTCCAAATGGAACAGACGAGCCTAATTATGTTGGTAAGCTGTTCAAAGTACTCTAGCTCACATGTGATGTGTCCTTTTGAAACGAACTATAGTTTCTTACTTTTGGTTCTTCGGCAGGTGAAGGATTTGCGCTTATATCAGGAACCAGCATGGCTGCACCACACATAGCCGGGATAGCTGCGCTTGTGAAGCAGAAGCATCCTCAATGGAGCCCAGCTGCTATCAAATCAGCTTTGATGACAACCTCAACAGTCATAGATAGAGCAGGAAGGCTTCTTCAGGCGCAGCAATATTCAGACACTGAGGCTGTAACACTAGTTAAGGCTACTCCTTTCGATTATGGAAGTGGTCATGTCAATCCAAGTGCTGCTCTAGATCCTGGTCTTATCTTTGATGCAGGTATTGTTGCTATGTCTCATCAATGATAGACCAAAGATCTTTGATCTTCTGGTTGATAAGACTAATTGATTTTCTCTTGTAGGGTATGAGGACTATTTAGGATTCTTGTGCACGACCCCTGGGATCAGTGCCCATGAGATAAGAAACTACACAAACACACGCTGTAACTACGACATGAAACATCCTTCAAACTTCAATGCACCATCTATCGCTGTCTCTCATCTCGTGGGGACCCAAACAATAACAAGGAGAGTGACGAATGTGGCAGAAGTAGAAGAAACATACACAATAACAGCTAGGATGCAGCCTTCTATCGCCATCGAAGTGAACCCACCAGCAATGACACTCAGACCAGGCGCTTCTAGAACCTTCTCAGTCACTATGACCGTGAGATCGGTTTCTGGAGTATACAGCTTCGGGGAGGTGAAATTGAAAGGTAGCCGAGGGCATAAGGTGAGGCTTCCAGTGGTGGCTCTAGGACATCGGCGATGAACAAATCTTTTGGGTGTTGTAATATTATTTTTTTGTAATATGCAGTAATAATAAGAGGTAGTTCTAGAGAATTGTGTCTGACAAAAAACAAAAAAGAAGGAAAATGCTTTATAGCAGCTTGTATAATTAGTTATTGATATAAAAACTCCATTAATATGTTAAATGCCCAGCTTTTTAAACTGTATAAACCTCATGCCTTGTTTTTTCATTTCATTTTCAACAAAAGAGTTCGCCAAAGGGAGAGAAACACAAAACGCACTCTGAAAATTCTATAGATAACAATGAGATGTACTGAAAACAGATGAGTTAAAAATGTCCCAACGTCCCCAACCAAATGAAAAAGAAACCCCAAACACTTTCTAAGCTTCTCCACATCACACGATTTTCTCAGCTCTTTAAAGGACTTTGCAGCGAGTAACAGCTTCTAGGGGTTCCATGATTCAAGTTTTAATTTGATTCATTGTGTGTAAATTGAACGTTGGTCAAAGAATCCGAGTCAAAAGAATACCTCCTTTGCATTGCATTTCATCAATCAATCAAAATTGTTCGTGGCTCCCTATGCTATGCTTGTGTAGTTTGGGAAGAGGTCGATCAATTTATCGAGAGTATCAGCGTGAAACTTTCTTCCAAAGAGATAGCAAGGTCTTTTGATCCCATTCCACATGCAATGCGTCCATGATGCTATTCCCTATATTTGCAGGCATTTTAAAAAAGGTAGATTATCATCTCGGTAAAGGAGGAAAAAGCCAGAAAATCTGTAACTAATTAAAAGTGACGAAGACTTGGTTTTAAAGTGTGTACCGTTCCCTCACTTGTAACGCGTGCCACTGCGTCAATGGACTGTAGATGGATTAAAAATGTACACCAATTAGTTTATCACAATGGAAGCAAGGAAATTGTCAAGGTAGATTCTAAGAGATCATAGCAGTTTAGTGATGATACCGAGATGTTCTTAATTAACTCGAGTGTGATATCTTCAGGCATGTATTTTCTTGGATGCCACTTTTTCTCAGACCAATCAACATATGTCACTGTCCAGTTAGCAATGCCAGTAGGATCAAGCATCTGCAAAGTTTATCAGACCAAAGTATATTATGGATAAAGAAATTACTAAAACAACAAACATTTTCATGTTAGTAAGAGTCAAAATGGATTCTCACATGGAAGAATGTTGGCAGATAGTGTTCATCTGCGATGCAGTTCTTGTTGCTCTCTATACCTGGCTGAAGAAAAAATAACCTTCCTATTTTACATGCGTTTTTTCTATGTATCTATAAAGTAACACCTCTATAAAATCGACAAAAAAGTAATAAAACATCTATTTTGAAGGTTAAGTCGTACTCACCCCACAGTAATCCCGGAATTTAGAGTAGTAAAGACTGTCTGCCATAGTTATTACAGCATGCTGACGCTTCATGGAAAACCACTGCACGGATATAGAGATAATTGAGTGAGTGATGAAAACTTGTTGAAAAACTCTCTCAATGGCGATTTTTGTAGCATCAGTTGATCAAAATGCTTTCCCAATAACAATGGATGGAAGCAAGTATGCAGAACAATGTGTTTAATTGATGATATTAATACTAGGTGGTAGCAAATAATCACTCGCAAGGGAAAATTTGGACTTGAAGAGAATCCAATTCCTATACACAGAAGTAATATGCACACTATGTGGCTATAATTAGTTAGTCCACAAAGAATTCTCGTGATAACCTTGTTGTTTTATTAATTGAATCAAACAGTGACACAGAATTGGCCCCTTCTATTCGGGTCTTTGTATTTTGCTGATCTCGCATATATTTACAGAGTACGAGCAAGCATGATACTGGATCAGTAAAATATTTTTTACCTGTGCACCCTTTCGAAAATCTTCCTTTGGAATTTCCGGCAACATGTGATCCATATGCCTACCTTTTCCATGTGGACCAGGGTCGTCAAAGCTGAAGAATAATAGAGTATATCTGAAGAATTCTGGAAAAAAAGTGTAGTTATAGATCAACTTTGAAAAAAATCTTTACCAGTCAACATAGCTGACATTGCTGTACATCATATAGTTGTACATATATTCAAAACTTCGTAGTGGCACACAACTGCAAAACCAGAAACACTCAAATTGGTTAGGGGAACCTCAGAATAATCAGTAAGAAGAGAAATAAAGTTTCCAGGAGATTACCTATCAGAGAGTAAAACAAATTGCTGATTCTCAGGATCTCTAAGAGCAGTAGTCAACAAACGTCTCTCAGCATCAATCATCGATATTCTACCCCAGACCACCTTCAGAAAACATATATGATTCTTTTACTATAATCATGAAATTCATTAACAGGAGCAAGAGAAATTTATGTAACATCCACCAACTAAATGTAATCATTCCAGAACTATGGTTTTTCTCTTCATGACCGTGAAGAGGGATGACATGGTATCTACAATTATAGACATCAGATATAGAGAAAGAGACATACCTCGTCACTTCGTGTCTCACGGTTAAGAAAGTAGCGACTGGTGTGAACCGGAGTATCTTTTGATGCATGAATATAAACAGAGAATTTCCCCTCATGACCCTGTGAGGAGAGGTAAAAGCACAAAATCGTCAGTGAAAGAAATAAGTCAAAGAAAGAATCAAATAAACATAAAGATACTAAAATTATTGCAAGCTTTCATAATGCACAGCTAAGTATGCTTCCGCCTAAACATGCTGCATCCAAGTTGTCAAACGATATTCCAGACAAATTCTACACTTTTGATGAATTGCCAAACATCATAAATGGCCAGCTTAAACTCAAAAGAGTACATTGTACTTCTTATAATACTAGCCCGATGGAAACCTCTGACACAATTGATGTGGGAAAAGAAGTAGGGTATAGATGAAGTCTACCTCAAAAAAGAGGTCCCATAGCTTTTCAAAAGGCAATGTACCCGGAGTTAAGAACATAAAAGCAATTTTAGAACGCTTTGTTATAACACGAGGGGAGCTCAATATTTCCCTAATCACTACACGAGCTGCAATTTCGTCATCGGAATATTCCCTCAGTGACGGTGGAAGCCAATCAGTTAATCCCTTGCACCCGTTAGACGAAAACATATAACAAGCCGCTCTTCTGTGACGAGGAAACATGAAGGCACCAATTAAAAACATTGCTATCAGTGAAAGCACCGCGATGATCCATACTAGCTTCCTTGTAGGAGCACGGTGGCGAGCCCCAGGCAAAGACTGCAGATAATTTATTCTGCCTAGACGCCACCCCTTAATTGCCTTCATCTCATAAAAACTTCTATCGCATACTGCAACACCTCAACCTCAATTATTCTTTAACCCACTGCCAAATCTGCTTCTTCAGCTAAAATGAGAAATTCCACTAGGCAGCTAGAAACCAGTCGAAACCTACAAGTTACAAGCCAAACCCCATTTTTGAATATCAGATATCTATTAAGAGCAGAACGCAAGTAAACAATGAAATAACTAGACCAGATCAAGAGATTAATCTCAAATCAATCAATCTCTTTAAGCTTTATCCAGCAATAAGAAACAAAAAGAATGTCATACAAAATTGTATCACATCAAAAATTTGAAACTCAAGTTGACAAGCTAGATTAAACAACACCATTATAGCTGAAGAAACTTGTCACGATCCAACATAAAAGAATAGAAGAATCAAACATCCACAGGGAAATAAATTGACAATTTCAAACTTGTACAACAAATCAAAAAAAGTATTATCTATATCTAATACAAAGAAAAGTCAAAACCATCACCACAGCTTCTCTAATAGCCAAATTCAAAAACAAACCATCACCACGGACATTGCTTCAACGCAAAACATCTTCAGTCAACACGAATGTTTCCCAAATCACAGAAATCACGAGATCGAAATTATCAAAGTCCGGTTGCGTTTACAATTAGAGTTTCCAAATCCGAAACCAAATCGGATCCCACAAAATCCTAAATCCAGACTCATCTACGCATAAACGAACACACACGAAAGTATCCAAAAGCCGAGAAAATGTAACCTGAACGGAATCGGATCCTAGAGGCGGCGAGAGCACCCGTCTTTCGCGAGCTTTTTATGTCCTCCACCCCAAAGATCTAGAAGAAGATTATCAAAGCTCTCAGCGAACGAACAACTGAGAGCTACGCAAGTTACAGAAACCTTAAAATAAAAAAATCTCTCAGAGTATTGAGTATCGATATCTATGCACGCATTTGAAACGTTTCCTTTTAGGTAAAATTTCAATTTCTTCTATAAGTGTTTCCCCCTTCACGATTTCGTTTCTTCTTCTGATCTCTCTCTCTCTTTGTTTCTTCTGTTTCTCGCTCTCTACAATAATGAAGTTATCTGTACACAGACGACGAAGAAGTCGAAGAACGAAGGATGAAGATGAAGAGGAAGAAGAAGAAGAAGACTCTTCGGTTCAAAAACAGAAGTAAATATTTTTTTTTGAGGTAGAGAGAGAGACTAAAGAAGAGAGATTAAGGGGGTTATTGGTTTAAGATTTAAAGAGAATTTTAATGACTTTGAAAGTTATGTAAAATATGTTGTTATTCAATCAAGACTTTTTAAAACTCTCTTAAAATTTGGTGTTATTAGTTGTGGATTTCTAAAAAGTTATGTAAAATCTTCATAAATTTAGTGTTATTGGATTAAGAGTTTTATAAAGTCACTACAAGTTTTATGTTATTCAAATAAAACACAAGAATCTTGGATTGTTGATGATTTCAATTATTATGTTATTGGTTTAGGATTTTATATCATTTTCTTCACTAAAAAAAGTCATGAAAACTCTCTCATCAAATAGAAAGATTGTGAATGATTGAGTCCATGACTTTTTTTTTGTCGTTATTTTGTAGAAAATGACATAATGTATCCATTAAAATGACATATGACATTATAATTTCATAAAGACACAATTTGATGAGATGTGGTGTGAGATGGTGAAGAGCTTCCAACCGACGATGGAACCACATAAGACATCAACACACAGCAAGCCGTGACGGTGGAAACGACAACGGTAAGAGCTAAAGAAGCTTCGACTCGAGATTCGTAAGCTATGATGGCGGACGGTGGTGACTGGTGACGAAACTGGTGGATGGGGACACTCTGAACCATCGGTGAACACTTCGGCGGTGACGGAAGAGGCTCAATAACAAGATGACGATTGCTGCACAACAAAAACGTACGACCAAATCTGTGATGGAGACGGTGACTGTAGCGTTAGGAGCAGAAGCCTTTGTCTAACATGGAGGATGTCTTAGATAAAGCCAAAACCAACGCTTGATGACTTTGGCAAGATGAGATAAGCAAGAGCTGGTATCATTAAAGCGGCTTTAACCCGATCTCTCATATTCCAAGCAAACACAATCAAACTACCAACACACATATCAATGGCAATATGTTAAGCATATATGTATAAACAATGATAAGAAAAATATAGATAATCACTAGATTATCTCACTAGTCAAAGAAACGAAAAATCAAACACTTCAAAGAATATATAAGAATACATGAACCAACGTACATAATATAGATAACATAAAGAATATATAATAATACATAAACACAAAACCAACGTATAATTCAATATAAGAACACGGAATGATCAAACACATAATCGAATTGAAACCCTGGCAAAAAGAAGGACATACATATATGCTTAGCTAACCTAGGACACGAGTGACATAGCGAGGTAGTAACTATCGTTAGTCATCATCTCGAAAAAATAGACATCCTAACTTTTTTAAATCAAACACTCGTAATTGCAATATGTTACCAATTGTTCAACCAAAGATAGAATACTTTAATGCATAGAAAAATGATGAGCAAGTCTGGTTGTACCTGGAGATCGATTACGTCAAAAGGCGCTGATGAATAAAAGATATATGACTTTGGCAAAGATGATTTTATAGAAGATGAGATAAGTAAGAGAATTTTTTTTTCCACAGAAGCGTTGAATGCAAAATATTTTTTTAGACAGATTTTACAAGATTTTATGAAAGACTTTACAAGATTAGGAAAAACAAACTAGCAAGATTTTAAAAAAACTTTCTAAACAATCACTTACAATCACTTAGAATCCTCAATTTTATACTTTCCATGATTTTAGTTGAAATCATTAAAATTCTCTTAAAATCCTAAACCAATACCCCCTTCTAATATTTTATTTTACAAATATTTTTAAATTATGTTATAGCATTAACGTGTAATTTTATAATTGGCTACTTGTTATTGTGTTTTTACTTCATACCATATAAAACCCACGCGCTTTGAGAATAACTATGACTATGCGTGCTGTTAATGAAACTTTATAATAAACCAGTAAGAATTGAATTTTGGTTTGGTTAGTTCGGTTCGGTTTGATTTAGATTTATTGAGTTTTGATTGGGTTTAGTTCGGTTCAATTTGAAAAACTACCAATATTAAGTCGAGATTTTTACAATTTTGAGTCGTTCGGTTCGGTTGTACATAATTCGAATTCGGTTCGAATTTTACGTTGACGAGTTTTTAATCCGGTTTTAAGTCGAGATCGATTTGTTGGGTTGGTCAATTTGATGTCCCGTCAAAGGAACGCATGTTAGATTTTTTTTCCCAGTGTAGATATTTTTGTCCTAATTTAATTTTTCTTAAAAAAATTCAAAAGTCTAAATGGCTGTAACTAGGCATGGACATTCAGGTACCATTCGGGTTCGGTTTGGGTATTTTGGGTTTTCGGGTTTTCGGGTTTAGAGGTATAGGACCCGTTCGGGTATTTCTAGACTTCGGCTTCGGATCGGATTCAGTTCGGATATTTTGGGTTCAGATTTGGATTACCTGAAGTTCACAAAACTCAAAATTTTAGTATATAATTTAGTCTAAATTATTTAATTATACGCAATATATCTAAAAATTTAGAGTATTTTCTACCCAAATTTACTAATAAACAGTTTAAATACTTCAAATTGTCGAAAATATCTAAAAATCTTAATATCTTAAACACTTATATTATTAAAATTATAAATATTACTAATATATTACTACTATATATTAATAATATTGATATATTCGGATACCCGTTCAGATCTCGGTTCGGATCGGGTTCGGATTCAGGTTTTCGGATTTAGAGAATTAGAACCCGTTCGGGTATTTTACAATTTCTGATACGGATTCGGATCGAGTTTTTTGCATCGGGTTTGGATTGGATATTCAGATCCGGGTATTTTGTCCAGACCTAGCTGTAACTCTTTACTTAATTATTTTAGGGTGTATGAATATCATTATATCACTAGCGAAATTAATTTGCTTTTGGCTAGTTAAAAGGAAAAATATACAAAAAAAATTATTATAACTAAACTATGTTGTAAATATACTCCCATTTCTTTTATAAAGAATGTAATTTTAGAGATTTTTATCTTTGTTTTACAAAGAATGTCACTAAAATTTTTTATTTTATGTTTACGCTATTTTCCTCATTTACCATTAATTCTATGTGAGTTTTATATTAAATAAAACATGTATATGTGTAACTAAAATTTTTGTGTAAAATGAGTCAAAATAACTTTTGTGAAGTAATAAGCCTTGTCCTTGTGTCGATTGTTTACTTTACATGTTCTCATGATTGTAGGGAGTATCATATTTTCTTAAACTAGTGGGCATTGACTTCGACTTATTTTTCTGTTTTAATATAAAATTGTAAGCAAAAGAGAAAATATAGTTTTTATTCAGTTATTAGGTGTAGTCGTGTAGATTCAACTTTCAAAAGCAAACTATATATGTTGCAGTAGACTCAAATATTTTTTCATGTTTTTAAAGACCATTTGTGATTATTATGTGTATTATAAACTAGATCATCTACTACTACATTTGATAGATAACGTTTTAAATAAAGTTACCTAGAAATTTTTTATCTACTTATTATATGCTCTCCGGCTCTATTTCTTGATAACAAATAGTAATAATAATAATTTGCTCTCGACATAACTTAAAGCAAGAACAAAGTAAAGATCGTGCCACCCATTTACTTCCCAGTCCCCACGACAGTGCCAATCTATTTTTATTTGTTCACGTATATAAAGACACGAATATTTGAATCAAAAACGTGATATTATCCAGAAAATTTGATGGTGTAAACATACTTTTTTTTTTGTCAACGTGTAAACATACTTTTATCCACATAACATATAAACACAATATTTTTTCTAACCAAATATTTATACAAACAAAAATAAAAAAGTCGTTAATCGAAAAGTCTAACGTATACTAAGTCAAGTCAACGGTCTACACTCTACACACAAATATAAAGTTATGACCAAAAAAATCAAATAGTAACCGTATTTTGGAAAGTAAATAGACCGTATCTAAACTGTAACAGAATCTTAATCGGATAAAACGGTTAAAAACCACAACCGTTAATCATAATTATATAGTTAAATTATATTAATCATAACCATTATTTAATCTTAACAATATTAAAATTGTTGGTTAACCGTATAGTTAAACCGTAATTTTTTAACTAAAACCGTGTTTAAAATATAATAAGACATACTAATAATTATATATTTAATATGAATCATATGATATATAGAAATATGAGTACACTAAAATAATGTATCAATTAAAAATAAATAATGTCAACCATATTATATCATCAATTAATATTAACTGTATCATATTATCAAATAAACGTAACCGTATATAATCATAACCGTTTCACCGTTTAAAAAACAGTTATGATTAAATGTTAAACAAAACTTCTAACCATAACCAAAAATTATAACCGTAACATATTATCAAATAAACGAAATCGTATATAATCATAACCGTTTTAACAAGAACCGTATTTAACCGTTTAATAAACAGTTATAGTTAAATGTTAAATAAAATTTCTAACCATAACCAGTGGTTAATAAACCGTAAGTGATAACTATAACCATTTTCATTACCCTACACGAATTATTTAAGTTCTAATTAAGTACTTTAATCCACACCACTTTCTTTAGTGTGTTGCTCTCATGTATTCAGATTCCACGTATATTCCAAGTTTTTAAAGTGTAATTTTACCAAGATTCTTAATATAATTTTGAACAATTCAGCTTTAATTTTATTATCCAATGATTTATCTTTAGATATAGCCAAATAGATGTGCCAAACTAAAAAGTATCGCTTTATTACTTTTTTTTCTTTTTTTTTGGCAACTATTGCTTTATAATAAAGCAGTATCATCTTTTACTCTTTTTAATTAAATAGAGAAAGAATTCGTTACAAAGAAATATAAATACACATAATGCATGTATTGGAAAGAAAACATATACTTTTAGTGAATGTTTGTAGAAGAATCATTATTATGGGTCAAGTGATTTATTGAATATCCAAGCATCTCGTAATTGTAAGATTTTGATTGTTTGATCATTATATAAAATGGTAACAGCATGTACGTATAACTCTCTTTTTTGTGTGCTTAAAGCATGTCTAATCAAAGTTGTAGGTTATAAATTTATAATCACAGCTCAGACATGTCCATGTGAAATAACGATGCGGTTCATCTCTTTAAAACTAATTTAAACTTTAAACGAGATCCCATTGTTTGATCCAACGTGTTGTTTAATAGCTAACCATGTGACTCATAAGCTTACTCAGTGTTATAAATTGAAATCTTAATTAATCTTACCTAGTAAAATATAACATTTTCTTCAAAAAAATAATCAAAAATTTAGAAATCTGATATACCAACCAATCAAAATTTATGTATCGGACAAAATATTTTATTTAAAATCTTAAACGGAAGCATATGTAAATATTCACTTTGATGTACTCTATACAAGTTAACTTTCAAAATTTGACATTAATTTACCTTAATCTTAGTCAAAAAAAGTAAACAAAAATCTTATTATATAAAGCTTGATGTCAATAGTATCATTCAAATGTCAATAGTATCATTATAAAGCTTGATGTCAATAGTTATTTCAAATGTCAAATTTTAAATCTTATTATATTATTAACAAGATCGTGACACATGTCAATAGTATCATTCAAATGTTGGACACATGTCAATTCTAAATTTATTAATTTTTCAAAAAATAAAAATTTAAAAATTTAAAACCTACCATAAAAAAGTTTTATGTAAAAGTAAAATAGAGAAAAGAAAACCTAATTTTATTTAAAATCTTTTAAAGAAAAAAACCATTTATAAACTTCCAAATGTAAAACAACAGTTTTGTTTTTAAAGTTTTTAAAATATTAAAAATCAATCATAAGAAAATTATAAAATTTAAACAGCTCTAAAATTCAAAAATATATCATTATAAGAAAATTATATATATATATATATCATAAATTTTGAAATTATAATATTGTTTAGTTATTTTAATTTGAAGTTACTAATTTTACAAGAAAAATGATTATTTTTATATAAGATAAAAAATATGATTGTGAAAATTATACAATTAATTACTGTTCCTAAAAAAAGGTTAATACTCACCTTTACATAAAGAAATAGATTGTTGAAGTAAAAAAAATAGATCGTCTCATAATTTTTTCACCAATCAAATAATTTATTGAAAAAGACTGCTATTGTAACATATATAATAGGAGTATGTAAGATTACCGTATGCGTTTTTGTAACTATAAAAATGTTGAAGTGAAGAGACATATAATATGTTATTTAATGTGTTCATAAAGATAATTTGTTGGTAGTATAAAAACTAAAGATTATATTTTAACAGTAAAATATATTTGTGTGTACAAATACACTTTTAGTGGTAATGTAGATAGTAGATTTGTAAATGGATATACATTAGTTTATTATAGCAAACAAAAAAACTACTATTTTATATACCTAAAAGTTTATCTCTTTACTTTTATACATTGCTTTTACTTACGAAAAGAATTAAAATATATATTTTTTTTAATTTTATTTTAGTTTAATAACTTTGAACTCATCTACAACTATTTTTTATAACTAAAAGTGTATATATTTTTTTTTCCAACCAAACAATAAATTAAAAAAAATTATTCGGTTAGTTGCCCAAACCGGAGGCAAGGAGTTTACAAAAGAAACTTCAGAGATAAGAGAACGCGAAGCACGGACAAGACAATCCGCCTTCGTATTTGACGCACGCAGGATCCAAGAGATGGAGAATAGTGGGAAGGACTCCAGCGAGTTAAACTCATCGAGCAGATTGGAGAAGAATAGCCAATATTCAACGGACTGCACCATAGTGAGTAACTCAGCACAATCAGTCTCGAAATGTTGACAAGTGATCCCTACAGCACATAGCCCCTTCATTGCCCACAACAACGCTTCTATCTCCGAATGCAGGGGGAGAGGCTCCATCTTAGACACTTGGCCCCCAACAACAAGGTTCGCTCCTCAGCAACACAATACCACCAGCCCAATTCTGAATGCACATTGGTTGCTTTCCAAGAACCATCAATATGACAACGAGGTGAAGAAATCTGGACATCCGAAGACGGAGATGGAGCTGACATGACCGCCGTAAAAGACAGCGCCTCTTCCCAGGCTAACTTATCGTCCAAAGCCTGAGCAATTATATCATTCGCCTCAATCTATAAACCTTTAAAAACTTTTTTATTTATGGCCTTCTGGATTGCCTATAAAATCTATGGTAATTGAATAAGTTGATTAGGATCACCCTGTTGAAAGACATCCCTCCAGAAATAAAATCCAAATTCGAGTATATCGACTCATATGGAAAACTCTCTGACGAGACCGGAGTTGGAGATAAATCTCAAACTTTACACGAGCGAATGCTTTCAAAGAAAACATGAAACGACCGACTTTTTTTTTTTTTTTTTTTTTTAATAATAATATAATACAATATATAAATAAGCATATCATACTACTTAGTTAAACCACCCAAACCACAATTCCTCGTTAAACCAATAACAACCAATATGCACAGCGGAAACATACCAAACATACAGAACCAACACATCATCAATGCAATCACATTCTTAATCGTTCTATCCAACAACCTAACAAACTCTATCAATGGTTCCAACATTAATAACATAACCAAAAACACACAAACGAGACCCTAGATCATCCTCCTCATCATCGCCATGATTCCACGTCACATACCTGCACACCACAAACAACAATTGAGATGCGTAAGTATTATCACAAATACTTAGTGAGGCAATCCTCCCATCTACTGGGCTATACACACAAGCAAGAAGATCTCTACATGCCACAAAAAACAATCAATAAAACAAACCAGGCAATATACATAGCATGCAACATCCAACGTAACTGAACAAGGGGTGTCGACCGACACCAGACGGTGTCGATCGACACTGACTATCTGGTGTCGATCGACACTGACTATCTGGTGTCGACCGACACCAAACTGTTGTCGACCGACACCCTGCCCGACACTCCCGAAAACCCTAGTTGGTGTCGACCGACACCTCCACATGGCATCGATCGACACTCGCCAAAGTTCCGAGCCGTCCTCGCGTTGGTGTCGACCGACACCCCAACTGGTGTCGACCGACACCGATGCCGAGCAGCGATTTCCCTCGATCAGAAACTCCGAGTCTCGCCTCCAATCTTCTCCAATCCGCTCCTTGCACTCCCAGAAGCCAAACCCAGCCCAGACAGCAACGAAATATCATAGAGAACTCAAAGAAACAACCACATAAGCACCAAATCACATAGAATCTAGAGATCTTAGCTTAGATAAGCCATGGTCATGCACTCACCTCTCTGCAGGAAGTTTCTGACCAATAAGAACGAATCCTTCACTCCTAGCAAGCTTCTAGCACCTTCCCAGCCTCCAATCTCTCAAGAACAGCCAAGAAATCTCCCTCACAATCTCAAGAACACTTTTCTCTCTTTCTTTTTCTCTAAAAGCGGCCAAATAACCCAAAAACACGACCCTAGGTCGTTTCCCCTCACGAGAAGGTGTCGATCGACACCCTTACCAAAATACCACAAATTTGGTTTGCGGGTGTTACAATTCTCCCCCTCTAACAGAAGATTCGTCCTCGAATCTGAACACACCGCCACTCATCCGCAAACTCACCAAATCACCGTCGCAACGGTTTGTACCATCCACCCATTTGGTCTGCCGCAACAAGGACACCACTGGTCCAAACCACCCTGAACCCACTGGTCATCACCACTCTGGTCCCCCCGACCAGCATACACCCGACCCTCCCGGTCAACGTATAGAAAACCCCGAGACTGAACCCCCATCAATCCCGAGATCCGCTTCCGATCTCAACAGTAACCCTGAGATTGAACCCCCATCAGTCTCATAAATCCACATCCGGTTACCATGCTTATCTCCACGTCCTTGACACTTTTGCCACCAACTCATCTGCTCTTAGGTCGCAACCTTCAAGCCATACCGATCACACTCTCAGACCCCCCGTCTTTGAGCCATACCGTCTCACCCTCGGGTCGTCACCCTTAAGATCACGGTACCAGGAGAACCCCCATCTCCTCAGGAGAACCCCCATCTCCTCAGGAGAACCCCCATCTCCTCTGCCACCCTCAGGACCGCAGTCCATCGAGCTATCGGTATCTAGGGGACCCCCCGTCCCCTCAGGAGAACCCCCATCTCCTCATGAGTTGTTCAGGACCCCCCGTCCCTCTAGCAAATGGTCATAACGTCTATAAGCATTTTCCAACCTGGACCACCCCCCGTGATCCACGTAGAACATCTCAATGTCCTACCAACCCCATATCCTCTCTGAGAATATCACCACATCCATGACCACCCCCAGGTCTCACTACTAACATCTCAACTCCTCTGTGTTTACAAACACCCTTTTCCACTAAAAACAAGTTCTAACTATTCATAGAACTTTATGTTTTTAGAAACTTTCTAAGCATTGCAACTTTCCATTTATAGAATTCCCGAGCGATTTTCTTTTCCACAAGATCCACAAATTCCAAAAACCAAATAACTGCATTTTATTAAAACCTCAAGTGCAATAAACGTTTACAACTCCAAACGAAAATACGTAGCTGAAATAAAAAGAAACAAAAGCCAAACTAAACTCCGAGTTGAGGACCCGGTCCTCCCTCCGGTTGTGCCGCACCCCCCATCATCTGTCTCAACTTAGGACAGAAAGGCCTGATGTGCCCCTCCTCTCCACAATGGTAACACGATCGACGATATTCTTGTGGATCACCTTTCTTGGGACAGTCTGCCAACCTGTGGTTCTTGCTCCCACATCCAAAGCACCCTCGCCCACCTTGCTGCATACCTGACGTGTCTTCCCGCTTCCTCTTATGCCTTTGCTCCGACTTGTTACCCTTGTTTGGATTGTTCTGCTCCGAAGTCTCCTCTGTCTGAACCGCTGGACTGACCACCACTGACTGTGCCCGGATATCCAGCTCAATCTCTGCTGCAGTCTCAACCAATTCTGCTCGCGTAGCATAACTACGTCCCCTACAATGGACCCTCAAGTCATCACGAAGAGCCCTCAAGAACCTCCTGATCTGAGCCTCCTCAGACTCCATAGCCCGACCCCCATAACACGAAGTCGACTGAACTCTAAATCCAGCTCCCGCACTGACCGTGTCCCCTGAGACAACTGAAGGAACTGCACCTCCAAACGATCCAAAGCCTCTCTAGGAAAATACTTGCGGTTGAACTCCAAGACGAAGTCAGCCCAAGTCATCTCCCTCTGCACCCTCCTAGCAACCACTGATCTCCACCACAACTCAGCATCACCACCCAAAAAGTAGACCCCTATGTCCACCCAAAACTCCACAGGACATCTCAGAGTATGGAAGTTACGTTCCACACTCGTCCTCCAAGCATCCGCAGCAATAGGATCTGTACCACCCACAAACCTCTCAGTGAACAGACCCTTCATCTCCTTGAGCATAGCCAAATAACGCCCATGCTCTCCCACATCCGCAACCACTGACTGCCGCTCCTCCGCCACCACTGGTGGCACTACCTGAGCCCGAGCCGGTACCACTGGTGGTAACCGCTCTAACACCTGTGCTAGCAAAGCCGCAACGTCAACACCAGGGACTCCACCCGCTGGAACCCCCACACCCGGGACCCTAGCATCACCGGCCACTGGAGCATCAACACCGCCCCCTCCGGCCACACTCACTGAATCCCCCGGAACACCCTGCGACTCGCCAACACCCTCAGCTGTCACACTCTGGTCCTCGGTCTCACTAACCACTGGGGCTCTCCCCCTACCACGACCACGACCGCGACCACGACCGCGACCACGACCGCGACCACGACCGCGTCCACGACCTCGACCAGCAACAGCATCCCCTCTAACCATCTGCACTACCATGAACAAAAGGCTAAGCAAACAATTACTATTTAACACAGAAATAGAAACTCACCGTGGAATCACCAATAGGCTCGAAGAGGATGTTCTAGGACTCCATGCCACACACAATTGACTAACTCACATAATCAATCCAAACATGCAATCCAAAACATCACAACAGAAACCTAGCGAACCCAAACCTAGAACCGTAAGGGCTCTGATACCAAAATGAAACGACCGACCTTTTTTTTTTTTTTTTTAATAATAATATAATACAATATATAAATAAGCATATCATACTACTTAGTTAAACCACCCAAACCACAATTCCTCGTTAAACCAATAACAACCAATATGCACAGCGGAAACATACCAAACATACAGAACCAACACATCATCAATGCAATCACATTCTTAATCGTTCTATCCAACAACCTAACAAACTCTATCAATGGTTCCAACATTAATAACATAACCAAAAACACACAAACGAGACCCTAGATCATCCTCCTCATCATCGCCATGATTCCACGTCACATACCTGCACACCACAAACAACAGTTGAGATGCGTAAGTATTATCACAAATACTTAGTGAGGCAATCCTCCCATCTACTGGGCTATACACACAAGCAATAAGATCTCTACATGCCACAAACAACAATCAATAAAACAAACCAGGCAATATACATAGCATGCAACATCCAACGTAACTGAACAAGGGGTGTCGACCGACACCAGACGGTGTCGATCGACACTGACTATCTGGTGTCGATCGACACTGACTATCTGGTGTCGACCGACACCAAACTGTTGTCGACCGACACCCTGCCCGACACTCCCGAAAACCCTAGTTGGTGTCGACCGACACCTCCACATGGCATCGATCGACACTCGCCAAAGTTCCGAGCCGTCCTCGCGTTGGTGTCGACCGACACCCCAACTGGTGTCGACCGACACCGATGCCGAGCAGCGATTTCCCTCGATCAGAAACTCCGAATCTCGCCTCCAATCTTCTCCAATCCGCTCCTTGCACTCCCAGAAGCCAAACCCAGCCTAGACAGCAACGAAATATCATAGAGAACTCAAAGAAACAACCACATAAGCACCAAATCACATAGAATCTAGAGATCTTAGCTTAGATAAGCTATGGTCATGCACTCACCTCTCTGCAGGAAGTTTCTGACCAATAAGAACGAATCCCTCACTCCTAGCAAGCTTCTAGCACCTTCCCAGCCTCCAATCTCTCAAGAACAGTCAAGAAATCTCCCAATCTCCCTCACAATCTCAAGAACACTTTTCTCTCTTTCTTTTTCTCTAAAAGCGGCCAAATAACCCAAAACCACGACCCTAGGTCGTTTCCCCTCTTTTACACTCGATTTAGGGATTCCCTAAACCAACCACGCAAACCGGACTATTAAAATTGAACCGACCAAACCGGCCATAACTGGTGTCGATCGATGCCTCACGAGAAGGTGTCGATCGACACCCTTACCAAAATACCACAAATTTGGTTTGCGGGTGTTACAAAACATGATTTACAGTCTCAACCACAGAGTCGCAGCTTTTACACTAAATATTACATTGGACACCTCGGTGTATCTATTTACTTTTATAGATAATTTTTACTTACTAAAAATATTTACTTTATATTCTTTATTAAATTTTTATTTTAAAAACTCTAAACCCGTACATCGGGCGGGTCCTAATCTAGTATTATATAATGCACACCTTTATATTAGTCGATGACATATTATTTGGAAATTTAATTAAAATATTAATAATTTTTGAAAAAAAAATTATTGTGATATATTTTTATTCCACAAGATAATTACTTTGATTCTTTTAAAGAATTATCAATACAAAGAGAATCTCGAAGCCATGCCAGCTGAGTTACAAACTCAGAGTAAAAAATGTTTTCAAGACAACCATATTTTGCTAAGTTATGGGCAGCACTATTACACTCTTTTTGTAAAATGAAAAGAAGCTGACTTGAATTGTGAAATTCAGTAGTGAATATCTTGAGTCAGGTTTGTTAGAGCTCTTCTCTTCTGAAAACAATTGACAATTTTGATAAGATTCTCACAGTCTCCTTCGAAAAGGACAGTTGTGTATCCTTTAATCCATGATTTTTGCAAATCAAATAGCAAGGCTTTTGTTTCTACTTCAAGTGGAGTTCCAGCATGACCTAAGAACGTTGAACCCAAAACAAGGGTTGTACCGATATAGTTTCGAATTATCCAGCCACCAGTTGCCTGAAGATTAATCGTATCAAAAGCTACATCAAAGTTGCATTTCACCAAAGATTGGGGAGGAGCTGTCCAGCGATGTGTTTGGTGATTAGAAAGTTCTCGAGGATTCGTCTTGTTCATCATAATATTAATCCATTCTTGTGTTTCAGCTTGATCTTGTAAAACAGTTTTAAAAGCACTTTCTGTAATTGTTAAAGATTGTGTTGTTTGTGGCCTTCCAAATACGCCAAAGTAGCCAAAAAGGTTGTAAAGCCTCATGAGAGGAGATGTCCAGTCGAGATGAATAAGATATGAGTGTAGAAATGTTTTCCTCTCCATCATCAGATAGTTGACTCCAACTAAGAGAGGAAATATTGGCTACTCGCCAAACTGAAATGGCAAAAGGACAAGTAAATAGAGCATGGTTTATAACTTGTCATCCTTTATGCATCGGGAACAGGTTGAATCAATATTCATGCCTCTGGTACGTAGTCTTGTAGTAGTAGGCAAGGCTAGGGATATGGTATGCCAAAGAAAATATTTGATCTTTGGCATTATGCGTAGTTTCCATATTTTATTCTTTAGTTCAACAGACCCATGTGGGATGTTATGATGAGGATTATCATCAGTAGGATCATGAGTTAGGAACCAATAACTTGATCTGACTGTGTAATCTCCAGAGAATGTGTAGTTCCAAATTAATTGATCTGGCTTATCTTCCTTTGAGAGGTAGATGTTCTACTGGTCTTCTGTGGCTACCAAAGTAGAGAGTTTATGCATATCCCATGAACGGTGAGCTCCTTGTTTGACTATCAAATCTTTTAAAAGAAAAGAATCTTGTGAGGCCATTTTGGATATCGGCGTGGCAGATGGGAGTTAACAATGTTATCTATGCCTGAACAAATTGTTTGTCCATTTCCAACAATAAATTTTGATCCTTTTTTCAGCAGAGCTACTCCTGCTAAGAGTGATGACCAACCTTAAGATTGGTTATTGTGATACATTTAAACTGAAAACTTATGATAAATTGTAGCCTAAATAAATAAAAACTAAAATAAGAAATTGAAGACTATTAACTAATTTTTAGAGAATTTAAAATGAAATTAATGTATATATGGATTTTTGTATTTACGAGAAGCTAAATCTTCAAACTGAGAAAGAGTTCTCTCTTGAAACCGTCGGGTTAAGTTTGATTAGAATTAGAAAAAGTAGGGTTTTGTTTTTATTTCGGTTGACCGATCGGTTCAGGCGAACCGAACCAAAATAACCGAAAACCAAATACCCAAACTAATTTCTACCGATCGGTTATGCTCTTGTAACCAAACCAAACCAAACACCGAAAATCTCGGTACGGTACGGTTTGGTTCGGTTATTTCGGTTTGGTTGTTTATCCCAGGCCTATTTAAACCCTTTGTAATCTTTTAGAACCTTCTTCGTTTTTTTTGTGGGGGGGGGGGGAGAGGGCCGCCAAAGGCAACCACCCTCAATTTATTGAACTAGAAATAAAATTACACTCGGACAGAATGTACACACTCCGTTCCACCAATATCATCTAAAACAAAATGATTAACAACATCCGGCTGAGCATTAAATAAATAAAAACATAACGGAAGAGAGAACACATAGTTAGCTACCCGTCCGCCAGACGGTTAGTCTCCCTATACACGTGAGAAATACGGACTATCCAGTCTCTAAAAAAAAAATTCATAGGACAACCGTACTAAAAACGACAAGGGATTCAAATCCTGAATCCCTGTCCTCAAAAAATCAACAACCATCTCCGAGTCTATCTCAAGCTCGAGACGCGTACACTCTCTCTCCCAGGCTATACACAAACCATAGTAGATTCTCCACAACTCCGCGAGAGGTGCTGAACAGATTCCAATGTGTAAAGCAAAACCCCCTCTCTAAGTACCCTCCTCATCCTGCAGTACACCACCAGCCACGGCTAACCATGGGTTTCCACGAGACGTGCCATCCATATTAAGTTTGATCCAACAAGTGCAAGGTAGTTTCCACCTAATCAGATGCTCCTCTCTAGACACCCGAATTACACAGGCCCAAAAATTCACCTGAGCAGTGGCCACCACCATAGTGAAATCTTTGATGAACCTCACCCTATCTCTACATTTACCATTCGAACCAAAGATATTTCCACACCGCTATTTCCAGCCCCACCATAATGCCATCACAAACCCTATTGCCCACGGACTACCATTGACCTCTCCTCCTTCTCCCAGATTCCCATAGATCCATTCTAACAAGGAACTAGCAAAAAAAGATGGTATTTTTACTTGGTGGTACTAAGCGACGCCACACTCCTGCCATTGCAGGGCAGTCCCTAAGAACATGGATAATCGTCTTCTCACCACTCTGACAGACCTTACATAAACCCGAATCAATAAGATGCCTTCGTTGCCGCTCAACCTCTATGATTATCACATGAAGGACAACCAACCAAAGAAAACATTAGACTCTCTTTGGCGCTATGACCTTCCAAACACGTTCAAACAGCCTTCCCATCCAAGCATGAGGCATGTCATCCCGTGTTAAAAAACCATAAGCTGATTTTACTGTAAACGCACCATCAGCCGTTTCTCTCCAAGAGGGCCTATATGTAGCCTCTGTAACAGTATCCAAAACCATTGCACCAAGTTCTAACCGGATGTTTGTAGATATGACTGCTCCCAGCCGGTTAAAGTCCAATCCCATCCCTTACCATTTTTCCATAAATCCTGAGCCCGTACATCCGCTTCACCAACCGATATCTCACTTGTTGCCATGTCAATCAAGCACTGGTTCCCCAACCATTTATCTTGCCAAAATCTGATGGTGTTCCCATCACCAGTCACCCATCCCAAACCTGGCATGACCACTTCCCGTAGTCCCAACCCAACACTCCGCCAAGTCGAGGACCAACTGCTCTTCACTTTTAACCAACGCTGATATGTAACCTCACCCACCCTGTATTTATGCCGCAGGACTCTGGCCCAAAGACTACTCTTATCATGAATCACTTGGCAACCTACTTTAGCAAGCAGAGCCTTGTTCATACACCTTGCAGACCGAATACCTAATCCACCCTCCATTTTAGGTCTGCAAACCGGATCCCAAGCAATGAGATGCAGCTTCCTCTTCTCTGTGGTGCTCCCCCATAGGAAAGACCTTGAATTACGGTCTAAACTGTCCAACGTTGACCGTGCCGTCTTCGCATTGCATCGACCAACACACAAAGTGCATTGCCCGATGCACATGCCAAGCATCGTTTTCTCCCGAAGCTTCTCGCTGGATCTTCATCCCGAAACCACCAAAACACACAAACCAAATCCATAAAAAGCTTCCCTAAGCCTCTTACGACTCAACAACATTCTAACAAGCCAATTAAACACATAAACAAGCAGATCAGAGAAATCTCAAGCTTAGATATGCTATGGTCATGCACTCACATTTGCCAAGAAGATTCTGAACCTCAAACAAGAAGATCTACACTTCTAGGAAGCTCCTACAACGGTCCCAGCTACAGATCTCTACAGGAACAGCCTCAAATCTCTCAAAACTCTCAAGAACACTCAAGAACTTCTTTCTCTCTTTCTTTTCAAAAAACGGCCAAACTCGACCAAACCCTCGAGTTCTCCCTTTTTATAAACGATTTCAGGGTTTTCCTAACCCCAAAATGCAACGTTTAATTTAAACTTGTTCGCGAAAACCAACTTTGCATCGATCGACACCACCCTTGCATCGATCGATGCACATCCCAAACCGGGATTCCGGTTCGCGGATGTTACAAAAACACACCATATTATCATAACATTTTTCAATCCAATCAATCAAAACTACGAAAAAGATAATTTTACATCACTTGTTTTATATATTTGTATTATTTTTAAATGATGATAAAATAATTTGCATCACTCAAACAAATGATTTCTATTTTGTTGATGTAAATTTTTCGCATCGGTTGAAAAAAATATTTACATCAACTAATGGAATCTATGTTTATTTTACTTCACTTACAAAAAATGTTGTAAATCTTACATCATTTTTATTAAAGTAATATAAAATATTTGCATCAATTATCAAAACCAATATAAAATATTTATATCATTTTAGAAAATTTGATATTAAAATAAATATTATGAAAAAAAATCTATAGTATAATATTTAAGTATTTATATTTCTATCATATTTGTTTTATATATTCATTTGATAATTTGTAATTATTACTTTATTATTGATCCTACAATTTTAGGATAGGGCCCAGTGGCCTACAATTAGTTATTGTGCCATTATCAATAAGGGAAGAGAATATATAAAAGCAATTTGGAGTAGATTGTTTTGGTAGAGCCAATGTGGGATACTACAAGTTACATTATAGGTTCTTTTTGTTTGGCATCAATTTAGGTTTTAATTTTAATTAATTAAAGCGAACTATTTTAACTTTTTTCTATTTCTCTTTTTTGTTCTTTGTTTTTAACTTTTTGAGCTATAGTTTTTATTTTTGGAAAAACGAAAAAACTATATTTTTAAAAAAATATATATATATATATATATATTGGAGCTTTTGTTTTTTTTTTTCAAAAAAAAAATATTTTTACTTAACATTTTCATGTTTTAAAAAAAATTGAGAATAGTAAATCAAATAATAACATGAGTTTCTCCAATTACATTTTTTGAAATATATGTATTACTAATTTGTTTAAGTATTGATTTTTTAAAAGATATATATATATATATATAATTAAAAACTAATATATATTGATAATTATTATCAAATGACTTTGCACAAATTTTAAAATTTAAATTCAAACTAAAAATTTTATTTATTCAATATAAAATGAACAAATAATTACGTATAATTTTACTAACATCATTTAAAGTAAAATTAGTATTTTTTTTAAGTGATGTCAATATAAACTAATAAGTACATCAGTTATTAAGTAAAGTAAATTTATATATTTGTATCAATATTTCGTAAGTGATGTAGATGATCTAGATTTGCATCAATTATAATGAAATGATGTCATACAAATCAATAACAATATCGATTATTCTAACTGATGTTAAAATATAATTTTTATAACAATTACTAAAAAGTAATTTAAAGTAATATCACTTAGTTTTGTGATACAATGCAATGAAAAAGCTTTGTAAGCTTCGTATCTGTTTCAAAAACATAGGTCAATAATCACATCTTATCTTGTAGTTATAAAAATTGATTCAGAGCTGCACAAACTTCCAGATTTAGTGTCTTACATCTTAAAGCTGGAGCCGATTTGTTGAAGATAGTTTCCATAGTCTATTTAGACATCAACATATAAAAAAAAATCAAAACTTTCTTGTTACTATGGAAAATACAATTACGACACAAATATCTTTCTTGTTTAAGTTGTTCATTCTATTAGGGAGGAGACAAATTGAACCACAAGCCAACTAATCGCTATTGGAAATAATAAAATGATAAGTTCATTATTTGTTTGGTTAAGTCTCAAGGTAAATATTTATTACATTCTTTACAAATATAAAGGTATACTATTCTAAAATATCCAAGTTAAAATATTTTAAATATATATCTTATTGAATATAATTATGCATTTCAACTAAAGAAATAGATGCAAGGAAATATAAACATTCAAATTTTGCACATATTAAGTACATGTTCCTACTCATCAAATTGATTTTCTTTACTTTATTAATTTGTGTTTTTAAAATATTTTTAAATATAAAAAAGAACTTTGGGATCACTGAAAAATGCTTTGTAGATTATTGGTTCTTCCCAACCCTCAAAACAAGGTAAAATTGCAATCACCGGAAGCTTCTCTAAGAGACTGGCTTATATGTATCCAGATGCACTTTAAGAGCTTCTGGTTAATGCTTTAACACTGAAGACCTGTGATCTAACAAAACTTGTAGTCCGCCGTCATCATCCCCAAATTCGAAAGCTTCATTATCATTTGAAAATTTTGGATCATCCAGTTGTACCTGCGTTGGTGTTGGTACAGGGGTAATAGAATTCTGTCTACGGTTCCAGTTCCTTGAAGATCGTGGCCTCTTCGGCATACCAGTGGCTTGGTGGTTAAAGCCCTTATCTTCCCAAGATGATGGTGTAATACGGTTTCTCTGGTTAATTGTTATGATTTCAACACAACCTGTAACAAATAAAAAAACAAAGATTACTTTAATCATTATTTTGTCATTTAGATTATCAAGTATACTTCAGTTTTGTGTGAAAACTTTTACTAGAATGGAATAGCGCTCTATGATTTGTTGGTCAACATCATTACCTACTGGCGCCACAATGAACTGGTTTTGCTGTGTTGGATTGATCTGGGGAAAAACAATAAGCATTGAGCTTTAGTCACATGTGAGTGTATTGATTAGGCTATTTGGCCAATTAGCCCTCAAACTTTACACAAATTTACTTTTACCAAAGAAAATAAATAATTATACAATAATTAAATAATTAAACCTATAAACCTATAGAGATTTTCTTGCTATGTTATTACAACAACTAATATCACTATATTAACTTAAACATATATTATTATATAAAGTTTGGTTTTGAAAGTTAGCCATTAACAAGATTTTGACATGTGTCAAGTTATCAGTCTTAGATTTTGACATGTGTAAAAGTTAATATTTAATAAGAGTAATTTGATTACAACAAAAGTAAAATATTTTGTTTTTTAAAATATTAATAATGTAAAAAGATAATTATAAAAAATTACAGAATTTCTAAAAAAATACAATGTTTTTTTAAATAATTGTAAGGAGATTATATGTATATGTATATGTATCATAAAATTCAAAATTATAATAATATTTAGTTACTTTTAATTTTAATTATTAATTCTACAAAAAATATAGAAAAAGGATTAAAGAAAATATACTGTTAATTATTAATTCTAAATTTTGTAAATACTCACTTCTATATAAACATAGATCGTCTCATATTTTTCATCTAACAAAATAATTTATTCAAAAACACTGCTTTCAAGTTTGTTTAATTGGGATTTTTTTTAATGGAAAGGTAAATTTTTCCTATTTTTTTAAACCAAAATTTTCTCCTACTTTCTGCTTATTCAGTTGGGAATAGGTAAGATTAATATGTTGACCAAAAAAAAATTAATATATGCGTCTTCTTTTCCTAATACTGTATTTTAAAATTTATTGTAGTATTTTTATTTTGTTTTATTTAATTTATATTTTTTTGAATTATTTGGGATTCATATATTACCTGCTTATAATTTTCTATTATTTCTTTAATTATGTCAAATTAATTTTCTTCTAATTTCTCAATCTTGATTGGTCGGTCATAAATTCTTCTTTTTTTTTGCAAACATAACTGTTACCATTATTCATTCAATCCAAAAGAAAGATAACGAGTAGAAGCTCATCAACCTAATGGATGGATAAAATATGTTAATCAAACACAAGTTTACAACAAACATAGATATATAGATTGAAAAAACATAAATCGTTGTTGATAGATCCATAGGAGCTCAAAGATGGTGACACCCTGGACTGCGGAAATGTTTAAAATAATTGATTTGGCCACATATGTGACAAAAATGTACTTATTTTCTGTTAGGGGTTCTAAGAGAACTCCATGATGGGTGACCTTCCTCGAAGTGATTGTCGGAACTGTGTGAGTGAAGACAAAACACAGAAAAATATCATTTGTTGATTTGTAGGACCGGTAAACAAGTATTTAAAGTCTCCTAGACGTAACTGAAACGACGACCTTTTTTTTTTTAGAATAAATAATAATTATAATATAATAAATAAACTACAACTAGTGGTCCCATACCCACTAGCCACCTAACCACAAACACATTCAACAGCGGAAATAACCAACCAATATTCAAAAATAATATCCAATAAATATAATAACCAATATTCATAACATCATCACTATCCAATAACCAAATAACAGAAATCATAGAACCAGCAACCTAGCAATGTTCTAATGACCCAACTCTAGCAACCTAGCAATGCCAGACAACATAAAACCGAGTCCCTAGAACATCCTCCTCTTCATTGCCTTGATTCCACGATCACACTTTGCCTTTACCTGCACCACAAACACATATTGCAATGCATGAGTATTTTATAAACACTCAGTAAGGCAATCCTCCCATCTACTGGGCTATACACACAAGCAATAGAGTATCAATAACCAACACACAACAATCAACAAACGACAAATAACAAACCAGGACTCGGCATCGATCGACGCCAACAAGCATCGACCGATGCCAAATGGGGATGCATCGACCGACACAGAAGCTGCATCGACCGATGAAAGTGTAACTTACATCGACCGATACCCAATCCGCATCGACCGACGCATGCTCGACTTCACGCGAAAACCCTAGAGTTTTACGCGCCGTCCTCGCACTTGCATCGATCGACGCAAGATATGCATCGACCGACGCAATGTCGAGCATCATGTTTTCCCCGAAGCTTCTCGCCGGATCTTCGTTCCTACAACCACAAAACTCTATCCCAAGCCACAAGAAAGCTTCCTAATGTCCATAGCAACAATCTAACGAGTCTAACATCACACAACAAGCAGATTAAAGAGTTCTCTAGCTTATATAAGCCATGGTCCTGCACTTACCTTTGCCAAGACGAATCTGAACCTTAAACACGCAAAAAAACCCCTCTAGGACGCTCCTACAATGATCCCAGCTACAGATCTCACCAAGAACGCCACAAATCTCTCAAAATTCTCAAGAACGCTCAAGAACAGTTTTCTCTCTTTTCGTTTCTCTCAAAAACGGCTCCCCACGACTAATGAGACAAAAACGACTTAGGTTTTCCTTTCCCCTTTGTCCAAAATGCAGCGTTTGACTTAAGTCAAAATGCACGAAATTGAGCCAGCATCGACCGATGCTCCCGCTGCATCGATCGATGCACATCCTAAACCGGAATTCCGGTTCACGGATGTTACAATTCTCCCCCAACAAACTAGATTCGTCCTCGAATCTCGAACAACCATCAGCCAACGACTCCCGTGCGACCGTCTCCACGGCCCGCACTCCTCCGACCGATCTACAGAAGGTCACCTCTAGGCGATAGACTCACGCTCCAGGCGTCATTTGCTCTCGACTTTTGGACTTTCCTTTACTCATAAGCCTAGACCTTGAGTTCTTATTGGCTCCTCATCAGACCTAAGTCTGCATGCCAAAAGTTGGCTCCTCATCGGGCCTAAACCCGCATGCCACAATAATATAAGGAAAAATCCAAACTCGTCTCTCGGGTCGTCACCCTACAGCGCGCCTTCGGACCGTCATCCGAAGTCGATATACCAACCATACTCCCAAGCCACAAAGTCTCTGAATATGGCAGTACTAGGAGAACCTAAGTCCTCTAAGAGCCGCGAGCAAACAATTCTGAACACGTCTGAGTCCTATCCCTATCCAGATTTCCTTCCCGTGGCTCGCGTAAAACATCTCAATGTCCTACCAACCATATATCCACTCACTGGAATACCTCATGACCACACAAGGATCATATACATGCCACAAGGGCTGCCACTAAGGCCAAACAAAATGTCCTAAAGAGGACCGCCACCAAGGACAAACAAAATGTCCTAAAGAGGACCGCCACCAAGGCCAAACAAATGTCCTAAAGAGGACCGCCACCAAGGCCAAACAAATGTCCTAAAGAGGACCGCCACCAAGGCCACTCGTCCCGAAGGACCGTCACAAAGACCATCTATCCCGAAGGACCGTAACAAAGACACTCTGGCAAAACAGCCCGCCACAAAGGCCACGCAATCGGCTAAACAGCCCGCCACAAAGGCCACACAATGGCTAAACAGCCCGCCACAAAGGCCACAGATGGCTAAACAGCCCGCCACAAAGGCCACACAAAGTCTAAAAAGACCGCCACACACGAGCACACTGACTCGAAAGTCTGCCACTAAGGCGACACAAGCCCCTCCAAGGCTCTCCACCGCTAAAATGGACAAATTCCAATTCCCGTAAAACTTTCCATATTCAGCACTTTCCATTTTTGGAAACTTTTCCACTTTTGGAAACTTCTAATTCAGGAAACTTTCCTCCAAAAACCTCGCCTCACGGAAACTTTGTACCCCGAGCACCACCTCATCTTGTTACTGAGTCGCACAACCAACCACCCCAAGCGACCGAGTAACAAGAGAGATGGGATGGAATACTCCATTCCCGCTCCAGCCACGGATTACAGATGGAACCAGGCTAAACAAGCTCAAGTCGCGGCTTACTTCTCATACCACTTCTTAAACCTTGCTTTCATCTTTGCCTCAGGCTCCCAAGTCTGCTCCTCAACACCATCACAGTCCCACAGGACTCTCATCAAAGGAATCTTCTTCTTCCGAAGTTCCTCGATCCTCTGCTCGAGAACCCTCACTGGTCTCGCCTCCACTGTCATGTTAGGCTGAAGATCCTCAGGAATCTTAGCCAACACCTGCTCACCCTCACGGAGACACTTCCGCAACATAGAAACATGGAAAACCTTATGGAATGCACGCATCACCTCAGGTAACTCCAGTCTATATGGCACTAGTCACCCCCGCTCAATAACTCTGAATGGACCCATATACCTCGGACTCAACTTAATCTCTGACAATGACCTGTTTGGACCCGCAACATGGCCATCTTGAGGTACACTCTGTCTCCTACCTGAAACTCAAGATCTCTCCTCCTCCTATGAGCATAACTCCTATGCCTATCCTGAGCCTCCTTCATGTTCAGCTTTAGAATCCGAATCTTTTCTGAGGTCTCCTGAACAAAACTAGCACCAAACATGCTCCTCTTCCCCACCTGAGTCCAGCATAATGGTGTACGACATGGTCTCCCATACAAAGCCTTATAAGGAGCCATCTTAATACTCGTCTGATAGCTGTTTTTGTAAGTAAACTTTACCAGGTTCAGGTGATCTGCCCAATGGCCACCCCAATCCAACACACACATCCTCAGCAAATCCTCCAGCGTCTGGATCGTCCTCTCAAACTGTCCATCTGTCTGGGGATGGTAAGCTGTACTCATATGCACCTTAGTGCCCATCTCTGCCTGAAATGCCTTCCAGAACACCGAAGTGAACTTAGAATCCCTATCAGACACAATGCTCGCTGGCACCCCATACAATCTGACTATCTCCCTCACATACTTCTTAGCCAAGACCGCTGCTCCATCAGTCTTCTTAATGGCCAGAAAATGTGCTGACTTAGTCAACCGGTCCACAATGACCCAAATAGCAACAAAAGTTCGTGACACTGGCAATCCTACCACAAAATCCATAGTGATCATATCCCACTTCCACTCAGGAATGGGTAGACTCTTCAGTAACCCGCCAGGAACCTGATGCTCAGCCTTCACCAGCTGACAAACATCACACCTCGAAACCTAACTAGCCACATCCTTCTTCATCCTGACCCAATGATAATACCTCTTGAGGTCACGGTACATCTTAGTCGCTCCTGGATGAATAGACAACTTGCTCGCATGAGCCTCTCTCAGAATCTCCTGCCTCAACTCCTCATCCTTGGGCACACAAACTCGATCGTGCACCAAGATAGTACCATTATCTGAGACCTGATACTCTGAATCCACATCCTTAGAGGCATTCACCAGCCCCAAATCCTTCTCCTGAGCCAACCGCACCCTACTCAGAAGATCTGCTCTATCAACTGCTTCCAAACCCAACAGTTCCTGTGAAACATCATACAAGCTCAAAGCACTGATCTCCCCTACCAGAGACTCCATCTCCTGCTCCTGACCCGAAGCTACCCTCTTCCGACTCAGAGCATCTGTAACCGTATTAGCCTTACCAGGGTGATAGGCTATGTCCAAATCATAGTCTGCCACAAGTTCCATCCACCGCCTCTGCCTCTAGTTCAACTCAGGCTGAGTGAATATATACTTCAGACTCTTATGATCTGTAAACACCTGTACCTTTGCACCATAAAGATAAGATCTCCAAATCTTCAGAGCAAAAACTACAGCATCCATCTCCAAATCATGAGTATGATAGTTGCCTTCATGCACCCGCAACTATCGCGAAGCATAGGCAATCACCTTCCCATGCTGCATCAGAACAAACCCCAAACCAACTCTAGATGCATCTGTATAAACCACATAGGGTTCTCCCTGCTCAGGCAAAGCCAACACTGGCACAATAGTCAACATCTCCTTCAGGCTTGCAAAGCCTTCCTCACACTCTTCTGACCAAACAAAAGGAACATCCTTCCCTGTCAACTTAGTCATAGGACGTGGTCTGCTCGCAAACCCCTGCACAAATCTCATGTAGTATCCTGCCAATCTAAGAAAACTCCTGATCTCTGTGGCATTCTGCGGTCTAGGCCAATCTCTGATAGCCTGAATCTTCTCTGGATCTACAGAAACCTCCTCTGCAGAAACAATGTGACCCATAAAGCCCATCTCACGCTGCCAAAAACTACACTTGCTCAACTTGGCAAACAACTTCTGCTCCTGCAGCTTCTCCATAACTGCCCTCAAATGCACTGCATGCTCCTCAGGACTCTTAGAATAAACCAGGATATCGGCGATGAAAATGATGACAGACACATCCAAAAACTCCTGAAACACGTTGTTCATCAATCTCATAAACGCTGCTGGCGCGTTAGTCAACCTGAAAGGCATCACCACAAACTCATAGTGCCCATACCTCGTCCTGAAAGCAGTCTTCTTCACATCTGCCTCATCTATCGGTATCTGATGATAACTTGACGCTAGATCTACCTTGGAAAACTAAGTAGCACCCCTCAACTGATCCAACAACTCATCGATCCTAGGAAGAGGGTACTTTTCCTTCAGAGTGACCCGGTTCAAACCTCGATAATCAATGCACAACCTGAAACTCCCATCCTTCTTCTTCACAAACAACACCGGCGCTCCCCACGGTGATACACTAGGACAGATGAATCCCTTACTCAACAGATCCTCTAGCTGCTTCTTCAGCTCTGCCATCTCTGCTGGAGCCATTATGTAAGGAGCCTTGGATAACGGCATCGTCCCGGTTCCAGTTCAATGGTAAAAGGATCCGACCGAGATGGTGGTAATCCCTGCAAAGACTGAAACACATCCTCAAACTCCTCCACTACCGGAATACCGCTAACCGTAGGCTTCCCCACTTACTCTGGCATAGATATAGTAACCAAATAAGCCTCACGGCCCTTCTCGATTATCTTCCCAGCCTGAATGGCTGAGATCACGAGACTCCCTTAAGTCGGTCTAATACCCTGAAACACCAACTTCCCTCCTGGGCGCTCAAACTCCACTCTACCCCGATGACAATCCAAATGCACCCTATGCCGATGCAACCAATCCATCCCGAGAATAACATCATATAACTCCACTAGACTGATAAGCAAATCCGCTGGCCACGAATCTCCTGCGATCTGAATATCAATTCCTCTAGCTCGTCCAATCACTCTCAGGAACTCGCTCCCCGCAACTCTGACAACTCCTGAACGCTCTCCAGGATCCCCGCTGATCCCCGCACACTCTGCACACTCCGGGCTAATGAAGCTATGAGAAGCTCCAGAATCAAACATAACATGGGACTTAAACCCGCCCACCAACAAGATCCCTACACAAACCTCATGTGTTGAGAACCTAACACTTTATCACATGAGACATATAATCTGAACCTACTAAAAATCCACAAAGCTTAAGTACCAGAATTATACATGTGATCACCCTGGCACTAGTTCCACCAGTGTCTGCTGTCGTGTAAACCCGTGGCGCCTGTTCAACTGCTGACCTCCAGGCTGCACCTGCTGCAACGCTGCCACTACTGCCAGCTGCAACTTGGGACAAAAAGGCCTGATGTGCCCTGTCTCCCTACAATGATAACATACCCGAGGCCCTGCCGTCGGAGCACTCCTCTTGGGACAACTAGCAACCCTGTGGTCCTTGCTCCCACAACCAAAGCAACACGCACCACTCGGCTTCTGCGTAGCCTCCCACCTCCTCTTGGTTCCCTGTGCAGACCTACCGCCCCTCCTAGAACCACTCTGCTGCTGAGCCTTACCAGGCTGAACTGCTGGAGCTGCCGCCACTGACTGTGCCCAGATATCCTCCTCAATCTCTGCTTCAGTCTCAACCAGCTCTGCACGCGTAGCATAACTCCACCATCTACAGTGAACTCTCAAATCATCATGTAGAGCCCTCAAGAACCTCCTGATCTGAGCCTCCTCAGACTCCAAAGCCCGACCCCCATAACAAAGAAGTCAACTGAACTCCAAGTCCAGCTCCCGCACTGACCGTATCCCCTGAGACAACTGAAGGAACTGCACCTCCAACCGATCCAATGCCTCTCTATGAAACTACTTGCGGTTGAACTCCAAGACGAAGTCAGCCCAAGTCATCTCTCGCTGCACTCTCCTAGCAGCCACTGATCTCCACCACAACTCAGCATCACCACTCAAATAGTAGACCCCTATGTCCACCCAGAGCTCCTCAGGACATCTCAGAGTATGGAAGTTACATTCCGCACTCGTCCGCCACGCATCTGCAACAGTAGGATCTGTACCACCCAGAAACCTCTCAGTGAAAAGACCCTTCATCTCCTTGAGCATAGACAAATAACGTCCATGTGCTCCCACATCCGCAACTACTGGCTGCCGCTCCTCCGCCACAATTTGTGGCACTACCTGAGCTTGAGCCGGTACCACTGGTGGTAACCGCGCTAACACATGTGCTAGCATAGCCGCAACGTCAGTACAAGGGACTTCACCCGCTGGGACTCCCACACCCGGGACCCTAGCATCACCGGCCACTGGAGCATCAACACCGCCCCCTCCTGCCACACTCACGGAATCCCCCGGAACACCCTGCGACTCGCCAACACCTTCAGCTGTCACACTCTGGTCCTCGGTCTTACTAACCACTGGAACTCTGCCCCTACCACGACCACGTCCGCATCCACGACCACGTCCGCGTCCATGACCACGACCAGCCACAGCATCACCTCTAACCATCTGCACTACCATGAACAGAAGGCTAAGCAAACAATTTATATTATAACACAGAAACATAAACTCACATTGGAATCACACAGTCGGCTCGAAGAGGATGTTCTAAGACTCCATGCCACACACAATTGACTAACTCACATAATCAATCAAGACATGCAATCCCAAACATCACAAGCCCATTCAGAAACAAGAAAAAACCATCGCCATTTCAACTGAACCTCGATGAAAAAAAAAATATCAATGAATCAAATGAGTCTGACAGGCTTAATCAATCGTTTTATTAGAGGATTATAATATCTAATAAAAGGCGCCAAAACTAAAAATTTCTTTTACTTTTGGGAGCAAGCCCTTCCGTTATAAGTTAGAAAGAAAAACCTTCTATGAAAAAAGGGGTAAGGGCTCTGATACTAAAATGAAACGACAGACCTTTTTTTTTTTAGAATAAATAATAATTATAATATAATAAATAAACTACAACTAGTGGTCCAATACCCACTAGCCACCTAACCACAAACACATTCAACAGCGGAAATAACCAACCAATATTCAAAAATAATATCCAATAAATATAATAACCAATATTCATAACATCATCACTATTCAATAACCAAATAACAGAAATCATAGAACCAGCAACCTAGCAATGTTCTAATGACCCAACTCTAGCAACCTAACAATGCCAGACAACATAAAACCGAGTCCCTAGAACATCCTCCTCTTCATTGCCTTGATTCCATGATCACACTTTGCCTTTACCTGCACCACAAACACATATTGCAATGCATGAGTATTTTATAAACACTCAGTAAGGCAATCCTCCCATCTACTTGGCTATACACACAAGCAATAGAGTATCAATAACCAACACACAACAATCAACAAACGACAAATAACAAACCAGGACTCGGCATCGACCGACACCAACAAGCATCGATCGATGCCAAATGGGGATGCATCGACCGACACAGAAGCTGCATCGACCGATGCAAGTGTAACTTGCATCGACCGATACCCAATCCGCATCGACCAACGCATGCTCGACTTCACGCGAAAACCCTAGAGTTTTACGTGCCGTCCTCGCACTTACATCGACCGACGCAAGATATGCATCGACCGACGCAATGTTGAGCACCGTGTTTTCCCCGAAGCTTCTCGCTGGATCTTCGTTCCCACAACCACAAAACTCGATCCCAAGCCACAAGAAAGCTTCCTAACTTCCATAGCAACAATCTAACGAGTCTAACATCACACAACAAGCAGATTAAAGAGTTCTCTAGCTTAGATAAGCCATGGTCCTGCACTTACCTATGCCAAGACAAATCTGAACCTTAAACACGCAAGAAAACGCCTCTAGGAAGCTCCTACAACGATCCCAGCTACAGATCTCACCAAGAACGCAAAAAATCTCCCAAAATTCTCAAGAACGCTCAAGAACAGTTTTCTCTCTTTTCGTTTCTCTCAAAAACGGCTCCCCACGACTAATGGGACAAAAACGACTTAAGGGTTTTCCTTTCCCCTTTGTCCAAAACGCAGCGTTTGACTTAAGTCAAAATGTATGAAATTGAGCCAGCATCGACCGATGCTCCCCCTGCATCGATCGATGCACATCCTAACCAGAATTCCGGTTCGCGAATGTTACAGTAACAAACCGGTCATCGAGTATGGGTGGATCCACGGGCAGGGAATAGACGTATGGCCCACTTAGGAAGGTGGGCCTATGGACTGAGAGTGGACATGGGCTCACTAAGCAAAGTGGTGGTTGGGGTGTTACAGAGACATAGGCTACATAATGGTGTGTTAAAGAGACTTCCACAATACATTGGGAAATTTAACATTAGTTACTATAAAAAGATTTTGTAACGTTAGAAAAATGTTTTTACTTTCATTTGTTATTGGAGCAAGCCAATTTGAGATAGCAAAAAGATGTGAACATGTTCTCTCCACACAGGAGGAGGGCAAAGCCGAGGTTTTCTCTAAGGGGGAGAAATTTGGACACAAGATTATCTCCCTAAAGGAGAAAGGTGGAGGAGGTTGGACGCAAGGTTATCTTCCCAAAGGAAGACGGCAGAGCCAAGGTTCTCTCCATGGTGGAGGAGGTTTGACGCAAGGTTCTCTCCATAAGAAAGGAGGGCGGAGCCGAGGTTTTCTCCATGGTGATCATACATTATTGTGATGATATATCATTGATTAGTATATTATGTAATATATTTTTTATTCGAAATGTTGTTTCAACTAACAATTTTGGTAATTAAAAAACTATGCAGAAATGAAAGTAAAATAGTTGGCTTAATGCATTTATATAGATATTTTCTAGGTAGTGATAAAAAATATTTTTGTAACACAGAGTATATTTATGTGTAAAAAAATACACTTTAAATGGTAATATACATAAAAAATTGTAAATGGATATAAATCAGTGTATTATAACAAAAATAACATTTATATATAACATACAACAAATTTTAATATATTTTTGCTAAATTTAATTTAATTTATAAAATTTTAAACCCGCACATAGGGCGGGTCCTCATCTAGAGACAAAGTAAACACTATAAAATTTATGTGTACAAAAATCCAATATGAAAATAATTTTCAAAGTATACAACTTCACAATAGTAAAAATAACATTGTTTCTTCGAATATATAGAGTTATTTAACAAAAATGCCATGAACAGTAACTTTTTTTAGTCAAAATGCCACTTTTTTCTTTTCTTTTTCACAATGCCACAACCTTTACATAAAAAGACATAAATGCCCTTCGATTAATACTATGCTGTTGATAGACAAGATACAGATGATGGACAAAATAAGGATGATGGACAAGATGTGGATGATAAACAATATTCGGATGATAGACAAGATGAGGATGATGGACAAGATGATGATGGACAAGATGTGAATGATAGACAAGATGAGGATGATGGACAAGATGATGATGGACAAGATGTGAATGATAGATAAGATACCGATGATCAACAAGATGTGGATGATAGACAATATGCGAATGATAGACAAGATGTGGATGATGGACAAGATGGGAATGATGGTAGCGATAAACCCAATCCTCCATATCATCTATTGGTCCACCGTCATCCACATCATCCTCTTTTGGTCTATCATCTTCGACATCTTCTTTTCGTCCACCATCTTCTTATAGTCCACCATCTTCTTATTTTGACAACTTTACCCTTTTTGTCTAATTATCTCTCATAGACAACTTATCTTTAATAATATGGATAACTAATTTGAACTCGTGGACAACTTCGTTATTATAATTCTCGTAGACAAGTTATAAAAATGAAATTCATGGACAAGTCTATGACTTCCTCTAATAACTTGTTCATCAGATCTCTTCCACGACAATCACTCGCGCATAGACAACTTATCTTTAATAATATGAATAACTAATTTGAACTCGTGGACAACTTTGTTATTACAATTCTCGTAGACAAGTTATAAAAAAGAAATTCGTGGACAAGTCTATGACTTCCTCTAATAACTTGTCCATCAGATCTTGTCCACGACAATCACTCTCATTGATACAAGGGTATTTTCGTCTTTTAATTACATGTGAACAGTAAAAATGTGGCATTTTTAGAAAGATGAAAAAAATGTGGCATTCCCCAAAATTTTTATTAAAAATGTGGCATATTTGGCAAAAATCCCGAATATATACATACAAAGACTTCATACTAGCCTTTTCCCTCCTAATGACAACCAAAATTATGCATCAAAAACCATCGTATCATACTCTTTTACTGAAAACTATATATAAAATTATATACGGATATATAGCACTAAATACAATTTGATCAATACGGTACGGAAATCATACCTCCTCTATTTTAGGTTGGCCATATCATATTGTACGCGCTCCTTGCGCTCCTTCATCCGTTGAGTTGATAACAACTTTCTTCAATTCAATAGGAGGAATTTGATTACAACAAAAATAAAATATTTTGGTTTAAAAAATGTTAATAATATAAAAAGATAATTAACAAAAATTACAAAGTTTTTTTAAAATAATTATAAGAATATTATATATATATAAGAAATTCGAAATTATAATATTATTATTTTTAATTTTAAGTTATTCAAAAACACTGCTTTCAACTTTGTTTAATTGGAAATTTTTTTAAAATGGGAAGGTAAATTTTTCTTATTTTTTAAAATCAAAATTTTCTCCTACTTTCTCCTTTTCAGTTGGGAATAGGTAAGATTAATATGTTGACCCAAAAAAAAATTAATATAGGTGTCTACTTTTCTTAATACTATATTTTAAAATTAATTTAGTATTTTTAGATCATTTTATTTAATTTTTATTTTTCATCTTTGAAGTATTTGGGATTCATATATTACCGTGCTTATAATTTTCTATTGTTTATTTAATTATGTCAAATTAATTTTCTTTTAGTTACTCAACCTTGATTGGTTGGTCATAAATCCTTCTTTATTTTGTAAACATAATTGTTACCATTATTCATGCCATCCCAAACGGAGATAACGAGTAAAGGCTCATCAACCTAATGGATGGATAAAATAGGCTAATCAAACACAAGCTTACAACAAGCATAGATAGATAGATTGGAAAAAACATAAATCGTTGCTGATAGATCCATAGGAGCTAAAAGACTATAACACCCTGGTCTACATAAAGATTTAAAAGAATTGATTTTGGCTGCATGTCACCAAAATGCACTTATTTTTTTGGTCAAGGGTCCTAAGAGAATTTCATAACGGGTGACCTTCTTGGAAGTGATTGTCGGAACTGTGTGAGTGAGTAAAAAACACAGGAAAATATCATTTGTTGATTTGTAGGATAGATAAACAAGTTTTTAAAGCCTCCCAGACGTAACAAACCGGCCATAGAATATGGGTGGGTCCACGAGCCGGAAATAGATGTAGGGCCCACTTAGGTAGGTGTGCCCGAGGACTGAGAGTGGACATGGGCTCACTAAGCAAAGTGGTGGTTGAGGCATTACAGAGTCAGAGACTACATCATGGTGTGTCAAAGAAATTTCTAGGAATACATTGGGAAATCTAGCATTAGTTACTATCAAAAAAATTTTGTGACGTTAGAAAAAAAGTTTTTACTTTCATTGGTTGTCGGAGCAAGCCATTTTGATATTGGCACATTCACTTCCAAGACACCTTCAAGAATCTGAACAACTTGGCTCATCGCTGGCCTATGACTCTCTTCGTCTTGTATGCACCAACACGCCACTCTACAAGCTCTTGTGAGCTCCTCTATATCCACGACATCATGACCCTCTAGTCTAGGGTCAAGCAGCGACCTGATGTCTCCATCTTTGGTAAGTATAGTCGCTGCCCAACTCGGAAAAAATATCACATTCTTGTTCTCTGATTGCTCCGTGTTTCTTCTCCCAGAAACAAGCTCGAATAGCATCATCCCGTAGCTGTAAACATCAGCTTTAGCTGTTATCACAGCCCCCTAGATCCATTCTGGTGCAAGAAAGCCTCTTGTACCTCTCATTGTCGTCAAAACCCTGCTAAAATCTCGTCCCACGAGTTTAGCCAAACCGAAGTCAGCAACCTTGGGACAAAACTGTGAGTCTAAAAATGTTTTCTGGTTTTATATCGCAGTGAATGATACAGTCTCTACATTCATCGTGTAGATAAGCTAACCGTCTAGCTGTCCCTAACGCGATTTGGAACCGTAGTTTCCACCCGAGGATGATCTTTTCTTCAACTTGTTGATTAAAGAAGAGATGAGAATCCAAAGAACCGTTAGGCATGTAATCATAAACCAGCAGTTTCTTGTTTCCTTCGGAGCAAAACCCACGAAGCCTCACTAGATTAACGTGTTGGATCGTTCCTATTGTCACTACTTCCGTCCTAAACTGCTTCTCTCCTTGGCTAATACTCTCAAGCCTCTTCACCGCTACGTCACTAGAATCCGGTAAAGCACCTTTGAACACCGAACAAAAACCTCCTCCTCCTAACTTGTCTGAGAAATTCTTTATGGCATTCTGTAGTTATCTATAGCTAAACTCAGCCAATGTACCATCACCCTTCTCTCCTCTCATTCTCTTCCTTCTACGGTACCTTAAGACTAAGATTACTACCAACAGAACCAGGACTACTACTCCTAACGAGCCAATAACCGCGCCAAATATAATCGCTTTGTTACTCTTACTGGAAGAACCATTAGGAATATCAGAAGCAGCGAGCCTAAGATAAAACGTATTCCCCTGATCACTGTTATCTTCTTCGAGTTGATGAAGATTGAAGACATCTTTAGCCCAAATCAAGCATTGGTTCGAGCCTTCATCCAAATACCAAGACTTGTTTGCGTCAATACCTCTGAATGATTAGCTAATTTCATGTTTCGAATGGGAAGAAACTGGTTGACGTCTCCAGGAGAGCATTGTAACATGCTGAATATCTTGAGTCAGGTTTGTTAGAGCTCTTCTCTTCTGAAAACCATTGACAATTTTTATAAGATTCTCAGTCTCCTTCGGAAAGGAAAGTTGTGTATCCTTTAATCCATGATTTTTTCAAATCAACTAGCAAGGCTTTTGTTTCTACTTCAAGTGGAGTTCCAGCATGACCTAAAAATGTTGAACCCCTAACAAGGGGTGTTATGGTTTCAAATTATCCAGCCACCAGTTGCTTGAAGATTAATCGTATCAAAAGCTACATCAAAGTTGCATTTCACCGAAGATTGGGGAGGAGCTGTCCACCAATGTGTTTGGGGATTAGAAAGTTCTCGAGGATTCGTCTTGTTCATCATAATATTAATCCATTCTTGTGTTTCAGCTTGATCTTGTAAAACAGTTTTAAAAACACTTTCTCTGTAATTATTAAAGATTGTGTTGTTTCTGGTCTTCCAAATACGCTAAAGAAGCCAAAAATGTTGTAAAGCATCATGAGAGGAGATGTCCAGTCGAGATGAATAAGATATGAGTGTATAAATGTTTTCCTCCGCATCATCAGATAGTTGACTCCAATAAAGAGAGGAAGTATTGGCAAATCGCCAAACTGAAATGGCAAAAGGACATGTAAATAGAGAGATTTATAACTTATCATCCTTTCTACATCAGGAACAGGTCGAATCAATATTCATGCCTCTGGTATGTAGTCTTGTAATAGTAGGCAAGGCTAGGGATATGGTATGCCAGAGAAAATATTTGATCTTTGGCTTTATGCGTAGTTTTCATATTTTATTCTTTAGTTCAAGAGACCCATGTGGGATGTTAGGATAAAGATTATCATCAGTAGGATCATGGGTTAGGAACCAATAACTTGATCTGATTGTGTAATCTCCAGAGAATGTATAGTTCCAAATTAATTGATCTGGCTTATCTTCCTTTAAGAGGTAGATGTTTTTATTGATCTACTGGTCTTATGTGGCTACCAAAGTAGAGAGTTTATGTATAGGGCGAGATAACCAAAAAAATAAAAATAAAAAGAATATAGCACATTAATATGTGAAATTAAGAAAATGGCCAAGGCCCATCGTGAGATTACCAAAATAGGGTAGTGTGGTATGAACATGCTGTGTGGAAGGAAATACTGAGTATGACGTGTAGCAGCTACTGCTGTAGGTTTTATAGTAACATGACATGTAGTATTTTTTTTTTTTGTTTTGTCTAAAATCTAATGTAAGAAAATATTATAATAACAAATAGTGTTGGTAGTTATATACATATAATACTATATAGAATATGGATAAAAATAATATTATACTATACTATTTTATTATATGTTTAGAAATCTAAATAAATAAAAAAGAATAATGAAATAAAAAGTATTTGTAAATACAACATTTCAGTTTAAAAAGAACACATAAATGGAATAGTATAAAATAAAATGAAAAGTATGTACCAAGTCATATAAAATCTAATATGGTGAAGTGACCTTAGTGCAGTGGCAGGAGGTAAGTCCATTTGTAGAAGGCACCATCACACCCGGGATCGAGTACTTGTTTCTACGAATGTAGGAATTTGGCTAATGGGCCGACTAGTTGTGGTCCAATGGTTGACAAAAAAAAATCTAATATGTCGAGTTAAATATTTGTTTAATAAAAAATACTATATACCATAAAAGATACAACATAGAGAACTCAAAATTTAACTCAAACGCATATTGAATAAAAAACGTTATACTTTAAGGGATATAATATTGTCAATCTCAATAACCAAATGAAACATTAAAAAAACACATATAAACCGTTTACAACAATTCAGTTTAAATAGAATACATCAATGGAATAGTATAAAATGAAATGAAAAATATGAAACAAGTTTTTATTTAGAAATATATGATATGAAACGTAATTTGTCGAGTTGAATATTTGCTTAATAAAAAACACTATACCCTAAAGGATACAACATAGAGAACCCAAACATTCGAGTCAAACGCATATCGAATAAAAACGCTATACCCTAAAGGACATAATATTGTCAACCCCAACAAGCAAATTAAACGCTAAAAAATATTAACATATAAATTGTTTGCATACTTCTGATTATAATTTAAATTTTGTAATTATGAAATATAAATATAACTCAAAAGTTGTGAATGATATTTTTTTAAAAAAACATGAAATATAGAATGTTGTTGTGTTCTATATGTTATAAATAATTTTATTATTTAGTTATATAATAAGTTAAAATTTTTCTTTTAAAAAAGGAAAATTACCTAGAATATTACATAAAAGTAGGTTTATTACTAGACTAACACGTTGAGATTTTCGACTTACTCAAATAACACATAAAAATTTGCAAATTAATTCTATACCTGAGTTGTGTGTTTTATTACGTTTTATGCCATTTATAGTTAAATTTGGTTAAAAAAAAAAAACTTCAGATTTTATGCTTTTGATCTTGAGTTCTGAAACACAACAAACTTGAATGATCGATTTGTGTTTTTTTGTATTCTCTTAAATTTGGGTGGGCAAAAAACATCATATTGATTCCTTCTAATTTGATTCACTTTCTCTCTCGAGAACAAAGTTTTAGATCTAGTTTTTATTTTGTCTGAGTTATCGGAGAAGATATTATCGGTGAGTTCGAGAATCGGTGAGTTCACCGGAGAAGAAATCATCGGTGAGTTCGATAATCGTAACTAGCTGTAGATTGAAAAGCCCCGCTGGTACAGTTCCATTGAGAAGATTCTTGACGATTCTGATTTTGTTTAAGGACTTGTATTTACAAAGCTCTTCTGGGATTCAGATTCCCGTTCCGGCCAAGATTCGTCTCTGTTCTTGAACTGCTCAAGTCTTCTGCTATTGACCGTACGTTATCTCTCTCTTCAAATCCCAAATTTGGAGTTTTTTTCTTTTCCTTGGCTGCCAATTTCTAAATTTTGATGGGATTTGATAAGCTATTCAACATTTTGCCGCTTGGATTCGAATAGTTTACTCGTATACTTTGATGTAAAAGCAATCATCTTTACGATATATTGATCTCCTAGCTGATCTCCTTAATTACTCTTGATTTTGATTTTTTTGGAGGGGATTGAATTGTATACTTCTTTGAAGCTAAAAAGTGTCAGTTTTTACTGAACTCCGATTGTTTTCATGGTTTTCAGGATACACAAAGGAAAGAAGTAGTATTGTGGTGATTGGGCTTAGTATTCACACAGCTCCTGTTGGGATGCGTGAAAAGCTTGCTATTCCTGAAGCTGAATGGCCACGAGCTATCGCTGAGTTATGCGGTTTGAATCATATCGAAGAAGCTGCTGTTCTCAGTACTTGCAACCGCATGGAGATTTATGTCTTGGCTCTCTCTCAGCAGCGTGGTGTCAAAGAAGTTACTGAGTGGATGTCTAAGGTCTTTGCCTTTTATTACAATGCTTAAATCTCACTCGGTCATTAAGAATGCACTTTTCATTATCTGTGACAACAACCCCCATCTGATGATTTCTCTGTCATATGTTCTCATCACTATATTACAATCTCAATAGCTAATGCTGACGTTTGTTATGTTTTTTGCAAGACGAGTGGATCCCAGTTTCGGAGATCTGTCAGCACCGTTTTCTATTGTATAACAAGGACGTCACACAACATATATTCAAAGTCTCAGCTGGTTTGGACTCTCTTGTACTAGGAGATGGTCTGATACTTGCACAGGTTAACCAAGTTGTTAAAATAGGTTGCTCTTGCACAAATGGAATACCAATTACCACGATTAACTAGAATGTGGACTCACCTTGATAAACGTATCTTGCGTACCCAAGTAAGTAAAATATATACTTCTGTAGTTCTAAGTCTCTTTTGCCTCTGCTCCTTGCGTCATTTGTCAAAAATGGTGTGTGGCATGGTTTGTGATGAGTTGATTTCTTAGGTTCTGTCTTTGTTTAGGTTTTTCTGTATTGGTCCATTAAGATAAAAGTGTATTTCTCTGAAATTTCAGATGGAGACGGTCGTGTTTCCGGTAACGATGCTACTAAGTTCTTCGCGATGTCAAAGCTTTCTCGCCAGGAACTCAAACAAGTATATTATTTTTCATTCGATTAGTTTTCTTAAGATTTCATGAATCGATAACACTTGTGAGAATATGAATTAGATTCGAAGCGACAAGGATTTCTGGGTTTGGTGGAGTTCATCATTGAGATGAAGGTATGATGATTGTGTGAGATTTATATATCTTACTGAGTCAATTTGAAGTCTAAATTTCTTAATTATTTGACTATTTTGTTGCTCTCAGCTCGTCTCATTGGCACAGGAAGGACATGAAATTACTTCAGATCTTCTCAAAGGCTCAAGTAAGAGGCCAGTTACATCTTGAAAATTTCTGAGTAAAGAGGTTCTGATGGTTGAATACAGTATAGTCTTATATTGCAATTAGGTTGGATTTTTAATGAGAAATTGACTAATCTGAATCTTTTTTTTTTTTGGTTCTAGTTGACATGAAGAGTGTGGATTTTTCAGTGTTGGAAGGACTGGAAAACGTTGTATCTGTGAGACTCCTTGTTTTTAAGATCTTTTCAGGATTTGCTTTTCCTAATCTAAGAATTTGTCTTAACTGTTTTGCTTACAGAAGCAGAAAGCGTCAAAAACAAATGTGGATATTGAAGACAATGGTTAATTAGCATTCTATGTTTTGTTTCATTCATTATGATATTTTTTTATTTTGTAAAAAATGTTGATTTTCTGGGTAAACTTGCAGTAGTTACTCAGCCACAAGTCACGACAAAAGCTCACAAGGCCATTCTAGAGCTTTGGAGGCCAAAGCCCACCGAATTAACTCTCTTCCTTACGAAAGGGGTCGACTCGACTTCTATTAAGGTTCCTCCCACAGCATATCCTTTGACTGGAAGTAGTGATCCTTGCTATATAGAAGCTTACCATTTAGCAGATACAAATGATGGAAGGGTCACTTTGCACATAAAGGTTGGTATATATTCTAGTGTGTCATCCTGCATTTTTACTTGATTATAGTTTAGTTAGTAGAGTTTAGCGTTTCAACATATTCTTATGCTTTATGTTACCTTTCAGATAATTAATTTGACAGAACTTGAACTCAATCGTGTGGATATACGGGTTGGATTGTCTGGTGCCCTATACTTCATGGATGGTTCTCCTCAAGCAGTGCGGCAGCTGCGTAATCTTGTCTCACAGGTTGGATTTTAGTATTCATTGCTTATATATTTCCATCTCATTACAGTTCTCTAATATCTAAGGTTTTGCCAGTTTTAAAACAATTTATATTCTTACAGATCAATCGGTTTAGCTGTCTTATCAACCACTCTGTGCTTTACTCTTGTAGGATCCTGTACAATGCAGTGTCACCGTTGGTGTGTCCCAATTTGAAAGATGTGGTTTCTGGGCTCAAGTCCTTTACTATCCATTATGTGGTGCTAGAGGAGATTATGACGGTGACTACCTAGAGGAGGATCCACAGATTATGAAGCAGAAGAGAGGTTCAAAAGCAGAACTCGGAGAGCCTGTGATCTTAAGATGTTAGCCTTACAAGATTCCACTGACTGAGCTTCTTCTCCCGCACAAAATCTCACCGGTCGAGTTCTTTCGTTTGTGGCCTAGCTTGCCAGCTGTTGCAGAGTAAATTGGCACATATATGTATGAAGGAAACGGCTTCATGGCAACAGCTGCACAACAGTATGGTGCTTCACCATTTTTAAGCAGACTCAAATCATTGTCATGCCATTTCACAGAGTCTGTTCCCACATCATACGCACAGTTGCTGGCTTTCAGGTGATTCATTAGTTTCAGCATGGTCTTATTATCCTTCATGTCCCTTAACGGATTGATGGTCTAATAAACGCTAACGTGATGTCACTACAACTTTGTTACGCTGCAAAAACGTGGCATGGAGGTTTTGTGGGCATGATGATCTTCGGGGCTAGTGAAGTGAGCAGAAACATGGATCTCGGTGACGAGACAACCACCATGATGTGCAAGTTCGTGGTTAGAGCCTCAAAAGCATCAATCACAAAGCAAATAGAGTCGGATCTCCAGGGATGGTGTGATGATCTAACTGACGGGGGCGTTGAGTACATGCCGGAGGACAAAGTGAAGGCAACCGCGGCCGAGAAGCTGAAGATCTCCATGGAGAGGATAACTTTGTTGATGGCTGCTCAGCCGAAGAAGACTCCAAAGACAGAGGAGGAATCAGAAAACGAAGAAGAAGAAGAAGAAGACGATGATGAAGACGAACAAGAGAAAAAGGAGAAAGAGGAGGGGAAGGACAAAGAAGAGAAGAAGAAAAAAGAGAAGGAAAAAGGAACACTGTCTAAGCTGACACCAGAAGAAACAGAGCACATGGCACTTCAGGCTGCAGTGCTCCAAGAGTGACACATCTTATGTAAAGATAGAAAATACACAAAAGTTAACTGAGAGAGAATACTGTTAAGAGATGATGACGAAGAGGATTGGTGTGTGAGTGTGTATTTATAGGTGCGGCAACGTTTTGTTGTGTGTCCGTCCGTTAATTTGAATAATTGGGATAATGATGTGACGTTTTTTTGACTTGTTAATGATACTATATATGGATTTCGTGATTTTTGCTTCTCAGTTTATATGTGTATCTGAAAATGACACAAATCAAAGAATAGTTTATTGTTGTGTCTTCTTACACTCGTTTCGTATCGTTCAGTCTTTGTCATGACCCGTCCACAGATTATTATTAGTCTGTAACGATCATCTTCTTCCTTTTTCTTTTTGGGAGAGTTACTATAATATTACTAGAAGAAAAAGAGTTGTAACAGGATGGAGCAACTGACATTTGTTTGGTTGTAATTAATAGAATTTTAGGGTGAATGTGAGGTTTTATGTACAACTAGATCCACTTAGATACAACTGAGAAAATTTCAGTATAACTTGAACTACTTGGTGCAACTGTACTAGAGCTATTAAATAAGTTTAAATATGGATCATGTGAAAACGGAAAAAAACTATTTTTGGCGGCGGATATTCATTTAAAATCATCACAAGTGTGGTAGAATGAACCAAAGACAACAGGATATTAGTAAAAAATTATTTGGTATACACATAATTATACATAGTTGTCCAGTTGTACTCTCATATTCATAGTTGAGCTTTTGCATTTTTTCCGTATTTCCAGTTGGACTATAATATAAATTATTAATTAGCAGTTGGCCACAAGATTTATCACTATTAATTAGCATATACAAGAATTTCATAACACAATGTTCATAAGAACTTGGGCCTCACCTCTTTTGCTTCATTTGAGGTGATCACTTACTAAGTCTTCCTTATACTTTAAAGAGTGTTTTATGTGAAAATGATAGTATATATTAGAAAGTGATAAATTCTTGTATTGTTGATTAAACATGGTTATTTAATAGTTCAATATGTAAAGAAATTCTTATAAACCGTAATTATCATTTTCATATTTTAAATATAAATGTAAATCAAAATATATATTTAGTTGTACCTAGTTGAACTGAGTATTATATATTTATGTTATCTAAATATTATCCTCTATAGTTAAAAATGTAATTTTGTGTGGTTATTATTCATTACCTCTCGGAAATATAATAAATAAATAAACAATTACGAATTACATAGGTTGTTATAGTAACATCTCTTACTTTTTCTAGTAACATCTCTTACTTGTTCCATTTCCGGTGAACAACAACGACAATATTAGCTAGGGTTGTAGAAGAAGATATGTTGAAGATAACTACAAAATTACAATAATATTGTTCATTAAAACGGATTTATGGACACTAAGCAAAAGAACGTTATGTATGTACACTAATCTCAAGAACGTTATGTACGTATGCGTTCATATGTACGTACACGTTTATATGTACGTACACGTTCGATTTTAGGTTTAATGAACCCGAAATTACCAGAATATCCTCGTCTTCTACTTCTAACATACGACTGAAAACCCTAATTTTCCCTGCCTCACTTTATTTTTTCACGACTTATGTCTATTTTTTGGTTTCACTTGTGGGGTTTTTACTCAACTATTATAGATTTTCATCTCAACATTTTATTTCTAAATTAAAAACCTATAAAAAGTGAGTTATATAGATTTCCGAAACGATATCTTGCTCTTCCATGGATGAACCCAGAGGAAAGATTTCCGAAACTGAGTAGGAAAAAGACGTTTGCTCTGGCCGATAAACAGAACACGATTGATGAATCTGCTACAAACTTTATTACATGAACACCATTAATCGGAAGAACAGCAAACGTGTTTAGATCTATCCCCAATAAGTCTATCGCAACGCTAGACTGTCTTTGCCAGCTCAAACAAATTTGTATTATTTTAGTAAGACTTTACAGCTGTCAAAAATACCTACTAAATCTACCACAGACTAGAAGTCTACCAATACACTACGAAAAATATTGAGAAAAACAAACAAAGTATACCAAAAATATCTGTAAAGGATGAGGTCTGTCGCATAAATCTGTCGCAACAGGCCATTAGTCTACAATAAATATCTTTTGGGTCATATTGACTGTTGAAGGTGTACGTCAGATATTTTTGGTACACTTAGTTTTTGATACACATATACGTCCACCGATAAGTGTACCAACACTACAACTAAGTGTACCATCTATGTTGACCGATATGTGTACCAAGACTACAACTAAGTGTACCAAAAATATCTGACGTACACCTTTAATCAGCCACCTATATAAATGTACCATCAAAGAATTGGTAGACTTTCTCCCAGTTCTCAATATTTTTTTTTTCCATTAATGGCATTAGCCGTAATTACGTTTTTTCTCAACACTAGTTTCAAGGGTAGTATGGGTACAAAGTTTATTCTAGTAATTACAAACTATTGTGTGCTACTTTTGTAATAAAGAAGCTTTTATGTAATATTCTAGTAACTCTCGCTTTAAAAAAATGAAATAATTAAATAAACTACAAAAAGTTTGTTTTTAGAGTGAGATTGTGAAATCCTAAAATGAATTATTTTTTTTTTGCAAATTATAAACGGATAAATAGAAATATATAGAATAAAAAAAATTAAAAGATAAAGAAAGAAAAAGAAAAGAGAAGATATGAAATATGTGTACAGGGAAGTGTCGTTAGTCAAGTGGTTACAGCACCACTTCTGTGACCGATCCCACCGGAGTTCGACACCACTAAGTCGCGCTACTCCGCGTAGTAGGGTTTGGCTATGAATCGGGCCTTGTCGATTCAATGATGAAAAACAAAAAAAAAAATATGTGTACATATATAATAGAAATAAGGGTGCACGTGAATAGGGTGAGAGGGAGAATGTGTTAACAACTGTTGGTTATGTACAAGGGACAAAATTGTCATTATTATAGAAAATATACATAATATGGGAAGATTATGGTTAGAATAGTTAGCCAGTTAATTAAAGTATTTTTTTGGGTTATATCTGCCAATTCCGCTTATGCATATCCCATGAACGGTGAGCTCCTTGTTTGACTATCAAATCTTGTAAAAGAAAAGAATCTTGTGAGGCCATTTTGGATATCGGCGTGGCGGATGGAAGTAAACAATGTCATATATGCCTGAACGAATTGTTTGTCCATTTCCAACAATAAATCTTGATCCTTTGTTCATGAGAGCTACTCATGCTAAGAGTGATGACCAACCTTAAGATTGGTTATTGTGATACATTTAAACTGAAAACTTATGATAAATTGTAGCCTAAATATAAAAAAACTAAAATAAGAAATTGAAGATTATTAACTAATTTTCAGAGAAAATAAAATGAAATTAATGTATATATGGATTTTTGTATTTACAAGAAGCTAAATCTTCAAACTGCGAAAGAGTTCTCTCTTGACCATCGTTCTTCTCGCTGGATCTCCGTCTCTAGACCACCAAAACACACAAACAAAGCCACAAAAGCTTCCCAAAGCCTCTTGCGACTCAACAACATTCTTTTTTTTTGTGCACCAAATTCATCATTCAAACTAGAAAGATACAAAAGGATAGAGCATATTCGGACATACCCGAATAGCAAGCTTGGAAACTAAAACAAAGGAGCAAGCAAAGCCTAAACAGAGAGACACAAGCATAACAAAGCTTGATAGGAGACCAGGAGAAGTGTCAAAACAATCTAACATGAGTAGACCCACGAGAGAAATTGCACTCAACACAACATACTCAACTGGAAGAGGGGTAGTCAACATAATCTGTGACTTAAAAACAAATTTTGAGCCAGCATAGGTGGCTACAGGTTGAAGGCAACCTCGAGAGACACCGGAAACAAAGTCGGTGAATAAACTACGCCCACTATGGACGGAATCTGAACCAATAACGGTGGTTCTAGAATGAACGCAGACTGGACCCGCCAGAGGAGAATCCGATGCAGGCAGGGAGGAGCTGGAGAAGTATCCAACGCTCAAGAATAGAAGGAAGCATCTGCAGTCGAGAGGATTGGAGCGGACCAAATCGATTCTTTGGATGGACCATAAAACCAATAGGCCCATTAAGAGTAAGGGAGTAGCAGTACAGGCCCAAGAAGCATTGGACCAGGCCCACCAAAACACCACACTCTGAGGTCTCAACCTGTGACCTTGCTCCGGTGGTTCTGCAACACGGCAGCGGCTGACGGAGAGAGCGGCAGGGATTGCACCATAAGATATCTGGTTCTTCAGAAACCAGTGGAAACACTGAGATGACGGGGGCTCGAGAAGTCAAAGAATTGACCCAGGAGGAGAGGGGCGAGAGAAGGCATTGCCGGGAAGAGGAAACCGGTGGATCGGGAGAGAGCGACTCTCAAAATGGACTCAGCCCCATCCTCAGACTGAGGACCGAGAACAAATAGGCAAAACCGAAGAAGTATTCGGGAAACCCACAAAACAAAGAGATGAGCGGAGGTGATGAGACACCCTGATGCAAGCCGCAGAGTAGAGAGGCAGAAGGAGGAGACGAGACCCGGTGAGAGGAGAACCGAAAGAACTACCTCAACCAGATCCAGCGGAGACAGGGCAAAAGCTTCAGCAACAACATCACCAGTGGCAGTCGCCGGAGACAGGAGATCGGCTAAGTTGGATAGAGAAGACAAAACACGACGGAAGTAGCGCCGGAGAGGAAACCGGAAGTGCGGTTTGAACAAAGACTTGAAACTATAAAAACTTGGATTTGACGGGAGAGAGCTGGAGCAGAAACACGACGGCATGGTCCGACGCCGGCGAGCCATAGCTACACCGGCGTTGGAGAGCGGAGGCTCTTTTGTCGACTCGGTAATGATGGCTAGGGCGAACTGTATCGAAGAGAGAGAAGAGAGAAAAAATCAAAAGAGAGTTTTTTCTTTTTGTTTAGAAGTTAAGAGTCGACTGAACAACATTCTAACAAGCCAAATAAACACATAAACAAGCAGATCAGAGAAATCTCAAGCATAGATAAGCCATGGTCATGCACTCACCATTGCCAAGAAGATTTTGAACGTCAAACATGAAGATCTACACTCCTAAGAAGCTCCTACAACGGTCCCAGCTACAGATCTCTACAAGAACAGCCTCAAATCTCTCAAAACTCTCAAGAACACTCAAGAACTTCTTTCTCTCTTTCTTTTTCTCCAGAAACGGCCACACTCGACCAAACCCTCGAGTTCCCCCTTTAATAAACGATTTCAGGGTTTTCCTAATCCCAAAACGCAACGTTTAACTGAAACTCGTTCGCGAAAACCAACCTTGCATCGATCGACACCACCCTTGCATCGATCGATGCACATCCCAAACCGAGATTCCTGTTCGGGTATGTTACAAAAACACACCATATTATCATAACATTTTTCAATCCAATCAATCAACACTACAAAAAAAAAAAAAAATTACATCACTTATTTTATATATTTGTATTATTTTTAAATGATGTTAAAATAATTTGCATCACTCAAACAAATGATTTATATTTTGTTGATATAAATGTTTTGCATCGGTTGAAAAAAATATTTACATCAATAAATGGAATCTATGTTTATTTTACATTACTTACAAAAAATGTTGTAAATCTTACATCATTTTTATCAAAGTGATATAAAATATTTGCATCAATTATCAAAAATAATGTAAAATATTTATATCATTTTAGAAAAGTTGATATTAAAATAAATATTATGAAAAAATAATTTCTATAGTATAATATTTAATTATTTATATTTCTATCATATTTGTTTTATATATTCATTTGATAATTTGTAATTATTACTTTATTACTAATCCTACATTTTTAGGATAGGGCCCAGTGGCCCACACTTAGTTAGTGTGCCCACAAAATAGGTATCAATAAGGGAAGAGAATATATATAAAAAGAATTTGGAGTAGATTGTTTTGGTAGAGCCAATGTGGGATACTATAAGTTTTTTTTTCTTGGCATCAATTTAGGTTTTAATTTTAATCAATTAAAGAATAACATAATTATTTATTTTCTATTTCTCTTTTTTGGTTTTTGTATTTAACTTTTTGAGCTATAGTTTTTATTTAATAACTTTTCCTATTCAATATAAAATGAACAAATAGTGATGTTTATAGTATCATTTTTAAGTGATGTTAATATAAATTAATAAATATATCAGTTATTAAGTGAAGTAAATTTATAGATGATCTAGATTTACATCAATTATAATGAAATGATGTCATACAAATCAATAACAATATCGATTATTATAACTGATGTTAAGATATAATTTTTATGTCAATTACTAAAAAGTAATTTAAAATAATATCACTTAGTTTTGTAATACAATACAATCATACAATCATTGGCAAAAGCTTTGTAAGCATCGTATCTGTTTCAAAAACATAGGTCAATAATCACATCTTAACTTGTTGTTATAGAAATTGATTCAGAGCTGTACAAACTTCCAGATTTAGTGTCTTACATAGTTACATCTTAAAGCTGGAGCCGATTTGTTGAAGATAGCTTTACGGTGCAGTTCCATAGTTTATTTAGACATCAACATATAAGAAAAACAAAACTTTATTGTTACTATGGAAAATACAATTACGACACAAATATCTTTATTGTTCATATTATACATGAGTATAAACTTTTATTGTAAGTAAAAACACAAAACCTTGAAAGAATAATAATTTTTTTAAACAAAAAATTCAATAGATGCATGATGTGTATTAGTATAGTTGACATGTTTTATTTTAAAGATTTTAATGCATGTAGTAATATGAGAAAGCTGAAAAAAAAATGAGTTTGTAGGAATGAATTTTTGGTTAATTGATGAAAATTGACAAAAGTATTACTTATGAAATTATGACATATAGAAGAATAATATTTTGGATAATATTGGATTTTAAAAAATTTTGTGGATGTTAACTGGTTTTTTTACTGATTATTTTTATTGTTAAATTTAAAATATTAACCAATATACATATTATCTCATATGATGCTCATATTATTTTTGGTATTAAAATTTTAACTCTAATTCATGAAGAAGTGAATTATTGTTGTACGATGAAATAGATAGTTAAATGTGATTACTAAACTGAATGTCTAACAATGAAATCTATTTTAGATTAATTTTTTTAAAATAGTAATATGTATTATTTTTAAAAAATCATTTAAGAATATTAGTAACTTTTTAGTGTTTTGATTTTATAATTTCAACATATGTATTTTTGTAATGCATATGTCAAAACATAAGATAATTCGAAATAGATTATAATTTATAGGAATGAATCTTCAGTTATTTGATGAGAATGTCTTTATATCTTTATATATGTTTTTATTTTATAAATTTCACTCATTTAAAATTGATTAAGACATGAGGTAAAATTAGTACTTATGAGATAAAAACATAACAAATATATCTTAAATAATGTTGATTCAGTTTTTTGCGATTTTTATTTTGTTAATTTTTATTTGTATTTTCAATACTTACTAAGATATAGTTTTGATATAATGTATTAATTGTGTTTGATATAAAGTAATTAGTTCTATGCATTGAAATGTGTAATTAAACTTAAAATATGGTTTATTATGATGGTATAGATATTTAAATAGTACTCCCTGTCCTATAAGAGTTTTTTGGTAAAAGCACAAAGATTAATAAATAATAAATATTATGTCATTTATAAACTTCAACCGTTAGGAGAATATACTGCATAATTCAAAGAGTTATAAATTGTTATATTAATAAAAATTATACATAGAAATTTGAGAAGATATTATAAAACTTAGCCAAAAAAGCCTTTGATGTTCATATATTTTACCCTGTTTTTCCTTAGTATTTTCACTTCTTTTGCATCATTTACCATCGAGTTGAATATAATTATGCATTTCAACTAAAGGAATAGATGCAAGGAAATATAAACATTCAAATTTTGCACATATTAAGTACATGTTCCATTGTTCCTATTCATCTAATTGATTTTCTTTACTTTATTAATTTGTGTTTTTTAAATATTTTTTTAATATAAACAGGAACTTTAGGACCATTGAAAAATGCTTTGTAGATTATTGGTTATTCCCAACCCTCAAAACAAAGTAAGTTGCAATCACCGGATGCGTCTCTAAGCGTTTCAAAGCCTCCTCCAAAGTAGGATATCTAAACACATCCTTGATGCCTAATAACATTTCATCATCTATAAGAGGTCTACCCCCATTGCAGTTAAATTGTTCTACAAGTGTCTCATTGACGGAACATGGATAGCAACTATGAGTTTTGCGCTCAGAAGTATGATGATCTTCAACTACTCTCTCCTTGTAGATGTCCTTATCAACGTGTGCATATATATATACAGTTGACTCAACGGTTCATACTGCTCCATATGTCCATATAGAGCGAAAGATTTGGAATGCGTCCAGCGTGGCAGTTTTTTTAGCTGTGTATTATTTGTTATAATTTAGTTTTTTTAGCTGTATATTATTTGTTATAATTTAATTGGTTATTGATTTTTACTGATGTGTCAACACATCCTTCTTTTATTGTATTGATTAGGCTATTTGGCCCTCAAACTTTACACAAATTTACTTTTACCAAATAAAATAAATAATTATAAAGAAAAATCAGAGATTTTCTTGCTATGTTACTACAACAACTATACATATTAACTTACACATTGATGATAAACATGAGTTTACATTATTAGCTAAGCGGAAGAGTTCTCGTTGGTCGTTTTCTTGGAAGAAGTAGAAGAAGACGAATGGCTGTGTTTCTGTGAAGAATTATGGCTTGACGAAGATGATGACTCGGTAAAGAAGACCATAGCTTCATCTGTATCGACTAAAGCTTGAATTGATCTTGGAAAAGGCGGCACATTCACTTCCAAGACACCTTCAAGAATCTGAACAACTTGGCTCATCGCTGGCCTATGACTCTCTTCGTCTTGTATGCACCAACACGCCACTCTACAAGCTCTCGTGAGCTCCTCTATATCCACGACATCATGACCCTCTAGTCTAGGGTCAAGCAGCGACCTGATGTCTCCATCTTTCGTAAGTATAGTCGCTGCCCAACTCGGAAAGAATCTCACATTCTCGTTCTCTGATTGCTCCGTGTTTCTTCTCCCGGAAACAAGCTCGAATAGCATCATCCCGTAGCTGTAAACATCGGCTTTAGCTGTTATCGCAACTCCAGAGATCCATTCCGGTGCAAGATAGCCTCTCGTACCTCTCATTGTCGTCAAAACCCTGCTAAAATCTCGTCCCACGAGTTTAGCCAAACCGAAGTCAGCAACTTTGGGACAAAACTGTGAGTCTAACAAAATGTTTTCTGGTTTTATATCGCAGTGAATGATACAGTCTCTGCATTCATAGTGTAGATAAGCTAACCCTCTAGCTATCCCTAACGCGATTTGGAACCGCAGTTTCCACCCGAGGACGATCTTTTCTTCAACTTGTTGATTAAAGAAGAGATGAGAATCCAAAGAACCGTTAGGCATGTAATCATAAACAAGCAGTTTCTTGTTTCCTTCGGAGCAAAACCCACGAAGCCTCACTAGATTAACGTGTTGGATCGTTCCTATTGTCACTACCTCCGTCCTAAACTGCTTCTCCCCTTGGCTAATACTCTCAAGCCTCTTCACCGCTACGTCACTAGAATCCGGTAAAGCACCTTTGAACACCGAACCAAAACCTCCTCCTCCTAACTTGTCTGAGAAATTCTTGGTCGCATTCTGTAGTTCTCTATAGCTAAACGCAGCCAATGTACCATCACCCTTCTCTCCTCTCATTCTCTTCCTCCTACGGTACCTTAATACTAAGATTACTACCAACAGAACCAGGACTACTACTCCTAACGCGCCAATAACCGCGCCAAATATAATCGCTTTGTTACTCTTACTGGAAGAACCATTAGGAATATCAGAAGCAGCGAGCCTAAGATAAAACGTATTCCCCTGATCATTGTTATCTTCTTCGAGTTGCTGAAGATTGAAGACATCTTTAGCCCAAATCAAGCATTGGTTCGAGCCTTCTTCATGTGCATACGCCTTACAAGAACAATCCCTTTGGCAAGTAGAGGCACAAATACTAAGACTCGTTTGCGTCAATACCTCTGAATGATTAGCTAGTTTCATATTTCGAATGGGAAAAAACTGGTTGACGTCTCCAGGAGAGCATTGTAACTCAGTATTTCTAACGCAGCCTGCAGAGTAATCCTCCAAGTCCCAATCTTTCTGAGACTGTGGCCTAAACCCTTGAGGGCATCGGCAAAATGGCTCAGCCTTCTCGGTGCAAATCCCAAAGGAGCCACAGTATTTGTAGACCTGACATTGTTGCCGAGGTTGAGACCAGAACAAGTTCCATTCTTGGTTTGCGTCTAACCAAGAGAACTGTTTGATCTGTCCAGACTCATCCATGACGAAACGGGACACGTTCATGTGGTTATAGATGGAGTAAGTGAAGTATGATTCCGTGGAGTTGGAGACAAAACTGAAGTTGTAGATGTAATTGAGTCTCATTTCAGGAACCCAATCAAAGATCCTGCTCTGAGGGTTCCAAGGACCACTTGACCAGTACTCATTCGTTCCGTTCCAAAGGATTTTGTAAGCATTGGACTCGTCTAGCTCGAGAGAGAACAAACCTGGTGATGGATCTTCAGAACTCTTCCACGAGGTGAGTCGTTGGCTCTTCCCGGTTCGTTTGTCCAACCGGATCTTCACTCCTGGGAGCCACGTGTTACCCGGGTGATCGAAGCTTACCCAAAGCACGTCGGATGATGAGTCGTTGCCTCCGCTTCTGAGAACAAGATTGCCGTTGTCGAGCAAAACCGCTTCGAGGGGAGAAACAGAGGAAGAGGTGGAGTTGAGACCCGTGGACCAAACCGGAGTCTGGTTATTACCGTCGAGTAGGATCAAGTTTCCGTCGGAGATTTTCAGAACAGATGAGTTCTTGTCGGAGACTGGTTTGTCTCGATTGGCTACCCAAAGGATGGTTTGAGGGAGTTGCTTATACCACATACCTATGTAGAAGTTTGAAGAAGCACCTGGTTTAAAGAAACCCATTTCGAAAGTTCCACCGGAGGAGATAATCGTCTGGTCGCCGGAGAGATTAAAGTTGCCGGAGATTGTGTCGACGGCGGAAGAGCCATGGATGAAGAAGCAGAGGAAGAAGAAAGAAGAGAGGGTCAAGAAGAACGAAACCATGAAGAAAAAAAAGCTTTGAGGAAAGAGAGAGAGAGATGGGGAGAGATCATATGATTTATGAAGAGAGTCTCTCTGCTTTTTAGAAAGCTAGACAAATATTTAAAGACTCCGTGAAGGTTTGGTTTGTCAATGGCGAATTAGAATGATCAAAACAGAAGAGTCTTGTGTGTCGTATGTGTTAGTTGGTTTGTTTGTTTATTGGGGAAAAGTCAAACAAGTTACAAAATACATAATGTGAGTCTTCGCTTGACCTCGTCAAAAACTCTGATAACGTTAGTATATTTTTGCCGTCTTTTGGACGTTGTGTTGTGTTGTGAATAAATGCGTAGTTGCATTCAAGCAAAAACGAACCACCCAAAATCGCACTATGGTTGAAAAGTCTCTGACGTCTTGACTAGTTTCTTGTCTGATAGATTATAATGATTATACTTATACAATCGGAAAATAAGTAACCGAAAAACATTTGTTATAGGTCCAAACCTACCCACTTGATTAGTAGTGATCAAAATGTTTGGATCAGTGGTTTTGAAAGAGACAGACACCTTCAATGTGGATCAAAATTTGATCTGTTCTCATAATTCTAAGAAAAATTTAATGGTTAATACAGAAAACGAACATGACCTTCGAGTGATTAGGACAGAATACCTTTTAAACTGCATAGAAATGTTAAGTAACCGCTCCACTATTCAAGAATAACCAAAAAACAAATACATTTGTTCTGCGAGATAAAAAAACAAAAATACATACAATATTTTTAGTTTTAAAACCCTTGATTACCTAAAGTAACTCTATGCTCCTCTATCTATAAACAAGTGTCAAAAGATCAGAAGGATTCATAAGCTAAACTCGCTCCTAGTACCGTCAGATTATCTACTAATCCCTTAATCTAACGGTCCTAAATCCAATCTCACACAAAGTCTTGTAGTCACTAAACCATCAGATTCCTATCCCCACCGAGAGAGCTAAACAAAGAGAGAAGCAAATCATAAAACCTCCGATCTCCGTCGCCGGCGATATCGGAAAACAAGTTGATATTTTAGTATCATTGAACCGGAGACCTCCATAAGTACAATCTCTGCGTAAGAGGAGAGTGAGATTAGGTTTTTTCTCACGTAAGGCATCTCTATTGGACGATTTTAAAACCCTAACTAGACTATTCGCCGTCGCCGTCGACTCTGTCACTGGTTCGTTTGCTCAATTTATAATAATCTCTTTTATAGTTTGCAACTTTGTTTGATCACTATGCTTTAGTTCTAATTTGGGGTTTTAACCTTTCTCTGCGTAAACTTGTGTAGTAAGAGAAGAAGAAGAAGAAGAATTGATGGAGTCTGATCCTTGTGCCGAGAACAAGGGTTCATTGACGCAAGAGCAGGGGATGATAGAAACTGGTGGTGAAGGCAGTGGTAGAGATGATCTACAGGAACAAGGTTTGGCGGTGAATCAAGTTAAAGGAGTTGAAGCAAGTCATGCTACTAAGTGTGCTAATACCACTGTGAAGAGAAAGATGGATCAACATAAAGAGGCAATGTTGGGAAAGAAACGCAATAGGCAGACCATGTTTCTTAATCTTGAAGATGTTAAACAAGCAAGTACTATTTCGACACCAACTCCTAGGAGACAGAACTTTCCACAGCCTTTAGTTACACGCTCCCTTGAAGCCAATCCACCTACTGAGCATGGAGGAGAAATTCAAAGCCATGGTATACATCCAGAATCTTATGAACACAAGTTTGAAAGTAATGGTGAATCAAATTCGAGTTTACATGGTAAACCTGGGAGGCTCAACGGGGATGATGGACCTTCTACTGAAGGGATGGGAACATCTGTGTCAAGACAGGCTTCTTGGAAGCAGACGAGTAATTTACGGCAGCCTAGGAGCGGTCATTCATCTAGTAGAAAAGTCTCTTACAGCCAAAGATCTTTCACGAAGCCAGCCACAACTAGTACCCAATATCAGGATACATCAGTGGAGCGTCTTATACGAGAGGTGACCAACGAAAATTTCTGGCGTCATCCTGGTATGTTAAATATTACAATGCTACCTATGGAACGTGTTCTTGAATATGTCTTACTTCCCTAGAAGTAATTGAATCTTGATTTATGGTAGAAACTTTTATGTAAGTAAAATTTACTACTTCTGAAGCCATTTCCCTATGGCTCTTAAAAATGTACTGCTTCTGAAATCATGACTGGAGAATTAAATAAGCCAAAAGATATGGAATCTGGAACAAACTATGGTACTGTAAAAGTAGATTGAAGAATTCTAGTGACTTAAGTGATCTGACTTGTTCTTGTTTTATTTCGTGCTTCTCTCTAGTCAGAAAGATCTCATATAGATTTTGATAGAAGTTCTAATTATTTTGTGGCAGATACATCCCTATCTATTTCCACCATTGTTATTGTTGCCTTCATATTAAGGCACTGAACTTAAAGTCTAGCTTTGTAACTAGACCTGGTTCATGGTCGATGGAAATTGTTTATCAGGCTGGCACTTTGGTCGAAACTATATTGGGATAAAAATTCTCCCCAGCTGAGAAGATGCTATATCTAAAAGTTGAATGGTATATTAGTGAGAGAATACTGAATACTAGTTCGCTTTTTGATTTATATGTCTTCCATCTTTTTTTAGACTTTATAGTGGAGATGTTTGCTGGTTTCTTCCAAACATAATTTTTCAGCTCATTGTGTATTCGTTCGCGCATTTAAATATGTTGCATATTTTTCTTGTCTATTAGAGGTTACCGAACTCCGAAGTGTACCTGAGCGGTTTGAATCTATGGAGGAGTATGTCAGAGTCTTTGAACCCTTACTTTTTGAGGAATGTCGGGCACAACTTTACAGTACATGGGAAGAACTGGCTGAGGCAAATGCATATGTGAAAGTTCGAATAAAATCCATCGAAAGAAGAGAGAGAGGTAACTTTCCTAGATCATGTTCACTTGTGTAAGCATGCATAATGAGCCACTTTTTTCATTATTAGACATATTGGACTTTGTTTCTTCTCCTTGTTTCAGAAAGTTTTAATGTAAGCACACAAATTATCTAGAAAATTAATTTTTCCCTTAATTCACTATCTTATAACAACTGTGTTTGCGCTTAATTTTGCTTGTTTATTATCTTCTCTAGTAGGTTTGAGTTGTGGAGACTGCTCTCTTATATGTTATATCTCTTTGGATTGACAACCTTATTCATATCCTTTTATGTCTGCCTGTCTGGGAAACACTGTCAAGCATCTGTTATATTACTTGACTGCTAGTCTTTGTTTATGTGTTCAGGGTGGTATGATGTAATACTTGTCTCTTTAAACGGCTGTAAATGGGCTTTCAAGGAGGGAGATGTTGCAGTTCTTTCAACTCCACTTTCTGAATCAGGTATGTTTGGATATGTTGATGTCTGATTGTTTCTGTATTGCTAGCTTCCGTGCATTTTGTATCATATTTCTTTTCTTTATGCTAAGCTGAAGACCATGAGGATGCTGGACGTCTAGCTGGTACAGTTAGGAGACATATACCAGTTGATACCCGTGATCCTCTTGGAGCTACTCTTCATTTCTATGTTGGAGATTCTAGTGGGACTGGCAGGTAGGTACATATGTTCTATGTTTATTCTGTTGATACTCTATCTGAGTTTCTATCCTTCTATTTTTCATGAACTATCAGAGAGTGAAAGAATATTAATACAGTCTATCATCTCTTTTCCATGTATATGCATGGAAATTTTATTTTTACAGCAAGATTGATAATAGTCATATTTTACGGAAGCTTAAACCTAAGGATATCTGGCATCTAACAGTGCTTGGTTCACTTGCAACCACACAGAGGGAATATGTTGCACTTCATGCGTTTTCTCGACTTAACCCACAGGTTATTGTTTGTTTTATTCTCAAACAGATCTCCTATAGATGCTTTAAAATATGCTGATGTTGGTGAAAATTAAAATATTTGTTAGATGCAAAATGCCATTCTCAATCCTAGGCCGGAGCAGTTTCCTAGTTACGAGGAACAAACCCCTGGAATGCCTGATTGTTTCACTACTAGCTTTGCAGACCATTTACATAGAAGCTTTAATGCTCCACAGCTCGCTGCAATCCACTGGGCGGGCATGCATACTGCAGCTGGTACTAGTAGTGGGGGAAAGAAGCAAGAACTATGGCCATTTACTCTTGTTCAGGGCCCTCCAGGAACAGGCAAGACACACACTGTTTGGGGAATGTTGAATGTCATCCATTTGGTTCAGTATCAACACTACTACACTTCGTTGCTGAAGAAATTAGCACCTGAGACCTATAATCAAGCAAACGAGTGCAGTTCAGATAATATTTTGTCAGGCTCTATTGATGAAGTCCTACAAAACATGGACCAGAATCTGTTCCGCACCCTGCCCAAACTCTGTGCTAAACCGAGGATGCTCGTTTGTGCTCCTTCGAATGCTGCAACTGATGAACTTCTTTCACGTGTCCTTGACCGTGGTTTCATTGATGGGGAGATGAGGGTATATCGCCCTGATGTTGCTCGAGTTGGTGTTGATTCTCAATCGCGAGCTGCCCAAGCAGTTTCTGTGGAGCGAAGAAGTGATCAGCTATTAGCTATATCTCGTGACGAGATTCTACGACACATGCGTAACCTTAGACTACAAGAAACTCATATTTCTCGAGATATAGCTGGGCTTAAAAGGGAACTTAATGCTGCAGCCTTTGCCACACGTTCTCAGGGATCTGTGGGAGTTGACCCTGAAGTTCTTATTTCAAGAGACCAAAAAAGAGATGCTTTGTTACAGCACCTTGCTGCTGTGGTTGAAGCCAGAGATAAAGTTCTTGTTGAAATGTCTCGCCTTCTTATTGTGGAGGGAAAGTTTCGTGCTGGTATAAATTTTAATCTTGAAGAAGCTCGAGCTAGTCTTGAGGCAAGTTTTGCAAACGAGGCTGAAATAGTTTTTACCACCGTATCAAGCAGTGGTCGTAAATTGTTTTCTCGTCTTACCCATGGTTTTGATATGGTTGTCATTGACGAAGCTGCCCAAGCTAGTGAGGTTGGAGTTCTTCCTCCTCTTGCTCTTGGTGCTGCGCGATGTGTACTTGTCGGTGATCCTCAGCAGCTACCTGCAACAGTGATTAGCAAGGCTGCTGGAACTCTTTTATATAGTAGAAGTCTCTTTGAAAGGTTTCAGCTAGCAGGTTGTCCGACTTTGTTGTTAAATGTTCAATACAGAATGCATCCTGAAATTCGAGATTTTCCTTCAAGGTACTTCTACCAAGGACGCCTCAAAGACAGTGAAAGTATATCCAGTGCTCCTGATGAGATTTACTATAAAGATCCTATTCTTAGGCCTTATCTTTTCTTCAATATCAGCCATGGAAGAGAGTCCCATAGAGGTGGATCTGTATCTTACGAGAATGTTGATGAGGCTCGATTCTGTGTTGGGGTGTACATGCATCTTCAGAAAAATCTTAAGTCGTTGAGTGCGGGTAAAGTATCTGTGGGGGTAATAACCCCGTACAAACTGCAGCTGAAATGTCTGAAGCATGAGTTTGGCAATGCTTTGGGACAAGATGAACTGAAAGAGATTTATATTAATACAGTAGACGCGTTTCAGGGTCAAGAACGTGATGTCATAATCATGTCGTGTGTGCGTGCTTCGGGTCACGGGGTTGGCTTTGTTTCAGATATCCGGCGGATGAACGTTGCTCTTACCCGTGCGAGAAGAGCTCTGTGGGTATGGTTTCTCTCTCTCTCTCTCTCTCTCTCTCTCTGCAAGCACAAAATTTGTTTGATAAATATGTTATGTTTTTCTTTTAATGACTATAGTCTTGAATAGGTGATGGGAAATGCCTCTGCTCTGATGAAGTCTGAGGACTGGGGAGCGTTGATCACTGACGCAAGAGCCAGGAACTGTTTTATGGAAATGGACTCTCTTCCGCAGGATTTTCCAATTCCTCAAGCACCTAGTTATAATCCCAAGGCAACTAGTGCAAGAGATTTCAGATCAGGTGGACCAAGAATCGAATCTTTTGATATGCAAACTGAATCCAGGTCGAGGACAGCACCACCAGAAAATGATGAGAAGTTGAAGACATCGACATTTGCAAAAAGTGATCATTTTCAAAGGGACAATTCACTGGATGATGATTTTGATATGTCTGGGGATAAGTATAGGAATTCCTGGCAGCATGGGAATCAGAGGAAGCAAAATTTTGGACAGGCTTTGGCGAGAAGAGACTAGTTATCCTCAAATTACATTTGATTTGATATCTGGAGGGGGTAGACATGAAGTCTGCTACAGGGTAACAATATTACGTCGAAGCTGCACCCTTCAGACGTCCAGATCATAGGCCTTCACAGTGAATTTACGTTGAAGCTGCATTTGTGTCTCAATAACTATGGAACTTGTTGATAATTACCCTCGGTTTGAAGACTCTATCAAGAGGGTTTTGGATTTTGATTGTAGCTTGGGTCAGCAGAACTACAAAAGACTGTACGTAGCTATGAGTTTTGGTTAATGGTAGCTTAGCTTCTCTCAACCAGTTTTTTTTGTCATGAAGGAGAAGAAGATGATTAGAAATGTAGTGGAGAGAACATAGATGAACAGATCATATACCCACACAGGGCACAATTGTAGCATCTTGTATATATAATCCCACTATCTTTTAGTATTTCTATCTCCTTTATTATATAAAACACAGTTCCTTTGTTTTTTATGTGTTATCATCGATCAATGAAGAATCATATTCTTGTAACATCATTTTCTCCTTCAATTTCACAGATTCATTAAGTCATAGCTTATACTGGTTTCTAAATTCTACTACACCGGCTACTTGGAAAACAAAAGGAAAGACTTATGAATGGTAACACTCACCTTTACTCTGAGATCTGTTTCAACTGCTTGTCTGCTTGTTTTTTATTTTTTAAGACTCTTAAGATCAAAATTTAAATCCGTTTTGCAACATTATCTGCATCTTCAAGAAGAGAGAGTATAGAACTTTAGGATTTGACATAAATAAGGGACACAAGAGATTCTTTATATAGTATTTGAATAAATTTAATTACTCTAATAGAATCAATTAACATAAATACAAGGAAGAGGTTCTTTCACCTTTCTCCCTGTTTCACTCAAAAAAATTCTCAAGAACCATCTAAATAAGTGCATAACCAAACCACATATTATCAGTTGGATAGAGTCAAACAAAAACTAACATCAATTGATGATATATTTAATTAAGATGATATACTTAATTAAGATTTTTAATCCAAGTGACGATACAAATTCATAAACAAGAACAACATATTATTGCTTCCTTTCTTCCAAATTACTGATTACTTCATTCGAATTTTTGGATTTTTTCCTAAAGAGCTGATGAAAGTATTAATCTTAATCTCGTGTGGTTCACATGGTAATCTAACAAATCTGATATTTAACAAATTTCAACAAATAAACGAAATCAGAAATTGTGGTCACATGAACTCAAAAAAATGAAATAAAAATTTCACAAATATCTGTATGAACGGGTTTCGGGTCAACAAATTAATTTCCAAAAATCGTCTGTCCAATTTGGACACACAGTGGAAGTTAATCTCAGGGAGGAACTAAAAGGAGTTTTGGGGATAACAAATTTGGGTGGGATGAGCTCCTATTTAGGTATCCCGAAGAGTTTGGGTGGTTCTAAGACGAAAATTTTTTCGTTTGTCCAGGATAAGTTGCAAGTACGGGCTAGTGGATGGCCTGCTCGGTTGCTATCAAGAGGGGGTAAGGAGGTGATGATTAAGTCAGTAGCGACGGCGGTTCCAACCTTTGTGATGTCGTGTTTCCGTATTCCAAAGACGATAACTAGGAAGCTAACCAGTGCCATCTCGAATTTTTGGTGGAGTTCCTCGGGGCAATCAAGGGGCCTCCATTGGATAGCTTGGGGTAGGCTGTGTTGTAGCAAAGATGAAGGGGCTTGGGGTTTAGGTGTTTGGACGATTTTAACACGGCTCTACTGGCGAAACAGCTTTGGCGGCTGATTTCTGTTCCGGATTGTCTCTTCGCACGGGTATTTAAAGGCCGTTATTACCGGCATTCTGATCCTTTGGATCCAATTAAGTCTTATTCCCCATCTTATGGATGGCGGAGTATAGTCTCTGCTCGCTCTCTGGTTAATAAAGGACTGATTACACGGGTAGGATCTGGGGCTTGGCTTCCATCTCGGTATGGACAGACCCATGGATCCCTGCTCAACTCCCGAGACCAGCACTGAGTACGGGGTCACCTGCTGACCCTTTGCTCCGAGTTTCAAACTTTATTGACAGGAGGTCTAACTCCTGGGACATGGCACAACTTACTGCTACCTTTGTACCTGAAGATGTTGTTATAATTTCTGCCTTACCGTTGCGACAACCGGATAAACCGGATTTGTTGGGTTGGCATTTTACTAAGTCTGGTAAATATACGGTTAAATCCGGGTACCATATCCTCCGGTCCAATGTGGCGGATATACCTTCGATCCAAGTATTTGGGCCAAGCATTGTACCTCTTCAGGCCTCTGTTTGGAAAATCCGGTGTCCCCCAAAATTGCGTCATTTTATGTGGCAAGTGCTTTCGGGTTGTGTTGCCGTGACGGCTAATCTACGGAAACGCGGTATTAGTGATGATGCCACGTGTGGTCTTTGCGGTTTTCGGGAGGAGACAATTAATCATGCACTCTTCGAATGCCCGCCAGCCAAATAGGTTTGGGCTTTGTCGCAGTTTTCGACAGCCTTGGGTGTGTTCCCATCGGACTCCATTTTCACTAACATGGATTCCCTCCTTTGGCGATTTACCAATGTTCCATCACAGGAAATATATCCATGGATTTTATGGTATATTTGGAAAGCACGCAATGACAAAATTTTTAGTAACCTGGATTCAAATCCCCTAGCTATTTTACGGATAGCGGAGGATGAGGCACGGGAATGGGCTATGGCTCAGACAGAGGGTACAGTTTCAAATTCCATGGATAATCCTTTGGTTGTCCCCAATGGGATTGGAAGGTTAGGGGTTCCTAGGTCTTTCTCCATTTATATTTGTTTTGTGGATGGCTCTTGGAAAGCAACAAATAGTTTTGCGGGTCGAGGATGGTTTTGCACGTCACCTTTAGGTTCCGCTCCTACTATGGGTGCGGCCAACCTTCGCCGCAGTCTCTCTCCTCTTCATGCTGAGGTTGAAGCTCTTATATGGGCGATGCGTTGTATGGTTGGGGCTGACAATCACTCTGTAGTTTTTCTTACCGACTGCTCTGACTTAGTGAAGATGGTGTCTTCCCCTTCCGAGTGGCCAGCTTTTACGCCTTATTTGGAGGATATACAGGCGGATAGAGAGGAGTTTGACTCGTTTTCTTTAGTCTATGTCCCTCGTTCTCAGAATGGTAAAGCGAACAATTTGGCGCGACGAGTTTGTACAGTTCCGCACTTAGTTACCTATGTAAACAATGTTCCTTCGTATTGGCTTGTTTGAGTCAATCTGTATGCTGTTGTCAAAAAAAAAAAAAAGAATGTTAGTTATTCTTGCTCTATTTCATAATTTTGGCTTCATATCATTTATTTTGTTCACATCTATCGTTTACGGTAGTTTGTTGTCTGTTATTTTTTAGATTTTCTTATATCTTTACCAATACTTTGTTTTTAGACAAAAAAAAAAAAAAAAAATTGGGAAGAGGAGTTTGATCATTAGATCAAATTAAAACTTGAGAGCATACATGTTATGCTTCCATATTAGATGTTGATGTGAGTTTGTGACAAGGTGGATACATTTATATATAATTTGAATAAACCTAAATACTATAATATAATCAATTAACATAAATACCAATATATATTCATATTTTATCATTAAGGAACCAGATCCCCAAACAATAGTACAACCCTCCAACCAATACCAGAACCAGTATTGTTGGAAATTGAGATCATGTCATCCTTGTCATCAAGGTGTTTGATGTAAGAGAAGCCACAATGCCTTTTGAATAGCAATTTCTTCATCACTGTTGCTTTGGCTCTCTGTGATGAAGATGCAGCAACTGTGAATCCATTGCCACAAAGCTTTGATCTTGAAGAGAAGTAGAACAGTGCTTTGAGTGTGGCCTCAGAAGAAATAGCAACCAAATGCTTCCTTATAGCTTCAAGTGGATGATCTGCAACACTCTCCCTGTTTGGCTTCAATGATCTTGCAAGTCTCTCAAATTGTTTTTGTTTTGGAGTTCTAGCGACCGTAGTTGAAGGATTTGAAGGAGTTTTCGTTGGACGGCGAGATAGATGCGGTGGTAATTTGCCCTGAGATAGAAAACGCACAACACCAAAAATTTTATCATCTCAATAAAATATCCAAAATTTTATTTTTCTAAAGAAAATATATTCTATGGCCAAAGCATATTTGCATTCACACACATAACTTATATAATTATATCAGCCCACCAACTCACAAAAAAGATATGAGAACTATCTTATACTCAACAATCAATAAATCAAATACATTCAGATTTTGTGGGTCAAATGTATATCCCCACACATTTACATTCTCAATCGATCTATAATAAATACTATTTTTTTCTTTAGTATTCACTAGGTATTAGTTCACGCAATACGTGGTTGCATGCATAATGGTTTTATCAAACCAAACCAAACCGAATATAAACCGATCCGAACACAAACCAAACCAAACTAAATTAATTTAGGTTGAGTTTGGTTGGAGTCTTACCAAAACCGAATGCACCAAACCGAACCGAATTCAAACTTAAACCGAAATGCCCACCCCTAGTTGCATGCATAATGATTTTTAATTATTATATTTCTGAATAATATAAAAACAATATTTTGTTTTTTTTTTCTGTTAACAATAACATAATCAAATAATAGATTTTTTCTTAAGATTGTATCATAGTAAAATTGTATCAAACAAAATTATCAAAAAAATTAGTATCTATGTATTAAAATATCATGTATAAATATTTCTCATTTCAAAGTTTAAAGAAATATAAATAGTAAATATATATATAACTATAAATATAGCTAACAAAAATAAAATAAAATATGAAAATTTAACCAAAAACATTTTATCTTGAAAGATAAACAAATTAGTGGGACTATAAAATTTATAATAATTATTGGGTAGGAGTTACATTTGAGTTAAATGTAGAATTACACATGACATTAAATATGAGTTAATTAGAGATTAATTATCCTCAAATTACATTTGATTTGATATCTGGAGGGGGTAGACATGAAGTCTGCTACAGGGTAACAATATTACGTCGAAGCTGCACCCTTCAGACGTCCAGATCATAGGCCTTCACAGTGAATTTACGTTGAAGCTGCATTTGTGTCTCAATAACTATGGAACTTGTTGATAATTACCCTCGGTTTGAAGACTCTATCAAGAGGGTTTTGGATTTTGATTGTAGCTTGGGTCAGCAGAACTACAAAAGACTGTACGTAGCTATGAGTTTTGGTTAATGGTAGCTTAGCTTCTCTCAACCAGTTTTTTTTGTCATGAAGGAGAAGAAGATGATTAGAAATGTAGTGGAGAGAACATAGATGAACAGATCATATACCCACACAGGGCACTATTGTAGCATCTTGTATATATAATCCCACTATCTTTTAGTATTTCTATCTCCTTTATTATATAAAACACAGTTCCTTTGTTTTTTATGTGTTATCATCGATCAATGAAGAATCATATTCTTGTAACATCATTTTCTCCTTCACTTTCACAGATTCATTAAGTCATAGCTTACACTGGTTTCTATTCAAACCATGATTTTGGAGAATTGGATGGGATTTAGGAAATTTAGAATTTTGATAGATTTTAGGGAAGTTCATATGATTTTCTGTAAAATTCTTTCAAATCCCACCTAAAATCATGAGATTTGGATTTCTTTATTTTTAACTAAACAAATCCTCCAGAATCCTCCAGAATCCTAAAAATTATTAAAATCCTAATTCATAAAACTGTTTTGAATAACAGTGGATTTTAAAGTAGGTTTTTAAATCATTAGTTCAATAACAAAGGATTTTAATGGATTTTAAATTAGATTTTTAAATCCATGATTGAATAACATAGAATTTGTAAATTTCACACAAATCACTTAAAATGTCAAGTTGAAAATACACCCCCCTAAATTCTACTACACCGGCTACTTAGAAAACAAAAGGAAAGACTTATGAATGGTAACACTCACTTTACTCTGAGATCTGTTTCAACTGCTTGTCTGCTTGTTTTTAATTTTTAAGACTCTTAAGATCAAAATTTAAATACGTTTTGCAACATTATCTGCATCTTCAAGAAGAGAGAGTATAGAACTTTAGGATTTGACATAAATAAAGGACACAAGGACCGGCATTGTCTTAATAAATTATACAGTTGCTTAATCTATACTACTGCATTTGCTGGAACAAATATATATATATATATATATATATATATATATATATATATATGGTTGTTTTATTTCGCCATTAATGGAATGCAAGACAAAATGTTATGTGAAAAGTTGGATGCGTGAGTTTACTATTCAATCATAGTCTCCGTCAAACACTCACATGGTGATGGTGGTGGTGGTGGTGGTGGCGGTGATGATGGTGGCGGTGGCCGCAAAACTCCTTTGCATAACTCCTGCAACAGTTTTTACTACTGTGACGCATCTCTCTTTCCCTACATTTTGATGCGCAAGCCTCCGGAGTCTTCACTTTGCAACAGGTCTCTACCTTGATGGCTCTGTTTGAGCTCTCGCAACGCTCAACCTTCTTCACTTGCAAGTCAGATAACACCAGATCAGTAGGACTTGTGCAACAGCTTTGACTAGAGACTTTCTCTGTCTCTCGCTCGCTGCAACAGGTTTGGCTAGAGACTTTCACTGCTCCACAGCCTCCGGATTGAGCACTCTCCACACTGACCAAATTAGAAGACCCTTCTTGTGTCAAACCAGTTCCGCAACAATGTGATTGCAGTGATTTGCAATCACCACCACCTTCAGTTTCCAAGCCTGCAACCACCAAGGTAACAGGCTTCTCATGACAGATACTAGTCACTTCTTCTTTGTCCACACAACATCCCGAGGAACAATCCGTGCTTTCTGTCCCTTCCTCTGAAGCCAGAGTGATTTCCCCGGTTTGTTTTTCATCGCTGCAGCAAACAGATTTGCAGTGACCTTCATTCCTTATCTCCATACCACATTTCTCCTCCACTTCTCCTTCTGTGCTGCCACAACAAACCAACTTGGGATCACAGCATAAACCAGTTTCCCTGTCCAAACCTTCCTCCTTTACCAACACAGCATGCTTCTTACCATAAAAGCTTTGTGTCATTTCTTCTTTGTCCACACAACATCCCGAGGAACAATCCTGATTGTCTGTATCATCCTCAGAAGCCGGAGTTATTTCCCCGGTTTGTTTTTCATCACTGCAGCATCCAGACTTGCAGTGTGCTTTGATCTTTATCTCCATATCAGATTGTTCTCCCACTTCCCCTTCTGCCTTACCACAACAAACCAGCTTGAGATCACAACTTACTGCACTTTCCATGTCCAGAGCTGCCTTCTCATGGCAGGTTTGTTTCTCTGTCGCCTTGTTCTCGCAGCATCCTGAGCTACAATCCACAATTGTAACTTCAGCAGTTTGATTTTCACCATCGCAGCAGCCAGACTTGCAGTTTACTTTATCTTCAATCATCACCCTCTGTTCCGGGTAAGATGTGTCCTCACTTGAAAGCAACAGACATGTTTCATTAACCTTCTCTTTTTTGTCACAACAGCTTGTTTTGCAGGTTTTACCATCGTTTGTCTGCAACTCTATTTCCAAAACAGTTAATTCCTGACCAAGAATCTCCTTGGGCACAATTTCCTCATCTTGCTTCTTCTTCTCGCAATGGCCAGACCTGCAGTCTCCAGCACTCTCCATTTCCTGTTTGGGTTTCTCACAACAGCTCTTTGCCACTACTTCCTTCCCCTTCTCATTTTTGTTAGCACAACAACCTGAACCACCTTTCATTTTCAGGTCATGTTTGACATGAGAAGTCGACTTCTTGCATGAACTCAATGAAGCCATATCACCCTCTGGTTTCCTAATTTTCTCACCGCAACAGCCATCTCTCACAACCTTTACATTGTCTTGCTTCTTATCGCCACAACAACCAGAGTGAAAATGGTCAGAACTGGTTTTATGATTTGGTTTCATCATCACCTTCTCTTGAGCTTTCTTGTCACCACAACATCCTGAGTTGCATTCACCATTCCCGCTCTTTGTCAACAAGCCTGCTTCTAAATCCACAACATCTTCATCATCGCCTTCAAGCTTCCTACCATTCAACAAAGATGTAGAAGCCCTGTAACACTTTTTGTTCCCAATCTTTTTCTTCTCTCGCAGCAACAACATACTATTGAAAATCACAAGCAGACAAGTCCCTACATCAACCAGTACCGCTGCCCAAATCAAAGGATGACCAGCAAAGGCCAAAGCCAGTATTCCTGCTTTGAATATGATTGAAAGAAACACGTTTTGAACAACTTTGCGCCGAGCTCTTTTCGCTAGCTTTATCGCTTGTGGTATCCTCCTTATGTCATTAGACATCAGAATAATATGACCAGTCTGAGTCGCTAGTGCAGAGCCAGAAATCCCCATGGAGATACCAATATCAGCTGTAGCTAAAGCAGGTGCATCATTCACACCGTCCCCTACCATTGCGGTTGGTCCTTCTTTCTTAAACTCTTGTATGATTTTGGATTTATCTTCTGGAAGAAGTTCTCCATGTACAACATCCAAAACATTCCCTAGCTGTTTCATTAAAACATTTCAAGGCTTTAAATAACCTCTTGGATTAAGAGAGTAATAAAATTCTGTTTTTAAGTCTCACCTGTTCCTGAGCATGCATCGCCGAGGCTTGACTATCTCCCGTTAGCATTGCGGTTTTGATTCCCATAAATTTCAGTTCTGTCATTGCTTGAGATACACCGGATCTACAAGCATCAGAAAGACTGAAAACTCCAGCTAGTCTTTCACCTACATAAACATATCCCACAGTCTTCCCACCTTTTGTATCAACTTCAATCTCTGGAACTGTCAAAAGAAAGAACAGTTAAGTGATCATACTATAGAATATACAAAACCTCATTCCATTGAGTTTGTGTAGCCAATGTACCTGTAGAACAACCAGCACGAGAAGCGATCCTTTTGTTCCCGATGTAGATATCGTTGCCATCAATCTTCCCGTAGATTCCTTCACCTGGAAAGTTCTGGTAGTCCTCAACCTCTTCAGGCCTAGGCTCAACAGAAACAGATTTTGCATGGTCCACGATTGTTGCAGCCATTGGATGACTAGATTTGCTTTCAACACTTGATACCCTGAAACATTGTATAACAAATTCTTAGTCACAAGTCATCTCACCCAACTGGTTTTGGTCAGAGTACAAGTTTGCTTGTTTTTTTACCAGTAAAGCAAGCTGCGCAGGGTTATATCTCTAGAGAGTGACTTGAAATCTATGATAATGAACTCTCCTCTTGTAATAGTCCCGGTTTTGTCGAAAGCAGCAATCTTGATCTTTGAGAGAGTGTCAAGATAGTCAGCACTTTTGATCAGAAGCCCTGAAGTAGCCGCTTTAGTAAGTGCACAGAAGGTAGCAACTGGTGTAGAGAGTATAAGCCCACAGGGACAAGCACTGACTAACACAACTAGTGCTAAGTGAAACCAATGGGTGAGGTTGTGAACCTTCATTATAATAGGGACAATTGCAAAGCAAGCTGATATTATGATGATTGCTGGAACAGAACAAGAATCACAGAGGTCTCAAATTAGCGAATCAAGAACATAAAGAAACCCGGAAAATAAAATGTTATTGCTTACCAGGAGTATAGTACTGAGAGCATTTGTCAATTAGTCTCTGAGATTTGGTTTTACTGCTCTGAGCTTCTTCTACTAGCTTAGCCATCTTCGCAACCACGCAATCACCAGCTAAAGAAGTTGTTTTTACAGTTATATAACCTGCAATAAAACACATGGAGAAAGATCAGAAGACTGAAAGATATATACAAAAGGTTGAAGCTATTTTAAAGATGGATAACATACCATTTAGATTGATGGTTCCAGCCCAAACTATAGAATCTCTCTGTTTAGGCACAGGAAATGCTTCACCCGTTAAGGTCTTCTCGTCTACTTCACAGTTTCCATCCACCACAATTCCATCAATTGGTATGGTCTCACCGGCTTTAACTGCTACAACTGTGCTAACCTTAACCTCATCTACTTCAACTTCTTCTCCAGTCTCGGCTATTGTTGCCTTTTGAGGAGCTAGGCTCATTAGAGACTGCATTACCGAACTCGCCTGAAGTTTTTACACTTGCCATAATCAGTACTTCGAATAAACCATTACAATTTCAACTTCAGCTCATTTATAAAGATAGCAAGAAATTTTACAATTATTAGTTAACAAACCTTGTAGCTAGCTCTTGTTTCGAGCCAGTCAGCTATGGTGAATAAGAACACAACTGCTGCAGCCTCCATGTAATCTTGCATTGCAAGTGTTGCAATCACTGTGTTGATGAAATTGGATCATTATCAGTTTTAAACCTATAACATTCATAACCTCTCAGAGTAGAATATTTGTTTTGATAAAATTATTTAAAAAAAGAAAAAAAGCTTCATGTAACTACATACTTTCCCAACGAAATTAAACAAATCACAAAAGTAAAGTTAATTTGTATTATTAGTTTATATAATTTAACTCCTTAGTTCCATAATCAGCCAATGACGCATGCTAATAATTACTTTAGAAATACAGTTCCAAGTATCTGAAATAAATTCTTCACTTTTGAGTTTTGATTTTCCATTTTATTCAATTATTTTATGCACTTTTCTTCTTTTCTTTTTACGAGTCTAAAGCCTCAAAAATGCTTTTTCCAGTTTGAGTTGTAGAAGATAAGTCAATCAAAACCTATCAAAGGTGTTTCCTTCTATGGCACGTAACTGCAATGTATCTAAAAATGATTATAAAAAGTCACTTTATTCTCGAGACTCTCTAAAAACTTCAAAAATTAGTCTGGATATTTTAGTTTGAAATTTCCGTAATTTGGAAAAGGAAAAAAAAATTGAAATCTTAATTGCACTTACGGAAAAGATAAGTATTTTGTATTTTCCTTGGGTGTTACATAGAAAATATTATTATTTTTATCTTTAATAAAACTAAAACTTTTTCTATAGGCTTTAATTTTTGTTTCTCTATGAGAAGTAATTCAACAATTTCTTAATCGTCAAAGAAAATTCAAGGAAAATCATCCACATAGAAGTTTTTTTTTTAATTAATAATATAAAAATGAACTAAATTGAATGTTTTTGTAAACAGAAAGAGAAAGGCGTCTTCTTCTTTTTTCCATATTTTGAGTGTATCTTTTGTTTTTGCATTATCTTCCACACCAACTTTCAAGTCTTTTCACATGTTCATTTTTCCTATATCCTAATAATATCCAAAGAACATTTTGGTGTTTTCCTATATCAAATTTACATTACATCATACATGCAGCAGCATATATATAAACTGGTTTTAAATTTTCGGTAACTTATAACTCAAAGAGACTCTAAGTCTCTACTATACAGTATACAACAAAAATATTCACACTTTAATTATTATTTTTTATGTTGGACTTCTATAAAAAAATTGAACATTATATATATAATATACTATCTGTTTTGGTATTTAAAAATATTTAGAAAAATAAAGGAAACTTTTAAAAAAGGTTTCGTGGAGTGTTGGCTTCGCAGGGAAAGCAGTTTATGTAAGCTTTTATAAAGTACCATAAAAGGGCTAAATACAGAATAAAAGACTCGATCACAAGTTTTAAGAAATTATATATATTAGTAGTTTTAAATTTACCACAATTTGCTAAGTTTTCGTTCTTAGACAACTAATACTATAAGGTTGTTACATTGATCACGGATAACCATAAACCAACACATCGCTCTTAAGTCACGGAATAAATATAAATATAGAGAAATATTATAAAAAGTGGTAAAAGACAACAAAAAATAAAGGGAAAAAATGGTATTACCGGTTATAATGACCAAAATGTTGATGTCGATCCTAAGCCTTTTAATGGAAGCAAAGGCTTTGGCAAGTATCGGATAAATCCCGGCGGCTACTGCTGCGACGGCGATCCAACGTAAAGGCGAGTAGACGAATTTTAAGAAGGAGAGAAGGAGAAGTATGCCGGAAACCACCGCGAAGGGGCTTGGCCATTTGTTCTTGAAGTTTGTTTCTCCGTTTACTCTCACGTTTGCTTCTAACCTAGCTTGGTTGAGTGCTTTAGCTGCAAACACAAATTTTCTCAGAATTAAATCATATAATTAACAAAAGTGGAAGAAGATTTCTCTAAAAGAAAACAAAACTTAGTGAGGGAAAAAGACATATAATTAGCCTATCTTAGAATGAAAACCTTAAAATAGTGTATTTCCTTAATTTTGAAAAAAAATATTTTTATTTAATATTATAACTTTTATGTCTAATATGTAATATGTTTTTTTGTTAAATAAAATTTAATTATAAAATATAGTTACGTAACGAGTATGATCCACTACCTATTAAATATTCGTATCAAAAGATTTGGTAAGTATCTCGACAGGCTTTTTCTAACAACTTTTTTCCTATACAAGGTTTTGGAAATTAGATGTGTACCTATATATATATGATGTCAATTAGATATATTGCTTACAACCGTATCATGCTTAATACATATGCATGTATTAGGTGAGTTATAATATTCCAAAAAACATTATGGTAATAAAGGTATTAGAATATGCAAAATTTATAATTTTATATCATGTACATATTATTGTTATGCCAAAGTTGCGTTTTTATAGAGATGTTATAATTTCAATTTGTTACAGTTCTAGATACCGTTCCGTTTGACTTATTCACAATCTTTAGTTATACAAACTGAACGAGTTTCATGGAAAAATTAAAAAATTTAGTAACGGTTTATCCTATTTTGTTGTTAGAAAAAAAAAAAATAATAAACTATTGATTTTAAAATTTACATTTAGCTTCAACCAAGGCAACCCCCTAGGTTAAAAACATAGCCATTTTACCCCAATGAAAGCAGAATACAGAAATCAAAGTAAAGCCATTAGAAAAGAGTAGTTTAGTTAAAGAAGATTAGTGGTAGAACATTTACACTTTTTAATTGAAGTGACTTGTTGGATCACATATTTGACTATCTAGTGACCAAAAATGGCGTTTGCGTATGAAACCATAACGTGAAACTATTACGTGAAATCCACTAATGAAAGAGATATAAAGTAGGAGATAGCAAATGAAGTGAGATTTTCGTATGAAATCGAAGTGATTATTTGATAATTTAGTTATTTTTTTTTACTGGGGAAAATAATAATAAAAATATATTTTTAAGACTAATGATATTACCAATTTGGAACGGAGAGATGAGGAGGCTGTCGTGGACAACAATCACGGTTCTCGACGGAACGATGACGGAAAAATCTTTAACGCCATCAAGAGACTTAAGAATGTTTTCGATAATAGGAACCTCTGATGTACAACAGATTCCAAGAACGTCGAAGTAACTCTTTTGCAACTTCTTCATTTTCTTTTTCTCTTCTTCTTTGTTTTGTGACGACGCCATTTTCTGTTTTAAAAGTGATCAAAACAACTAAATTATCATTGATTTGTACATAGGCTTAATTATGGCGTTACTTTACTACTGTTTTTGAGGAGGAAAAAAAGAAGAAAGCAAAAAACTTTTTGAAGTGTTGGCTTAAATGTCAATTAGAAGATTGGAGATATCATTATCATGAAACAGCTTTGTTCATTTCTTTTTCAAAAGGATGAAACTTTGGATATGGGTTTTTGTGTTTTCTTCTTGAAAATGCATACTTTTTAGAACAAACATACAAAAATAATTAAAGATCAGGCCAACAAAATTTTCACTATCTCATTTGCTTTAAAAAAAAAAGTTTCAATTACGAGGACGAAGACGAATCAACTTTTGCTTATTCTTTTTTGGAATCAAAGCATTGGGAAAAAAATGCAAGAGACGAAGAGCGTTTTGTTTTAGATCATTTCTCATGAAATATATGTGAATCAAGAAGAGAAAAATTACCAGAGATCAGAGAGAAGAAAGACTGGACTGGTTTGGTTTGGATCGGTTGGAACAGTTTAGGTCTAAGCATAAAAGGTTGGGAGAGGGAGTGAGAGAAGTGTTAGAAGAACCTTGAGAAGAAGATTTGAGGTGAAGAGATCTAGAAAATGGTAGTTGCTTATATAGGCAGACAACTAAGAATGTTAGATGAAAGATGATTGGTCGGTTTCTTTATCATTTTTTCGAAACTATCAAATATATTTATGGATAATGAATTCTATTTAATTGTTTTCCAGGGGTAAGAATTTCAAGACTTACAATTTGTTCTTTTTTTCTATCAGATAAAAAAGAGTGTTCCAAAATTCATGCTTTGTTTTTCCAAAGTTACCACCAAATTTTTAAGATTATCAAAAATGCGACATTTTTTTTAGGTGTGTCAATGGTTATTGGCAAAGGCTAAAAGGGTACCAAGTGATTCAAGAATCATTACTAAAATTTTCAAATCTTTCTTAAACCTAAATTTATTGTGTTTTTGATATACTACTAGGTTTTTACCCGCGGTGCACCGCGAGACTGAATTATAAATTATTGTATTTTAAATAATAAATTTTTAATTTAATTAGTTTTTCAAAATTTTCAATTAATTAACTTTTATCTAATTAATGTAGAATTTTGTTTAGAATTTTTTTCTTCTTCTTACGTTTTATACAGTTTAGAACCTAATTACATTAAATTTGTTATTAGATAGAATACAAAATTTTAAAACACTTAATTTGGTTTTCTATAATTAAACAGAGCTATATGCCTATATGGTATGTTAGTGTACATTTTTATGTGTATACAAGTTTTTTTCTGGAATATTATTAATGTGTTGTAGTGTGTGTAATATTTCGTAGTTCATATACTAAATAATTTATAAGTTAATTTTCAAACTATGACTACAAATATATAGTATATGAAATAAACTAAAACTTGTTTCTATAGTCAAAACCCGCCATGCTAGGCAGATCACGCAACATGTTCAAAGATTTTTAATTCGCAAAAACTCATCATACGAAACCCGTGAAAGTAATATAGTAGGTGAGCCCGGCCCACATGACAATCAACTGAACCAATTGATTAGGACATCAAAAAATTTAGGGCATTTTTTAGTAAATTTTTATAAAACTTATATATATATTTAAAGGCTTTTAGAAATATGTACGCTTTAATATAAGTGAAAATCATAGTTTTGAGACTTTTGGTTTTGATTTTGATTTTTTTTCCCTTTTGAGGTTAATTGTTTGCTTTGTTAAACTATAAGATAAACTCTTTCTCAAATCTAATGCTTTGTCTTTGGTTTGTGTTAATAAAGTTCCAAAACATTAAACATAAAGTATTCTTATGTACAATTGTTTATATTTTTTGGTAATATATATAAGGCCATGTTTTTAAGTTTTGCGTAGGGCACTCGTAAATATAGGACCAACACTGTATGAGGCTAAAATTCATTTTTTATTAAATCAAAATTTCAAACTTTTACTTGGGTTCACCACTAAGGGTGAACATCTTCATTCACCTCTTTATAAAATAATAAGGAAATAAAATCTATATACATTTGTAATTATGTTTGTTATCTTTTAAAACACTTAGTTTCTATTTAAATAATTGAATATAGGTAAAGTTAATTTGTTTATTAAATTAATTATTTAATACCAATAACATACTTGTAAATAAGTTTAATTCCATGATTTATTTGCTAAATGTCTCTAAAAAAGTATATATAATTTGTTTTGGTAGTTTTGAAACTATAACTTGGTTTTATGGGGTTTGAAGTTTTTTTTTTTTTTTTTTTTTTTTTTTTTTTTTTTTTTTTTTTTACCATGTAAGCTATGTTTAGTTATGTGTTTTCATTTCCTATCGTTCCTAGTTTCCACTTTTCAGGGCAGATCCTATGTTCAGGAACTTTTTTTTTTTTTTTTTTTGATCAAATGTTCAGGAACTAATTTTCAGTTTTTCACGACAGTTTCCTATGTTCAAGATTCAGTTCCCATATTTAAGTTAAATATTTATTCTTAATAATTGATTATAGACTATTCTAACTCTTTAAAAAAAAAATGATGATGATCCAAATATAGTATACCAAAATTAAAATTTGAATCGACAATCTTATTTCCAACAAATTAATAGCATTACTGCGTTAGAAATCATTTTGTAAATTGTCATAATTCATAAGAAAATAAACATATTCTTAATGAGAAAATCAATGTTTGCCCATATGACTTTGTTTTGGGGAACTCGATATTAGTTAGTCTTGAAACCAAGTATCATTAACGGTGATGATTGATTAGAGTTTGGTTAAAAAACCTACATATTCTAAGTTTTTCTTAGGTTTTACAATATGGTAAACTTTTATTTATCTACTATATAAAATGGTTATAAAGGAAAAGTATTGAGATTACAAAACATTACTACAAGTTGGAAAGGTCCAATACGTCACGAGTTTAGGCACATTATTATATAGCATATCTACGAATTGGAATTACTATTATTAATAATAACTTTTGCTAGATTGTATTTTAATTTGGACCCAAAAAATGATCAAAAGAGGATTTTATCTCGTGAGTGAAAGACACGAATTCAAAGTTACCAAAATTTTAGTGGAAACCCCCAAAAGTGGAATGTCACAAAATGGAATCCATGTGTGATTCCTAATTTCATTGCTTACTTTATTATTAGTTTTTGGTACGATTTTCTTATTTTTATCATTATAAATAATTAACTACACATTCTTTTAACGCAACGCACCAATTGTCTTCTACTTTTTGTAGCTTATCTACCTATATCTTGTATACTTTATTGAAAAATTTCACATGGTTGCATAATATGTAACTTTTGCTTCGAGAAACAGATTGAGTAAAGACGTATACGGCTTAAATCATGCATTTTATGATATCACGGATGAGCTATGGAATGTTATAGAGTAAACCATATATATAGGCTCATAGCCTTCACCTAATCGTCTCAGACTCATAGTCTTTCTAGGTTTGAAAGCTGTTTTTGATGATGATATTTGCGGCAATTTTATAAAATGTGAAATTCTTTCTAATCAATTGGAACTGAATTTTGAATCTAACATAAAAACACCAATTATGTTAATCAGTTAAATCATTAATATGTGATTATGTTTTTTCTCTTCTTAACTTATCTTAGAGACTAGAAATTCTATTTGTTATATTCAAACAAGAGTAAGCTCTCAAGAGTTGAGAATGCATCATAGATGCCCACACGGCCGTGGTCTAGTTGTAGTTGTAGGAGAAAATTAGAGAAATTATGAAATGAACTAACCAATGTTGGATCTACTTTGGAAACAAAAACATCATTTTTGTCTGGAAAGTGGGTTTGGACTGAAAGTCCAACATTAGTTGAAAATCATTCTAAATTTTGGAATTGACGGTGTGATAACCATCATAGAAAAATCCACTCTGTATCATTTCAATTAAAAAAGCTGACCGGATCAAACGATTACGTATATGAAAAACATAGATCGTAGATTGAACAGTAGTACAATACCTGATATAGTTTCATATAGTGGAATTTTTTCTTTGCGGGCTGTTAGTATTCAGAATTGAATGATTTGTTACATCTTTTCCTTAATTTAAACGTTGCCTCAGTTAGGCTACACGTCCACAACCGTTGGCCCTAGCCGTTTCCTCTCTGGCACAACTATCGAGGTTTCTTTTCTCGGCGGCGCCGAGTCAGATCGGCGTCGCTGGGCCACCGATTCTTCATCTCCGCTGCCCCTCTGTTCCCTATACTCTGTTTGGTTCTAATTTCAGCTTCATCGGAGACCCCTTGAGTCTCCAGATCTCGTTTGCGACTGTGCATCAGCTTCAATCCCCTACCTCTCCTCTGCCTCCGGTGCCTTTCCTCGGTGAGCTTGCTCCACAATTTCCCATTTACCTATTTGATGTGTCTGCATTTTATAGGGTTTTAACTATAGTTTTTAGGTTTATTCTGAGTCTTTTCCTAGGTCCAAGTGTGCTTTTAGAGTCCTTTTAGTCTTTTGTGAGTCTTTACAGGTTCTAGGTGACCTTGGAAGGAATATGAGCGTTTTGGGGATGAAAACATGCATCTGGAGCTAAATTGGTTGAAGACTGATCGAGTTAGAAGGCAGATGGAGTAAGAGCAGTAATACGTTCCGGATCGACTGATCCTTTCGAGATTGACCATTCCAGTCCCCGACGCAATCTTTCCTTTTCTGTTTCAAACCGACTTTTTAGGGATTTATTTTACTATTTAACCACGGGGCTCGACCCCTAGAACTTTAACTTTTACTCTACGCCGTTTTTGAGCACTTGTAAGCTTGGGAGAAGATCTCTAATCCTTTCTAACCCTTTGGAGAAGAATTCTGAACCCTTTTATCTCTTTTTGCAATTCAAACATGTTTTCTTCAAATTTGATTTGTGATTGTCTCTGTTCGATGTCTGAGTAGTCTTACTGTTGGGTTTCGGGTTTCAAAAGGGGGATTTATGATTTATTGATTTAGGGTGTTAGATTTGGGATTGATCTATTGTGTTCTTCATCTATTGTTGTTCTTATTGCCTAAACTAGATTAGCTACCTAGTTTATGATCATAGGTTTAATTCATCTAGGCATCAAAAGTGTTGTTGAATTGCTTGAAAAGAACTTAGGTGAGCAAGGTGATCCTCAGCCAACCAACAGTTGAAGTTGGGGCACCTTGTGAACAAATCGGACTAGAACTTAATGCTAGCTAGGATTGTTTAGGTCCAAACGACGGTTTAGGGTCCATTCGATTCCTTGCTTAGATAACTAGCACTGCGACAGTAGGTTAGTTTTATATTTGAGATTCGAGTTCAAGAACGGTTCCTAAAGCTATCCCAATCCATCACCCAATTTCGTGATCTTAACCCCTTGATTGATTCCCTTCGCCCAATGCTTTCTCTTAAATTCACAAACTCTTATTTATTTTCTGTTTTAATTCTGTTACTTGCAAAACAAACTTCCTCTTTGCTTTAGCTATACTCAGTCTATATAATTTCATAGTGTATCGTTTGGTCTCTGTGGATTCGACCCTGAAGTACTGCGACGACACCACTAGATCGTGGTTGAGTGTGCTTTGGGTTATTGATTTAACTCTAGATCAATTTGGCGCCGTTGCCGGGGACCAAAACGTTGCCTTTGGAATTTTAGATTTAGGTTTAGTCTAAAGTTTCTTTATTTTTAGTTACTAACTAGTTCTTGCAACTTTATTTCTTGGTTTCAGGTGTATGCATACGAGGAGCAGCAAGAAAACTGATCTACGCATATTGGGAAACAAGGAGTTAGCACAGCTTGAACGAGAAAACCGGAAAACAAGAGCTCAGATTAACGCTATGGCTGACGGAGAAAACCCAGAGGTTAATCCACCCAACCCTCAACTTGGTATCGTCCAACAACAGCAGAGGCAGAACCAGCAAGAGCATGCTCTGCCAAACCCACCAGCGAGACCAGCCACCTTGAGGGATGAAGATGCCCAGAACAGGCTGTTTGCTAATCGATCGGCGATTCAACCTCCCGCTCCTGCTAGGCAAGACTATGAGATTAAGCATAGTCTAATCAATCTGGTTCAGAACCGCGTTTTCCACGGGTTGCCATCGGAGAGCCCTGTTGATCACATTGAGGCTTTCGAAAGACTGACCAGTACGACGAGGTCTAATGGTGTGCCATACGACTATCTGATGCTGACTCTGTTCCAGTTTTCCTTGGCAGATAAGGCACTTAGGTGGCTGAACCTTTTAGATGCTGGATCACTCACCACTTGGGCGCAATGTAGAGCTGCTTTCTTGAATCACTTCTACACCAAGTCACGCTCAGCCAAGCTGCGAAGCAAGATCACTACATTCTCGCAAGGAGGCATGGAGTCATTTTGTGAAGCATGGGAAAGGTTCAAGGAGTATCTCCGAGATTGCCCTCACCACGGTTACACTCAAGAGAATCTAATGAACATTTTCTATGGGGGCATCGAGCAGAAGTATCAGATGGCATTAGACACAGCCAGCAAGGGAGACTTCTCCACAAACACCGCGAATGAAGCCAATGCACTGATTGAGAATCTTGCGGCTAGCAACAGCAACCACAGCACAGATTATGACCGCACGGTTAGGGTGAATTCCGTAGAGACGGATGCTATTAAGGATCTCACAGCCATGGTTAATCTCCTGCTAAAAAGGGATCACCAAAGTGTCAACTTGTGCGAAGAACAAGCTGGAGGATATGCAGATTTTGGAGCGGAGACATACCAAGAGGGTACGGAAGAAGTGAACTATATGGGAGGACAAGGGAACTTCCAAAATCGAGGTTTCAATCAGAATTTTAGGAACCATCCTAATCTGTCCTACAGGAGCAATAATGTTGAGAATCCTCAGGATCAGATCTACCCGCCGAGACCTCAGCAAAACAACTTTGGACAGGGCTTCCAGAACAAGGGTACAGGTTTTGGAGGATCGAATTTCCAACAAAAACCTCAAGTCAACAACTTCGCGCAAGGGTACCAACCAGTCGCGCCACAAGCAGCAGTCTCGCAGGAGAGCAAACTGGAACAAATGATGCATGCTCTGATGGAGAACCAGAAGAAAAACGCTACTGACGTGACTAGCAAGATGGACAGTATGTATGCAGAGCTAAATGGGAGGATCGAGTCATTGAATTCTCACATGAGAGTGTTGGAGAATCAGGTGGCACAGTCCGCAGCAAGGGTCAAGGCACCTCCAGGGACTCTTCCAGGGAAAAACGAAGCTAATCCGAAGGAATATGTGAATGTTATCACTCTTCGAAGCGGAAAAGAGCTCCCTGAACCACAGCAGAGAGCAGGGAATGACCGATCCAATGAGGGGATCAGCCAATCTGAAATTCGAATTCAAGAAAACAACCCTGACACCGGTCTTGACAACACCACTAATGATGCTGCGATACATGGCTCAGCGAATACCAACGAAGAGCAACCCAGCAGATCCCAACTGCCCTATGCACCCAGGTTACCTTTCCCTACTCGCCGCAAGTCAAAAATCCAGGAGCGAGAATATGAGAAGCTGAAATCAGTGGTAGGAGAACTCCAGGTCAGACTCCCTTTCATCGAAGCAGTAAGGATGGTCCCGTCTCTTAAGAAGTATATGAAAGAAATTCTAACCGACAAGCTCAGTCTGGAGAAAGGAGTGATGTACCTCACACAAGAGTGTAGTTCTATGCTCCAGAATCGAATGCCTGAAAAGTGTGGGGATCCTGGACCATTTACCCTGCCTTGCACGATAGGAGACCTCAAGTTCAGCAAATGCCTCTGCGATCTAGGAGCAAGTGTGAGCCTAATGCCACTTAGCGTTGCGACAAGACTTGGCCTCTATACCTTCAAACCGACTCAAGTCACTCTTGTACTAGCTGATCGTTCCACTCGACGCCCAGAAGGAGTACTGGAAAACCTACCGGTGCAAATTGGGAACTGCTACATTCCTACTGACTTCATAGTTCTCAAGCTTGACGAGGAATCTCAAGAACCTATCCTACTTGGAAGGCCTTTCTTGGCCACGGCTGGTGCGATGATAAACGTCAAGGAAGGGAAGATCGATTTACACATGGATGATCTGATTTTGAGATTCAATTTAGAGAAAGCAGCTAAGAAACCTACGATTGATGGTCAAACCTTCTGGGTTGACACAATAGGCGAAATAGCTGATGAAATCTATGATGAAGTATGTACAAGTGATCATCTTGCGGTAGCACTCACCAAGGCAGAACCAGCGCTGGGATATCTCTCTGAGGAGACTGAAAGCTTGGCCAGAACACTCGATGCTGCAGCAGTCCTAAAGCATGAGGTCTTATTCATCAATCTGCAGCCTGGACTGACTGATCCGGAAACTGGACTGACTGATCCGAATTCTCCTAAGGAAGTATCCGATAAAGACGACGGATTGACCGTTCCGAGCGACAGATCAGCTGATCCTGAAATTTGCCCCGAGATAAAATCGAATCAGGAGGATTGGAGTGAACTCAAAGCTCCAAAGTTGGACTTAAAGCCACTCCCAGAAGGGCTAAGGTACGCATATCTCGGACCAAACTCCACATATCCAGTTATCATTAACTCTAACCTGAACAATGTTGAAACCGCACTCTTGCTCTGCGAGTTAAGAAAATATAGGAAGGCTTTGGGCTATTCCTTAGATGACATTTCAGGTATATCACCGGAGTTGTGCTCACATCGGATTCACCTCGAAGATCCATCTAAATCTTCCATCGAACACCAAAGGAGGCTAAATCCAAACCTCAAGGAAGTGGTGAAGAAGGAGATCCTCAAACTGTTGGGAGCTGGAGTTATTTTCCCAATCTCTGACAGCACTTGGGTGAGCCCAGTCCATGTGGTTCCAAAGAAAGGAGGGGTGACAGTAGTTGCAAACGAGAAAAACGAGTTGATCCCCACCAGGACAGTAACAGGGCATCGCATGTGTATCGACTACCGCAAGCTCAATGCAGCTACAAGGAAAGATCACTTCCCTCTTCCATTCATTGACCAAATGCTTGAGCGTCTAGCGAACCACCCTTATTACTGCTTCTTGGACGGTTACTCTGGTTTCTTCCAAATTCCAATTCACCCGGATGATCAGGAAAAGACCACTTTCACTTGTCCATATGGCACATTCGCTTACCGACGAATGCCTTTTGGGTTGTGCAATGCCCCCGCCACCTTCCAGCGCTGCATGATGTCGATCTTCTCCGACTTGATTGAAGAAATTATGGAGGTCTTCATGGACGATTTTTCTGTGTATGGCTCATCTTTTTCCTCCTGTTTATCCAATCTGTGCAAAGTACTTCAACGCTGTGTGGATAAACACCTTGTGCTGAATTGGGAAAAATGCCATTTCATGGTCACTAATGGGATTGTCCTTGGCCATCGAATTTCTGAGCGAGGGATAGAAGTCGACAAAGCCAAGATAGAGGTCATGTCCAGTCTGCAACCTCCGAAAACCGTTAAAGATATTCGCAGTTTCCTTGGTCATGCAGGATTTTATCGAAGGTTCATAAAGGATTTCTCCAAGATTGCCAGACCACTCACCCAGCTGCTGTGCAAGGACATCACTTTTGAGTTTACCGCGGATTGTTTGGAGGCTTTCCTCACGATCAAACAAGCACTGATCTCGGCTCCGATAGTTCAACCACCCGATTGGGATCTGCCGTTCGAAGTTATGTGCGATGCAAGTGATTTCGCTGTGGGAGCAGTCCTGGGACAACGCAAGGATGGTAAGCTGCATGTTGTTTATTACGCTAGCAGGACACTTGATGGAACACAGTCCAAGTACGCCACAACAGAGAAGGAATTACTAGCCATAGTCTTTGCTTTTGAGAAATTCAGATCCTATCTGGTTGGTTCTAAGGTCATTGTGCACACAGATCACGCCGCACTGCGCTACTTGTTAACCAAGAAAGATGCTAAACCGAGATTGTTGCGATGGATACTACTACTGCAGGAGTTTGATCTTGAGATAAGAGATAAGAAGGGGGTTGAGAATGGGGTTGCAGACCACCTGTCTAGGTTGAGAATCGATGACGAGATCCCCATAGATGACCGACTCCCTGAGGAGAATGTATATGTGGTTGCAGCTTTCCTCGAATGTTACAAGGAGAAGGCTGATGTTAAGGTACTCCAACAAACGGTTAACGATTCACCATGGTATGCTGATATCGCCAATTATTTGTGTGCTGCAGAAGAACCTCCAAATTTCAAAGGGCATGCTAAGAAAAAGTTCCTTAGAGATGTGCAACGCTACTTCTGGGATGAACCTTTTCTCTACAAGCATTGTGCTGATGGCCTCTACAGGAGATGTGTCCCAGAATCAGAGGTACAGGGAATTCTTTTTCACTGCCACGGTTCAACCTACGCTGGTCATTTCGCTACCTTCAAAACCGCGACAAAGGTACTTCAAGCAGGCCTCTGGTGGCCTACTTTATTTCGTGATGCACACGACTTTGTCTCCCGTTGTGACTCTTGCCAGCGACGTGGGAATATCAGCAAACGGAACGAGATGCCACAAAACTTTATCTTGGAAATCGAGGTGTTCGACTGCTGGGGAATCGACTTCATGGGGCCTTTTCCACCCTCTTATGGCAATCTCTACATACTTGTTGCAGTGGATTACGTTTCCAAATGGGTCGAAGCTGTAGCAAGCCCTACTAATGATTCGAAGGTGGTTCTCAAGATGTTCAAGCACATAATCTTTCCACGATTTGGGGTTCCTAGAGTGGTAATAAGCGATGGGGGCACTCACTTTATCAACAAGCTTTTTGCAAACCTTTTGCGAAAACATGGTGTGACACACAAGGTCGCTACCCCTTACCACCCCCAGACCAGTGGGCAGGTCGAGATTTCTAATCGAGAAATCAAGAGCATCTTGGAGAAAACAGTCAACTCAACCAGGAAGGATTGGTCCTTGAAACTCGATGAAGCATTATGGGCATATCGGACTGCTTACAAAACACCCATCGGCACTACCCCTTTTCGGCTGGTTTATGGGAAATCATGTCACTTGCCTGTTGAGTTTGAGTACCATTCCTTATGGGCGACCAAGCAGATGAACTTCAACGTCAAGACCGCAGCAGAAAGACGCCTTATTCAGCTGAATGAGCTCGATGAGATTCGCATGGATGCTTATGAGAACACAAAGATATACAAGGAAAGGACCAAAGCCTTACACGACAAGAAGATTATCCCCAGGGATTTTGCTGCGAACGATTTGGTCCTTCTTTTCAACTCAAGGCTGAAGATATTTCCTGGGAAGCTGCGTTCTCGTTGGTCCGGACCTTTTCGAATCAAGGAGGTCATGCCTTATGGTGCTATCGTACTTTGGGACCAAGAGGGCAAGGAATTCACCGTCAATGGCCAGCGCCTTAAACCGTACCTAGCGGAGTATGACCAAGTGGAGACATCCCTCCCTCTGGAGGAACCACACACTGCTTAAGCAGCAAGAAAAGTCAGGCTCGAGACTATAAACAAGCGCTAATGGGAGGCAACCCAAAGGGTTTGCATCTGTTTACCCTTCTCTTTTGGTTTTGTTTTTCTTTTCTTAGGAAATTTGCTATTTTTGTATTCTTTACAGAGTTATTCGAGAATCACGTTTGGTAGTGAGTTTGATTTCAGGAACAGGTTCTAAACGCAGAAGAACAACATGTTGCTCACTCGATTGGCTACTTGGCTCCAAAGTCTCGCACCATCCTGTTTCGCACCACCCCCCGCCGCTCACGATGATACTGAAGATGAGGATGATGCAGCTACTGAGCCTCTTGAGTCTGACCATTCCGCGACATCTTCCCCATCTCAGCAGTTCTGATCAGTATCTACCTCTCTCTCTCCGGGTTACTCTGTTTCTTTTCTCGGATTTTTATTTTTATCTTTTGTTTTTCTTGTCGGATTCATTTCTTTTCTTGGTTTTGCTTTCACACCGGGACGGTGTGAAGTAAGTCCGGGGGAGAGATGTCTCCACGTAACTAATGACGTTTTCTTTGGTTGTTTCTTTTGATTTTTCTTTTATTTGAGTCAGTTTGTCGTATCATAAAAAAAAAAAAAAACAAAAATATTGGGAAGCTATGATCTATTTTAGGAATTTCTGCTTTAATCTAACACTCTTATGATTACTTTTGTACCTCTGATTTGGAATGAAGCTTGGAATGAACATGAGCAGTCTCAACACGCCCCAAAAGACACTCGCTAAGGAGAACACTAGGTTGAACCAGAAGTTGTCTCTAGCTTTAACAGGACTTAACCGGATTTAATTTCTTACCTTGGGGCTTGGTATACATCGGACAAGACTCCTCCCTTCAAGTCTTACAAGACGTGCATCTCCTCACAAAGTATGCTTCCCCTCTCTCTTCCCTTCAGTACTCAGTAAAAAAAAGAGAAAAGAAAAATATAAGAAGAAGAGGATATAGGTAATAAAAGAAGTGAACCGAGGGTTGTGCGTAAACCCGTGCATCCTTCGGAACTCATGGAAACCTGTCCACAAGAAAGAGCAAAGGATTGATAAAAAAAATAAAATGATACCCTAGAAAATTAGGGAGAAATCAATCCTTTGGAAGTGAGAAAAGAGAGAGGAAAGGGAGTATAAGAGGAGGTCTTGGGCGATAAGAGGTTGAAGGAGTCAACAGTTCAATGATCGAAACTCCCATGGTAAGACCGCATTTTTTTACTAATCTGATGTAGAGAGACAACAATGGGGAGACTGAAGGTTCTCTAAGGCTGTGGAGTTCAGAGTAGGGAGTGTTGATCCTAATCATGGGCAGAGTACAAAAAGTAGTTCTCAGTTTGATGTGATGAAGAGTGCAAAGAAGAAGTTCCCAAGAATATGTGAGTTTCCACTTTCAAACCTTTTCTCTGTTCTTGAGTTTTTGTCTGTTCTTGCTTGAGGACAAGCAAAGATTCAAGTCCGGGGGAATTGATGTGTCTGCATTTTATAGGGTTTTAACTATAGTTTTTAGGTTTATTCTGAGTCTTTTCCTAGGTCCAAGTGTGCTTTTAGAGTCCTTTTAGTCTTTTGTGAGTCTTTACAGGTTCTAGGTGACCTTGGAAGGAATATGAGCGTTTTGGGGATGAAAACATGCATCTGGAGCTAAATTGGTTGAAGACTGATCGAGTTAGAAGGCAGATGGAGTAAGAGCAGTAATACGTTCCGGATCGACTGATCCTTTCGAGATTGACCATTCCAGTCCCCGACGCAATCTTTCCTTTTCTGTTTCAAACCGACTTTTTAGGGATTTATTTTACTATTTAACCACGGGGCTCGACCCCTAGAACTTTAACTTTTACTCTACGCCGTTTTTGAGCACTTGTAAGCTTGGGAGAAGATCTCTAATCCTTTCTAACCCTTTGGAGAAGAATTCTGAACCCTTTTATCTCTTTTTGCAATTCAAACATGTTTTCTTCAAATTTGATTTGTGATTGTCTCTGTTCGATGTCTGAGTAGTCTTACTGTTGGGTTTCGGGTTTCAAAGGGGGATTTATGATTTATTGATTTAGGGTGTTAGATTTGGGATTGATCTATTGTGTTCTTCATCTATTGTTGTTCTTATTGCCTAAACTAGATTAGCTACCTAGTTTATGATCATAGGTTTAATTCATCTAGGCATCAAAAGTGTTGTTGAATTGCTTGAAAAGAACTTAGGTGAGCAAGGTGATCCTCAGCCAACCAACAGTTGAAGTTGGGGCACCTTGTGAACAAATCGGACTAGAACTTAATGCTAGCTAGGATTGTTTAGGTCCAAACGACGGTTTAGGGTCCATTCGATTCCTTGCTTAGATAACTAGCACTGCGACAGTAGGTTAGTTTTATATTTGAGATTCGAGTTCAAGAACGGTTCCTAAAGCTATCCCAATCCATCACCCAATTTCGTGATCTTAACCCCTTGATTGATTCCCTTCGCCCAATGCTTTCTCTTAAATTCACAAACTCTTATTTATTTTCTGTTTTAATTCTGTTACTTGCAAAACAAACTTCCTCTTTGCTTTAGCTATACTCAGTCTATATAATTTCATAGTGTATCGTTTGGTCTCTGTGGATTCGACCCTGAAGTACTGCGACGACACCACTAGATCGTGGTTGAGTGTGCTTTGGGTTATTGATTTAACTCTAGATCACTATTACTGCCTCTGAGAGACACGATTGCCCCACTAACCTCGGTTTCTGTCTATCTTACTGTTTTTTTCTCACTGTCAACCACAATATCTCACCGCTCCTCGGATCTCGATCTTCTCACCAAGGCGATTACTTGGCTGCAGCTGGACGGGAGCTCTGTTTTGACTTCGGAGATGACAAATATTTTGACAATGCAACCTACATCCTCGGCGTCCTCTGTTTCTCTCATGCTATCCCTTTGGCCCAAGTTTAATCCTCATACTTGTGTTGGAATCCCGGTAGCTAGCTTTCTCTGGTTAAATTATGATTCACCTATGACCTGGACGAACCTTAGACAATATGCTTTTAGATTCATATCAAGTTCACATTTGTTAGTATCAGTACTATCTGCTTGGTCAAGACGAGGTTCCCTCGGTAGCAGAAGACTGAAGACGGCTGATCTGCTTGATAACTTCTTATGTCAAGGCTTTTTGAAGTGGTTGATATGGAGGACGCAATGCTGCCCTTATCTAGTGAATCTTACCCGCTTGTCGGATTATCCTCAATGCTTGCATCTCGTGTTCCCTTATACTACATATTCCCAACAATTCACCAGATCCAGTGTCAGCATGTAACGAGGTATGGTTTGAACTCTATTCTTCCACATCCTAGCCAACGATTGATCAGATTAAAGCTATCCGTAGTTCGAAGACTGCTATGGAACCTTAAATCATCATCGTGGCTCGTTTGGTGTAAGAAACTTTTGAGAACCATGTTACTAGAATCACCTAGGGATGAACTTCTGGATGGAGAAATCTTGTTGAAACTTGGCATTATGATCCCACCTTTATGGAGTGGGGGTTACCTCTGTTTCATCAGCCTCCTCTCCTTATCTCGCCTACTGATTTTGTGCTTAAAACTGCATCTTATCAACTTTTTGAAGATCCTTCAGTCAAGCTCGGAGAAGATCACAACCCTGCTCAACCCTGCTCTAAGAAGCAGTGGTTACCACAACCTCTTCAAGCTACTCTCTCCCAACTTCAGAATTGCAACCACCTCTGTTGGTACCGTTTCTCAGAGCACTCTCAACCCTGCTCAACCCCTCGTCGAAGCTCTATCTCCGGTGAGACTCTCAGCTTTGTTCGTTTCATTGCCACCCAATCTTCTATTCAAGACAGTGGCCACCCTCCTTTCCTTTGACTTGCTCAAGGAAATAGCATTGATATGCCTTGATCTTACAATTTCCAAACTGCTAGCTAGCCTTGGGTCCATAGCTCTCAAGCCCCTAATATCTTTTGTGCTTATCTATCTTTACTGCTTTGTTGTCTTAAAATTTGATAAATGTTTTGCTATGCCCTCTTACCTACTTTGTATGTTAATCTTTCCCTAATGAATGGTAACATCTGTTTGTCAAAAACAAAAAATAACATTACCTCAGTAATTTGGGACATTATAGGGACCACGTTGCATCAAACCCTAAAATATGCAGCATATTGTGTTCAACAAATTTCAGTTAAAGATCGTTTAATTTTTCTAATTCTAATATTATGTTTGTGGCTATAGAGAAATTATACAAAAACTAATTTGACTATTTGTACCGTAACATATTACATAATAATGCTATAGTAGAAAAATTCGTCAGAATGAGTAATTTATAGTAGAAAAATAATTTTTTGTTATAAAGAAGTGATTATTCATCACTAAACATGACACATGTTTTAACACTTGTCATGTTTCTCTCTTTTGATTAAGTGACTCATCTTTAATTGTGTGCCTATAAATATGTGATGAGAAGAAACATTGTACGTGGTTGTTGAATACAACTTTTGCTTTCTTATTACAAGTCCTCTTTCCTTCTCTTAATATTACTCTCCTTCTCTCCTTTAATTATCCACCACTCATTCAAGTACTAAAAAATATCATACGTATATATATATTAAGATCTCTTATATATCACGTTATCAGCACGATCGTCTCTCTGTTCCAACCGATCCAACCGTTTCTATACAGATCACTCTTTTGAGGTAACATATAATTTATGTCGAATTTGTTTATTTAAAATTTCTTTAAATTCCTTTAAATTCAAGAATATATATATATGAGATCTTTACGGAGTAAAAAGACTATGTCTTCTCCTTGATCATAATGGTAGGCTCTGCCTCCTTGATCATATAGATCTACATTCTTGATCAGAAAGATAGGCTCTGACTTCTCGATCATATGTTAAGATTTATATTATATTATGGAAGGCTCTGCCTCCTCAAAATCTCATGAATAAATTAATAATGGACTTATTATTCATGTAGATAATTATGTCAAATCTCGCCAGACTCGAAATCCTTGTCCTTGATGTATCTGGAAAAAATTATATGACATGGGCATCGGATGTACGAATGCATCTGAGATCGGATGGGCTTTTAAGCACCATCGATCCGTCGGAAACGACGTCAGATGAGGATAAGGCCAAGGCCATGGTGTTTTTACGCCACCACCTCCACGATAATCTGAAAAACGAGTACATCACGAAAGAAGATCCTGTAGAACTTTGGCAATCACTCAAAGATAGGTTTGATCAACAGAAATATGTGATCTTACCAAAGGCTAGACATGAGTGAGGTTAAATCTCCGGTTTTTGGATTACAAAAGTGTTGGTGAATTTAATTCCGCTATGTTCGGAATCACCTCCAGGATGGCTTTGTGTGGCGAAGAAGTGAGCGATTATGATATGATCCAAAAAACGCTTTCAACTTTTCATCCTGGAAATGTAATCCTGCAAGAAAAATACCGGACCAAAGGATACACTCGATATTCTGAGTTAATGCACGTTCTTCTTGTTGCTGAACAAAATAATCAACTCGTGATGCTGGAATCATCAAACTCGTCCAACTGGATCAGCTCCACTTCCAGAAGTGAATGTTGCTTCATCCAGTTATAATAATTGGCAAGGAAGAGGACGCGGCCGCGGACGCGGTCGAGGCTGTGGCCGTGGTTGTGGGCATGGAGGAGGTCGTGGCGGAGGTAGAGTAAGAGGTCACTATTCTAATAGCTTCAACGCTGGCAAAGCCAACAACGATCTTGATGTAAATGATGCCAGCCACGTTATAAAGAAAAAAGATGAGAGTATTTGTTACAGATGCGGCATGAAAGGTCATTGGTACCAAACTTGTCGTATACCAAAGCATTTGGCCGATCTATATCAAGCGTCTCAAAAGGAAAAAGAAAGAGACGTTGAAACCAATCTCATCTCAAATGAAGCTGGACCTTCCTACCATGGTCTCAATGATGAAACTCATCTGGATATCGCAGATTTCCTCGTCAATTAAGAGAGTGGAAAATCATGCGATTAAAATCTTTATGTAAAATATGCTTGTAAAACTTTTGGTGTTTAAAGTCTTTTTGTAATATATATTAAATCTCCTAAGACTTTGTTATATATTAATGCATATTTTATGAATTTTTTATCTCCAGAAAATATCAACTTTTGATATTGAGGATGAAGAAATGTGTCTAGCAGATAGTGCTACTACGCACTCAATATTTAGAGATAAACAATATTTCTCTTCTCTTAAAATGAATGACTCCGCTAAAGGCGTGAGCACTATATCTAGAAATGCAAAGATTATAATGGGCTTTGGCGAAACAAATTTTTCAATGCCAAGGGGAACAAAATTTGAAATAAAAGATGCATTATATTCCCCTAAGTCTCAACGAAACTTGATAAGTTTCAGAGATATCCGAAGAAATGGATATCATATAGAGACTATGAATAAGAATGGCATTGAATATCTTTGCATCAAATTCGAGGAAAAACATATATTGGAAGAGTTACCAATGTTATCCTCTGGATTATATTGCACAAAAATAAATGTATTCGCATCGTATGTTACAGTAAACTCAAAGTTTACTAATACGTTTAAGATTTGGCATGAGAGACTTGGACATCCTGGTTCAATCATGATGCAAAAAATTGTACAAAATTCTAATGGCCACCCATTAAAAAACCAGAAATTTATTGTTCTAGTGAGTTTTCATGTGATGCATATTCTCAAGGAAAACTCATAATTAGGCCATCGCCAACCAAAGTCGGGAATGAATTGCCAATATTCTTAGAGAGAATACATGGTGATATATGTGGACCTATTCACCCTTCATGCGGGCCATTTTGTTATTTTATGGTAATGATTGACGCATCTAGTAGATGGTCATATGTGTGTCTTTTGACAACACGAAATACGGCTTTCGAAAAATTCATTTCCCAAATAATCAGGTTAAAAGCACAATTCCCTGATTATGCCATAAAGAAAGTAAGGCTTGATAACGATGGTGAATTCACTTCACAAGCTTTTAATGAATATTGTATGTCAATGGGAATTGATGTTGAACATCCGGTCCCTCATGTTCATACACAAAATGGCATGGCTGAATCTTTGATTAAATGGTTACAACTCATTGCTAGACCGTTGATATTGAGAACAAAACTCCCAATTTCTATATGGGGTCATGCTATATTGAATGCTGCAGCGTTGGTCCAAATACGACCAAGTGCATACAATACATATTCCCCTTTCCAATTAACGTCTGGACAAGAACCAAACATTTCTCATCTCCGTGTTTTTGGATGTGCGGTTTATGTTCCTATAGCCCCACCGCAAAGAACAAAAATGGGGCCACAAAGGAGATTGGAAATATATGTCGGTTATGCATCACCGAGTATCATAAATTATCTTGAACCACAAACTGGTGATATGTTTACAGCACGTTTTGCTGATTGCCATTTTAATGAAGATGAATTTCCAGCGTTAGGGGGAGGAATTAAACAGGTACCAAAAGAGATTACATGGAATACACCATCTTTGGTACATCTTGATCCCCCTACGAATCAACGTGAGCTGGAAGTTCAGAAAATTGTACATTTACAAAATTTAGCAAATCAGTTACTAGATGCGTTCACAGATACAAAAAGGGTGACAAAATCACATATTCCCGCTGCAAATGCACCATCAAGAGTTGAAATTCCTAGAGAGGAAATCGATGGGAAAAAGGTTAATGAGCCTAAAGTTCAATTGAAACGGGGGAGGCCAATAGGTTCTAAAGATAAAAATCCCCGAAAAAAAAAAGAAAATGGGAGACGAAAATGAAAAGGTTCAAGAGGAACCAAGTGAAGAGAAAAGTCATCAGGAAGACGATACAAAAAATTATGAGATCTCTATTAACTATGCCCAAGATGGAAAATTATGGGCTAGAGATGAAATCAATGATGATAATGGAATATTTTATTTTTTCTGTATCTAAAGAGATTGATTATGAAAATGATGATCCTGATCCAAGGTCTGTGTCAGAGTGCCAACAAAGGCCTGACTGGGAGAAATGGAAAAGTGCAATGCAAACTGAATTGTTCTCCCTTAATAAAAGAAATGTCTTCGGACCTATTGTCACTACATCTAATGATAAAACCTGTTGGGTGCAAGTGGGTTTTCGTGAGAAAGAGAAATAAGAAAGATGAGATAACACGATATAAAGCCCGACTTATTGCACAATGTTTTTCTCAAAGGCTGGGAGTTGATTATGAGGAAACATATTTTCCGGTCATGGATGCAATTACATTCAGGTACTTAATGAGTCTAACAGCTTCTAATAATTTAGAAATGTACCTTATGGATGTAGTGACAGTGTATTTTGATATATCATGGTTTTTAGGTGTTTTTAGCCATGATATAAGTCTTAATTATAGAGTATTTTTGGTATTTTTAGAGTCTTTTGAGTCTTTATAGGATTTAACATGGATGGGAGCTTATTGGAGCTAAATTGGAGGATTTGGAGCATAATCAAGCATTGAGGCAGTTGAGAGACGAAATTTAGAGAGTGCATCGATCGACACAGTATGTGCATCGATCGATGCTAGGCCAAATACGAAATTGGAAGTTTTCCCACAAGTTTTGAAGATTTACAAATCTGCCCCAAAGTCTTCCATATTTGCATCATTAGTCCCTGGACGTGTTTAGGAGTATAAATAGGATTTTTGGGTCATTGTTTAGACCTAAGCTTTATTTTTCCCTGCAACTTTTGAGAGCAAAACCCTGAGAGATTTTTAGAGAGCTTTTGGAGAGAAGAATCAAGACTCCCTCAGAGAAGAATCAGAACTCCTTTACTTCTTCTTTAATATCTTTCTTAATGCAATCTATTTTATTCATGATTTGTGTTCTTGCAATTATGTCTGAGTAGATCTGCTTGTTAGGTTTAGGGTTTCTCATTAGGGATTTCATGGATTGTTAGATCTGTTATTATTTAGGATTCATTATCTTTCTTGTTCTTCACCATAGGTTGTTCTTAATGCTAGATCTTTGATTAGTCATCTGGATTTAGATCTTAGGATTATTGATTGATATGAGAATATAATCGATTTTCCTGATAAAACCTGTGGTGAGCAAAATTACTTTTTGCAAAGAGATTTGAATTAGTGATTTTGTGAACTTATATAACCTGATTTTAAAGCTTATTTATAACCTAGAATTTTGCAAAGAGATTTGGATTTTCTGGTTTTAAATTTAGATAATATTTGCAGTGAGAACTGATTTATTTTATAATTGTGTTTAGAGTTCAAGAACGGTGCTTAATTGTTGAATCCTACTTGCTTAATTAATTGATCTGATTTTCCATGATTTCCTGAGAATTTCCCTAGGCCTAGCGTTTATTCCTATTGATTTTACAACACTTTTATATTTTGTTTTGCATTGTTTTTAATTTTAATATTTTGATTTAGCATAATTAAAAGATTATTAAATCTATTGTGTGAATCTAGAGTTCTTGTGGATTCGATCCCTAAATACTACAATTGACCTCTTAATTTGAGAGAGTAGCTCTAGGGTAAATTTGAGCATATCAAATTTTGGCGCCGTTGCCGGGGACTCTTTTAATTCACCATTAGATTAAAGTCTTTGATTTTGTCTAGATTTTTATTTTTCTGTTTTACTCACACGCTTTGGTTTCTTTTCTCTTGTGTGTTTCAGGTACATGACTAAGCCTAGCACCAGGAAAAATCCTACTGGTCCAGTTGTTAAGCTTACCGACCAAGAGTTAGGACAACTAGAGCGTGCAAATACAAAAGCAGCCAAATCAGCAAAGATGGCCAACATAATCATATTGAGACCTGATGAGGCTGGGGTTTTGAAGGATCAAGAGGGTAATGTGCGCAACGAGCAAGGCCAGAAACTTGATGCTGAAGGACGGGTTATTCAGGAAGAACTCGTCGTGGCCGATGGGAATGCAGATGGTGTCGATCGACGCAACGATGGCATCGATCGACGCAATGTCGGGGCTGGTGCGAACGGAGAGCAGAACCTTCAGCCACGACGGGACAACAATGGAGAGTTTGTCAAGACTCTTGCGGACTTCAACATACCAGACTTATTCTATGAAAATCGTTCCGCAATTGTCCCTCCTCCATTCCCAAGGAATGACTTTGAGCTGAAGCCTGCTTACTTCGCTCTTGTTGGACAAAGGCCATTCCAGAATCTGCCAAATGAGAAGCCTCTAGATCACATAGAGCACTTTGAGGATATTGTCACTAGCATCAAGGCTAATGGAGTCACAGAAGACTACCTCTACTGCAAGCTTTTCCCCTACTCTCTAGCTGGGGAAGCTTCTCATTGGCTAAGGCAGCTGAAGCCAGGATCTCTGACAACCTGGCATGACATCAAGGTGGCATTCTTGAATTTATGATGATGCTATGTCTGATGAGCTGAGGATCAAGCTTTCCACCTTTAGACAAGGTCCTACTGAATCTTACAAAGCTGCTTGGGTGAGATTCAAAGCATACCAGAGAGATTGTCCGCATCATGGGTTCTCAGAGGTGCAGTTGATCAGTATCTTCTTCAGTGGTATTGATTGGAGGTATCAGATGGCTTTGGATGCTGCTAGTGATGGGAACTTCAAGACAAGGTACCCAGATGATGCTGAAAAGTTGATAGAAAGGCTAGCATCAAGCAACAGTACCAAGAATGCAGACTTAGAGCGGAAAAGAGCACATGAAGGCAATGGTTCAAATCAGTTTGCTGCGGTGAATGCTAAGTTGGATACAGTGCACAATCTTCTTGTGGGAAAGAAGTCTGTCCATTTTGCTGAAGATGTTGAGATTTTTGAGCCACAGCCAGAGAATGCAGAAGCAGATGTCAACTATGTGTATGGAGCTGGGTATCAAAATCAGAGATTTGGTCAGAAGAATTCCTTCTCAGGAAATCCAAACAGCAATTTCACAAGGAACTATGAATCTTCTTCTTACCAACCCCTCCCTCCACCCAATTCAGAGAGCAAGTTGGAATCAATGGTTGAGCAGATTCTTCACGGTCAGCAGAAGTTAACAGTGGACTTCAATGGGAATATTGATTCTGTTTACACTGAGCTGACTGGGAAATTTGAAGCACTAAACACTCATGTCAAGAAACTAGAGAATCAAGTGATTCAGACTGCTGGGTCTGTTAAAAGACAAGAGGAACTTCTTTCTAGAAGACCTGAGAATTCCCACCATGCTTGTAATGCGATTTTGGTGAAGGCAAGAGATGAAGATACGCCAGTCGATCCAGCATCGATCGACACTACACAACAGCATCGATCGATGCAATCATCACCAAGCGTCGATCGACGCAATGTCATCATCGATCGACACCCTCCACAGACAGCTACGGTTTCTGTTCCATTCCAACCATCCGATTCACAACAAGCCTACAAGCCTAAGGTTCCTTTCCCTAAGCCTAGGAGGTCTAAGCAGGAGCTTGAGGAAGCTAGATGCAAAGCTATGATGGATAAGGTGATGATAGAGATGCCTTTGATTGATGCTGTCAAGTTTTCTCCTAGTATTAAGCGGTATGTCAAGAGAATGGTCACCAATGGTTTGAGTCCTGAGGAAGGAGCACTGCTTACAAAGGATGTCAGCTCAATTCTGTTGAAGCAGCCTCCACAGAAGAAGCAGGAGGTGGTTGTCTCTAAAGAAGTAAGTGCAGTGATTCAGAGTAGGATTGCAGAGAAGTTACCAGATCCTGGAAGTTTTGTGTTAGATTGCTCTATCTCCACAGGAAGGTTTCCTCATTCACTCTGTGATCTTGGTTCTAGTATTAACCTGATGCCACATTCTGTTTCTGTGAGACTTGGGATGACAGATTTCAAGCCAACTAAGATCTCTCTTATCTTAGCTGATCGGTCTAGGAGGATTCCTGAAGGTGTCTTAGAGGATATTCCAATTAGGATTGGAGATTGCATGATTCCCACTGACTTTGTAGTGCTGAAATATGACCAAGAGCCTAATGATCCTCTCATTTTAGGACGCTCTTTCTTGGCTACAGCTGGTGCCATCATTGATGTTAAGAAGGGACACATATCTCTGAATGTAGAAGATTTGGTTATGAACTTTGAGATGGACAAGTTGAGAAGAGCTCCCACTATTGATGGCCAGACATTTTCTGTGGAGATTGCTTCTGATGATGATCTGATCATAGAGCTTCCTGAAGACATTACTGCTGGGTATGTCAAAGAGTTGGAGATTGTTGAGAAAGTGAGCAAGCAAGCTGTTAAGCTTGAAGATTGGAGTGAAGATCATCTAATTAGTACTAGAGATCATGATGAGGTTCTGATGCATGACAAGTCGCTGGTAGATGATGTTTTTGTGCTGGAAACACGGATTGCTGAGGAAAGCTGCAGAAAAGTTCAAGAAACACGAGTTGCAGGCCAAGCATCGATCGACACACTTTCCAGAGTCAGCTCGGACTTGTCCAAAATCGAAGATTCTCGTGTTGGATCCTTAACTGCAAGTCCTAGACCAGTTGTAAAGCTCAAATCTCACCATTCCACAGTCCAGAACCCACAGGTAAGGCCAAGGTATGCATCTCCTTCTCCCAAACCTTCTCCTACCATCAATAAGAATTTGAAAGGTACAAAAACTGTTGTCCAGTTAACCAAGCCACGAGATTATCGTAGAGCGCTTGTTTCTTCTCTTGATGATTTTGCATGACTTAAAAGGAAGCTACCCATACCTCAGTCCCGCCCTGGTCCTGTTCCTCATGTCCCTTGTAGACCTCATTCATCTGCTGCATACACACCACCTTGGATGAAGAGGACATCCTCTCAGAAGCATTCACTGCCATGTTCCGATCCACCGGATGCCTGAGATCCGACACAGTCAAGCTAATGACTGAAAACAAGCGCTTAGTGGGAGGCAACCCACTGGTAGGTTTTTCTTTTTCATTTTTCTTTTGATTTTCATTTATTTTTATTTTATTCGCCAATCTCTTACTTGATAGCACTGGGGACAGTGTTGTTTAAGTCTGGGGGAGGCAGTTACTAACTACGTTTTTCTTTTTGAGAGTCAGAAAAAAAAAAAAAAAAAAAAAGATTTTATTGAGTCAAAATTTTGTTGGGAACTATGATTTTTCTTTTTAGTGTACTGCCTTGGTTGATTAATGCTGCAGATTGAATCCACAAATCCGACTAATGAAAAATCCAATGGCTGACCAGTGAACCAGAGACATCCGAATTTCCAACAGAATCCATAAAAGCTTGAGGTAATTTCTGTACTTTTCTTTTTAACTCATCAAGGAGATTGATTTTCATAGAGCTTGACTCCTTGTTCATACCTGACAAGTAAGATTTTAGAAAAGAAAAGAATTGGTACTCCTCTCCCTTATTCATGTTAAGAAAAATCCTGAGAGCTTTGTTAAAAAAAAAAAAGAGGAAGAGAATAAAAGATGAGATGATTTTGATCAGTTTAGAGAGGTAGGTAAATTACCTGTGACCTCATTATTCTACTCTTAAGTCAAATGATCACACAAAGGTTGGAAGCGAGGGGTAGGTAAATTACCGATGACCCCATTATTCGCCTACAACTTTGAGAGAAAAAAAAAACAACAAAGCAAAGCTCTAAGGAATAATAATAGAAATAAGTCTGGGGGAGAGAAAGAGTACCACATGTGGTAAAAGATATGTCTTGCTTGTTATGGTATTGTACGGGAATGAGTCTAGAAGGTTCTTGATATTGATCAAATTGATGAGACCCACCAATGAAGGCTTAATGGAGGAAGTAGTGGAATTTGGTTTGAATTTGGGACGCTATGAATGTCAACGGAGAAGTACATGGTGGTTCAATTTGGATTTATCTGCTAAGCATGTGGATTAAGGTTTGGATGATCATGGCATTACTATTAAAAAGAAAATGAGTTCCTGCGTTTTCAAACCTCTTTCACAGATGAAGTTTATGTTTTGCTTGAGGGCAAGCAAATGCTAAGTCTGGGGGAGTTGATATATCATGGTTTTTAGGTGTTTTTAGCCATGATATAAGTCTTAATTATAGAGTATTTTTGGTATTTTTAGAGTCTTTTGAGTCTTTATAGGATTTAACATGGATGGGAGCTTATTGGAGCTAAATTGGAGGATTTGGAGCATAATCAAGCATTGAGGCAGTTGGAAGACGAAATTTAGAGAGTGCATCGATCGACACAGTATGTGCATCGATCGATGCTAGGCCAAATACGAAATTGGAAGTTTTCCCACAAGTTTTGAAGATTTACAAATCTGCCCCAAAGTCTTCCATATTTGCATCATTAGTCCCTGGACGTGTTTAGGAGTATAAATAGGATTTTTGGGTCATTGTTTAGACCTAAGCTTTATTTTTCCCTGCAACTTTTGAGAGCAAAACCCTGAGAGATTTTTAGAGAGCTTTTGGAGAGAAGAATCAAGACTCCCTCAGAGAAGATTCAGAACTCCTTTACTTCTTCTTTAATCTCTTTCTTAATGCAATCTATTTTATTCATGATTTGTGTTCTTGCAATTATGTCTGAGTAGATCTGCTTGTTAGGTTTAGGGTTTCTCATTAGGGATTTCATGGATTGTTAGATCTGTTATTATTTAGGATTCATTATCTTTCTTGTTCTTCACCATAGGTTGTTCTTAATGCTAGATCTTTGATTAGTCATCTGGATTTAGATCTTAGGATTATTGATTGATATGAGAATATAATCGATTTTCCTGATAAAACCTGTGGTGAGCAAAATTACTTTTTGCAAAGAGATTTGAATTAGTGATTTTGTGAACTTATCTAACCTGATTTTAAAGCTGATTTATAACCTAGAATTTTGCAAAGAGATTTGGATTTTCTGGTTTTAAATTTAGATAATATTTGCAGTGAGAACTGATTTATTTTATAATTGTGTTTAGAGTTCAAGAACGGTGCTTAATTGTTGAATCCTACTTGCTTAATTAATTGATCTGATTTTCCATGATTTCCTGAGAATTTCCCTAGGCCTAGCGTTTATTCCTATTGTTTTTACAACACTTTTATATTCTGTTTTGCATTGTTTTTAATTTTAATATTTTGATTTAGCATAATTAAAAGATTATTAAATCTATTGTGTGAATCTAGAGTTCTTGTGGATTCGATCCCTAAATACTACAATTGACCTCTTAATTTGAGAGAGTAGCTCTAGGGTAAATTTGAGCATATCATATTTATATGGATCATTGGATAATGAAATACACATGAAAATTCTAGAAGGATTTAAGGTTCCTGAGACTTTAAAGGAAAAGCCTAATGAGATATATGCGGTAAAATTACAGCGATCACTTTATGGATTAAAACAATCCGGACGCATGTGGTATAATCGCTTAAGCGATTACTTATTGAAGAAAGGGTATGTAAATAATGAAATATGCCCTTGCATCTTTATAAAGAAATCCTCATCGGGATTTGTGATCATTGCTGTATATGTTGATGATCTCAATATAATTGGAACTCAAAAGGAGATTGATGATGCTAGAACTCATATGAAAGAAGAGTTCGAAATGAAAGATCTTGGAAAGACAAAATTTTGTTTCGGTCTTCAAATAGAACACCTCCAAGATGGAGTATTTGTTCATTAGTCAAATTATACGAAAAAGATTTTAAAGCGCTTTTATATGGATAAAGCGACTCCTTTGAGTACTCCAATGGTCGGTAGGTCTCTGAATGTTGATACAGATCCATTCAGACCTTGTGAAGAGAATGAAGAAATACTTGGTCCCGAAGTACCTTATATGAGTGCTATCGGTGGACTTATGTATCTTAGAAATTGTACCCGACCAGACATTGCATTTGCAACTAATTTACTTGCAAGATACAACTCAGCTCCTACCCGCAGGCACTTGAATGGAATTAAGCACATATTTCGCTATCTTCAAGGTACGATTGACTTGGGATTGTTGTATCGTAGAAACTCTGCGTTTGGTTTAGTTGGTTTTGCAGATGCAGGATATTTATCGGATCCACATAAATCTCGATCCCAAACTGGATACGTTTTCACAATTGGAGGAACTGCAATCTCGTGGCGTTCACAAAAACAGAGTTTGGTCGCCACCTCTTCGAACCACGCAGAACTAATAGCGCTTCATGAAGCATGCAGATAATGTGTATGGCTCATATCCATGTCAAACCATATAAAAGATGCAAGTGGAATGGTCAGCAGTAAGGAGCCAACGACACTATACGAAGACAATGCAGCTTGTGTCGCTCAAATTAAAGAAGGTTACATCAAGAGCGACATAATAAAGCATATACCTCCAAAATTCTTCTCCTACACTCAAGAACTCGAGAAGAACAAGGAAGTCAATATCCAATATATCCGATCAAGTGACAACGCAGCAGATCTCTTTACAAAATCGCTTCCGACTTCCATATTCAGAAAGCATATTCATAGCATCGGAATGCGTCATCTACGAGATCTTTGAAGAAAAGACCACTCATATCTTTTCCCGGAGGAGATTACGTCACTGTACTCTTTTTTCCTTGTCATGGTTTTTATCCTAATGGGTTTTTCCATGTTAAGGTTTTTAACGAGACAGTACGTAATTCTCTAGTGATGAATATTCAAGGGGGAGTGTTATAAAGAAGTGATTATTCATCACTAAACATGACACATGTTTTAACACTTGTCATGTTTCTCTCTTTTGATTAAGTGACTCATTCTTAATTGTGTGCCTATAAATATGTGATGAGGGGAAGTGTCTTTAGTCAAGTGGTTACAGCACCACCTCTGCGACCGATCCCACCGGAGTTCGACTCCACTAAGTCGCGTTACCCCGCGTAGTAGGGTTTGGCTATGAATCGGGCCTTGTCGATTCAATGATGACAAAAAAAAAAAATATGTGATGAGAGGAAACATTGTATGTGGTTGTTGAATACAACTTTTGCTTTCTTATTACAATCCTCTTTCCTTCTCTTAATATTACTCTCTTTCTCTCCTTTAATTATCCACCACTCATTCAAGTACTAAAATCTTTTTTATATCATTTTTTACCTTTTGTCTTTGTCAATGAATTTTAATACCATATACGTTAGGGATTATATAGGAAGATATATATATATATATATTTATATATGTAGAATAGTATATAACATCGTACATGTTAGAAATCTTATATTGGAATTGAGATGAGATGTAAAATAATATATACTAAACAAAAACCGGTTGATCTTAATATTGAAATTCGTATCAAACCCCCAAGATGACCTACATAATTCATATAAATTGGTTTTAGATGGTATCAAACCCCCAAAAGATATGACCTACATATATAAACTAGCCCATATATGATAAGTTGGTGATTATTGAAATGGAATTAAGTTTGAAATGAATTGGGAACGAAGACCATCATCTTAAAGATGCATGTTAAAGAATTTTACATCATAAGTAAAATGAAAAGTTAATCATAAAAGTTAAAAGTATAAATGAGAACCAAATATGGGGAAAAAAATAAATCGTAGTGATATCAAAGACTAGCTAACAAGTTTTGCAAAATAGCACGCTGCCGCCAACCATTGTGGACGTCGTGATCCACAAACAGTCGCAGCAAAATCGTTACAACTTATATATATGAGTATGACCCATTGTTATAGGTAGTACTGTGGAAAAACATAAACAAATAATGGAAAACTCTATGTTCGTTCATGAGGCTGCTTGCTAGTGTCACTCCAATAAATTCATATAATGCAAAGTTCCCTAGTTATATATCTTCTTACCAACCTATAAAATCATGTTTTTAGCATAAATAAGCTGTTTTAGACAAAATTAGAATTCAGTTTAACTATACTTCACCCTACATATCTCGACTAGCTTTCTAACACTACTATATAAATGTAAGACTATTAGATCATATTCTCATTTTATTTTACTTTTTCATTTTACGAACTTCTTGTGTAAGAACAGACTATTTTAGTCGTTCATATTGTCTGTCATGTGACTTTCATATACATAGACATGGATATTCAATCTTTTGACTTGCGTGTACTATTTTTATTTGATGGTCGATTTTCTATTTTCAGATACTATAATATTGTTTTAAATAACTTTATGAACTTATCACATACTTGACCATGCATATCTTTTATTTTTATTTGAAAATTGCATTAAGAATATCCCTATACATGGAATTTATCCTAAAATTATTTGCTTATATAAGTACTTTTTTTTTTAATTCTCAACATCGATACAAGTTTTACACCTTGTTGCGGTTATCGCATTCGATTTACCGTGAAACCCTTAATTAACTTATCACTCTTTCAGAGAAGTCATGCATGCGCCAGTGGAACAACCAACAACCACTATTTGTAAGTGGTAGATGCTTCGGGAATCAATTATGAGAAAACCATTTTTTAGAGTCGTTTTTGTTGATTTTATCATTTTTTGAATAGTTTGTAGTTTTTATCACATTTTAAGTTACAAAATTTTGATTAAACATGTGTTTTATTTGTTATATTTGGATTTAGTCGGTTCTATTTAATGTTAGAGTTTATTATTTGGTATTAAGTACATATTTTATTTTGAAAATAATCGAAAATACGTATTTTTTTTCTTCTCAAAAATGGTAAAATCCATCAACTTTTTTAAAAATGGTATATCCAAAAGATTTCTTAAAAAAATGGCATTTTTAACAACTATCGTTTGTTTCAGCTTATATTTCAATTGTATTTCTATTTAAATTGTGATCGATCCAAATGAAGCTGAAGATACATGGAACATAACATATACATAAGCTGTACAAACAAAAATCACATCATCCCACATATTGAGTCTTCTTCAGATCAACAGCTTTGATATTGTAAATTTGCAAAGCATATCTATGCATTAATACTTAAATCTTATCACAGAATGGCATATTGGGTAGACAATATTTTCAGGATCTATTTAAGTTCTAACCAATAGACTGGTTCGAGTGTTGACTTCCAAAAACATTCTACATTCTCTATGTTCACTCACGATGCACAAGTCTACAATAGCTTATTCTTCTTGAATAAACCGCATGCTACCAAGTATTATTCTCTTTCTTTTTTAAAACACACATATTCCTTTAAAATTCAAAAAAGAGTAAAGTAGTTCAAAGTAACACACACATCCACTATATGTCTATATCTTCTCAAACCAATCACCCAAAGTGTAAAATATAAAATTCTTTTTCTAAATTATAAATAAAATTAAACAGTTTAATTTTCATTAAGATATATTGAAAAGGCAGACAAAATTAGCCAACACTATAGGTCTACAAATATATACCGTAAGAAAATATCGTAAGAATATACACAGTGCAGGTGAACAATAAAATACACACACGTATAGTGAGCAAGAACATATGATTAAATTGGAATTGGAATGTAATAATAAGGAAACTTCTTTTGTGAATGCATCAGATGGTAGAACGAATCACAAAAGATACTGTGGTTATAAAGGTTGATCAACGCAAATAAATTAACAATGAGGTGGTCAAGCTTATTTGTATAATTAATTTGTTAAATCTTATCATAATCATATCTTTATTAAAGAAAAGCATACCGTTTAACGATCGAGAATATAAGATACTCCCACCTTGGAGTTATATGATAGATTTGATGCAAAGTATTTAGACCACTACGCATTAACTTGTGAGATTGACTTTCATCCTGATGAGTGATGACCAGTCCGTCATACAGAGAACTTTGCATACATCAATATAGTTCTATACTTCTATTACTTTTGGTCACTCATCTTGAAATTTTCATACGTCCAAAATTTGTGTATGTATATCAACGAACGTTGGCAACAGACTAACTGATAATATAATCGTTTCTACGACGAAGACAACGTACCAATTATCTTTTCTTAAGTCTTTCATCATTTTTTTTTGCCAATACCTGAACTACAAATTGTAATTAAACTAACCAGCCAAACTACATATAAAACGCCATTTTCATGCCAATAGTTTAAGATGATATTCTCAACTGATACTATTTGACACTTAAAGCATAGGGCTCGAACGATAATGCTGAGATTTCTCATTTTGGGTCAATCCTTTCTATCATGTTCCTCTCTTGAAGAGATCATCGTCACCACCTCTCTCGATCTCTCTTGTAGAGACCACTGCCACCAAATAAGTGAAGGTGTCTTTGAAATAAAAATGGGGAAAAAGGCAAGAGACAAGTGTCTTATCATGATATGTACACAGTGAAAAACACGATCAGGTTATAGTGGACATACGATCAACAGCCAACATTAGCATATAAACTAAAATAAGGTGATACAACATTTTTTTCTTTCTAAAAGAAATACCATTTTCATGTAAATAAGTCAAACACACATTTGAGGGTGATAAAACTTTACTCAAACTATATACTGAATTTCGCTATCTGTATACTTTCTTTTTTAATCAGAACAAAAAAACTTGCATATAATCACACAAAGCATGAACCATATATAAAACGTTTGAATGTGAGTTCTTCTTTTACAAAATATCATATAAGTTTTTTTTTTTTTTTTTTGGTCAAACCAAAATATCATATTAGTTAAGCATAATTTTTGTCGAGACCGAATCACACAATATGACTATGATCGGTTTTAAGATATCATATTTGACAAAATACGTGTTGTGGCAATGTGACACAACAGAAGATATGTTGGGCTAAAACTTTGTGAAAACACAACACAATGATTGAAGTTATATACAAGTCCTACGGGCTAATTCTCCATTGGGCCAGCCAGATTGGGAGGTGAACGAACTCTCTACTTAATACAGTATGAATGTCAATGGCATTGTCGTGAATAAAATGAGTACACAAGAACAAAAAAGGAGAAAGATCAGGTATCGAGGCATTTTTTTATTGATGATGTATCTTTACGAATGGTAGGGTCCAAATACTGGCTTTTGCTTTAACAGGTCCCCTTCTTTTGATTTGCTTTTCCTAAATTCTTCCAACGTATTTTCCCACTGGTGATGCGTTCGTAGTTACCATAATGCCCCATTGCTTTGCTATTACAATTTATAATCTCATATTCCAACGATTGATTCAATATAGTAATTTTTCTGTGATATGTTATAACGTCTATACCGAAAAACATATGAGTTATAATATCAAGACAAAAGTAGTTTGATTGCATGCCTGTAGTTTTTACATCGATTTTTAGCAATAATATCATAAAAATAGTAGAATGACTAGATAGATATGAACTACTCTCTCAGTAGTTATATACTTTTGTAAATAAAAAAAACTAATAAAACTTACATGTTGCTAATTTTAGTATTAGATATATTACTCGAGAGGATAATATTTGTGCTGATAAACATGCAAAATATGGAAAAGGACGATGATTTTGTTTTTTCCATATAAACTCGTTGGTATCTAATAAAACTATGCATGTTGCCGATTGCACATGAATAATAAGACATACACGGTGCATGGATATCACTATCCGAATTTATCAATGATAATAGTATCTTAAATAAAAATTTCGATACTGCTAATCTTTTTGTCGAGTTGTGATTAGTAACTAAAAAAACAAATGAGAGTGGCAAAAGTGAAAATAAAGATGAAAAACAAGGATAGAAACAAAACAGCAAGTCGTATACCGTGTCCGGTCTTTTTGCTTCGTAGCCAAAAATATTATTATTCTCGTCGCCGTTGCTTTAAAAATTTTAGTTTTCATTTTTTATTTGCAGCTCTGCCTCCACCTCCAACTTCCCCATTCACTTTATTTGTTTTTTTTATTTATTAATGTTCTTGTTGCCTAATGTGTGTGCGAGTACTCTGTCTTCTTCTCCATCTTGATTGAGAGTAGAGTAATAGAGTGTTTTGACTTCTCTCTCTTTCATTTCTCTCTCCTTTATAATCCGACAGTAATTTTGACCGTTGCTTTCTCCAACGTCTCTCTCTCTCTCTCTCTCCGTCTACTGTGTATCCCTCACGCTCTTCCTTCAGTTCTCTTTTGACTCATAATTAGGTTTTTTTATTTCTTTGTCTTTTCTCTCTCTTCTTTAACTTCTTTACTGGGTTTGCTTATTGCCTTTTTTTTCTTTTCTTTTTTCTCTTGGACATTTCTCAAGACCAAATCCAAAGATTTTCACACGATTTCTCATCTGTGTTTCTGCCGTTTTTTTGAGTAAAATCGCAAAATCTACTCATTTCTTGAAGAGGGTTTAAGGGTTTTCAAGAAGCTTTGTCTTGTATATTAAGCAAAGAATCTTCTCAGTTAAATATAATTAAGCTATGTCTTTAATTTTCTTTTCTTCTTCTTCTTCAGTTGTTTCGTAGCTTTGTATGAGTCTCTTAAGCTCTGGATTAAAAGCTTAAAGAAAATGGGATGTTCTCATTCCAAGTTAGATGATGAAGAAGCAGTTCAGATCTGTAAAGACAGGAAACGTTTCATCAAACAAGCCATAGAACATAGAACCAAGTTTGCTTCTGGTCACATTGCTTATATCCAATCTCTTAGAAAAGTCTCTGATGCTCTCCATGACTTTATCATCCAAGGAGACAACAACAACGAGTTCATTCCTCTGAGTCAAGACTCATTCATGACTCCGGTTAAGAGAAGACCACCTAGGCGGCGCAACCGCAGTAACAGCAGCGGTGAGTTCATCTCCATTACGCCTTCTTCAATGCCTCCTAAGATGATTCAAGGTAGGCCAAGATCGAATGTGAAAGCTAGTTACTTGATGGCTAATAGAAGCAGACCTGTTCGAGTCGAACAGAGATCCCCTGAAACGTTTAGAGTTGAGACATTTTCACCACCTAGTAACCAATATGGTGAAGCAGATGATTTCTTTGGAATGAATATGAATATGAATATGAATATGAATATGAACACTGTTGCTTCTACTTCATCTTCGTTTTGGAATCCGTTGAGCTCTCCTGAGCAAAGGTTGAGTAGTCATAACATTCCACCTCCTTCACCTCAGAATTCTCAGTGGGATTTCTTCTGGAATCCGTTTTCTTCATTGGATTATTACGGATATAACAATAGTTATGATCGTGGAAGTGTTGATAATAGGAGTGGTACTGGTATGGATGATGAGATTAAAGGATTGAGACGTGTTAGAGAGGAAGAAGGGATTCCTGATTTGGAAGAAGATGATGAGCCTAATGAACCTGAACCTGTGAGGTTTCATAATCCTAATCCGAATCCGAAACCAACCGACGAAAGTAGAGGTAAAATAGATAAGAGTTGTTGCAATGAGGAAGTTAAAGTTGAAGATGTTGATGAGGATGAGGATGAGGATGAAGATGAGGATGATGATGATGATGATGATGATGGGGAGTTTACGGATAGTGGGTGTGAAAGTGAGAATGAGGGGGGTGAGAAATGCGTAGCTCCAACGCAAGAACAGAGGAAAGTTGAGGTGTCTAGAGGAGAACAACCTACAGGGAATGTTGTTGGAGTAGGGAAGGTTCAAGAGATGAAGAATGTTGTTGGTGTTAGAGATGACACAAAGTCTCCTGGTTTCACGGTTTATGTGAACCGCAGACCAACAAGCATGGCTGAGGTAATCAAAGATCTTGAAGATCAGTTCACAACCATTTGTGACGCGGCTAAAGAAGTCTCGGGGCTATTGGAAGCTAGTAAGGCTCAATACGCTTCATCTTCGAATGACCATAGTGGTAAGTTCATGAAACAATGTTGCAATCTTTTTATGTTTTATGAGTTACTTACAAATGAAATCCTCTTTTTTGTTTCTGTGTGTTTGTAGCCAGGAAAATGCTGAATCCAGTAGCTTTGTTCCGCTCGGGTTCATCAAGATCTTCCTCTTCAAGATTCTTGATCACTTCTTCTGGTGGTTCCAGAGAGAGTGGTTCTGAAAGCAGAAGCGATGTTTCAGATGAATCTTGCATGATTTCGGGTAGCCACCAAACAACATTGGACAGACTTTTTGCGTGGGAGAAGAAACTCTACGATGAAGTTAGGGTAAGTGACAAGAGATCTAAGCATGTGGTGACAGTTGAAATCTTGGTTTTATCTCTGTTTAGTGTTGATTATAAACAAATGGTCTTTCTGGTGTTGTAACAGTCCGGGGAACGTGTTCGAAGAGCATATGAGAAGAAATGTATGCAGCTGAAAAATCAAGACGTGAAAGGAGATGATCCGCTTGCTGTTGATAAAACAAGGGCTACAATCAGAGATCTAGACACACAGATCAAGGTCTCAATACACTCGATTGAATCCATCTCTAAAAGGATTGAGACTCTTCGTGACCAAGAACTGTTGCCTCAGCTTCTTGAGCTGGTTCAAGGGTAAGGGTAAAACCAACAACTTCTTCATTCTTTTTAGTTTCTCTTTTAACCCTCATAACTGACGAAATGATAATCATGATGATAACAGATTAACAAGGATGTGGAAAGTAATGGCAGAAAGCCACCAGATACAGAAACGAACACTAGACGAAGCCAAACTGTTACTTGCAGGCACACCAGTTTCAAAACGTCACAAGAAGAGACAACCTTCGATAACGCCAGAGGCTATCAACTCTCAAAGATTAGCTCAATCTGCTTTGAATCTTGAAGCTCAGCTTCGAAACTGGAGAGCCTGTTTCGAATTATGGATCACATCTCAGAGATCCTATATGAAAGCATTATCCGGATGGCTTCTAAGATGTTTCAGATGCGACCCTGACCCCGAGAAAGTAAGATTATCCTCATGTCCACATCCTATATACCGAGTCTGCATCCAATGGTCAAGGTTGCTTAACAGCTTGAACGAGAAACCGGTTTTGGACAAACTTGAGTTCTTTGCCTCAGGAATGGGTTCAATCTATGCAAGGCAAGTTAGGGAAGATCCCAATTGGAGCGGTAGCGGGTCAAGGAGATATTCAGGATCAGAGAGCATGGACCTTGTGGTGGCTGATAAGGTAGATGAAGATGTTGTTATGACTGCTGAGAAACTTGCAGAGGTTGCAGTGAAGGTTCTCTGCCATGGTATGTCTGTTGCAGTTAGTTCACTCGCTGAGTTTGCCATCAACTCGGCTGATGAACACTCGAAGCTTGGTAGCCAACCAGAAGAAGATACGTCGGAGCAGCCTCCGGATGTAAATTGCAATTCCTAATTGTCATTTAATTTATTTGGTTTTAGAGAGTTTAGAACTCTAGGTAGGTTTTTGGCATCATCTTTTGCTATCAGAAGATAGTGTATAGATGGATGAGATCCGTATTATTATTCGTAAGACAAATAGAGTTAGTTCAGTTAATTTTGAGAATGTACCAAGAGTCTTCCAATTCTGATACATTGTCTTGAACCAATGGAATTTATGTAAAAGCCAATTTAATCTCTTGCAGAACAAAAACCGTTATAATGTGACTAAATCTCAGATATGTATCCTCTCGCTAACTAAGAGTTCAAGAAAAAAGCACAGAGATTACTGGTTCCTCTATGGTAGTCTAGGAAGACGCGAGGTTTATGAGTTTGCCTGAGAGTTACCAATCCATTTAACTAGAGAAGCTTTAATCTAGTCATCTTCATCTTCATACTCCGGTTCATCCGAACTACCTCCTCCCATCACGGATAAGTATATAACGACAGCTAGAAACTGAGCAGCTATAAAGAATCTTGCTCTTTTCTTGAATTTTTTCTCCTCTTCGGTCTTTTCCACTTTTGGTTTGCTCTTTGGCTTCGAACCTGAACAAGAGATGAAATTCATTTCCTTTACAGGCTTAGACATATCCAATTTACTTGCATATATGACAGATGTGACAAAATCTGAAGAGCGCATGATATGGAAGTTGTAAGGCTTGGATGCGTCTTACCCTTTCTAGTAAATGAGGAAGGGAACGAGTGAAGTGGAGGTGAAGGAGATGAAGAAGAGGCTTCGAGGAACTCTGCCTTAAGTTTCTCAGCATATCTGACAAGATTACTATGTTCCAGAAGTTTGCACCGAAGCACAGATGTTTCCTGATCATGCATCATTACAAAACTAGTTCATTTAGACTGTTCTGAGGCTAGTTTCTACCTGATTAATCAATAAGTGGAGAGTATATTGTTGGAAATTTATAAAGCTGCTCACCGGTAATACTTGGATAATAAAAAGCATGTGCGAGAGTAAGAAAGCATCCAAACTCGATGGCCTGTGCGAAGAGAATAATAAAAACATTGTCAATCTTTTAAATAAGTCTCAAAGAGAAAGAATCCAGTTCATCAATGTGATTGCAATACCTGTCTTCAAAGAGAAACTTCTGCTCGCCTAACCTAGTCGACAAAGCTTCATATGCCTCACCTGCTCTTTTGTATATCTGTTCATATAAGACTATGAACTTTAGTAACTAGTTTGAATGTTCACAAAATATAAACCAAATGTCTTGTTCTCAAGTAACAACAAAACTTAAGTAAAGCCAACCTGTGTTTCTCTTTGCTCTGCGGTTTCTTTGGTGATTCCCAAACGGTTCTTGGCCATGTATGTCTGCTTATAAAACAGGACCTTGCTGATCACCCAAGGAAGATCGGAATAGTAGATTTTCGATGTAGATATTCCCTCGGTGCCAAACCATATTTCATAGGTAAGAGCTTCTTCCAGCCAAGATGCAATAAGAGCCTTCAACGATAAATATTCCGGAAGAGACTGGAGCTGAGCGTCAAGATTGACAATCCCATCTTTCTTCAGTTTTTCAATCACTCCTCCATCCTCATTGTTATATGCAACATATGTACCATTTTCAAAGTACGGCAGTTCATCTACACAAAACCATAAAAAAAAAAAAGGAAACAACTTGATAACATGGTCGATTCTCAATACATAAGCTCAGAACAACTAATGCACAAATCTGTATATATCAGAGAGCAAGGTTACTCAAAATCTGTATACATACACAAAGTTACTACCAACATTACACCATTGCACGCACCAGTGTTAAGATACAAAACCAATATCAAATTACTAATTCCTTCTGTATACAATTCTCATACACAAGCATTGTAACAAAACACCATTACTCTCTTCGAATCAAGTACGATAACGAGCAATTCAACCAAAGCCATAAGAAGTAATTATCAAAACTTCGTATCCAGAAAAGTTCACCAATGTTATCTAATGTCAAATTGAACACTTCCAAAAGGTTCAAACATCAATTACTATAACCTAAATTAAAATTCTGAATCAAGAACTGAAACTTATCTAGTCTATGATTCGAATCTCAATCCAAGCTTAATAGAATTAACAATTGAGGATTCAACTACATACACATCACACAACCGAGACTTTATTCGAAAAAATTAAACATCGCGTTGATACCTGAATCAGGGAAAGTTGAATTGAAGGCAAGTTCAAACGGAAGCTGGGCTAATTTGAGGTATATGTAAGCGGGAAGACAATTAGGGCAAGCTGTTGGGAGATCGAAGCTAGGCTTCCTTGCGACCAAAGTATAAACCTCCGTCTCTTGATCGCCTTCCATGATCGTGTTCGTGTGTGTATTGATTCGATAGAGAGAGAGAGCTCTGGTCAAGAAGAAGAACAATAATAATAACATGAGAGAGGAGGAGGAGATCCAGTCGGGTCCGGGTCTGGGTCAAGATTTAGTCGGTCAGGTTTTTAAATTAGGGTTTTAAAATACACCACCAATTTTGTGGGCTTTAAAAGGCCCACGACCCATTAAGTATGTAGACGCTGGAATTGGACTTAAAATTTTAAAAATAAATCATTTTCTTCAAGGTTTTAGGATTAATGCTACTGGGGTTAGTATTTAATTATTTGTGCTTTTGATTTAGCATTTGGTTTTTAGACTTTGTTGGGATTAAATTTTTAACGTTTTTGTTTTTTTGAAGTTATACATTTCCTAATACAATAGAACCTCTATAAATTAATACTCTTTAAATTAATACTCGCTATAAATTAATAAATTTTTTCGGTCCCAAGTTGGGCTGGTGTAAAAAATGACACATTTCGATAAATTAATAAGATAATAATTTTTTTGGAAATCCTGTGTAAAAATATGGTCCCATCAATATCATAAATTAATAATCAAATAATATATATATATATATCTAAGAAAATCTAGTGAAATATGACTCTATTGTTGTTTGTATATTCTTGAATTTGCATTTTTATCGGAACTCATCTCTAATCTTTTTCATTGTCGCCTTTTCAAATCGCATAAAAAAATTATGGAGAATCTTAAATGCGATAATTAATTCTTTACATGTAATTGGTTCTAAAATTATCTTCTTTGAATTAATATTTACCATGAATTATACTAGCAGCAATTTCATTTCAACTCTAAACTTTTAACATTTATCACTTTTACCGAAATTCTAAACTTACCAATTATGATAACCAAGATTATAAATTAAGAAATTCTTTAAAAATATGAATGATAACAAAAGTATCTTATTGTAATATAAAATTTTCAAAATTATAAAAATTAAAAATTTCTTCATAAAATAATAAAATATTAATTTATCGATAAATTAATAATTATTAATTTATCGATAAATTAAAACCTCTATAAATTAATAAAATTTCATGGTCCCGACCTTATTAATTTATAGAGGTTTTACTGTATATGCTAAAGTGTAGACGGAACTTTTTTTTTTTTTTTTTTCATGGAATGTTCAACATCAATGTGAATATAAATGAGAGAAAGGACAATACGCATGATCATACAACCGAACAAAACTAAACCTTATTATCACTTCCACTAAATAAGCTGCTTCCAAGGCAACAAACTAAACCACGAGAAATACATTTTTGACTCGGTGCTACAAACTTAAGACAAAAACCATGTTATTGAAAGTACTATATAAACATTAGTTTAGCACAAACTTTGAAAAGAGAAAAAAGGGGGTTTGTGTTATGGCTCCCATAACTTTGAGAAACTCTTGCACTATAGTACCGGCCGAACCAACGTGGATCGGTCGGTTTCCATTAGCCGAGTGGGATCAAGTTGGTACAATAACTCACATTCCCACCCTTTACTTCTATGACAAGCCATCTGAATCTTTCCAAGGCAATGTAGTCGACACCCTAAAAACCTCGTTGAGCCGTGTGCTAGTTCATTTCTACCCTATGGCCGGCCGTCTACGTTGGCTCCCTCGGGGGCGGTTCGAGCTCAATTGTAATGCCGAGGGAGTAGAGTTCATCGAAGCTGAATCCGAGGGAAAGCTTTCAGATTTCGAAGATTTCTCTCCGACGCCGGAATTCGAGAACCTTATGCCGCAAGTAAACTATAAAAACCCTATCGAAACGATACCTCTCTTTTTAGCTCAGCTTACCAAATTCAAATGCGGTGGATTAAGTCTTAGTGTAAACATTTCTCATGCGGTCGTCGATGGCCAAAGCGCGCTTCACTTTATTTCTGAATGGGCGAGACTCGCACGCGGTGAACCGTTAGAAACCGTTCCATTTCTCGACCGGAAAATACTCTGGGCTGGCGAACCGCTCCCACCGTTTGCATCGCCGCCGAAGTTCGACCACAAAGAGTTTGATCAGCCGCCTTTTTTGATTGGCGAGAAGGACAATGTAGAAGAGAGAAAGAAGAAAACGATTGTGGCGATGCTAAAAGTGAGCAAGTCTCAGCTTGAGAAGCTAAGAAGTAAAGCGAACGGAAGCAAATACGCTGATCCATCGAGAGGGTTTACAAGGTACGAAACGGTCACGGGACATGTGTGGAGGTGTGCGTGTAAAGCACGTGGCCACTCTCCGGAGCAACCCACGGCTTTAGGAATCTGTATAGATACTCGTAGTCGGATGCAGCCACCTCTTCCACGCGGCTACTTCGGCAATGCTACTCTTGACGTGGTCGCAGCAAGCACCTCAGGTACGTGTTTTTTTTTCTTTTATTATTAAATTTGTTTTGTTTTCTGAATCTTCTTATCTTTTCTCTTGGGTTTGAAGGTAGGTTAGTATTAATTTTACAATGCAACGTCTTTTTCGATAATGTTGTGATGCTTATAGGTGAACTGATATCGAATGAATTGGGTTTCGCGGCGAGTTTAATCAGTAAAGCCATAAAGAATGTGACAAACGAATACGTGATGATTGGGATAGAGTATCTCAAGAATCAAGAAGATCTCAAGAAGTTTCAAGACCTACATGCCTTGGGAAGCACGGAGGGCCCATTCTACGGAAACCCTAATCTTGGATTGGTGAGCTGGTTAACTTTACCAATGTACGGTCTTGATTTCGGATGGGGTAAGGAATTCTACACGGGACCAGGCACGCATGATTTCGACGGCGACTCACTGATCTTGCCGGATCACGACGAAGACGGTTCGGTGATACTCGCTACCTGTCTACAAGTGGCTCACATGGAGGCCTTCAAGAAACACTTCTATGAAGATATCTAGGCTTATATATGTTGTTATATACATGACGTATACAAATATTTATGCATTTTCATTTTAATTCTACTTCTGTTTCTGTGAATCTTGAACTGTAACAATAAATTCACACATATAAACTACATACAGTATTATTGTTTGGCCTATAAGAAGATTGCTACTGAATTTAGAGATCGTGCTTCTCCATTACAACATTCGGTAATAATCTTGTAATGAATTTGACTTAGAATGGGTTATTGTTTGGTAATGATCATTTTTTTTTAATATGATGAATTTACGTGTGTATGTCTGTATACTGATAATAAGTATACACATTGTCCAAATAATGTTATATAGTAAGCAGAAAAATGCTGTAAGGAGACGTAATGAGTCCGGAAAACGCAGATTGTGCCACCACCTTATTGGCTGCTTCTATGCTGTGGACATTGTCCCAGTACACGTAGCGTTCTCGAGACGGACAAACCGGTTTATTTGCGGCACAAAGTTCTTGCCCCGATTCTACCGTACAACAACTCTTGTCTGTTACCGTAAACCCTACAAAATTATATATGATTAAATTATATAAACAGAATCGGAAACATCATATTGTTTCTTGCAAGAAACAAACACCATTAAAGTCGTAATTATTCACGATACTATATATACATATATATATATATATATATATTGTGTGGACGTGTGTGGTTAATGGAATAGATTTTATGATTAGTAATAGACTAATAGTACGTTATGATGACACAAAATGTAATATTTTTGAAATATTTTCATAATCTATGTTTTTAGTTTTGTTCAAATTGTTTCCAATTAGGTAAAAAAAATAACCAGTTATATATATTGTGTACATAACTAAAGCGAAATACGCAATTGTGTTTTGACCGCTGAAGATATCAACGAAGGTGAACTTAGCATTAGCAAAGTTTCTGTTGAATTCATAGACAAGTGCTTTGAGTTTTTCATTGAAAGGTTCAACCGCTTTGTTCACTTCAGCAGCACAGCCATTACCGCCACCATGGGAAGCAATCATACGCGGCGTGCACCCGAGCTTACTCACCCCAAACACCGCCACCTTCCTTGCTCCTAGGACGTACAATGACTACACAAAATTGTATTCTTATATCTAAGATGACCCATGTCAAAATTGTATTCATCATTTCTATACAGTAGAGATGTAGAAATGATGGAGTAGATTGGATCTACATCTCTACTGTATATTCCTATAATAAATACTTCTGTCTTTGATTTGATTATCAATTTTCAAGAGAATCGCTATTAGCTATATATATATGTAATATAAATGACCCATGGCATATTAGTAGTGATAATATATTAAGGAATGCAATCCAAATTCCGATAAGATCATTCTACAATTATAAAATTAGTTTCAGCTTTCTTATAAGTAAGATAATACTTTAAAACTATTCTTGAACAATATAGAATCACTAGATATTCAAAATTTTGTAGTCATAAAAACTATATACCTAATGTGAAATTTCTACAAAACAATCAAAATTGAAGACATATATAGTACCTTCAAATAAGAGCGATAACTTTGAATGAGAGAATCAGCATATTGGTCGAAATTGAAATTGGAATGGGTAGTGTACGGAGCTGGCATGAAATAGTTGTTGAGATAATCATTGCTTCCAATATTAATTGTGTATAGACACTTCTTCAGCTTCTCTTGTGGAACATTCGCCGTCACAATCATCCTCTGGTGATTCGCTATTTGTTTTTCGAAACTGATTCTTTCACCCTATATCATAATCCATAACATTAAAGTACGTTTTTTAATATTATCAATATTAACTGGATGTTTTTAGAAAATGTTCTACATTAAATCCTTAAAATATTATGTCTTCTTAAATGTAAACATAATGAAAAAACGATTACCTTTTTTCCATCTCTATTAATGAAAATGAATGAAAAAAAAATCTCTATAATCTAATCTCTTTGGCCCTGAAATTGGTCAAGTTCTTACCAAATGTCGGCTAGTTTCTTCACGAATTCCGCCACCACCAGAAGCATAGTTTATTCCGGTGTGAGCTTGTTCTGTCGATGCTTTGGTGAATGGTGGAATGTCATAACTGAATCTCACTAGTTCAGCTGAAAGGATAAAAAGAATCATTGAAACTCATTTATAGAGCAAAATAAAAAGAAGTATATGGTTAAAAAAATAAGTGTATACACTAATTCATTTGATCATTTGCTAAAACCAAATAATACCTACACTTAGAACTTCAAGCTAGGTCGTTATGCCACTTTCCAATAAACAGAACTAATTAGTAATTTATATCATCAACCAAAACAATATCGGCGAAAGAGATAAACCAAATTTGAAGCTTACCGATAAAGTCTGGAATGTTACGACCATTGCTGAACCGGCCAGTAGGACCTCTAGCGAAATCAATACCGTAAGGTAAATACTTGACTTTGGCCAAGGTGTCCAAGTCATTGTTGTTACCATTGTCGAAGACGGAGTCTCCGAAAACGAAATAACAAGGCACTTCTTGTCCACGAACTGCCTCGGCCATTACAAACGCCGTGGCAAAAGCCCACATCAATGGTTTGAACATTCCCTCGGCCATTTTTCTGCAAATAAACCAGAAAAATAAAATGTAATGACAACTTTGATGTATGGAGAAAAGTCTATATATAAGCATACATAGAGCGAGACACATACGCAAGACAATAGATAATGAGTAAATCAGTGATGTTTAATATATATATATATATATATATATTTTTTTTTTACTTTTTTTTGAAAGATCTTCAATAATATTCAACTTGACGTGAATCATTTCTTTTCTTTTTCTGGAAAAATATGTTAAAAAAAAGTCAACTTGTAATGAAAAAATTATAAGTTATTTCGAGAGGGAAAACCTCGTGGTGTTTTAGAAAAACTATTTAATAATCATTTTTTTTTGAATTTGAGTCTGATACATATATTTTTGGCTTCATGAAGAACCTTTTTTTTTAAATCTTATTTAGTTGAATAAAACGACCATTTCTTCTTAACTTTTTTTAAAAAGATTAGTTTGCAAGTCGACGCACTGGACATGTTTGGCGTTAATTATTGTGATGACCTCTACAATGAGCTGTAGTTTGCTAAATTATTTAAACTTCACACACGTCGTGAATCCCATCAAAGTATCAAACTAGGGATTTGGTTACATATATATGCAAAATTAAAACAACGATAATGACATGAGAATGAAATTATTATAGAGAGTATGGAAAAATACATCTTTAATTTATAGATAACACCTGAAGCGTTACAAGCTCAACGGATATATTCAGCACTAAGACAGCTCTTAGTCTGACATCAAAGTTTTTGTATAAAAACTGAAAAGAAAAAAAATCTAGCTAGAAACTATTTATCATAATACACAAATTCTGATGAACACTATAAGGTTTTTTTACTTGTTGGGGTGGTTAATCTTTTATAGAAGACTGTTATAGCGAAATAAAAAATAAGTTGAATTTCTGTTGTGTAAATAGAAAAATAAGATGTAATTTTTCGGTTTTAGTCTTGCTCCAAGTAATTTATATTCCCTATATATGTGCTTCGACTCGTAAAAACTAACGGTGGTTACTTTTATTATTAAGAGGGTTTCGTGCAGTATTCATTTTGTTTTTTCGAGTTTGGAAAACTAAGCCACCTAGCGTTGTTATTTTAGCTTAGAAAATTCAGTGACATACATAAATTCACATATAATTTAATTCTTTTCAACTCATAAAGTAATGTTCACAGGCCAGTTGAAACAAAGTCTTCTTAAATCTTGATAAATAAAATAATTGAATTAACGAACAAAAGTTAATCCTTATACAATTAACTTTATAAAAAGAATGTAATTTTAATTTAAAAACATTTTAAGGAAAAAAATTTCAACAAAAAAAAATTAATTAAAAAATGTTTTCTCTATATATTTTGTAGTGTTGCACCTATTATATTGCGAGCATAGAAAGGCTGTAAGGAAACGCAATGAGTCCAGCGTACGCGGCCTTTGCTACCACCATATTGGCTGCTTCTGTGCTGTGGACATTGTCCCAGTACACATACTGTCTTCGAACCGGACAAACTGGTTCATTGGTCGCACAAAGTTCTTCTCCTGGTTTTACGGTACAACAACTCTTTCCTGAAACCGTAAATCCTACAAAAATATATGTGACATATATATGATTACATTATAGGAAAATAATCCAAAAAAATAGCATGCATTTATGTTACTACATATATGAAAATAATTTTAGTAATTGATAAATACTTTAAATTTGTGAGAAAACCATATTGCATCTTTATGAATTTAATTTAGTATATAAAAAGGGACAATTTTATTTTTAGTAACTAGTTTTCTGGATAATAGTCATGATAATATTTTACAAAACCTATAATAGTTTTTTTCCTAGATTAGCAAATGTAGGAAAAGAAACTATGTAGTACGAGTGTAATCAAATATATATAGTTTACATACCTAAGGCGAGATATGCGAGAGGATGTTGGCCGGTGAAGACATCAACGAAGGTGAACTTAGCATCAGCAAAGTTTCTATTGAATTCAAAAACGAGAGCTTTGAGGTTTGTGTTGAAAGGTACAACCGCTTTGTTCACTTCAGCAGCACAGCCATAACCGCCACCATGGGAGGCAATCATACGAGGTGTGCACCCGAGCTTACTCACCCCAAACACAGCCACCTTCCTTGCTCCTAGAACGTACAATGACTATACACAAAATATTTCTATTAACTATCTACCTAACAAAAAATATATATATATATATAATATATATATATATAGCTATTCATATTTTATTTTGCTTACACAATATATTAATTGTTTAATATCACTATTATACTATTTAAAATTTCCCCTCTGATATTTATTATTTGTTGTTGAAAGAATCATACTATTTGGTATGTAATAAAAGTAATGATATAATTTTAGAAAATGCAATCTAAATTCCGAGATAGTTATTCTTCTATTTCAACATTAATTTTAAATTGAAATATTATAATATGATACTTTATGATAATCACTATTTTTTTTTTTGAAAAAGAGCATTGGTTGACCAAAAAAATATATACACAATACAACCGTTTCTTCCCTAAAACCTTAGGCGGCATAGTCGTACCTTCAAATAAGAGCGATAGCTTCGAATGAGGGAATCAGCATATTGATCGAAACTGTAATAGCGATTGGTCATATACGGAGGTGGCATGAAATAGTTGTTGAGATAATCATTGCTTCCAATATTAATTGTGTATAGACACTTCTGCAGCTTCTCTTGTGGAACATTCGCCGTCATAATCATCGTCCGGTGGTTCTTTATTTGGTTTTTAAGACTAATACTTTCACCCTATATCGTGAAAAATAATATACATATAAAAAATCCATGAAAAGATTAGTTTAAGTCTTTTCTAAGGAAGCAATATATACATGACCAAGGTTAATGTTGTCTAGTTCTCACCAAATGTTGGCTAGTTTCTTGGCGAATTCCACCGCCACCAGAAGCGTAGTTTATTCCAGTGTGAGCTTGTTCCGGCGATGCTCCCGTGAACGGTGGAATGTAATCAGTGAATCTCATTAGTTCAGCTGAATTAGAAAGAAAAATATGTTAGACAGGAACATTCACTAATTTTGAAAAACTTATCCCGCAATACATATTAGTTATGAAAAACGAGTGGAGACAAACTTTAACTATCAATAGTAAACAACACAAATAATACCTACATTCTTTTTTTTTTTGGTTTTTTTTTTCCACAAAATAGTAAACAACACTGATTATGGTTTTTTTTCACAAAAACGAGTGGAGACAAACTTGAAACTAGGCAAAAAAAAAAAAATATTGTGCTACTATTTTCTTATAACACTTTTCTTTTTCGTAGTTTATATCAACAATTTATTCAGAACAATATTGGCAAAGAGATAAACCAAATGTGGGGGACTAACCGATAATGTCAGGAATATTACGACCATTGCTGAACCTACCGGTAGGACCTCTAGCAAAATCAACACCGTAAGGTGAATAGTTGACTTTGGCCGAGGTATTCAAGGCATTGTTGTTACCATTGTCGAAGACAGAGTCTCCGAAAACGAAATAGCAAGGCACTCGTTGTCCACGAGCCACCTCGGCCAGTGCAGATGTCGTGGCCACAAAGACACACAACAATGCCTTGAGCATTCCCTCGGCCATTTTCGGAAATTAATTACCAGAAATCTGAAAATGCTGACGTTGAATTGAAAAGAGAAGAATCTACGTATAAACATAAATAGAGAGAAACAGGCAACAACTTTGTCCAAAAAAAAAAAAAAAACTGGCAGATGTAAATTCTATTTCAAGGCTAGTGACGACAGATCAGATAACGAGTAAATCAAGGGACATTATTATTTTGATTTTCAGAGAGATCTTTAAGTATCATCTTGTACGTACGTAAGTTGTTTTTTTTGTTAGGCAAATTCCTCAGTAGTCCAACTTGTACGTGAGTTGTAATAAAGAATATGACAAGTCATCTTAACATTAAAAAAAAAAAAACACGTGGTGTTTGTGAAAATAGTTGTATAAACTAATAAAAAGTAGGATACTGTTGTAAATTAGAGGATTTAGGGACGAAATCTCTTGCCTCATTAATGAATGAAGTCTCGAGGTTACATATTTATAAGGATTACAATAGACCGACATAAGTAATAACCTAATGGACTAATGGGCCTAAGAGGCCGAGCCACAATACATGGACCTTAGACGGGCCGGTCGATGGAGTCCACTAAGTGTTTTACAACACTCCCCCTTGGACGATATGACCGTGCCTATGTTGGATGGGATCGCTGCAATGTGCTTAGGGGATGCTGCCTCATTAAAACCTTACCAGGAAAACCGATTGGGACAAAACCTTGGTGAAGGAAAAAGAGTACAGCACACATTGCTCCCCCTGTTCCAAACATCACTCTAAGTCCTTAAGTCTCCACATTCCAATCTGGTGCGTGAGCTTCCTGAATGTGGTCGTCGGTAATGCCTTGGTAAAGGGATCGGCTGAGTTGTCGCATGACTGAACTTGCACCACTTGAACTTCTCCGGCCTTTTGTAGTTTGTGTGTGTAGAAGAACTTCGGCAGGATGTGCTTCGTCCGATCTCCCTTGATGTAACCTTCCTTGAACTGTGCGATGCAGGCAGTATTGTCCTCATATAGTACTATTGGCTCCTTATCACCAATACACTAAAATTTCATTGTTATAACCTGCATCAGCAAAACCAACTAAAACATCTTTGTTATAGTTAGTATAATATAAACCCAAATTAAATGTAAAGGATACTTAATTTCCCTCCAGTGCCTTTGGGTCTAGCAAGAACTAATCTTGCAAGGAGGTTCACGGCAAAACTTATCTCTGGTCTAGTGTGGCTAGCCAAGAATATTAACACTCCTATAGCACTGAGGTGTGGCATTTTAGGACCAATAACTTCTTTATTGTTCTTCTTAGGAGCAAATGGATCTTTTATCCATTTCTACACTTCTCACAACCATTGGGCTAGTCAATGAGTGAGCTTGCTCCATATTAAATCTCTTGAGTACCTTTTCTGTATATGCCATTTGATGCACAAGGATTTTATGTACTCAAGTTGTAACCCCAAACAGATTTATGTCTTGCCTAGGTCTTTCATTTCGAATTCTCTCTCTTGAGATATTCTATTGTTTGGGCGATTCCCCAGAGGTTCTTAGGATATTCAAATTATCCTCATACTGCTATGATTACAAATCCTTTTGTTTGCAAACTTTCTTATGAATATACAAGGACTGATCGGGTCATTCCTATAACCTTTCTTGGCTAAATATTCACTTAGCCGGTTATACCACATTCGACCACTCTGTCTCAGTCCATAAAGCGATTTGTCTAGCCTTATGCAGTATTGTTCTCGAGAACTACTCTTATCTTTGAGTTCTATACCCTCTGGTAATCTCATATTATCCAGTGGACCATATGTGGTTTTAACATCCATTAACCACAAATTACAACCAGACTTTTAGATATCTAATAAGTCGTTGCATCCATCACAGAGGAGCATGTCTCCTCATAATCTTTGCCAGGTCTTTGAGAGAATCCTTGTGCTACAAGCCGTGCTATGTATCTCACATTTCATTTCTCTTTCTCACAAAGACCCACTTATGTCCAACTGGCTTTAATTTCAGGTGTTATCCTTAAGGTCGGACCAAACACACTACTCTTCTTGTAAGAGTTAAGCTCCACGTCTTTCTTTGCTTTGAGTGCACTCTAATATAAACGTGGGCTCTAGATCCTCATTTGTCTCAAGTGCTACCTTGTATAATATTTCTTTTAATGTCGACATCTTTGTGGTTCCATTATATTCCAGACATGATATAGTTTATTGAGATCTCATTGTTGTCAACTCCTTCAGGCTCTTGAGGCTCAGCGTCCTGAGTCTCACTTGGTGCCTTAGGAGTTTCTGTGACAATGTCTGGCTTCTCTATAATTCCCTTAGCCTCGGTCTGATATGCACCTCTTTTCTTTTCCGAGGAATCTTATCTTTGGAACCTTTCTGTAGCAACTTGATTATTGTGTTCCTCTTGAACATCAATACGTACTGGTGCATTACAAGCTGGTATGTACGATTTTCTTACTCTCCTTGGGTCAAATGGAATCTTGGCAATTTATTAGCTAGCTTTTGCAAACATATAATTCTTTGGACCTCTGCATCACATGCTAGAGTCCGAGGATCTTGCCAATTTAAGGATGTTTGATTCCATATTAATTCTCTGACCAGCTTGCTAGTCTCTCTCCACCTAATCATAGGGAATTCGGATTCTGTAAACTTACAGTCCGCGTATCTGGCCACAAATAAATCACATATGGTTGGCTCAAGATACTTTATAATGGTGGAAGACTCATATCCAACGTATATTCCCATTCTTCTTTGAGATCCCATCTTAATGGATGCAATATAAACGGCACACCCGAATATTGTTTTAGATGGGATATGTCTGGCTAATGACCCGTTGGGAATATCTATTCTCACTAGATGGCCTGATGCGTATAAGTTCTGTTGCATGTAAGACCGTGTGTCCCCAAGCCGACACAGGAAGCTTCTCACGCATTAACAATGGTCGAGCTATTAATTGTATTTGTTTAATGAAGGATTCAGCTAAACAGCTAATCCGTTTTGTGTATGAACATGTACCACGGGATGTTCCACACTCACCCCCATGGACATACAGAAATCATTAAACGCTTGGGATGTAAAGTCTTAAGTGGAAAATCTGGAAAATGTGCTCTTAATCGAATGATTTGAGCTAATAGCCTAGCAAATGCTAAGTTTCTTATGGATAACAAGCATACATGGGACCATCTGGTTGATGCATCTATCATCACCATGAAATATCAAAAATGTCCCACATATGTCACCTTGTATCCTTTCCAGAAAATTTCTTTGCTGACTTTTACTTGTGATGGTCTTATAATAAGTTTCCCTTGTGCACATGCTACACAAGTGAGATTTTAGGGAAAACTTTCTTTCTTTGAGGATGTGCCCTTTCGAACTCTTAATTAGTTTACGCATCATGTTTGAACCCGGCTGGCCAAGCCGGTCATGCCATATAGTGAATTATTCGTTGAATATTTCCTTTCTTTGCTTTGCCAAATTAGCTTCTATCATGTTAATCTTGGCATGGTATAAACCAGAGGCTAGTGCAGGTATAGTCTCTAGGATCTTCTTTTGTCCTTTCACATTTTCTGTAATGTAGAGGAACCCTTTAGATCCTTCACCCTTGGTTTCAATATGATAACCATTTGACCTTATGTCTTTAAAGCTCAATAAGCTTCTCTTAGAGCTGGGTGAGTATAAAGCATCACATAAATCAATGTGTGTGCCGTTAGGCAACAATATGTGTGCTTGGCCGTAGCCTTCTATAAGATTTGCTATACCCGCAATTGTACTAACATTGGCATTTTCATTATATGTCCTCGGCCATTTCTATAAATAGGACAATAATTTTATGATTTAAACCAAAGCTTATATTTAGGCAACCAGAAATCTCATAATCTAATTGGTCATCATTCTCATGGCCAAAATTTTCCTTCACCATCGAGATGCACCACATTAGTTTCTGGATTCAAATTCTCTTGATAGAGATTAATTAGGAGTTTATGCATGTCTTTATTCAATGGTTCTCCATACCATATTTATGATAAGTGGACTTGGTCTTATGTTGCGGTTTTAAATAATCCGCGGCCTTTTCCCCCGACCATGGCCGAAGCCTAGTCGGTTTAGATGGCCTTGACCATATACTTGTGTCCTTGGTATGCATCAATGAGCTATTTGGGTGTTCTGCAGTTCTTGGCCCAGTGGTTAGACATAACACATCGGTGACATACCGATTTTGCCTTGGTGTGTGGTATAAAGGACCCACGGCCCCTACCACCACATCCATGGCTGGCTTGGCCTCCTCGACCACCACGTCCTCTGCCACCACGGCCACGGCCGTAGTGTCTTTCTCTGTGGACGTGGTTTGTCTCGTTAGGCTCTCTAAGCTCTTTTAGGCTCTACTGCATTTTTCTTTCCCAAATCAACCTTTGTGGGCTTCTGGTAATCGGTTATATCCAGGAAGCCTCACAGCACTGTTTATAACTCATTGTTTTGCTCAGCAAGTAGCAAACAAGAGATTAAATCGGTATAGGTCTTAAAACCTTTCTCGCGATATTGCCGCTGGAGCACAATGTTACTTGTGTGAAATGTCGAGAATTTCTTCTCCAACAATTCCTACTTAATGACCTTAGTACCACACAACCTTAGGATTGAGACAATCTTAAAAGTCTCTGAGTTATACTCATCCAGGGATTTGAATGCCTGGTTCCTTAGGTTTTCCAATCAAATTGAGCCTTTGGTAGGAGCACCATCTTGTGGTGTCCTATATTTGCTTTTAAGCTCTGTCCAAAGGTCAATAGGATCATCTATTGTGAGGTACTGGTTTTATAAGCTCTCAGCAAGATAATCATTTGATATCTATATTTTCAGTGCGATCATCATTGTTCTTAATGCATTCGCATAGGTCATATTTGGAGATTATTAATCTTTGATATTTACAAAATTTATGACATGCATCATATCATTAGCATGCGGTATTAGCCCCCGTTACCATGCAAAATAGGTCATGCGGATTTGCCCCCGTTACCATGCCTTGCCTTATCTCTCATTATCTTTAGCTTTGGTGTGCATGAAAATGCTTTAGGTATTGCGGTATTTGAGACCGAAACATGTAGCTAATTTGGATTATGCCATGTGGTATTTAAGACCAAACCATGGAACTGTTTTAGTCTAGGCCATGCGGTATTTGAGACCGAACCATGACACAAATATTAATTCAGGTCATGCGGTATTTGAGACCGAACCATGCCTTAGGCCATGCGGTATTTGAGACCGAACCATGCCTTTTATTATACTCAATTTCGTGGCTTATTATGCATGCAAAGACAACAAAATCAAATAGATAATGCATGCAATAATTTCCTTATTCCTATATAGGATTTCCTTTTCTTATAATTTCCTATTTGATCTAGGGTTAAATATTTTCGGTTTTAAGGAATTTGGATAATTTCTATTTAATTAGGAACTTATCCTAACCAATATTTTAATTCCGATTTAGTTTAATTTATAGAAACTTAACAAAGTTTTATTTAATCGGATATACTCTTAGAATATTAAAGTAAATTTTACTTAAATTTCAGGATAATGACTTAAGCTTTTGGAAATTATCCTAATTGGTTCTAGACATGTTCATGCTCGAAATTTTGAAGTTCCATGGCCGAAAATTATCCAGGAAATCTATGTTCAAGCTTTGTCTAAGAATTCCTAAGAGTTTAATCATGCAGCCGGTTTTACTAGAACAAGTCTTTTAATTAATTCTACTTGATCTGATTTCTATATGATGCATGAATGATCCAAATTTTAATTTCCTAGAACAGTTTGATTTCTATATCTTAAGAATCTAACAATTTAGTTCTAGGTTCTTATGCAACAATCAATCAAGCAATCAGTCCAATTTAAACTTGATATCTTTTGGTGCAATTTAACAAACAATCTATCAATCCTATGCGAATCAGTTTTTAAAGTTTTGCAGGATTATAGATCTTAGATTTGTTTGTTGTTTACTTGTATATTTTAGGGTTCCATAGGGTTTATGTATTTAGTTCAATTCATAGGTTCTAAGGGAGTTTTAGATCTTATTTACCTTTCACCAATTAGGGTCTGACTGGTTTTGATCTGGGAACTAAAGACCTCAGATTTCACTCACGAACCTTGTACTTTGATGGACCATGAACCACGAACAGAACATCAACAGCTTCCCACGAACAGATTCTCTCGAACAGCTCCTCACGAACTGCTCCTTGCTTCGCACTTCGAACTCACCCCCGATTCCGCGAACTACGAACCTCGATCAAGTTATCGATAGAAACTTGATCACGAGCTAAGGATGCTCGTGGATCAGTAAGAGATCTTCGAGACAAAGGAGATGAGTCTCGAAGAAGAAGAAGAAGGAGGCGGTTTAGGGTTTTAGGGAAGAAGAAGAAGAGATCGGCGGCTGCCTTTAGGGTTTTAGAGTTTAGAGGCTATCGTGCTGATAACGTGTTGTAAATTAGAGGATTTAGGGACGAAATCTCTTGCCTCATTAATGAATGAAGTCTCGAGGTTACATATTTATAAGGATTACAATAGACCGACATAAGTAATAACCTAATGGACTAATGGGCCTAAGAGGCCGAGCCACAATACATGGACCTTAGACGGGCCAGTCGATGGAGTCCACTAAGTGTTTTACAACAGATACGTATATTTGGCTTCGTGAAGAACCTTGTGGTCTTTTATTTTTGGGTAACACGATAACATCTTAACAAGAAAAGAAAAAAATGTTATTTTGCAAAGTCGACGAATTGAGAGCAAAATATATGTGTGTATGATTAACCAGCGTGTATCAGAACCAAGCACAAAGCTAGGCTTGCTCATGGTTGATAGGTGAAAGCAAAATGGTCACCTCAAAGAAAGGGTGTAGTTATAAGTTGCGGAGGGTTGTCACTTTATATATATAGTGCCGGTTTAGATAGGGGAGAAGCGGTGCAACCGTTTCGAGTTTATAGATTAAGAAGACAAATAATGTAAGATAAAAAAGTACAAAAACAATAATGCAAGATAAAGGGGCACAAAAAAAAATAATGCAAGATAAAGAGACACAAAAAAAATAATGTAAGATAAAAGAGGCAAAAACAAAATTTTTAACACAAAAATAGTTCATTAAAATATGTTTAACGATTTATTTTTATGAATCAATAACCAAAAACACTCTTTATCTTCCATAATTATCTCAACTGATTCTATCGTAGAACGAAAATACTTTTTATAATCTTATCAAATGTTTATATATTATCAAAATGAAATCTATATTTTTTTAACATATAACAGAGATTAAAAAAAAAGTTTGGTCTTTTATTCAAAAAAAAAAAAAAATTGCCCAAGGGCCCTTAAAAACCTTGAACCGGCACTGTATATATTACTATATTAGTTTTCGGTTATTTATAATAGAGAAAGTGATTTTTTTAGTACTACTGTAGACGACCGAAAGAAATCAAATTTGTCAAAATTCATATTTGATTGTCCGAATGTGTCTAGCATTTAATATGTATATTAATAGCTTTTGAGAGAGAGGCCGCAAACCGATAAATATAGTTTATGAATCATATCATCATGTGAGTTGTGCATGATGTCGTTGATGTATTCACATGCGAAGCTAGCCTATTAAAGCTTCCCTAAGGTAAGGTAGGAGATAGTAAACTGAACATGTAAACACAACAGAGGAAAAGCTTATCTTGGCATAAAGAGGTGGATAGAAGTGGGCATGGCTGGATTGCATCTATCGGTGATAGAATCCTGCACATTGGGCTAAAAGGATCGCGCAAAAGCTTATCCCATTACATGCAGAGCTAGATACCCTTATTTGGGCTATGGAATGCTTATTAGCATTGGACCTGGATAAAGCTATTTTTGCTACGAATTGTTCAGACCTCCTAAGGATGATGTCTAACATCGAGGATTGTCCGACCTTTTCATCAGAATTGAAGGATTTTATTCATTTCAGAGATAAATTTGCTAATTTTAGTATTAGATATATTCCCCGAGAGGATAATATCCGTGCCGATAAACTTGCGAAATATGCAAGAGCACGAGGTTTCTGTTTTTCCCATGTAAGCTTGTCGGTACCTAATTGGCTCTCTCTCGAAGAGAGTCATCTCTGATAACTTAATATATGGGGTTTGATTGTCAAAAAAAAAAAAACACAACAGAGGAAAGTGTTGTTGCGGTACTGACTGTTTTGGTCTTTATGCACTACAAGAAAACACATCATTTGCGACTCCTATAATAGTCGTTAAGTAGTCGCAAATAAGGTTTTGTGACTACTTAGCGACCATTTATGTTTTTTTTTTGACAATAAAATATTAGCTCATATGAGCCAATTAGATGGAAAATTGTTTACATACAAAACATGATACTGAGTTGTACGCGTCAAAACATCCACACATACATTGAAATTTCTAGAAATAAAAGATAAAATAAAAGTGGTAAGCTCATCCCTGTCAATCTTGATATTGTTAGGTACGTTGAGAAAGCCGGCCAGTCCTGAGCAGAAGACACCATCTTCACCAAGTCTGAACAATCTGTATAGAAAGCCACGTCCGGGTAGTCATGTCTAATAATGCAACGCATAGTCCAGATGAATGCTTCTACTTCAGCATGTAAGGGGGAGAGAATTCGCCAGAAATTGGTAGCTCCTATAGTTGACGAATCCTGAGACGATGTACAAAACCATCATGCACCTGCAAACGTGTCACCGGCCTTCCAAGATCCATCAACAAACCACCGATGACCCGAGTAAATGGTAGAAAGTGGAACGGCCGCCACTCTCAGCCCAGGGTTAGAGTCGACGTGGCCAAGGGGGTGATCCTCACCCTGACTCTCTTCCTATGCTTGCTGCCAAGATAACGCCTCACTCGCTGCTACCTGAATTATCTCCTCGGGTTGCTCATCCTTATTTTCGAAAACCCGTGCATTTCTTGCTTTTCAGATGTACCATAAAACCCAGGGAAAAATTGACGCTTGAGAACCTGGATTTTTTTCGCCCAAAAAATGGTCCATATTTGCATACAAAGAGTCAGTTTGAAAAGAAAGTGGCCCCACCGGAACATTGGATAAAGCCCACACTTGCCGAGCCGGTGGACAAATAAAAACGGCATAATTTATCGTTTCGTCATCGACTCCACACCGTGCGCAACCCAAATCACACGCGATACCCTCCATCGCAAATTCGACGAAAATGAAATACACCAGACAAAACTTGCCACATGAAATTCTGTATTTTAGGTGGGCATTTAACCTGCCAAAAACTGGCCAAGAGAGGAGTTATCTCTGGACCACAATCAAGAACCTGAAAAGTCTGTGGTGCTGCTTGTTGTGCCGTATGACTTAACTCCGTCGTAAAACAACGGTCGCAACATAGTCTCTTATTTGCAACTCAGTTCCGACTAGAAATTATAGTCGTATATAAGCGACTATTAAGTGAATAGTAGTGGGAGTTGCACATTCCGACTAAAATGTAACGAAGTTTACTTAAGAACTATTTTGTGACAATATTTGTAGTTCTATAGTGGGACAGTTTTGGGACTAATTACAAGAGTCTGAGTTTGGAGTTTTTATTTGTTATTTGGTTTGGTCACAAACTGGTCACATGTTTGATATTGGTTAATTTCCAATTTAAAACTCTATTAATTAAAAAGAAATTGATGATTAAAAATACTAATCATACCAAAAGATAATCCTTATCATACCAAAAGATAATCCTTATCATACCATAATATCATCCTAATCATACCAGAATATCATCCTAATTATACGAAATCATCATCCTAATCATCGTCCTAAAAGAGTTTAGAACACAAAAGATCATCATCCTAAAAGAGAGGAAATACAAATCAAGTTCATACAGTGGAAGAAGTGTTAGACAAAGGAGAATTGGCAGCTGAGGTGTTGGCTGGTGTGGTGACTAATCCAGTCGCTGGAGTGGTGCCTACTCTCGTGGCCTGTGTGGTGGCTGTAGGGATGGTAGGTGTGGTTCATGGTCAGTAAGAGCATAAGCCATAAAACTCGGCCAACTCAGGACTTTTTCTTTCATGAAGACGAGGAGCTTCTGGAAGCTAGATTGAGACTGTCGATGCTCCTCATCACGTCATGCATTTTCAGCCTTGTGTTCAGCTATCTTGCACCGAAGTTGATCTTGAAGATCCAAAACAGTTGATGTAGGGCTCGCTCAACTCTCTTTCCTTTTTTTTTGTTAAGTGTCTCGACAAGAGATCCAAGGCCAAAAGGGTTGCCTCTGTTATCTGTTTGAGTACACTAAAACAAATATAAACATTCAGTAAACAAGATCATAGACAAAATGAAAACAGAAAACGAAATGCAAAAACAATTGATCAAAGAATAAATGAGACAAAAAGTTAAGAGAGAATAATCAAAGCTCATTAACGTATCCATGCTTAGCAGACGAAGACAATCAAAATCATTAAGCAAAATATAGAGAGAAACAAATTACCCGAAGGAAGATCTCATTCTTTTCACCAAGGCTGAGAGTTCGATGACTTGAATGTTCAGGGGAATTATCTGAAGTATGTAGACCATCCTCATTCATTTCAGACAATCTCTCTTCTATGGTCTTCTCATACGTCTCAGCAACCTGTTTTGCTTTTTGATCCAAAAAGATCCATCAGTCCGAGTATGTGTTTTCATAAACACTTCGCTAAGTGATAAGTGATGCAGGACTTTCCAACTCTTCCTCCTACAATGATAGTCAAACAGATTAAATTCACATAAGCATTATTAGAAAATCAGTAGTTAAGTGATTGGATGGAAACCAAAGTCTTGCCATTTCTTGATGAACTTGCACAAACGATTTCTGACCGGCTAAGTGTTTGTGCACTCCAAGACGTCCATAAGTAAATTTTCTGCACTGTGAAGCATTCTCACTCTTCTCAATAGCATCAGGGGTGTCCTAATGTTCCCACATCTCATCCCATAATGTATCAAAAATCTATGGTGCTTCTACACCACTCCTCTTTGCTTGACTGGCAATGCCTTTCATCCGTTTCTTGGCTATCTTCAAGAAACCTTCTTTAACGAGATCAGTAATCCCGGAATCCCAATTATACTTCCGCTACATCACACAAACAGTTAAGTTAGCAACGATTCTAAGTCATACATAGAGTAAACAATAACATGTTGTGAAAGCTATAATCTACATTACCGCAAATGTCCTGAAGTATCTCTCCTGAATGGGTATAAGAGTCACCTTCCAACTGTAGTAAGCCCCATCAAACTTCCCCCTAAATATTCCAACAAACGCTCGAGACAGCCTCCCTTTGTGTCGGTTAAACCAGTTACAAAAACTGAGTATTAGTCCATATAAAGTAGGTGTTAATTTAGTTAAGTATCAAGATATTGCAACAATCAATCCTATGGATACTCTTATCCTAAAATCACAGAATCACAAGAACAATTACAAGGCCAAACTACAAAAAAATCCTAAACCGAACAAGGCCAAACTACAAAAAACTCCTAAACCAAACAAGGCCAAACTACAAAAAAACTCCTAAACTAAACAAGGTCAAACTACAATAAAACTCCTAAACCAAACTAGGCCAAACTACGCGGTAGGAGACAATTTATATGAATAAGGAGAACTTATACCATAAAGTCTCGATTCCTGGGATAGGGTGCTCAGACAGAAGTGGTAGATGTTCATGGCCTGAAAGAGCAAGCAAACGATCCAACAAATCATTGTGGTCAACATCTGGATTAGGATTTTGTTGAAGGGGTGGATTAGGATTTGGGGTTCCTCCGTCGTTGCCACCTTCTTCTTCAAAATTAGGGTTTGGTTGCTCTAAACCAAACTGGGGATTCAAAACATGTTGCGGTACAACTTCTAGAGTAGGAGGCGGTGGTGGAGGAGTAGGAGATTGTGGCTGTCTCCTCGACGGTAACTGTGAAGGAGGGCTTTCATGTAAATGGTTCCCAGACTGTGTCCTCGGAGGAAACTGTGAATGACGATTTTGATGCAAATGGGTCGCAGAATGTGTCACTGATGGGTTGGACGAGTGAGAAGAAGTTCTGTGAGCACTGACACCTCTGGTGGCGTTTCGACCATTGAATGTTCTTACACCTGACGCAGTCCTGCCTCCACGACCTCTAGATTTACTACCCTTAAGAACAATTAGATCGATCTTGAAACGAGATGAATCAAATGAGAAAAGATTGGGAGAGAAAACGCAATTTGAGAATGGAGAGAGTTGAGTGTTATGAACCCTAGATCGAGTTTGCCTAATTATAAACGAAGAGAAGTCATTTTAGTTTACCTAGTTATTAACGAAGGAGAGTATCTATATGGTCGCAAATTGGTCGCACATTAAATTCACTAAAAACAGTCCTAACAGAGTGGAAAATCAGTCACATATTGTGACGTTTTTGAGACTACCTAATATACATCACAAGATAAAAAATATTCAAGTGTTGGTCGCAATCTCGTCTTAAATATGTCTCTAATTGGTAGCAGAATAGTGAAAAATTGGCGTAGTCCTAACATAATGGCAAATCAGTCCCACTTTGTGACCATTTTGATACTACCTAATATACATCACAAAATAAAAATCTTGAATTCTACACATTATGAACAAAACTGTTTATATAAATCACTAGGAAGAACTCATAGTAGTAGTATAAAGTACATCTAATAGTAAGATTTAGTAAAACATTGTTTTCATCACTTAGTTTTGAAAATTTTCTTCATTGCAACACATTCTCATAAAAGAACATGTAACACTTAAGATAGATTTAGAACTTATGGATGCTAGTTAAAAGTCATTGAAATTTAATACTTTGAGAAAGTTATTATTGATAAGATCGAGCAAAACAAAGCATAAACATCAACCTAAATATGTAAATGAATCTCAAATGTGAAATTTCAAAATAAATAATATTCGAAGTGGGTAAACAGTCTTAAAGGAGTAGCTAAATTAGGTGTTAGTCGCAAATTCTTTAGATATCCATCACAATATTGTCGCAAATTGTGACGTCTTTGTTACATAATAGGAGTAAAAAATGAAGATGCAAATAAGTCCTCAATATGCGACGTTTTTGTGACTTGTTTTACCGACTATATAACGAGTCACAAAGTAGTCGCAAATTGTGACCGTTATGCGACGAATATATATTAGACGCAAACTAGTCCTATTGTCGTCACTTATGTACGACTCTTTTGAGAAGTTTATGTTTTATCGTTAATAAGCAACATTTTTTCTCCATTTATTTTGTACTCGTTGAGTCGTTGCAAATTAGTCTCAGAAGGGTCGCTCTATTTTTTGACCGAATAAGTAGTCATAAAAGAGAGTCCCAAATTGTAGGTTTTCTTGTAGTGATGCAAGCAAACCCGGGTTATTAAAAAAATATATTGTTCTTCCAGTTCAGATAAAGGGAAAGACATGCAAGATTTCATGCACCAAAGTTCTCTCATTATTAGATCCTATTTTTAGTATATGATCTGCAATTATATAATTTATGTCATGTGTTAATTACATGTAGACATCTTATTTCTTTATTTTCAATTTTGTTATGTAACATATCAAAGTTTTCCTATTTAACTGTATGTTAAATGAAAATGAATTTCTGTTTCTTCAATTTAAGTTTGTTTTGTAACATCTCTCAAAATTTACAATATTAATTCAAAGTTTTGTATTATAGTAGTCTTTAATTGTATTAGAATTTGGTCATTATATATGTATATGTTGTAAATCGATACAACAACTTTAGATTCAATCAAGTATTGATTGATGGATCTCACTCAAGTTTTAAACACAGAAATAGAGAGAACACACAAACAGAGAACACAAAGATTTGGTAACCCAGTTCACTGCATCAGCAGCTACGTCTAGGGAGGAAACAAAGTCCTTAACATCCATTATAGATCAAGAGTTACATATGTGTTATGATTACAACATACCTCTCACACTCGTCTAACACCCTAGATCGAGTCTTACAAGAACAACATATGAAAGAAGAATAACAAGAGACTGAGCCTAGATACACCGAGAATCTACATCTCTCTATAGCTCTGTTCACCTCTTCAGAACCGCCTGAACTAGGGTTCGGCGCAGCTCTTTTTGCTCTCTCTCTTATTCTTTCACCTTATGTATTTATACTTAATACATAGTTGGTTCCTGTATGGGCTTCACACTAATAAATGGTCCAATTTCTGACAGACTAAACAAGTCCATCTTAAACAAACGTAGAAAAACTTCTGATCCACTACAACTTCCTGTTTCAAGTTGGATCATATCTCAAAAAACTCCACCTTGATTCAAGCTTGAAACTTTGAAGAAACAGGCCCCATAGAACCTTTTGAATCCAGCTCTAAACTTGGGTAAACAATCTTCAATAACCTGCATAATTCACACTCATACAACAAAGATTCCAGCAAATTCAACTCTTGAAATTTGCATCAACCATCAACACATCCTTCTGTGAACAACCACACAGACCCCTGAACCTCGAAAATTCTTTTGTCCATTCCTTCAGAGATAAACCAGTACTCAAGACACTATTGTGTCGTCCTTGTCATGCGTTTGACATCTTCGTAGCTTTGATCATGAGATTCCCACTCATAAGCTATACAGTAACATGTTAACAACACCAACAACATGTTCACTCAACAGATCACTTCATAAGCTAAACCACTTATGAGTTAAACAATCATACTGTTTTCATCATGGTTTATGTCAAACACCAGATACCTGTTTTAGTGATTGAATTTCATTTTGCAACACTTGATTCTAACTTGCTAGCCTTTGATTCCAACTCTTGTGCACACTGAGACATAAATCAAACCTTTACTTGAATCACCTATAGAAATACTGAAACATCCTTGTTTCAACTTGAACCAATTCTTTGATTTTAACTTATCACGATAACAAACCCTCCTTATCACTCATACAAATAGAGTGAGCCTGTTACAACTTGAGCCAACCAAATAACAACCACTTAACCAATGATCTTCAATTGACTCTTTGTACCTGTTTGAGTTACAACGAAACCGGGTTAACTCAAACCACAAGTATTATCTCTCACATGTATGATCATACACCCTGACAACAACACCTCATTGAGCTTGTTAGACAAGTAAAGAATCTCAACATCCAAAAACACCACTGTATAACCTGAGATTACCCATTACAACCATACGTCTTAACATATCAACTTGAACCAATTCACAGGTTCAAACATCCTTGTAAAACAGAATTGCCACCAACAGCTTGTGACATACTGTCAGTCACTTCAACCATGTCTCATGTCACCATAACATGTGATATGTCTGAGACAATACCTTAAAGCTTCTTCACATCAAACCTTAATCTCATGATGTGTTACTCCAACTCTGCAACACATTCACCAGTATGCAGAATCCACCAAACAACTTGGTACAACATCATAAATCTTCTCAGGCCTTCAACAGCCTCTTACCAAGGAGATTATTCTAACTCCACCTTATGATGCAAACATACAACTTACAACTTCTCTAGTAGTTCTCTTCAACTGATCAACAAATGCAATTTGACTCTCTTGCATAATCAGCCTTTCTATGACTTTATATCAGTTGTAAATACTTCAAGCCTTGAGATAAAACCTGTTTCCATGCAAGATGCACAACAGACTTTCCTGATATGAATTACAGAGACCATACTTCAATACCATAGATCACTACATGATTGAATACCTCATACACAACACAATCACTTATGTGTCTTCAAAACAAACAGTCTTTCCTCTATGGTTCTGGCTGACTCCATAGATATTTTCCTAGTGATTGAATCAAAACCTTTAAATATCTGCTTACTAACTCAGAAAATCCTTCTGAACCACATAGCAGAACTCTAGAATCAAATATGTTCCAAACACCTGAAACAGTCTTCGATTCAACAGTAATTTGTATGACAACAATAGATTGAATCCCAAAATGCACCGCTGTTGTTTCCAACAGGTCACGCCGCCTAACGTCCTAAGGCTAGAAAGACTTTTGACACAAAACTTCGTTCAATCCACTACAAATAACAAATATTCAGCCAACAGTTTTGACAATCACCATATTAGCTTACATTTGTTCAATTCACACTGACCTCTCCTACACTCCATCATGCAGATAAACACCTTCTGAATGCGAATTTCCACACTCTCTTATAGCTTCAGATAATCTTGACTCATTCACATACTCCCTTGACTGCTATTATCAAGACTTTGTATACGTCTGCACTAGTCGCAATATATATCAGAACGAGATGCCTGATACATTCTAAGAACAACCACATGATTCTTGATTAAACTAGCTTCTAATTGACATTACCAGTCCAGCTTAAGCTACAAAATCATATTGATTTCTATCACCAAATGTAAACTCCACCTTGATGACAACCAATCTGATCAGCTACCAATTATCAGTGCTGTTAGTTTAAGCGGAAGTAAAGATATGAAAGTGAAGAGAGAATCGTTTAGTCGACAAAGAGAATAGAGAGAAACTTAGATTCTATTAGTGTGTGTAATACAATGTCGGCTAGAGCCTTTAAATAGTGGAAGAAAAAATAGGGCTACACCCTTAACACAATACAACATGTTGATAGAGACATAAGGAAAGGGAGAGGATTGATCCCAATGTAGATAGCAATATATCCTTGGTTTCCTTAAGTGAAACAAACACGTAATCTCGTTTGATTTCTCTTCTAACGGCAATGAAGAGATTCTCGATCCTTCTCTTGGGCCATATGTGCTCAGGCCTCATCTCTCCTTTATGTAACAATAGTAGAACTCGACCTTATTTCACATGTGCACGGACGACCGTACACCACCTTGTTCATGATTGATCACGGTCAATACTCCCCCTCAAGCTTAGCCGAATGAAATAGCTAAGCTTGGAACCCGTGAAGCATCATCTCATTAAAAACCTTAACATAGAAAACCTCATGGGACAAAGCTATGTTAAGGGAAAAAGAGTGTCATACCCACGAATTAGATGAGCCTATCTTGGATGCAAGGGATCCGAGCCCGAGTTTGCCATAGATGTATTCACAGACTTTAGGACTCGCAGCCTTGGTGAAGATGTCTGCCAACTGATCTTTACTCGGAGTGTGACACGGTAAGAGTACCCCTTCTTCAATCTTCTCTCGAAACTTGTGACAATCTACTTCAATATGCTTGGTCCGTTCGTGGAAAACTGAGTTTGTGGCAATGTGTATTGTTGTGTTGTTGTCACAATACATGATGATCGGTTGATCGGACTCGAACCCAAGGTCTTTAAGGAGTTCTTTGAGCCACATAAGTTCATTGGTTAGCTTCTTCATGGCCCTGTACTCGGACTCGGCGCTTGAGCATGAGACAACCTTATGCTTCTTTGACTTCCAAGTCACTAGATTACCACCAACAAATGTACAATACCCAGTCGTTGACCTCCTATCCATTGTATCACCAGCATAGTCCGAGTCACAGTACCCTACAATTTCAGTGTTGTTGTTCTTTCCCATCCAAATGCCTTGGCCATGACTCCCCTTGAGGTAACAAAGGATCCATTCCACCGTGTTCCAGTCGAAGTTGGTTGGAGCTTTCATATGTTGACTGACTTGATTGACCGCATAGCAAAGATCAGGCCTTGTGATTGTAAGATAGATTAATTTACCCACAAGTCTACGATATCTCCCCACATCCTCATACGGCTTAGCCAGCTTGTTAACCGGAGCATTAGGCGTTTTCTTCATCTCCCCCTTTCGCTTGACCTGGTAGCCTTCTTCTAGTGGAGTGGACACCGGTTTAGCTCCAAGTTTAGCTGTCTCATTTAAAAGATCAAGTGTATACTTTTTTTGGGAGAGAAACAACCCCTCCAGAGAGCGAGAGATTTCAATCCCAAGAAAGTATTTGAGCTCACCAAGATCTTTGATGTCAAATGTGGAGTTAAGAAGATCTTTCGTGGTGCATATACCAACCTTATCATTGCCAGACAGAATGATGTCGTCCACATAGACCAAGACCACGACAAGACCACCGGGAGAGCGAAGAGTAAACAAAGTGTGATCCGCCTCCGAATGTTTGAAGCCGTGGTTGCGAAGACTAGAGCTGAGTTTGTGGTACCACGCTCTCAGAGATTGTTTTAAACCATAAATGGCTTTGCGGAGCCTGAGAACCTTTCCCGGAGCAACAATATCCTCCAAACCAGGAGGTCGGTGCATGTAGACTTCCTCTTCGAGCTCCTCCTGAAGGAACGCATTCTTAACGTCCATTTGCCACAAATCCCAAGATAAGTTTGTGGCAAGAGAGAGAACAACTTGAACGGTGTGAAGCTTCGCTACCGGTGCAAATGTATCCGTGTAGTCGGTGCCATAGGTTTGTGTGAAGCCCCTAGCCACAAAACGAGCCTTGTAGTGCTCCACATCGCCATTGCTGAGATACTTGATGGTGAACACCCATTTGGAACTAACCGCCTTCTTCCCTTAATGGAGATCCGCCTCGTCCCAAGTGTGATTACAAATCATGGCACCGGTTTCATCAACGACGGCGTCAAACCATTCTTTGTGTTCTTTGGCCTCATCATAGGTTTGAGGGATAAACTGAGCATCAATTTTACCGAGGAAGGCTGCATGAACCGGTGACACAAGTTCAAGCGAACACACGACTTGGATAGGATGACCCACGTCCTGATTATTGTAATAAACACGTATGATTTTACCGAGGCACTCGCTACGCCAGAGTTTAGGAATGATGGTAGTGGTAGTGGATGGCGGTAGTGACTCTGTACCGGCAACAGTTGTATGATGGTCAGGAGCAGGAGCACGATCTGTCTCAGTGTCATCTTCTTCATGTGATGTGGCACCCAAAGTCGTAACCTGGTCCCCCTCGGTATAAACCTCTGTACCCTCTTGTCGAGACGGTGACGGTGTTGAGTCTACGGGGCCACCAGTAGGAGAGCGGACAGGGTCACTTGTCGCTTGATTTGGTGATGTAATGCCAAGATGGTCAAGTAGAAACCGCAGATTGGTCGCTCGATCAGAGTTGGAGTGAGACAAATCTTTCAAGATGTCCCAATTCTTCGTATCTTAGTAACCTTGGTGTTTAAGAAACTTCACATCTCGTGAGAGCAGTGTACGGCCAGTGATAGGATCATAGCACTTGTACCCCTTTTGACTTGTCGAATAGCCAATAAACATACAATTGGTGCTTTTGGCGTCAAGCTTACTTCATTGTTCACCTGGTACCAAGACAAAACAAACACAACCAAAAACACGTAAGTGGTCCAAAGGAGGTTTGGTTTTGTTTAATACCTCATAAGGCGACACATCTTGTAACACTTTTGTTGGAGTCCTATTGATCAGATAACAAGACATCATCACTGCATCTCCCCAAAAACTCTTAGTGACATTGTTGTGGAACATCATTGACCTTGCAACCTCCATGAGGTGTCTGTTCTTCCTCTCCGCCACTCCATTTTGTTGGGGCGTGTAGGGACAACTTGTTTGTTGTAAAATGCCATGTTTCTGAGAGATGTTCTTTTAACTAGTGGCTTGTGTATTCTCCTCCATTATCCGATCTTAGTACCTTTATATTAGCATTGAAATGGTTAGTGACATAATTCTGAAAATTAACAAAGGCATCATAGACTCTATCTTTTGATGGTAACAAGGTAAGCCATGTGTACTTAGATTTTTCATCAATAAAAGTCACAAAATACTTGTTATTATCTCTAGATAGGCAAGGAGAGGTCCACACATCAGAATGTACTAAGTGAAAGCAATGCTCATAAATTGTAGTAGATTTAGGGAAAACAGACTTGCAATGTTTGCCAAGAATACAAGACTCACAACTAGAACTATCAAACGAAACATTAGGCAACATTAATTCAAAAGCACGAGAATGAGGGTGGCCTATTCTAGCATGCCACACATCACTTGAAACAGTACTAAGGTTTGATATAAAAGAAAAACAATTAGATGGACTCGATGAAGTATTCTATAGGACATAGAGATCTCCTCTAGCATCCCCTTCTCCAAGAACCTTTATAGTCTCAATATCCTGAAAATGTACACTATTAGGTCCAAAAATAGTATAACAATTCAGATAAGTAGTAGCTTTCTTAACTGATAGAAAATTAGAAGTAAAAGTGGGCATAAAGAAAGCTTTGAAATTCTTGTCAAATAATTTCAAGTCTCCAACTCCTTTAACCGGTATACGATCTCCATTAGCAATAATAACATTACCTACAGCTGATTTTATGTTGTGTATAAGACTAGAGTTACTTATCATGTGATGAGAAGCACCCGAGTCAACAACAAGAGATTTACTAGGTTTTGAAGCAAAGAAGGCGACACCAGAGTTTTTTACTGCAGCAATGGACTTGATAAGGGCCTCCAGGTCTTTCCTCACAAGATCCCCATAAGAAGCCGCCATGGCCGTCGCGCCTCATTGGTTTGCTGCACAACTACCCTGACCGCCTGAACCTTCTTTTGAAAGATTGACCTTGAACTTGGTCGGTTTGAGATGGGGATGAAGAATCAACCATTTGTCCTTGATATGGCCCCTCTTCTTGCAGTGGTCGCATATCACCACTTTCTTTTCCTCATGCTTGTAGACACCCTTGTTGGCTGTGGCTAATTCTTCCTTGCCACTAAAAAGACCAAGTGAACCTTGTTCCTTTTGAACTTGTGAACACACATCCTCAAGTGTAGATAACTTATCGCTTCGAAGAATGTGCTTTATGAGATCATTAAACGCTGGATTCAGAGTGAGAAGGAGACCAAAGACCTTGTCTTGTTCTTTTCTCTCATTGAGGATGGCCGGATCGATTGTACTCGGTCGAAGTATCTCACGTTTAGCCCATAGAGACCTAAACTTCCCAAAATGCTTCGTGAACTCCAAGTCTTCTTGGTGGAGACCGTTAATTGCCTTCTTGACTTAAAACACTCGAGTCAAGTTGGTCACGTTCCCATAGACATTCGCAAGCGTCTCCCATACTCCTTGGCCGTCTTGCAGTATGATTAGGCTTCAAGGATTGGTGCGTTCAGCGAGTTCTGAAGAATGGCAAGCACGGTCTTATCTTCTTGGAACCACTTGACTTCCTTCTCGAGATCAGCCTCCTTGTCTTCTTTCTTTTCTTCTTTACCGTCCTCTTTGATAGCTTTCTTGAGGAGTTATTCCGTCTCAACATGGATCCAGAGTCCTCGACCACTAAGTGCGTTCTTTGTGGTTCTTTTCCACAACAAGTAATTTTCTCCTTTGAGCACCACTGGAGTAACAATCGGTTTGCCGTTATCCATTGTTTAAGGATTTGAGAATAAGAGAGTATAGTAGAGAGTAGAAAATGAGTAGAATAACGAGGATAAAGCGAAAGTCGAAGTATGAAGAGTAGGTTTAGTGAATTATAGATCGAAAAACATGCTCTGATACCATGTTAGTTTAAGCGGAAGTAAAGATATGAAAGTGAAGAGAGGAGAGTTTAGTCGACAAAGAGAATAGAGAGAAACTTAGATTCTATTAGTGTGTGTAATACAATGTCGGCTAGAGCCTTTAAATAGTGGAAGAAAAACTAGGGCTACACCCTTAACACAATACAACATGTTGATAGAGACATAAGGAACGAGAGAGGATTGATCCCAATGTAGATAGCGACATATCCTTGGTTTCCGTTAGTGAAACCAACACGTGATCTCGTTTGATTTATCTTCTAACGGCTATGAAGAGATTCTCGATCCTTCTCTTGGGCCATATGTGATCAGGCCTCATCTCTCCTTTATGTAACAATAGTAGAACTCGACCTTATTTCACATGTGTACGGACGACCGTACACCACCTTGTTCATGATTGATCACGGTCAATAAATGCAACCTCATGTTTTCTCTTGATCATCATGTCAAACCGACATTGATGGCCTACTATGCAAACTATAAGACCTTGAGTCTTCCACGTCCGAATTTCACTATAACCATGTTATCTCATCTCTTTTGAAATTAAAGCCTTCAGTCACCACAACAGTGATTTTCCCTTATCAGCTTTCACCATGAGTCTGTACTCGTCTTCACACAACTAATGTGTCACATCAACTATATCCTGAGCTTGATCAGTCTCTGTAACATCCACAGAAAGCTGAACGATGATTACACACTTATATGTTGTTCCAACATAACACCCATCCGTTCCTTCTGCTTCAGCACTCGTGTGCCACAGACAAACAACAAACCTTGTAGTCTTGAGCCAATTTCTTCAGACTCCTTTTAGCTCCCTGATGATCTCCTTTAACACCTGGTCATCAACATTCTGAACCTTTCTTAGATTCACAAGCGTCTAACCATTAACACTGATACTCACATCATACAATCAACTGCACACTTTCTCAAATATTAGCTAGACTTGAATTTCCTCAATGATCCTAACCTGTCTTAATTTCTAACAGATTAACCTGAAACTGTTTCATGCACATCTGCAACTTCTTCTTTCATCTGAACCAGAAAACCTTATTGATACTCAAACAACCATTAACACACATTGGAATTCAAGCTTTTATGGCGTCCCATAGTAGTAGAATCCTATTCATATGGATTGTTTAAACTTCTGAAACTCGCACACAAGCTGCATCAGACTTTCAGCAAACTGAATATACCAAAACACAACCTGAAACCCAGCATTGAATCTTGGATAATACATTGCAAAATCAACAGCCAAACTTTTGTGCTATACCGAGATTCTGATTCTCTTAACTCATGCAGACCATCAACAAATAGAAACAGCTCTTCAGAACATCACACTTTGACCTTGTGACTGTAGAGGATACAGACTTGACGTCTTCAATATTTGAGCCTAAAACAATTAGAGGTTAACTCCACCTCAAACTAATCTCCAGTTCGTTGCACAACCTTAAATCAAGAACAAGCTCTATGGATGAGAGTTCTTGTACCAGCCTCAAGATATATCATATAATTGATATCAACATCATCACCAATGAATATCTTAATCCAAAACTCACATTAATGTTCAATTCTCGAGCCATTGGAGGAGACAAGCTGTAGATCCTTCAGAGTTCATAAACTTGACATCTTCTGATATTATTGGATCTGCTGCAGTGAATCTTCCTTCCTCCAACATCGACGTTCTGAAACCCAGAACAACCACCATCTTCTTCTTTCACATTATTGTAGCACCATCTCTCTGCGAACTACAGATCTGATATAAAGCTATCACTTTCCTTCACAGATCTGAAAGCTTTCTCATAAAGCTTGCTCCTCAAGAACCTGAGGCTCTGATACCACTTGTTGTAAATAGATACAACAACTTTAGATTCACTCAAGTATTGATTGATGGATCTGACTCAAGCTTTAAATACGGAAATAGAGAGAAAACAGAAACAGAGAACACAAAGATTTGGTAACCCAGTTCACTGCATGATCAGCAGCTACGTCTGGGGAGGAAATAGAGTCCTCAACATCCATTACAACATACCTCTCACACTCGTCTAACACCCTAGATCGAGTCTTACAAGAACAACATATGAAAGAAGAATAACAAGAGATTGAGCCTACATACACCGAGAATCTACATCTCTCTCTAGCCCTGTTCACCTCTTCAGAACCGCCTGAACTAGGGTTCGGCGCAACTCTTTTTGCTCTCTCTCTTATTCTTTCATCTGTTTGACCTTATGTATATATACTTAATACATAGTCAGTTCCTGTATGTGCTTCACACTAATATATGGCCCAATATCTGACAGACTAAACATGCAACGTAGACAAACTTCTGATCCACTACAACTTCCTGTTTCAAGTTGGATCATATCCCAACAGTATATAACAGAAAATAGTGTGACATAGAGATACATATTCACCAATCATCTTTTTATCATTCTCTTCGTTTGTGTTGTCTACCTCGTTAATCATCATTTTTAACAAAATTTTATACTCTCACATTGCATTTGACAATTAATTATGGGAAAAGCTTAAGTACCTTTGCAATTTTATGGTGTAAAAAATTTATCTTGTAAAAATAATTATTTTATGATAAATTTATTTAATATGACATACAAAAATGATCAGTTTATTTAAAATTAGCTAAACATTTTTAATATACAATTACTCATAAAATATTGTATCTTTTACTAAATTAAATTCAAACTCATGTAATGCGAATAATTTCTAGTTGAATATAAAGAAGAGTGATAAACACTAATTATGGTAATTTAATTAAGGGAGATTCTCAAAAATAGCACCAAATTAGTTTTTTTTTCCAAATCTAGCATACAATCTCATATTTTCTAAATTTAGCTCACATCTTCTAATTTAATATTAAAAGTACTGAAATTATTAATTAGAATAAATAATAAAAGTCTTCATCTTTTTTGATGGCTCTTCGTTATCACTATAGAAACTGGATCTCAATTTTCATTATGAAACTTTTGAGATCTCATTTTTACCGGCGACGAGCTCTAATCGGAAAATGTTGAAGCAGTTTCACAAGCAAATGAGCCAAACTTTTCCCAGGAAAATCCGATTTTTCGGTCTCTTGATCCCATCATCACCGAGCTACAAGACCTAGGCATCATCAAGACGTACAACGAAGCGAGTGGTTCTTGTGACACATGGACATATCACGTGGAATGAAGAAGGGAGGATTCAAGGAATCCGATGTAGGTAAGCAATTCAAGCAGTCGTAAAATTGAATGATGTAGGTAAGACTTTAGAGTTTTTTAATCAGATGAAGCACAATCAGATCTATCCCAATGTGTTTGCTTACAATGTCCTTATCGATGGGTTTTGTAAAGCAAAAAGGATGAAGGAAGCAGAACAGTTGTTCGACGAAATGCTTATAAGAAGATTCTTGTCCTCTCCAATAATGTATTACACATTTATTTGTAAGCACGTCATGAAGGACGCAGAACAACGACACTTTGTTTTAATTTTGACTGAACTTCATGAAGGTTAACATGAAATTAAGGAAGGACTGAATGAATTCATTTGGGAAATATTTTCTGAAATTAAGGAAATATTCTTTGAATTTCATAATGACGTTCATAAAAAAAGTTCAGATATCCTAACATAAGAATATGCACAAAAATGAAATATTTGACACATTGAAGCAGAACACACACAAAAAGAGATTCAGAAATACATTTGTTCAAATTTAGGAAGGATAAATATTCAGGAAAGTCTCCTTGAAATTCAAGATGGTCTTAAAAAACACAATTGTTGAAAGATTATATTAAGCTTCTTGTTCCAATCATTATCTACAACAAGAGAACCAAACTGAAACATTCAGGAAAAACAGAGAAAAAAAAACTCATTTCTCTAAATTTAGGAAGAATTTCATAATGTTTATGAAGAATTTCATAATATTTAGGAAGACTTCTTGAATTTTAGGAAGATTTTCTTAAATATCTAAAAATCCCAAAAACGATGATGAATAGAACCAGAAGATCTTCCACCACTGTACTCTGCCTCATCAACATTATTAGTCCACTCTAATCGACGAACTACAAGCCAAAAATGATTATTAAGACAAAAATGAGTATCACCACCACCATTATTGCCTCAAAAACTCTCCTCTTCTTCTCAATGTCTTAATTATTTCTCACCATTCACACAATATTATTCCCTTCATGAGAGTATGACTAGGAGCTGCTCGAGGAATTCCATCTAGGAAAAAGTGAAGTCCAACGTTTCACTACCACCATGATTCAATTCCACAGCGACAAAGAGATCACAATCCAATTTTTAGTCATTCAAATCCCACTCCATACTCTTTTTACCTACTGACCTCAAATCCACAACTTTAAACCCATAGAACTGTTGAGTTTCACCTTCAATTCTAGCTTCTACTCTCAAAGATCAAATTCAGATTAACATAAGAAATACAACAAAACCCAATTGATCTTGGTAGATCGAAAGGTAGAAAACACACAAATTTTCAAACTTATTCCTAATCAATAAGCAGATCTGTCCAAATCAAGTTCATCCAAAAAAAAAACAACCACAAAATCCTCACGTTCCAAGCTTTCTTCACCTCCGTTAGAGAATAAATCACCATTCTCAAAACCAGTGACCAAATCAAAACCAATCAAGAAGAAATCAAACCATTTCCGCTTAACAACGAAGAAGACGAAGAGTTCGCAGCTAATTTAGAGATCTACCAACTAAATTCCAAAGATCCTTGATCCCAGACCTAGAACGAATCTCAACCACATCCAAGAACTACATCAACAAGGCCAACAAATAGATTACCAAAATCTTCAAACCCTACTTCGGCAACAAATATGCACCAACCATAGAATCGCAAACAGATTCACAACAAATTGCCTGATTCCTCAATTAGAAGTCATAAGAATCACTTCGAGAATCTCAAAACCTAAGAACAAAACTGATACACGAAGAAGAAGAAGTGTTGATGGAAGCTTCAGATGCCGAAAGCTTTACTAAATTAAAATTGAAGTAAAAATTGTAATTAATTTTATTATTTAAGATAAAATAATAATAAAGCTATTTTTGGAACATTTGAGCGTGTGTGCTAACTTTGGAAGAGAAACCTAAAATTGTGCTATCATAGGGTATTTCTCTTTAATCAATTATGAAATATATATTTGATATCTTTAATACAATGATCTAAGAATGAATCCATCATTAATTAATATGAAACACATAAAACAATTTGCATATACAAGTGTATATGCATGTAAACCACATACGTAGGGAGCTCAGATAGATCAACAATCAGTTTGGATAGATGAAGAATCAGTTTGGATGAGGAACGCCACTTCGGGTTCAATCGCGCTGACACCTATTATACAGTTTGGATAGATGAAGAATCAGTTTGGATGATGAACGCCACTTCGGGTTCAATCGCGCTGACACCTATTATAAGGACCCAGTTTGTATTAGATTCTTACGAACCCAACTGACCCACAGAGAGTTCCCAACAGACACAAGACGCCATATAAGTTTGAGGATGCAGACTGTGTTCGTATCATGCAAGCGTTGAAGCCCCAAACCTCCCTCATTATTTGGCTTACAGACATCAAATCATGAAATCTTAGCCTTTTTCGAGTTAAGATTTGGACCAGACCACAAAAAACCAAGAATAAACAGTCAATCTCCTGCAGACATTTTTTCGGCAAGCGAAAATCAGAGAGCCAGAAGTTGGTGACACTAGAGAGCACATATTTGATTAGCCGAAGGCGTCCCGCGAAGGACAGTAACCAACCAGTCCAAGAGGTTATATGAAGGCAAATGCGCCCTTTAAGAGGCATATAGCCAACTCTTGTCATGGACCTGGTAAGAAGAGGAAGCCCCAAATACTGGACAGGAAGAGAGCTGATACTTAGATTTTTGTGTCTCCTAGCAGGTTCAATTAACCTTACGTAGTTGTAGTACTTAAGGTGTCAATCCAGTTGGGAAAGTTTACTGTCACTCAAAATGCAATCAAGATGTCACAAGTTAAGCCAATTCAAAGAGTGTTTTTATCTAACAGTCCTAGAATGATCAAAATGCGAAACGGAAATGAGTCACAGAACTAGGAACAAGAATGCATGACAAGAAGCGAAACTGAATAAAAACGCAAACGATTCTAAGCATGAACAAACGAAACAGTTCCAGGAATGTAATAAAAATCAGAAAGAAAGAAGTCGTAAGGATGGGGTAATTGATGTCGGTGGAGTATCCTAGTCTACAGAGTGTTTAACATACCACAAGCAAAGTATCCCTAAACAATGAACATCACAACTTAGCTAATCCAATCTCTTGGTAAAAGCTACTCAGACTCAACCACTTCCATACCTAGCTCTCGCTAGAGAAACGTGGTCGAGCAGGCATGACAAACAAGTTCATTCACGTCAACAAACATCCTAGACAACTAATCCCTTAGGCGAGGAACGTAAGTCTCTGGCACTAGTTGGTCAGACATTTCATCAAACACCTTTTGGGTGCGGAAATGTCTCGAACCTAGTTCCAATTGATCAGAGAGAAACTAGTAATTCTAACTCTAGTCTAGAAGGGAATCATACAATCAAAGCTTAAACACTCTACATCCTAAGATCCTCCACCTAATCTATCCCATCCTCAAGAACTAACACACTACTCAGATCCGAAAATCATAGTCAAGGATGCAAAAACAGAAATCATTGAAACAAGCATTATTAGGTAGATAAAAATAAGGTGAACAACTTTGTAGAAAGAATCAAATGCAAAATCTCAATAATCTCAAAGATATCGGAATACAAGTCTGAGAACATTTTTTGGAGGCTAGGTTCAGAAACCTTCTGGGAACGAAAACGAGATTAAAAGATAAGATATCTCTGCAAAGACTTAACAAAATGTATATATAGTAGTCCAACATGGAAAGCCCTAAAATTTAAAACGACAAGGTAAAGCGTCGGTTCAGTAATCTCCTGAAGCGTGTGAAACCAAACGTCTTTCTTCCCGACATGTGCGATCGAGTACGTGTACGTCGAATGGAATGCAATGTCATCATGGCTCGGATGTATTCTGGGGAGCATGGCTTGGACGGAATGGAGATGGTGACCATGGCTCGGACGAGACGGAGATGGTGACAATGGCTCGGACGAAACGGAGATGGTGACCATGGCTCGGACGAGACCGAGATGGTGACAATGGCTCGGACGAAATGGAGATGGTGACCATGGCTCGGACGAGACCAAGATGGTGACAATGGCTCGGACGAAACGGAGATGGTGACCATGGCTCGGACGAGACGGAGATGGTGACAATGGCTCGGACGAAACGGAGATGGTGACCATGGCTCGGACGAAACGAAGATGGTGACAATGGCTCGGACGAGACAGAGATGGTGACAATGGCTCGGACGAAATAGAGATGGTGACAATGGCTCAGACGAGAATGGCTTCCAACGTCTCCTAAATACCTGAAATAATCCAAAATGCACAATGTATGCAAGGATGATGCAAGAGCTACCTAGACGTGCAAAGTGTATAGAAAGAACTAGAAAATGATGCAAACCAATGAGTTATCCTAGCTAAATGCATGATAAAAATAGGCTAAGAAGAGACAAAATATAGACATATCAAGAGCCGACTGCAAACGGAAAGTGTTGAAGGATGTCTAGTTAATGCTGTGGCGATGAACCAGCCATGAAAAGTTTAGAATTCTCAAGACTTATTTTGAGACGAGAGACTGCTGCAAACTGATCAAAGACAGCTAAAGTTTCTGCTACCAAGCGAGAACTCCCATACAAAAATATTAAAATGTTATCCGCAAAACAGAGGTGGGTTATACTCAGTGTTTTACAACGAGGATGGTAGCCTATGCGATGATTAGCAGCTGCTTTGTCAAGCATAAGAGACAGTACATTCATACAAATGACAAATAGGTATGGAGATAGAGAGAATCCTTGTTGCAACCCTCTTGTACTTTGAAAATTACCGGCTAACTCCCCATTAACCTAAACGGAAAAGAAGCTGACCCAATGCAGAGATCAATCCAAGCATCAAGAAGGTTGATGGCCGATAACTCTCTAATTTACACTTTTTTAGACACCCTTTTTATCCATGTTTTGCATTATATATACCCTAACCGTAGCATTTTTATGTCCTTAACCTTAGAAATTTGCATTTAGGCTACTTAGAGTGTTGCATTGTTGCATTTGTGCATTTTGGATTAAAACAGGTGCTTTGGAGCCCAAACAAGGGAAAAAATGAGGTAAAATCCGAGCATGTATCCGATCAAGAGGATCCGAGCGCAAGAGGAACAACTCGAAGCTACAGCCTAGGAGACACCCGATCACTAGCCTTGTGTAGACGTTCGGGCAGAATTGGGCAGCTAGGTCAAAGGGGTTTCCATATATAAACCCCCTCCTTATTTTTTCGCCTACCACGCCGCAGAGAGGGAAGAATGAGAGAGCGGGAGCTACTGAGAGAGAGAGAGAGAGAGAGAGAGAGAGAGAGAGAGAGAGAGAGAGAGAGAGAGAGAGAGAGAGAGAGAGAGAGAGAGAGAGAGAGCGATTTTTACTTTACAAGTCTTGTTAGGATTTCTACAATCTACTGTTTTTGTGATTCATACACTTCAATTCTGCACTACGTTTTTATTCGTTTTTCAATACATCATCTACTTTTACTTTATGAATTTCTAATTTGTTTATGCTTCTGTTTCGATTAACATGAGATCTGAGTAGTGATCCAAAGTTTCTAGGGATGGGATAGGTTAGTGACTGTTCTTAATCGATTGGAATGTTTTAGGTTGATTGTTCTTGTTTAAATTCCCTTCTAGATAAGTGTTCTAACGCTAGTTTCAGACTGAGAGGTTGAGGCTAGATCTAGGGTGTTTTGCCATTGAGAGATGTTTGTTGAAATGCCTGAATCAACTTATGCTAGAGATTTACTCACTTAGCATAAGAGATTAGATGAATAAAGAGTTTATTGACAATAGTGAATCGGATTTTAATGCCTGCTTAGTCATGTTTCTCCAACGAGAGTTGAGTAAGGAAGTGAATAGGGTTGATTCTTCTACCACGAGAGTGGATTAGCAAGGTTTAGAGATTCATTGTCTAGGGAATATATTGCTTGAGGCTTGTAAAACCTTCTAAATCGGTTAGGAATAATTATGAACCAATTACCCCATCCTTAGGAGCTTTTGTATTTTGATTGTTTACAGTTTTACATCATCTCAACCCTTTACCCGAACAAGTATTCAATCATCGGTTTCTTGTATGTCCTCGAGTTGTTCATCATTGTGTTATTGATTTTTCCACCATCCGATTACCTACTCGATCTGGTACTTGACTGCTTGCATCGTATACTTAGGTCGAGTGGTTCTTGTTTTATTTCCTTTATCTCTGCTCCCCTTAGATTGTTAGACAAAACCCACATTATTACTTGGCTTGACTTGCTTGTTTCTAATTGCATCCTATCTGCTAGCATAACAACCATTTGGATTGATAACCCTTTGTACTACAACTGAATAAGGAATTGATACCCTGGGTGAAAAACCTGTTATCAATGGCTTGAGAATGTTTAGTAGAAAAGGCCACTGAACTGAATCAAATACTTTGGAGATATCAATCTTCATCATACATCGAGCAGATATTCACTCCTTTTGATAGTCTTTAACCAACTCCGAAGCTAGCAACAAATTTTTCATCATAAGTGTATCCTTGATAAAAGCTGACTGGTATGGAGCAATGAAGGAGGATAGAATAACCTTCAAACGATTAGCAAGAATCTTGGAGACAACCTTGTACAACACAATACAGCATGAAGTAGGGCGATAGTCCTTCATTTCCTTCGAATCCAACTTCTTATGAATAAGAGCTAGAATTGTTAAATTTACACCTGATACTAGGTTTTTTGTGTCTATCCAAGTAGGTTAAATTAACCTTTTGTTGTTGTAGTATGTAAGGTGTCAATCCAAATGGGATGATGCTAGTCACTCAAGATGCAATCAAGAAATCACTAGTCAAGCCAATTCAAAAAGTGGTTTTATATCTCACAATGATAGAATGATCAAAATGCAAAACAGAAATGAGCTACAAGATTAGAAACAAATATGCATGACAAGAAGCAAGAATGTGTTGAGACGGACTCAGGAATGCAATAACAATAAGTAAGAGAGAAGTCCTAAGGATGGGAGTAATTGATGTCGGCAGAGTCTCCTAGTCTATAGAGTGTTTAACATGCAACAAGCAAACTATCCCTATACAATGAACATCACAACTTAGCTAATTCAATCTCTTAACAGAAGCTACTCAGACTCAAACACTTCCAAACCTAGCTCTTGCTAAAGAAACATAATCAAGCAGGCATGACAAACAAGTTCATTCACGTCAACAAACACCATAGACAACTAATCTCTTAGGCTAGGAATGTAAGTCTCTGGCACTAGTTGGTCAAACATTTCATCAAACACCTTTTCGGTGTGAAAATGTCTAAAATCTAGTTCCAATTGATTAGAGAGAAACTAGTATTTATAACTATAGTCCAAAAGGGAATCATACAAATATAAACTTAAACACCCTACAAACTAAGATTCTCCACCTAATCTATCCCATCCTCAAGAACTCTAACACTACTCGGATCTAGAAATCATCATCACCAAGGATACAAACCCAGAAATCATTAAACCACACATGATCATATAGACAAAAATGAGATGAACAACTTTGTAAAAGAAATCCAATGGAAAAACTCAATTAAATCAAAGATCTCTGGATTACAAAATCAAAAAACGTTTTAGGTCGCTAGATAAACATTAAGGTAAAAAACAAGATCTTAGATAAAAACTTAAAAGAGTATTTATATTAAAACATGGAAATCCCTAAAACATAAAACGACAAGATAGAGAGTCGGTTTGGGAATCTGCTGAAGCGTGCGAGACGGGTCATTCTATTCGCGTGTCTAGCGTGGTCGGTCGAGTCGCATGTCATCTCTTCCAGGCGTGGTGGGTCGAGTGGGATGACATCTGATTGGCTTGCAATAAACAGAATTGGAAAGATGATTAAATTCCCTACAACTATGATGAAGACGTCGAAAGCTGATTTCGAAAGTAAATCTTCACTCGACTCGATCAAAAACGTGGAAGGTTGGGTCGCTGGGTAGTGTAGGTCGAGTCGCTGGATGGCTTTCCTGTTCCCTGTTTGCTTTTGATGGTCTGGACATCTCCTAAATCACCTGAAACAACTCCAATATGCAAAATGCATGCTAGACCAATGCAAAGACTACCTAGATATGCATATTGTTCGAAAGAGACTAAAAACAATGCAAAACAATGAGTTAAGAGAACAAAATGAATGACAAATGTATGATGAAATAGTGTAAAATATATACATATCAACTCCCCCAAACTTAATCTTTGTTTGCCTCAAGCAAACGATCAAGAACAATGTATGGAAGAGAGGTTTGAAGATGGGGTCTCAGAACCTAAAACATGCTGAATAGAGTAGTTAGAATTAATGTCCTTGTTTTTAGTTCTATGATGCAAGGTGAGAGAACTTTATTTAAAAACTTTAGACGATTCCAATCTTTAATGTACATACAATCCTATCAATCACTCCCTTTAACATTCATTAACAGAGAACCGTAAATCAAGCTATAAAATGTCACTGAACTCATTTGGCTAGGGTAAAAGGCCAGAGACAAAGATGGTCTCCTTCTCAAGTAGTTTTATCAATATCGAACAAGGTTCTCTCACGAAAAGGAGTTGAGCTTAAGAGAAGGATAAAGGTTGAAACCAAATGCTACATACAAGAGCAGCGTCCTGTCTACCCAAAGGTCCCCAAGGAAACTCAGCCCTAACATTCTGACCCAGAAGTTGGTCCTATCTCTACCCTTCATAAGAAACATCATCTCAAACCCATTCTCTTATTCTTTGTACTTAGGAGGAGGTCACTTCTTATCATTCTAGCCGATTGAGAAATCTTTTTTTTTATATAACTATGGTTCTCTTTCTTTTCTTCATAGGACTCTAGACATCGTAAGTATTTTGCTTTCTCTTCTTTTTCTAATTTTTTCATTTTATGCCCGGAACCAATAACTCTTTTTACTTTGCTCAACCCAAATCCTTTACTAGACTTATAAACTCTGAAAACACATTTCCCTTCTAAAGACTCTTTACCCTTTTACTTTCTCTTTTACTCTTCACTTTTCTGCACAAATCCAATCCCAATACCCAAAATCAAGTTCTCACCTAGTCCTACTAGTCCGGATAACGCGAACTAGAACTACACAGGATCCTACTCTTTTCGTCTAGAACCTAACACTTTCTAACAAGCTCAACTCGGAAAAGGCCTGACACTCAAGAATACAATTGGCTTGAAAGAACGGTTGGTTAAGGGTGTGGGAAACTGTTCCAAATATGAGAATCAGCTACTTGGATTAACAAGGGTTGTAAAAGGAGAAGGATAATCCAAGTATGTATATTGTATCCATGAGTTCAACTTCAATGTATAACAGGATAATTGCAAGTATGATTAGGTTCAGGTAGATAGGGAATTATGTCAATTCAAAACATGCTTCAATCCAGACTAGAATGCAATTTCGAGAATTCAAAACCTGGTTAGTCTTGCATTTCAAGTTCAATCAACATGCACCAAAGAACTAATAACAAGGGCCTTGATCCTATCCTATTGAATTCAGCATGCTACCAAGGTTACAATCATCATCTTACCCTATGCTAAATGCAATAGCCCTATATGAATAACAATAGACTCAATCGTAATATGCAAGTGCAAACTACATGAACACTCTGTTTTTGTAGATATTTTCAAATTTTTACGGTTTTTCTATGCAAATAGATGGATGCAGACTCAAACATGATATGATGCAAAATTTTAATAAGAGTCACAAAAAACAACATCAGATACATCATCTCAAACCCTCCCCCAAACTTAAATTACACAGTGTCTTATGTAAGAAAAATTTGTAGAAGGATTTGAGAATCACAACAAAAACAATGCATGAATGAAATGTTATATACAAAGGGAAGGTAGGAGTACCTCAGTAGTACAAGGAGTTAGTGATCGCCCAAGGAGGAGCGTGATATTGACTTTATCCCTCACCTTGTTCTGGATTCGCAGGAGTGACCTTAGCTGCTTCGATGACTTGCTGCTCCACTGCTTGTGTGTTCTGATAAACGTTCTGCTGCTTGTCGCACTGCATGTCATCGACTCGGGAGACTAATGGTTTGATACTAACACCACAACCTCTGTAGGCTGATAATCTCCTTGATGCTCAATCTGCTGCTTAATCTCTTGCATGCCCTGATGATCACCCTTAGCTTTATTCTGCTAAGTTCTTCATTTCCAAGAAACCCATTGCCATGGACTTAGGAGATGAGCGTTTGCCACATACACAACCATATTCATCTCTCATTTCATCTATTAGTTCAGTGCTCTTTCTACTTTTCTGAGACATGTTTAACTCAAAGTTAAAAGTCAATAGGTTAGTGAGAAACTTATAAGAACAATTATCGAATTTGATACTTAGAATGCTAAGAGATGTGTGTGTCAAACCGCAAAGGCAATTGTGCTGAACAGGTCGGGTCTAACCACCGTGACTTGAGGGTGTCTTCAATGCGTGAGTCGAATGGGAAGATGTTGGCTTGAGTGGCATGGCGGTGATGGTTCGAGTGACGTAGGTCGTGACTCGGGAATGGCAATTCAAGTAAAACGGTGAACTGATCCGGTGGGTCGAGTCGCACAGCTCGAGTGGTGATGAGGCTTGATCGAGTGGACTAGCAAGAAGAGGATGCAGATCGAGAATGGCGAACAGTACTGCAGGTCGAGTCGGGGCATGTTGACTCGAGGGAAGAGGCTTCCTCGGTCGAGTAGATGGAGGTCGACTCGAGTGGTGGCGACTAAGTTTGGTTGAGGGGCACAGTTTCGGGATCTCCGGTTGACGAAGCAGACTCGAGTGTTGCCGCTTCGGCGGTGGTCGAACTAGCAATGGATCGAGTGTACGGGTCTCGACTCGAGTTAGACGTAATGGTCCGGTCGAGTCATAGGTGAAGACGGAGAGAATGGGGGTCGAGTGGAACAACACAACGAATCGAGTGGATGGATCGAGTCAGGTTCCACGCCGTTGGTTGAACCTTGGTCGAGTCGGCTGGTCGAGATGAAGGTTGTCGACTTGAGTGTGACGTGTGTTGAGCTTGTCAGTTTAGTGGGAAAACAAAGCAAGTAGAAGTAACGATGAACAGCAGCGATCGAGTCCGATAGTTGGAGAGCGTCGAGAGGGTTGAGTCGTGCATATCCGGTCGAGTCACTGGTTGTCCTCCAGTGGTTTTAACATTGAATTCACAAAGGTCGATCTGCTACTTTCACTTTTCCTTTTCTGTTGTTCATACTTCCTTATGAAGATTCTTGAACACAAGAAAACTAAAAACAAAAATCAAAAACACAAGGATCCTAACAATTATTTACAGTGATACCTTTGGTCTTTCCTCCCAAGTGAGCTTGTTTAAAGTCTCTGAGCTTGACTTTGCATACTCCTTATGCTTTGAGAGGGTCATAGGGAGGCTTTGCAGACCTCTCTAGAATGTCTTGTCTAACCATATACTCTTTAACATTCTGCCCAGGTTCAATAAGAAAAGATCTTCTCTTCTTCATTATCCCCAACCTCCAAGCGCGGGAGGACATGTTTCTTGCGGTTGGTGACGATTAGGGAGGGTAACGACTGCACTCGAGTGAAACTTTGAGTTTTCTCTTTGGTTACAAAAACATCAGTTTCTGCCTCATTCACACTCTCAAAGATGTGAAACCCAGATTTCTGATCTTTCTCTTCAATCACGAAGGTCTGCCCATCAATATTTGGTTTCTTCTTAGAATCCTTGATATCAAACTTCATCCTGAAGTTTTTACCCAAATTGATATTGAGATCAATCATCCCTTTATTGACATCAATGACTGCTCCAACTGTAGCTAAGAAAGGTCTTCCCATGATTAGTGATCATCCATTTCCAGCACCACAAAGTCAATAGGAATCTCAGCTTGTCCAATTTTGATGGACAGGTTCTCTAGTAGACCATGAGGCAGTCTAGTAGTCCTATCAGCCAATTAAGCGGAGGTTGCATGACTTGTATTTGTTGATCCTAATCTCTGAGCTACAGAGAGTGGCATGAGGCTGACTGAAGCATCAAGGTCACATAGGCACTTTTTGAAGGCAAATGGACCTAGAGAACAAGGCAAGGTGAAAGAACCAGGGTCCTCTAACTTCTTTGGGATAATCATCTTCTGAATAACAGCCTTGCATTCATGAATAACCCCACCTATGACAATAACTACTCTCTCATCTTCCAGAGCCTTAGCTTGAGCTCGTTTAGTTATCTTCTCCTTCTCTTTGGTCTTTTCTGCTACCAAATCAGTTAAAAACTTTTGATATTGAGGCACAAGTGCAGATGCATCAAGCAGAGGCATCCGAAATTCAATATACTAGACTTGTTTTGCAAACAGAGCTCTATACTTCTCAGTAAGGTCCTTTTTGAATCTCATTGGAAATAGTAGAGGTGGCTTGTATGGAGGTAGGATGAATCTTACAGGTCTGTCATGGGGATCAGCAGGTTCTTTAGGAGCTTGAGGATCAGACTGCTTGGCTGACTCAATTGGATCCTTGAGCACCTCGACGGGATCCTTTATCTGAACTTCATCTTGAAGAAAATCCTCTCCATCTAAAATCTCGTTGTCCTTAGTGAGCCATACATCTACAACTTGGATGGTGATGGCATGGACAATAGCATAGTCATTGGGGTTTTGAACTGCTTTTCCAGGTAGTTGGTAAGGTTTTGAAGTAGAAGTAGAAGCAGTCTTGCCTTCAATATACCTCATCTTTGAGTTAAGAGCTTCAAATTTCACGTTTTAAATCATTGTAAGAACATTCCATCCGCTGACTGAGTTCAGCAAACTTCTTGGCAGTATCCAGAGAACCACTAGCTTGACCTTGAAGATTTTTTTTGCATCATGTGCTTCATTTCTTGATCAGGAGGTTGAGTAGGCTGAACCTCTTGAGGTGGAAATCCTGGTGGTGGTCCTGAGGGAGCTTGGTAACCTTGCTGGATTTATTTTTTAGGCACAAATCCTAGATTGTAAGGCACAAAAGGTTTTTGTTGTCCTTGTTGTTGATGCTGAGGAGGGTACACTTGATTATGTGAATTTGCAACGTTGGTACTCCTGTAAGAAAAATTGGGGTTCATATGATAGGGGTTGTAACCCTTGTTGTACCCACCTTGATTCTGAATGTAGCTGATCTCTTCAGACTGCTCATCCTCCCCATCTTGACCTTGGAAAGGGTCTTCCTCAGATACGAAGTGGATAGTCTTCTGCTGACTGAGCAAGATGCGGTCAAGCTTCTCATTGACATTCTTGAGGTCCTTCTTGTACTTCTCCTCAGAACCAGACTCTCCTCTAACTGTGCAGTCATAATCCACGTTATAGTTGCCATCAGACTGGGAGAGGTTTTCAACGAGTACCCATCCTTCATCGACATTCTTGTTTAGTAAATTGTCGTTTGAAGCAGTGTCAAGCAGCATACGTATATTTGGTAGCACACCACGATAGACAGTGCTCAAAAATGACTTATTTCTGAATCCGTGATGTGCACGCTGGCTCTAGTAACCCTTGAAACGCTCCCAAACTTCACATATTGATTCTGATTTCTTCTGAGTAAAGCCAGAGATGTCAAAGAGTGATTTTATGTCTAACAAATCTAGAATGATCATAATGCATAACGGAAATGAGCTACAAGATTAGAAAGGAACATGCATGACAAGAAGCAAAAATGAATGAGTAAAAGCAGAAACAAATCTAAGCATGAACTGAACAACAAGATTATGACGGACTCAAGACTGCAATAACAATATAGAAGATAGAAGTCTTAAGGATGGGAGTAACTGATGTTGGCGGAGTCTCCTAGTCTACAAAGTGTTTAACATGCCACAAACAAACTAACCCTAGACAATGAACACCAGAACTTAGCTAATTAATTCTCTTGACATAAGCTACTCAGACTCAAACACTTCCAAATCTAGCTCTCGCTAGAGAAACATGATCAAGCAGACATGACAAACAAGTTCATTCACGTCAACAAACACCCTAGACAACTAATCTCTTAGGCTAGGAATATAAGTCTCTGGCACTAGTTGGTCACACATTTCATCAAACACCTTTTGGGTGTGGAAATGTCTAATATCTAGTTCCAATTGATCAGAGAGAAACTAGTATTTCTAAATCTAGTCCAGAAGGGAATCATATGAATATAAACTTAAACACCCTACATACTAAGATTCTCTACCTAGTCTATCCCATCCTAAACAACTCTAAACCTACTCGGATCCAGAAATTATCATCACCAAGAATACAAACCCAGAAATCATTAAATCACGCATGATCAGATACACAAAAAGACATGAACAACTTTGTAAAAGAAATCCAATGCAAAAACTCAATAAAATCAAAGATATCTGGATTACAAAATCAAAAAACGTTTTAGGTCGCTAGATAAACCTTAAGGTAAAAAACCAGATCTTAGATAAAAAATTAGAAGAGTATTTATATCGAAACATGGAAATCCCTAAAACATAAAACGACAAGATAGAGAGTCGGTTCGAAAATCTTTTGAAGCGTGCGAGACGGGTCATTTTAGTCGCGTGTCTGGCGCTGTCGGTCGAGTTGCATGTAATCTCTTCCAGGCGTGGTGGGTCGAGTGGGATGACATCCATTCCTGGCATGCTTGGTTGAGTCACATTCTGTCTCTCCGGGAGCATCGGTCGAGTCGCATGTCTGGAGTCGCATGACGTGACTCCTGGAGTCGCATGTTTGTGCTTCTTCCTGGGAGCGCATCCATGTCAGGCATGGTCGGTCGAGTGGAATTTCGTCTCTCCCAGAAGCGTCGGTCGAGTGGAACATCATCTCTCTCGGGAGTGTTGGTCGAGTGAAACATCGTCTCTCCCGGGAGCGCCGGCCGAGTCGAAAATCTTGGTGTATATGCATCCACTAAAACGGTGATAACTATTGAACCACGCCTCCGATTGGGTTGAAATAAACCAAATTGGAAATATGATGCAATTCTCTACAACTTTGATGAATATGTCGAAAGCTGATTCCCAAAGTAAAATATTCACAAGACTAGATCAAAGATGTGGAAGGTTGGGTCGCTGGGTAGTGTAGGTTGAGTCGCTGGACAGTTTTCCTGCTCCCTGTTTGCTTTTGATGGTTTGGAAATTTCCTAAAACACTTGAAAATACTCCAATATGCAAAATGCATGCTAGACAAATGCAAAAACTACCTAGATATGCATATTATGCGAAAGAGACTAAAAACAATGTAAAACAATGAGTTAAGAGAACAAAATGAATGACAAATGCATGATGAAAGAGTGTAAAATATATACATATCAACACCTTTGGGAAGGAACTCTTTGATGAAAAAAGATTGGATAGTGACAACAAAATCATTCCCCACAATTGTCCATGAGTGCTTGAAAAATTCAACAGTGTAACCATCAGGACCAGGAGCTTTACTCCGTGCCATCTTAAAAATTTTAGCGAATTTCCTCCTCTGAGACCAACTTTAATTAACAGCCCTTCATGGTCTGAACCGGAGCATCGAAATGGCACCAACTGCTCTAACTGGTCCACACTAAGCCCTACATAGTCTAATGGTGTGTGCGTAAGAAACTCCTCAAAAAACCTCATCGCCTCTGTTTTAATCTCAGACTGAGATTTAACAATTGAACCATCAGGGCATGTTATCTCTCCAATTGTATTGAGCGCTTGCCAAGACTTAACAGCAGTATGGAAGAACTTATTGTTCTTGTCACCAACTAACAACCAGTCCAACTTGGATCTCTGGTGTACAAAACTCTTCTCCAGATCAGAGACATGATCCCAACGCTAAAAAGCCTCCCTCTCAGCCTCGATGGATTCCGTTGTTAGATTAGTGAGGGTGATGGTTGTCGTTCACAGGGAAGCGTGTGAGCATCCTCCACCTGCTATGAGAGTTTACTAAGTTTCTGACGACTCAAAGAACGCAGAATAGGCTTGAGAACCTTAAGCTTCTTAGCAAAACGATACATAGCTTCCATTTATGTTTTTCATATGACATGTCTTATGGAGCCGAACAGAGTCTCATTTTAGATCAATGAAGGATATTTTATTCATGTCAATAATCATGTGTTAATAAAGTTAGTCCATCAATGCACATGTTACCCCATGATATAATATTTAATGAAAAGAGGGAATATAGATGCTCAAATTGACGATAAATAAACTAAGAAAGGTTTAATCCGGCGGAATATTTTTAGAAATTAAACGAAACTGGTGGATGATGATGATATTTATGCATGCATCATCATATATACCGCTAGCATTCCTTATATATTAACCCTAAAATCAGACAACTTGTTCATATCATTAAAATCTAGGGACCGAGGCTATTATGTAGATCATATGCATGCAAGAAGATGAAAATGTTCAACTAAAGGAGGTCAGTGAATAGGCATAAGGAAGGCGACAGAAGAGAGTGAGCACACATTGGTCCTTTTTCTAGCATGCTCATGCTCTAAAGCTCTGCGTGCTTACTCTCTTCTTGCTCTCTCTCTCTCTCTCTCTCTCTCTCTCTCTCTCTCTCTCTCTCTCTCTCTCTCTCTCTCTCTCTATTTACATGTATACATTATACGTGCATCATGCATGGTAGAAAAGGTCTGAATAAGGACTAAAAGTATATAAGATCATGTGCATTGATGGACTAACTTGATTCTCACCAATTAAAAAATAAAAGATAACAAAAAGTAAGAGAGAAGTTGAGAAATATTAAGACCTATGTACAATGGTTTTTTTTCAGCACCCTCGTCATTTTTTTTTCTTCCACCTAATCATTTAACACGCAATTAAATTTTTAACCTCTTAAATAGTTTTGTTTAATAAAATTCAACACCTTACGCTACTATTTTCACTTTATATTTTTATTTTTACTTAATTTGATAACAACACATTTATAATAATATAAAATTAATAAAAGTTACATTATTATTTTTTAAAATTGAAATTTATATTTTTAGCTAATATTTTAATATAACAAAAATAAAATTATTATTACTAAATAATTTTGAGTGTTAAACGGATTATTATTGGGATTCATTTAACAACAAAAGAAAATTTTTAAAAAGTATAAAAAGTTGATAGAAAGATCTAGGAAAAAGTTATAGTGAGAAATGAAGTTTTTTTTATGTCCAAATGAAACGAAAATAGTCTCGATATATATAGATTTATAAAAATTATGAATTTTGATATAAATTTCTTTTAAAATAAAAATTGATTACAACCAAATAATTGAGTATATATAAATAATTGAGAGGAGATAAAAAAACACAAAAATCTGGATAGCCAATAGGAAAATAACAGATAAAAAGAAAAAAAATTGTGTCGGTAAAAAAAAACATTTCTCTCACGACTCTCTCTAATCACAAGCTGACACGTATCACTGAAGACTCCACTTCCTTTACATTCAAACCGTTGAATGTATTTAATTCAAATGAATTCACATCGGTTTTTTATTCAACAGCCTTATTGGAGACATTAAATTGTTGAAAAAAAGATTCAACAAGCTCATTGCTGATAGTTTGAGAAACTTGTTCTGGGCACATGACACATTCTAACATGTTAAATTTATTTTTCTGATTTTATTCTTTAAATAAATAATAATATTTTATAATAAGATTAAAATAAAATATTTTGTGCTACATACTGAGTATCGGTTCTTTATTCATCTTTTTTTTTCTACTAATGTTTTACTTACGATTCATACACAACATTCTTCACTATATCCGTTGCATACTGCCAAATAGTCGTCACAAAGCTGACGTTCACTCTGTGTCCCGACTATTGAGACCCCTCATCACACCACCCTCTCCGGCGCCGGCAAAGCCTTTTCTTGCCGGCATCGGGACTCCTGCCTCTCTACTGTACTATGTTTTCCAAAGCTTCTTGTTTCTACTTGTTTCTGACAATTTTCTCAATCGTTTTGTCCCATCACATGTATACCTATGTTCGACGGCGGCTTAAGCTCATCGATGAGAGGAGAGAGGTGCTTTCCGACAAAACCTATCTCGCTTCCAACTCGGCCCATCCTTTCTCCGTCGAACCTGAAACCAAGAGAACGCTCCTTAACCAGCTGTGCTCCAGCTTCCGAATTTGACGCAGATCTACCCGTTTTGCTTAGATCTAAAGAAACAGGCTCTCTCTTGGTCTTCCTTGAAGCCTTTCCTCTCTGGTTCTCGTCACCGGTTCTGGTCTCCACCCCCTCACTGTGCTTCAACCAGACCTCTCCAGACTTGTTTGTGAGCTCTCGGAAAGCTTCTTGTCCAAGGGGTTCTGGCCGATGCCTGCTCTGGTGACGACAAAGATGAGGGTTGACGGCGGCACAATCTGCACCCCGTTTGACCTACCACTCTCAGCAGCTGGATTTAGGCCCACTTAAAATCCCATTGAGGCCCATTTATTAAAGGTGTGATACAAAATTATTTCTCCTAAATCCTAGGGTTGCTCCAAACTCTTATTTGTACTCCTTCGTTAGCTTCTCTTTTTGCCGAGTCATGATTCTAAATGTCCGAAGACTGCAACTAGAACATGATCGCTCATTGTCGCTATGTTGGTAAAAAAGCTATCTGAGAACCTTTCCTTTAGATTCACCTAGGGTTGTTACTCATGGTTGGATTAGCTTGAAAATAACGGCATTATGACCCCATCTCTTAGAAGTTGGGGTTACCGAAACTTTTTCAAGTGCCCTGCTCCGTCTCACATGTTCCCTGAACCCAATCAAGAGCTAACTTGCATCTTTATGGACATACCAATTATGTCTGCTTGGTCAAGACAAGGTTTCCTCGGTAGCAGAACATTGGTTTCTTCAAAGTTGCTTGATAGATTTGTTTGTCGAGGTCAGTTTATTAACTCTGTCCGGATGCTTGTTTTGTGTAGCCATAATTATGACTTTGATCCGACAGCTTGCTTGAACCCTATTCTTAAACCCTCTGATCCCCTGCATCATCTACCGCCTTCAGATCGAAAGCTTGGGTATGTTGACATTTCCTAGGACCAAACTGATTACAAACTTTGTGTAGAATTCATTTACCTCCATTTCCATATGAGGGATGACCCACCTGCTTTGTTACGGTTTGACTCCCATTCCCGGCGACTCCCGGTTATAGCTTCATCTAGTATCCTGAGTTTTGTTCCTAAAAGCTTAAAGGACTTTGATCCTATGCTCTTGAACCCTCTTTTATTGGCGACAAACCCCATAAGCGTTACCCCCGTGGAACATCATTTTACAAGCTCAATCGAGTCATCCACTAGAGCCGTTTATGACCATCCGCTGGTCGAGAATTTTGTGAAGCCTGACTTCAAGTACAAATCTGCTTTGGTTCTAATAGACTTCTCAAATATTGTAAAACTGTTTCAGTTTGAAAATCCCTTTGCTAAGCTCATGGACCCTCTATCTTTTGCTTTCTTTGTCTATCTTGAATCATGTTGTAAGAACTTACTTCTCGCTGGGGTTTAGATTGAATGAAAATTTCATGTTTGACAAAAAAAAAAAAAAAAATTTGTCACAGAGCTTGGAGTCGGAGTATAATAACTTGGTGAAGATGATTATTTATAAAAATATACTTTTTTTTGGTAAAAATTATAAATATTAATTATATCGAGATAAATTAAAATTAGGCTACACAAAGATAATCTAATGTTTTTATATAAAAAAGAAGCATATATAAGATCTTAATCATCCATCAGCCATCATCATACAAGGGCTTGTTGTTTCAGTTGCTTTCTTGTATTAAAAGTTTAGTAACTTTGTAAATAAGATGATATGAATAATTTGAGGGCGCTTTTCAGAAGTTATATCTTATATAATAAAGGAGAATTATTTTCTAAAATTTTCTTCCTGAGTTTGACACACGGCATATATGGTATTATTGGCATCTGTTCCAGGAAAAAACATAGCTGCCTTTTTAGCTAAATCTAATTCTCAAAATTTCATAACTGGTCAATTTGTATGTAATCGCTAATAGGCAAAAGAAAACTTTCACAAATGGGCTACATATGTATTTGCTAATGGGCAAATGGGCTACATGTGAAAATAATCCACATATTTATATTTTAAAATCATATACATGTTGCTTTTTCTCATTCCTCTATTATGCTTTTTTAAAGCATATATTCTCATATTTTTTAAAGCATATTCTCATATTTAAAACTCATGATTTAGAAAAAGCTAGGCACTAGTGAGGCAATCAGGATGGGCCTAGCTAGTGGTGGGTATTCGAGTATCGGTTCGGTTCGATTAGGATAATTTGGGTTTTAGGTATTTTGGGTTTATAATTTAGGGTATCATATAAATATTATGAAAATATTGGTCCGGGTTCGGTTTGTGTTTTTTAGGGTTTGGGTCGGTTCATATATTTTTTTGAAATACTGAAATATACCCGATATTATTTGGCATTACGAAGATCAATGAAAATGTTACGCAGAGTATTGTAACTGAGATGTCTCCATCTCCATTTGCAAATAGTAAACAGCAAGGACATCTTAGTGAGGTAGCAATGTTTCTCCATTTAATCTGTTACTAGACGTCTAGTTATTTTAAGACTTTAAACAAAAGATCATAAATTAAGTTTAATATAGTAAAGTTCAATGCGTAATAAGCAAACAAAGAATCCAATAGAAACAAGATTAGAAACATGTCTGAAAATTTTAGAAACTAAAGACAACCAAAACAAGCAAAAGAAAACATAATTCAAAACATAAAAGCTTGAAGTAGGTCTTGAGAAAATTGAAAGAAACATCGAGAATCAAAGAAGAGTACTAACATCCAGAATCAAGAAACGTAGACGTCTTCATCGTTTCTCTGTTTCAAAAGCAAATCAGGTCGTTACTAAGTGTAGTATTGTACTAACAAGTAACAAGCAACGAAAGACCATGAAATTACCTTATATCCGAATATGATTCTAGCTTGAGTCAACTTCACCATCAAACTCTAGAAGATATCAAGTGAATAACAAAAACATGAATGTTAAAGGCTACTCAAGATTGACAAAAAATAATTTAACAAAAGATTGTTACCTCTCTGAAGATTATCAAACATTTCAACATCAGCAAGAAATTGTGCATTTGTAACTGTTTTGTCAATTGAATTCAGCTCACACTTAAGCCATTGCTCTGTGCACATCAAGACTTTAACCATATAATGACTTAAACAGCTTGTGGCTCTATGATACGAACACTAGTGCTGCACTTTCAGATGCAACAGAAGAAACCTACATTGCTAGCACATCCTTAGCTATTTCTACTAAAACTGGATACTTACTACTGTTCACTTTCCACCAAGACAATATAGACCATTTTGTTCCAATAATCATTTTAGGATTCTCCACTTTTTCTTTCTGATAAATGTTTAACTCATCTCTCGGATATGTGACTCAAATTTCATCAACCATCTCTTGATAAGCATGATATATCATGGTTTTTAGGTGTTTTTAGCCATGATATAAGTCTTAATTATAGAGTCTTTTTGGTATTTTTAGAGTCTTTTGAGTCTTTATAGGATTTAACATTAATGGGAGTTAAATGGAGCTAAATATGAAGATTTGGAGCCTAATCAAGCATTGAAGCTGAGATACGAAATTGGGAGATAAAATTTAGAGAGTGCATCGATCGACACAGTATATGCATCGATCGATGCTAGGCCAAAGTCAAATTCGGAAGTTTTCCCCACAAGTTTTGAAGATTTACAAATCGGCCCCAAAGTCTTCCATATTTGCATCATTGGTCTCTGGCCGTGTTTAGGAGTATAAATAAGATTTTTATGGTCATTGTTTAGACCTAAGCTTTATTTTTCCCTACAACTTTGAGAGCAAAACCCTGTGAGATTTTAGAGAGTTTTTGGAGAGAAGAATCAAGACTCATTCAGAGAAGATTCAGAACTCCTTTATTTCTTCGTTTTTGTTTCTTATTTTTTATTTTCCCTACTAACTACGTTTTTGTTTTTGAAAAAAAAAATGGTTTTATTGAGTCAACATTTTTGTTGGGAACTATGATTTTTTTTTTTTGTGTACTGCCTTGGTTGATTAATGCTGCAGATTGAATCCACAAATCCGACTAATGAAAAATCCAATGGCTGACCAGTGAACCAGAGACATCCAAATTTCTAACAGAATCCATAAAAGTTTGAGGTAATTTCTGTACTTTTCTTTTTACCTCATCAAGTAGATTCATTTTCATAGAGCTTGACTCCTTGTTCATACCTGACAAGTAAGACTTCCGAAAAAAAAATGGTACTCCTCTCCCTTATGTAGGTTAAGAAAAATCCTGAGAGCTTTGTTTTAAAAAAAAAAAAAAGAATAAAAGATGAGATGATTTTGATCAGTTTAGAGAGGTAGGCAAATTACCTATGACCTCATTATTCTACTCTTAAGTCAAATGATCATACAAAGCTTGGAAGCGAGGGGTAGGTAAATTACCGATGACCCCATTATTCGCCTACAACTTTGAGAAAAAGAAAAAAAAAAAAACAAAGCAAAGCTCTAAGGAAGATTAAAAAGAATAAGTCTGGGGGAGAGAAAGAGTACCACATGTGGTAAAAGATATGTCTTGCTTGTTATGGTATTGTACGGGAATGAGTCTAGAAGGTTCTTGACATTGATCAAATTGATGAGACCCACCAATGAAGGCTTAATGGAGGAAGTAGTGAAATTTGGTTTGAATTTGGGATGCTATGAAAGTCAACGGAGAAGTACATGGTCGTTCGATTTGTATTTATCTGCTAAGCATGTGGATTAAGGTTTGAATGATCATGGCATTACTTTAATAAGAAAATGAGTTCCTGCGTTTTCAAACCTCTTTCACAGATGAAGTTTATGTTTTGCTTGAGGGCAAGCAAAGGCTAAGTCTGGGGGAGTTGATATATCATGGTTTTTAGGTGTTTTTAGCCATGATATAATTCTTAATTATAGAGTCTTTTTGGTATTTTTAGAGTCTTTTGAGTCTTTATAGGATTTAACATGAATGGGAGTTTAATGGAGCTAAATATGAAGATTTGGAGCCTAATCAAGCATTGAAGCTGAGATACGAAGTTGGGAGATAAAATTTAGAGAGTGCATCGATCGACACAGTATATGCATCGATCGATGCTAGGCCAAAGTCAAAATTGGAAATTTTCCCCACAAGTTTTGAAGATTTACAAATCGGCCCCAAAGTCTTCCATATTTGCATCATTGGTCCCTGGCCATGTTTAGGAGTATAAATAGGATTTTTATGGTCATTGTTTAGACCTAAGCTTTATTTTTCCCTACAACTTTGAGAGCAAAACCCTGTGAGATTTTAGAGAGTTTTTGGAGAGAAGAATCAAGACTCATTCAGAGAAGATTCAGAACTCCTTTATTTCTTCGTTTTTGTTTCTTATTTTTTATTTTTCCCTACTAACTACGTTTTTGTTTTTGAAAAAAAAAATGGTTTTATTGAGTCAAAATTTTTGTTGGGAACTATGATTTTTCTTTTTAGTGTACTGCCTTGGTTGATTAATGATGTAGATTTAATCCACAAATCCGACTAATGAAAAATCCAATGGCTGACCAGTGAACCAGAGACATCCAAATTTCTAACAGAATCCATAAAAGTTTGAGGTAATTTCTGTACTTTTCTTGTTACCTCATCAAGGAGATTGATTTTCATAGAGCTTGACTCCTTGTTCATACCTGACAAGTAAGACTTCCGAAAAAAAATGGTACTCCTCTCCCTTATTTAGGTTAAGAAAAATCCTGAGAGCTTTGTTTTTAAAAAAAAAAAGAATAAAAGATGAGATGATTTTGATCAGTTTAGAGAGGTAGGCAAATTACCTATGACCTCATTATTCTACTCTTAAGTCAAATGATCATACAAAGCTTGGAAGCGAGGGGTAGGTAAATTACCGATGACCCCATTATTCGCCTACAACTTTGAGAAAAAGAAAAAAAAAACAAAGCAAAGCTCTAAGGAAGATTAAAAAGAATAAGTCTGGGGGAGAGAAAGAGTACCACATGTGGTAAAAGATATGTCTTGCTTGTTATGGTATTGTACGGGAATGAGTCTAGAAGGTTCTTGACATTGATCAAATTGATGAGACCCACCAATGAAGGCTTAATGGAGGAAGTAGTGAAATTTGGTTTGAATTTGGGATGCTATGAAAGTCAACGGAGAAGTACATGGTCGTTCGATTTGTATTTATCTGCTAAGCATGTGGATTAAGGTTTGAATGATCATGGCATTACTTTAATAAGAAAATGAGTTCCTGCGTTTTCAAACCTCTTTCACAGATGAAGTTTATGTTTTGCTTGAGGGCAAGCAAAGGCTAAGTCTGGGGGAGTTGATATATCATGGTTTTTAGGTGTTTTTAGCCATGATATAAGTCTTAATTATAGAGTCTTTTTGGTATTTTTAGAGTCTTTTGAGTCTTTATAGGATTTAACATGAATGGGAGTTTAATGGAGCTAAATATGAAGATTTGGAGCCTAATCAAGCATTGAAGCTGAGATACGAAGTTGGGAGATAAAATTTAGAGAGTGCATCGATCGACACAGTATATGCATCGATCGATGCTAGGCCAAAGTCAAAATTGGAAGTTTTCCCCACAAGTTTTGAAGATTTACAAATCGGCCCCAAAGTCTTCCATATTTGCATCATTGGTCCCTGGCCATGTTTAGGAGTATAAATAGGATTTTTATGGTCATTGTTTAGACCTAAGCTTTATTTTTCCCTACAACTTTGAGAGCAAAACCCTGTGAGATTTTAGAGAGTTTTTGGAGAGAAGAATCAAGACTCATTCAGAGAAGATTCAGAACTCCTTTATTTCTTCGTTTTTGTTTCTTATTTTTTATTTTTCCCTACTAACTACGTTTTTGTTTTTGAAAAAAAAAATGGTTTTATTGAGTCAAAATTTTTGTTGGGAACTATGATTTTTCTTTTTAGTGTACTGCCTTGGTTGATTAATGCTGTAGATTTAATCCACAAATCCGACTAATGAAAAATCCAATGGCTGACCAGTGAACCAGAGACATCCAAATTTCTAACAGAATCCATAAAAGTTTGAGGTAATTTCTGTACTTTTCTTTTTACCTCATCAAGGAGATTGATTTTCATAGAGTTTGACTCCTTGTTCATACCTGACAAGTAAGACTTCCGAAAAAAAAATGGTACTCCTCTCCCTTATTTAGGTTAAGAAAAATCCTGAGAGCTTTGTTTTTTTAAAAAAAGAATAAAAGATGAGATGATTTTGATCAGTTTAGAGAGGTAGGTAAATTACCTATGACCTCATTATTCTACTTTTAAGTCAAATGATCATACAAAGCTTGGAAGCGAGGGGTAGGTAAATTACCGATGACCCCATTATTCGCCTACAACTTTGAGAAAAAGAAAAAAACAACAAAGCAAAGCTCTAAGGAAGATTAAAAAGAATAAGTCTGGGGGAGA